>JARJCP010000019.1:0-600000 GCA_029281795.1 Mycena crocata
ACTGTTCGGCGTCCTTTCTCTGGTCCCTTGCTGCGGACCCCGGAATTCATGTCACTCCGACTTCATCAAGCCATACGCAGGGATGACCCGTATGTGCAGTCCCCAATAGACGATATCGAATCATTCTTCTGGCTGGCATTATGGGCCACTCTTTTCAACCGCCACTATCCATCTGAGACGCGCTCAAAGATAGAAACAGATTGGCAAAAGATTATCGATTGTGCAGACTATAAGGAGAAAGCCACATTCATCCTGGAGCTTGGCAACCTGTCGTCCAAAGCTGTCAAACAGCTGAGCTTGAGCTCGAGTTCGATCACCAAGGAGCTCCTTCCGCTCCTCCGGGAGTGGTGGAACCTCCAGGAAAAACTCAGACACAACTGGCGGGAAACGATGGACTGGGTGGAAGAGGTCCCTGACCTGCGCCAGCGCACGAAAATCCGCCTGGACAAGTTCCGATCTTTTGCTTTCTGTGGCGTACGGGACTTTTTACAGCTGGTCGTTGGTCATCGCAACAGGCTCAACGAGTGTCCCCTATTCCCGGACCCGCCGAGGTAGTGTTCGTACGGACGTCGCAATGTACTTATAGATAAATGTGGAATATGACCTGCCCGTGAAACCCGTTTTCCCCCCCATCATCTCCTCCATTTCACGCCAGGTCCATACGTTTACAAACATATACAGGGTCCTGTATATTCTTTCACCATTCAGGCTGCGATCTACCCATCACTGATTCTTTCATCCCCTGTTCACGCCGCTTCCTTTCATCTCTCCCTTTCACTGTTTCTGAATCCCGATGCTGCTGCCGCGAACAGCTTCTTCTTGACGATGCGCCGGGCACGGTGAGCTCCCCGGGCGGCGTTATCTCCACCTGAGGATCCGCAGAATGAGGGAAGGAGGGAAGGAAGGAATATTTATACCGCGGTGGTCCCTAAAAGGAACGTACGGCTGCTGTACCTACATACATCAGCCTAAAGCCCTCAGGAATATAACGTTGGTACCTATCGTAAAGATTGAAGGCCTCGCATACAAATCTCGCGACCCGCGCGAGTGGACCATAGGCAATGGGGTGAGATTGTATTTGTGCGAGCGCCATGAATTAGATTCGGGATCAGTGGCGGTGAACAAATCATCTCCTTGAACAACCACGACCTACGACCATGACGCTTCTCTCGAGGCCTAAACCCTACACCGCACTCAATTTGAATGATTTTGAGTTCGCTTTACCTTCGTCGCTGGATCCCTCGCTTCCGATTCGCGCCACCGTGAGGGAGAGTCACCGCGATACCACAGGTTCGTGGCTTCCTCGTACCACCAATCTCCGTACTTCAAGTTCTCCATGAATCTTATATACTCCAGCTTTGAGAGTCATATATTCGCCAGCCTTTATCCGGATCGGTCGACCGCTCATCTATGCAGAGAGCTCTCATGAGCTGTGTATGGGGCTTCTTGACGCGCTGCTAGGTGCGTGTTTCTTTCATTTCATGTCTTCATCGCGCGCGAGTCTTCAGTTATCAATTCCTGGGCGTATTCTTCCAGGCTGGCTATCGCTGCACCAATTCGGTTTCGTACACCGCGACCTCAGCATCGCGAACGTCTTGCTGACCGGGAGCGAGCCGATCGGGATCCCAACGAATATTCCGCTCTGCTCGCCTGGTGTCAAGGACTACTTGAGCGCAAATACCACGAGCGGCGCGCCTCCAGCCGATTCTCCTGCCTCTCGAGCGCAACTGCCGGCCGAGATCGCCGCGCTGCTTGCACAGCTCCCGGTCATGCGAAGGTACGCCGCCGCATTCCTTGCCGATGGTGATATCGCAATCGACTGGCGAACGAACCTGAATTGGGAAGACGCGTGTACTCTCACCGCCCGTCAGCGTCCTTTCTCTGGTTCCGTGCTGCGAACCCTGCAATTCGTCTCACTCCCACTTCATCGAGCCATGCTCAGGGATCTCCGGCATCTGCAGTCCCCAATAGACGATATCGAATCGTTCTTCTGGTTATTGGTGTGGGCCACTCTATTCAACCGCCACAATCCATCCAGTACCCGGTCAAAGACGGAAAAAGAATGGCAGCAGTGGCTCGACGGTGCAGACTATAAGGACAAGTCGACTTTCACGGTGGAGCTTCGCAGGACTCAGGGGAGCTTGAGTTCGATCACCCAGGAGCTCCTTCCCCTCCTCCATAAATGGTGGTTTCTTCAGGAGGAACTTCGGTCCCAGTGGGACAAAACGATACAACCTGATAGGAAGGAAGGAAGAAAGGGAACCGATGAATTCTACTTGCCTCATTTCCGTCATTTCGCCCTGCTTGGTGTGCGCGACTTTTTGAACCTGGTCGTGGATCATCTCGTCATGCTCAAGACGTATCCCAAATTCACAAAGTAGGGTTCGTTTGGACTCCGCGAATATAATTTGTTTCATTTGTTTGGAATCGTCTCCACTAACCGCTTCTTCGAATCGTTCTCGACATAATTACCGATCGAATGTCCCAGCAAGTGGTCCGTGGGAGAAGGAAGAGGCACAGAGTTGGCACAGAGAAGAGCGTGTGTTTTGATGTAAGCTCTCCGACATCAGTGGCGGTGCGCAGATCTTTCGTCTTGAACGTTCACGCCAAAAAAAAGGAGGCACGGCCATGTCGCGGCCTAAACTCTACACCGTACTCCATTCGAAAGATTTTGAATACGCTTTACCTTCTTTACTGGATCCCTCCCTTCCGATCCGCGCCACCGTGAGGGAAATTCACCACGATCCTGCAGGTTCGTGGCTTCCTTACCTCTACTGCGTATAGCTCAAAAACGTAATTCTTTAGCTCCGAGATTGATATATTCGCCGACCTTTATCCAAATCGGTCGACCGCTCATCCATGCAGAGAGCTTTCACGAGCTGTGCATGGCGCTCGTTGACGCGCTGCTAGGTGTGTGTGTGTAGTTTCTCGCTATCTCCCCTTGCTGATATACAGACATGCTCCCAGGTTGGCTATCACTACACCAATCGGGCTTCGTCCACCGCGACATCAGCATCGCGAACGTCTTGCTGACCGACAGCGAACATGTTTCCCATCGATCCAAGATGCTCTCTGGAGCCAGAATCTACCCTGTTCAGAAAAACAACAACACTGACCCGCAAGAAAGTTCTGGCCATCCAGGCTCCGTGTCGCCAGCTCAGATTTCAGACGAGATAAGTGCTCTCATTGCAAAGCTCCCGAATGATCATGAGCGGAAATACGCTGCTGCGTTCGTTGTCGACGGCGATATGGCATTGGACTGGCGCACCAAGACCACAAACATATGTACCCCTCTCGCTCGATCTGTTGTTAGTCCGGGTTTTGTTCACGTCTATCTCGCTGAGCTCCGCTTGAAGGGGACCCCCGAGTTCATGTCGCTCGACCTCCACGAAGCCCTCCATGACTCATCCCCATCGTACCTGCACTCGCCCATAGATGATATCGAGTCCTTCTTCTGGCTGGCGCTGTGGGCCGCCCTATTCAATACCAATATCAATAGCTCCCAGGATCCAACGGAGGTCGAGAAAGCTTGGAGACGGGACCTTGGCGGTGCCGACTTTCTTTTGAAGCTTGCGATTAGCAGGAAGCTGAGGAAGATGGATTTGGACTCGGATGATTTCGCTCTGAAACATAGCGCGATTCTGGGGCGGCTCCTTCCGTTACTGCAGAAGTGGTGGATAAGACAGGAGGCTCTGGCAGAGAAGTGGAGAGCGACAGTAAAGACAGTCAAGAAAAACGAGGAGTGTCGACGCTCGCAGTTCTATAGCTATCACTTCCGTATATTCGCTCTGCAGGGTGTAAGAGACTTTTTGCGGCTTGTGGTAGACGAGATCGACGAGCTGGAGGCGCATGCTTAACTTTTACAAGCTCATGTACTTCTCCAACGATTAGCGCCATAATTTGACCTCTACTCGTGTACGCCCACGCTAAAAATATGACTGACGCATGGCATATTATTGTCGTAGCATACGCATAAAATTTTGTGCGAGGAGAGAAAGCGATAGGAAGAGTAAAGACGAGCTTAAACCTCCTTGACCTTGACGGTACCGCGCAGCAGACCAGTTCTCCGGGCGGCGATGAGACCGACTTTCTGTCCGGGAACGGCGGAGCGGGCGATTGTCGAGGCTTTTCCGATGTGCTGGTGGTTACCACCACCGTGGGGATGGTCAACCGGGTTCATGGCCACACCACGAGTACGGGGCCAGCTGGGGTGGGAGTTAGTGTGAACAAAGAAATAGAGAAGAGCCACGCACTTGTATCTCTTTGCCTTGAACTTGTAGTATGCGCGACCAGCCTTGAGGAGAGGCTTGTCGATACGACCACCACCGGCGACGATGCCGATCGTCGCACGTGCGCCGCCGGAGACGGTCTTCTTTGCGCCGCTGGGGAGACGGATGCGGGTCTTGTTGTCGTCGGGGGAGTGGCCGATGACGGTTGCGTAGTTGCCGGAGGTGCGGGCGAGGGCACCGCGGTCACCGACCTTCTCCTCGACGTTGCAGACGATGGTACCCTCGGGGCACTGGCCGACGGGGATGACGTTGCCGACAGCGAGGGTTGCCTTTTTGCCGCAGTAGACAAAGGCGCCGGTGTGGAGGCCCTCTGTTGCGATGAAGGTCTCCTTGCGGAGCTTGTAGCGGTAGGGGTCGCGGAAGACGACGCGGGCGAGGGGTGCACCGCGACCCGAGTCGTGGATGATCTCTTTTACGATGCCGCGGATGTAGCCATTGCGCTCTGCGAAGTCGAGCGCGCGCAGCCGGGCGGGCGCCTTGTTGAGGTGCGTGTGCGCCTTGAACTGTAGCGCACAGACGATATTAGACTCGAAAAATGCGGAAAAATGGGGGGACGAACGATGGCGTGCGACCGCCGCTGTGCTCTGATGACACGACCCATTTCTGCGGGGAATGTGAGTGGGGGGAAGCAAGGGTATACGAGGCGAGAAAAGTGTATCCAGAGTGCGGGCGACGCATCCACCGCAAAAGAGGCGGATGGGGTGCTTGTTTTTGGCAGAGCAGCACGGATGCAGCCATAGAACACACGGGCAGAGTTTGAGGGAAGCAGGGGTTATACTTACAGTGTGGTGGAGGGGACGGTTGACGAGGATGTCTCTTGAGGTTACACAACACAGCCACGATCAGCGATGACTCAGCACTCGTCCTCCATTGGGAATTTCGGAGTCAAGATCGGTGGCGACGTCGACATATATGTCGCAGAGGACAGATGTTCGCAGACCTGCCTGCTCTTTTATTTCAAATTCTATTCCCAAGTTGTTCCCAAGCACAGTCGCATGTCGACACACGTGACCTAACTACTGCAGCAGTAGTTAGGTCACGTGTATAGCTTTTTTGTCGTGGAACGAAGATAGCATTCGTAGGTAGCACAGTAGTAGTCTATACATCTGCACTTTCTCTCCACCACTAGCACGCTAGCAGTTTCTCCGAGACACGATCTAATCGTCCTACACCGGCCGTCGTTAGGGAGCAGGAAAAACAGTTAAGAGAAATATCGCCGACACTACCATCCCCAGAGAATGATTTAATCACATATGCCTATGCCGCAGCACAGGCGCGTCGTGCAAGGACGAACCGAACAGGCCAGTCCCTCATCGCCTCTACCCGATACCCGCTAAACCCTTGTGTCTTCATTCTGGATCACCCCCAATCACCCCGGTCCATGTGCTTAGGAAGAGGGACTTGGCTATGATTCCCATAGCGGTTCTTGTTCATCATCCAGCAGTCGAGGTCGAGGCGTATGTTCATGGCTTTCTTCCACCTTAGATGGATTTCTCTCTCATCGTGGCCTTGTATGCGGTGTTCATTTCTCAGGCGCCAGATAAGAAAGGCCGATTCGGAGACAAGGATTCTGTAGAGGCGGAGGTGCCCTTGTCCACCATCCCCGGTTTTGACCCCCCGCTTGATTATTCTGCACGCCATTATTTCTTCGACTAAGGGTTGCAGGTGCTGCTTTGTGCGTTGAAACCAGAGTTCGTCTGCGAGGTCCCAGACTTGTTGTCCGTTTCCGTTCTCTTCGCATTTCGTCAGTATATGGTTCATTGATTCTTCGACCCCGCATTGCTGCATACCCCCGGTGTTCGGAGCCCGATATTTTGTTCCAGTAGCTGCCGACCTTGTGTAGTGGAGGGGATGTTGCACAGCACAGCCACGATCAATGCTGACTCATCACTGAGCCACTCGATTTGGAATCTCACTCATTCCTTGGCGTCCGACGTCTACGACGTCTACCCACCGTCCAGCAGCGTCCAGCCTTGTCGCAGATGGCAGCAATTGCCTGTAGACTGTTCGCAGATGTCCTGCTTTTTTTATTATTATTCCCATGCACAGTCGCATGTTATTGTGCGGATCACACGCTATTCATTTTCTCGCACTCATTCCATTCAACGCGGCGGATCCACCACATTGGTGTCGCTCCGTTCCCTTGGTCTCCACTCTAACTCAAGCTCTTTTCACCATTTTTTGTGCCTTTTGTGCCTCTTTGCGACTTGCGCTGATCATTGTTGATCAAATCGTCGGACAGAGTCGCGTCGACTCTCGCAGGTGATGGAAGGTGTGCCTTGGGGCAGATTAGTTAGGAGATGGGACAGGTGATGCTATTTGTAGCACGCCGAAGCCGCTCTCTGTCAGTGAAAAGGAAGTAACCGATCAAGACTTGCATGCACAGAGGATAAGAGTAAATCAGATTGTATATAAACCCCCGCGTCCAGCCAGGGCCCCAGAGCCTCTTGCTGCCCCCGCCGTGCTTTGCGTCCCCCAGAATGCCACTTTCATACTCCGCTTGCCGCATTCAGCCTTTGTTTACAACAGTTACATCCCTTTGGCCTCCAGACAATCACCCTGGCCCCGCAGACCTGATATTTCGCGGCTGATATCCCAGGCAGCATTTCCGGCGGTCCCGCGCCGTCCCAAAACACTCCCAGCCCATCTCCACCCCGCACAGGGCCGTAGAACAGCCCGGCAGCATGATTCATCTCGATCGGAATCACCACCCGTCCCCCCTCTCAACAACAACCCAGAACAAGGATCTTATCTTGCCGACAAATCCAATTTCCTGGCCTGCTCTCGACGATGACTATTCCAACCCCGAATACCCACAAGTCCCCCAGAACAAACCCGCCCCCGCCAAGGGGCCAGTGACTCCCCAGGACGCAGCTGACCCCCAACCCGCGTCCTCTGCCTCGTCTCCAGCCAGCCCAGCCGACGGAAATTCCGCGTCGCCCGCCAGAGAACGCAGTTCGTCCCTCTCGCCCGCACCGTCACCCCGTGCCGCCCCAGAATCAGCCACCGCAGCCTCGCGCATGTCCACCCCCCTCAGCGAGCTTTCACCACCCCCAGACGACTTTGACGACGATGCACCAAAGCAGGACGACGCGCCCGAGTCAAAGCCCAAAGACGCGCTCGCCTCTGCCCCAGCGTCACCGCCGTCCAAAGCTGATGATCATGATGTCAAACAATCTTCCAATCTTATGCCAGTCTCTTCACCATCCGCCCGTCCATCGCCGCCTATCGACTCTATTTCCACCCCCTCGGCTGCGGGAACCGAGCCAACATCACCGGCCCCTGGCGACCCAAAGGTGGCTGCCATGCTGGAGCTGAATGAGGAGCTGCTCAAGTGCGTTGTCAGGGTCTCACATGCACGCCTTCTCACGTTCTTTCCATCCCAGAGTCTGCCTCGAGTTCCAGAAGCGGAAGATGGCTTTCAGTGAACCCCAGTTCCAGGCGTCAGTTCGGTTTCCCATTGCCAGCAACTCGATTTAAAAATATATTTTCAGATATTCGCTCCGACTGCAGTCAAATCTTACCTGGTCCGCGAGCGTTGTCGACCACAACCAGCAAAGCATGGTGCGTGCTCTACCGCTCGGGACCCTTTCAAATACTGATCTGTGTAGAACCGGATGGCTCAGCTGCCCATGATGGATCCCCCGCCACCCCTCGACTTTTATCCCACGGAGCGTATCCAGGAGCTCTACGTGGAGCTACCCACCATTTTTGCAAAAGAACTGGCCCGTCGGTCGGCGGCCGCGTCGTCCCCGCTCAGCCTCAAGCGCGACCGCTCAGATGAAGGGATGGGCGACGGGATGAACAAGCGGCGAGATACCGGCGAGAACAAAATGCCTACGTCCATGATGCCGCCCCCGCCGATCCGCAGTCCCGTGGGCAACGCCTCTGCGAGCGCCTTCCCCCCGAACATGACGAACGGGACAGCGACGCCGCCAGTCCCTGGCGAGCCGCAAAATCCTGGCATGATCGGGGACCCACAGCTCAGTGCCGCGTCACGAGATCGCGCGCGTCAGGCACAGATGCAACGTCAACAGCAGCAGCAGGCGAACAGACAGATGTCGCCGCCAGGGAACAACCCCGGCATGGGTGGCGGCGGCGGGCAGCCGCCGAACAACGCTATTGCGGGTCCTTCGGGGGGTCTCAACATCGCCTCGTTGCCGCCGAACGTGCAGCAAATGTACGGGTTACTGCAACAACCCAGCCACCCGTTTGTGCAATACATGCTTCGGAACGTACCTGGGTTCCAGGCGATGCCCGTGCAGATGCAATTGCAGAAGATGATCGCTGCGCAGGTTCGTCGATCTCGTCTTTTTTGGTGCTTGAGACTGATCCTAATTGGAAATCAAGACGTCGATGCGGGAGCGCCAGAGTATGGGAGGGCCGATGCAAAATAACGGCGGTGGTGGCGGGGGGCAGTTCCCTGGGCAGTCGAGTCCGGTTTCTCCGATCGCGCAGATGGGGCAGAGTCCGCAGAACGCGATGTTCCCGATGAACGCGGGGATGGATCTGCGCGCGATGAACTCGACGCCGTTGCCGGGTGGTGGGGGCGGGATGGGCGGAGGGGGCATGATGAACGGAATGACACCACAGCAGCGGCAGCTCCTTATGATGCAGCAGCAACAGCAACGCGGCGGTGGGGGCGGTATGGGTGGTGGGGGGATGGGAGGTGGCATGAACTCGCCGATGGGGATGAGTCCGCAGCAGCAGATGGCGTTCCAGCAGCAACAGCAAGATCGCATGCGGATGGAGGCGCAGCAGCGGATGGCCGCGGTTCAGCAGGGCGGCTCGCCTCCGCATCCAGGGTCGCCGATGATGGGGGGGAGCGAGTTCCCCGCGCTGAGATCGAATGCGTCGATCCCCGGCATCGCACGAATAGCACGCTCGCCGAGCGACGGATCGCCAATGACGCCAAGGATGACGCCCGTCCGTGGTCCGTCGCTCGGCGCGGAGGACTACCAGCGCATGATGCAGCAGCGCGGCGGCGGGATGCCTGGCCAGAACGGAGGGGGTGGGTTCGGCGGCCCGCAACAGGGGTTCGCACCGCAGCCACCGCAGAACTGGCAGCAGAATCAACTCCAGCAGCAGATGCAGATGAGCGGGGGTGGGGGCGGGCAGTTCGGCATGGGCATGGGCGGGGGCGGGCCAAGACCAGGGAGCGGGTATGGGGGTGCCCCTTCGCCACCTGGGAGCGGAGGTGGGATGGGAGGGCCGGGAGGCGCACAAAATTGGGGCCAGGGGCCGGGCGGGTACCCGTTCTCCGGCTCTCCCGGCGCGGGCGGCGACCTGGGCATGCAGCGTCATATGTCGGGTACGCCTGCGCCGCAGATGCAACAAAATACGAGCCCGCCCGGGGACGCGGACTTTGACCCGTTCAATTGGGCGTAGCGCTCGGCTTGAGCTGAGCTGGTTGTTCCGTTGTTTCTTTCTTTCTTTCGTCATATTGGAAGTTGGATTGCGATTGTTGTCCTTACTGCGTACTACTGCTGCTTACTTACTGCTTACTTTATTATGTTTTTCTTTCGAGCCCGCATGATGCATGATGGGCCGGCGTCTTTGATGTTCATTATCCTTGTTTTTGAGTGCATGTGTTGTATGCGATAATGTCTAGAGTTTTTGAAGAGTGAGAGCGATCATGGCTCAATTTGGAAGCGGGCGTTGAATCGGCTTGATGTGTCAGCTTTCGGCATTTCGGAAGCATTTCGGACGTGCTTTTGGATGGCGCTGGCAGACAAGCGTCAACAGACCGGGTCAAAAGAGGTTGCACTTAGTACCTGGAAGGAACGCGAGCAAGTTGCGCCAGCTCTGGGATACTCTGTCATTGCCAAGCTTTTCGCGGATACGCGTTGAGGTCGTTTCGAACTGGACGAATACGCGACGCGAGCTTCTCCAAGTCCCAACCAAGCTTTCCCCTCGACCTCCGCACTTCCCATCGTTGACATAGTGCGCTATGGTTGGGCCGGTTCATCCCGACAAACGTCTTCTCTGGCATCCGCGCCAAGAGAACAAGTTTGTGGTTGGCGGCGGCTCTCAGATAACGTTGTATAAATGGGCCCCAGAGCAGCAGGAAATCCGGCACGTCACCTCCCAGCATGACCTGCAATTCATGAAGGTGCGTTGGCGCACACGCCCCAGGAATGTCTGCAGACCAGAATACGTATTCAGACCTTCGCCTGGTCCCCAGATCCCGCGTTCGAGGACTTGGTCGCGGTGGGATTAAGCACGGGCCGCATTGATCTGTTGCGGCTTGAGGCGACGCGGCACACGCGGCGCACGTCCGCCGGGCACAGCGTCTTGTCGAGCGGGCCTATCGTGTCGCTCACGGCGCGCAACTCGCGCGCGTGCAACGCGCTCGACTTTTGCCGCGTGGACCCGAACTTCATCGCCGTCGGGCTGGACAAGGTCCGCGGAGACTCGAGTCTCGTTGTTTACGACGTTAGCAGCGCTCGCAGCGCACTGTCGCTGTCACTGGCCACTCCTGGCTCCGACGACGTCGTCGCACCACTCCCGCGGCCCCCGCCGCTCATCCCCCGCTTTGATATCGGGCCGCGCGCGGACCAGCGCACCGTGCAGCACCACGCGCCGACAGAGATCGTCTCCTCCGTTGCGTATGTGTCCAACTCCAACCATCTCCTCCTCGCGGGCATGTCCTACCGCTGGTTCCGCCTCCTTGACATCCGCACGCCGACGCCTTCTGTCACGAATGTCGCCGCGAAGGTCCAGAGCATTGTCAACGACCCCTATGATCCGCACCGCATTGCGACGTTCGGTGACGGGTTCATCAGCGTGTGGGACGTGCGTAAACTCGCGCCGACGCCGCTGCTGTCGTTCACGGAGCGCGACGCCTCAGCAGATGGGTCGCCGTGGCGCCCGTCGGCAGTCTATGCGGGGATCGAGTTCTCCAGCACACGGCGGGGTACTCTTGCTGCACTACATCGAGATGCGGCGTACGTCCGATTTTGGGACATGCTGGGGTCGCATGGAAATCGCGCGCTTGAAGGGGGATCAGC
This sequence comes from Mycena crocata, assembly GCA_029281795.1. Classification (NCBI taxonomy): domain Eukaryota; kingdom Fungi; phylum Basidiomycota; class Agaricomycetes; order Agaricales; family Mycenaceae; genus Mycena; species Mycena crocata. The sequence goes on from JARJCP010000019.1 coordinate 11,300, forward strand.
GTCGTCGGATGGGGATGCTGGGGAGAGCTCCTCAATGTCTAGCCGGTTGACAAGAAAGTCGTGGACGGCGGGTCTTCCTTGGACGGCTGGATCGCCAACCGTGCCTTTCAACCAAAGTGTTGGGGCTCAAAATAAGGACCCCGATCCGGTTCTTTGCGACACCCGTCAAAGTGAGTTACCTTTCTTTCTTTTTTCGTTTGACTGCGCGTGACGTAAGTCTACAGCTAAATTATTCCCGAAGAACCTGTCATCTTTCGCCCTCGTACCGTCTTCCTCTCAGAGTGCCCGTCTTCCTCTCGCATCCAATGTGATGGTGGTCAACAAGGAAGGTGACTTGGAGCTCTATGCGTTACATGATACGCCCAAACAAGCAATATGGAGCAGCCGTGGAGACCTGGCTATTAGTATTGGTCAATCCTACCGCGTATTTCCCGGGATCATGGACGACGAGGAGATGGAGCAGGAGTTTATCCAGCAGCGAGAGCGAGAATCGTCACTAGAACAGTTCCGGCATGCGCAGCAGCAGGCGGCCATGTTGGCGGAACGATCTAGGTCTATCACTACCTTGGACTCGAAAAGCGTGGACAGTTCCCGGATTATGGAACGGGGAAGAGCGCCTTTACCTCCCTCGGGCTTCGAGTCCCCGCCTGCCTTGTTCGGCCGCGGGGATGAAGACGGCTTTCCGGCCCTCGGTACTGTGGGCGCAACTGTTGTGCCGACGACCCCACGTCCCCGAGACACTTCACTTGCGTCTGCTATTCGCTCAGTCGCGCCTACGGGAATATCCGCGACACGACCAGGGTCGGGGTCAAAGTCAAGAACGTTTAGTCCCGCCTCCATGCGGCGCTACCCATACGAGACATCAACACAATCGCGTTCGCTGTCGAAGGCCGGTCAGCAGCAGGATATCAACCCCTCTCGAACTGAGCAATCGTCGGAGATCGTGCCTGCATCCACCGATAATGCGATAAAGAACCGGGGCCGGCCAAAGACGGCAAACCGGGGTGCACATAGCCGCAGTTTGAGCAAAAATCGCGGAGTTGAGCATATCGTAGAGGATGATATATCCATGGTCATGCGGCGAAGGTGCCTGCGAGGATATAGCGTCGGGAATGTACGTGCTCTTGTCAGCTTGGTGTCCCTGACTGACACTGCTCCATTTAGCCATACCACAATACTTCAGTAACACGAGATGACGATGGGCCTGTACCACAAATGCTATCCGATCTGTGGCTCTGGATAAACAGTACGCACACCCATTTATTGCCCAAACTTGCATTCAACGTGACCCACAGGTGCCCAGGATTTTCTCTGTGTGCCAACACCTCGACTGCACGGATACGACTTTTCTCATCAAGGAATCCTAAGCATATGGGAGGGTTTCGCGCCTCTTGATGTTGCGACCCCTCGCGGGGAACCATCAATGTTGTTGGACGCTGGGACTGTTCCTACTGTCCACCGGGATCTCCTCGATGTTCGCGACGACGCTCGTAGCCGTTCCCGTTCGCGACGCAGTCATTCTCCTGCGGACGACCTTCATGGAAATTTCCACGCGGCTTTGGCAGCTTTAGCTTTGCGTAGCGGTGACAAATCAGCTTGGAAATTTCTTGCTGTGTCGTCGTCGAAAACCTTACAAAGACAGGTTGCGCTACAACTCTGTGGATGGAGCCTGAAAGAGGCAGATCTCTGGACCAACATCAAGCGGTTCGTTCAACTTCATTTGGTATCAACTGGAATCTAACCCATTTAAAGATGGGAAAAAGACGGAAATCACTCGCGGGCCGCATGTTGGCTCGTCTTTACACAACAATACGGGAAAGCAGTAGAGGTGCTCATGCGAAGCAATGGTATGTTCATCGTCGCCGTCCTCGTCTATACGTATCCTCATCCACGCTAGACGAGGCCGATCACATGATGTCTGGCACTCTTGCTGCACTGACGCCAGGTAGCTCGACGATAAGCCCTCAACTTCGTGACCACTGCGAGCGCTTGATCATTCGTCTACAAGACCCATACTTCCGTGCGATGCTCACCCACCTAACCCTCGGAGATTGGTCCGAGGTGCTGGATGAGGAAATTATTCCGTTCCGTGAACGCCTTGCCATAGCATTCCAGTTCCTCGATGATGAGACCTTGACATCGTATCTGCATCGATGTGTCGAAAACTCTTGTCATCGCGGCGACATTGATGGGCTCGTAGTGACCGGCCTCACAAAGCGCGGCATGGATATTTTGCAGAGTCATGTCGACCGCACGGGCGACATTCAGACGGCAGCAATAATGGCATCTTACACATGTCCGTTTAGATTCAACGATGCTCGAGTAGAGCGCTGGGTTGAGGCATATCGTGATTTGCTCGATGGCTTCAAGCTTCACCACCATCGCGTTAGTTTCGATATTGAACGTGGTGGTCTTGTTCAAGACGCGCTACAAAATGGCGATAGAGCGTCTGTTGAATGGGCGCCACAGCAGATCCTGATCAGGTGTAACTATTGTAACAAACCTGTAACTAACAGTTCCAATGCGGTTCCGAAGCATAGGGTGCGTCTGAACTGGCTGCTTCTGGGTTTTTGACCAACCATCCTGTAGCCGACAACATGCGCTAATTGTAGCCGGGCACTACCCCGATGCTCGGTTTGCCTAATGACGCTCAGCATTGTTCCGGACGTTGTCCGGGACGCCGAGTTGGCGTATTCGCCGCTGAAAGGTGCGGGTTTTCCATGTTAACAATGGCCTATTAACACCTTTAAAGATACGATCGACGATGCAATTGTGATTTGCCAAACGTGTAGACACGGAGGACATGCATCGCACATCTTGGATTGGTTTTTCGGTGACGACGGAGTGCGGTCACACGGGTCCTGTCCCGTAGCAAACTGCGACTGTCGCTGCACGGATGAGTTTTAATTTTGAGCAATCTACCTCCATTTGGAAATTCCATTGCCCATTTTGAATGTATATCGTATGTAATTGAAGTGTAAACGAAGTGCCTTTTCCAACGACGTGTATTCGCTTTGTCTCTTTTCCTTCATGAGCCCTCGTTCTCTCTACTCTAAAATACTCGCCGTAGGCGGCGGGTTTACACTCCTTATGGCAGGACACACAGTCTTTTATTCTATCATGGCCAGCCCGTCGGCCTTTTCTTTTTTCGGAGGAACATGCTCGCCGAGATCGTACGCGAACGGGGAGTGGGTATACAATCCTCGTACAAGCAATACTTCGATGTCACATCCTGATGATGTCTTGCACTTTGCGGGATTTGAGGGCTGCGCCAGTTCCCGGGAATACTACTGGCATTTGTCGGCCGATGACAAAAAACTTCGGGATAGATTTCCAGACGTGAATTCGTGGCGGTGGCAGCCCGATGAAAGGGAGTGCAAAATAGAGGATATGCATCAGGAAGACCTAGTGAGCGAGCTGGTTGAACAGGGCGGGTGGTTGCTTATTGGCGGTATGTATGGAATCTCTGTCTACGTGTGAGGATCCGGCGCCGATTTTTTGCCCTCAAGATTCCATTACCGAAGGCCATTTCTTTTCGCTATCCTGCGTGCTGTACCCACATGTCCGAGCAACACCCGATTACATCGAAAACCCCTACTTTGATCGCGCTTGGCCGCAGAACCTCTATTTGGATCCAGATTCGCCGCTGATACCGAAACTCACTCTTCCCGACGGATTTTCTGTTGCAAACACGCCGCTTGTAACCTTTCGGCGGGTGGATCTGTTGCTCGGGAAGCAACAGCTGGTCGACTTGCACCACTCGCTCTACGTCGAGTCTGCGAATTTCAGCTTGTTCAGTGATGAAGCTACGTGGTCTTTGGACTCAGCGGAGTACATGAACATCTTCACTGCTCCTTTGCCGCAAGGGAATTATAAAACAATGGTGGTCAGCACTGCGGGCCACTGGACAACAACGCTTTTCTCGGGATATAGAGACGAAGACCAGGCGGAGACTGGGTATGGAATAGAGGGTCTTCTAAAGTTTTTCGGCCACGCGGCGACCAGATGGGCGACAAACGTTCAAGAAATGCTGATTGAGGACAGGCAAAGGAACCCTCGGCGGAACCGACAAGTCGTTGTACGCGCTTACCTTCCTGGCCATGAAGATTGCCATCAAGAGCTGCAGCCATGGGACGAGATCAAGCCAATGGTTTGGAATTGGTGGAACTGGGGCAGCATATGGGAATTCAACGAAGTCTTTGAGGTTTGCTTCTCCTTTCTTTAGGCCTCGTCAGATTGGCTGAAAGCCGTCGAAAGCGGGTTTTAACGAATCCAAAGTATCCAGATATTCATTATCTGGCAATTGACCATCCAGCAAGACTGCGACCTGATGCGCATGTACCAAGTGATTGCCTCCACATTATGAGTGGTGCAGGCGTCCTAGAAGGTTTCTTCTTCTTCACGGGTGCATCAGAGACCTCCAGAGACTCTAAATGACTATCTCACAGGGTGGTCCCATTATATTTTCCATTTTGTGACTCGTGAACTTCGGGCTCGGCGGATTAGATGAAAGGGAGACGTGTTTTATATTTTTGACCCATGAAACCGAGGCGCGGAGATTACATGGTCGTAGTTGAGCGGAAATGGGCATTTTTCAAAAGGACTTGTCATTTCTTTTTGTGGTGGTTTCGACTCTCGAGAAGACAGGGAAATCTCGTCTCGGAAAAGCCCATACTCTCATGACATCCCAATTTGGGAACCCTGTCATGAGATCGCGGCTTTCGGCGATCTAACTGCTCATCACACCATATACCTGATTCTACGACTGGCTTCAGAAACTCCTGTAAACGTCCTCGAGAGTGTGAAACGAGCCTAGTCCTGAGATGGTGTTCACCAACCTTGGCGCAAACGAAAAGGACGCGTTTTTCTCCCTTCTAGATGAGTGAGCGCGTCTATACTCGTGAGTCTCCCGCCCCATGCTGACACCTTGACATAGATACTTTGCCTCCCGGCCAGAGATATTCGGCAACTCTGAGGGTGAATCGACGAACTCTGCAGCGACCTCTGCGGCGGCATCGGCGGCGCATCGAGCGTTAGCCGCAAACCCGGAGGCTACATCGCGATTCATATCTACTGGTTTGCGGCAGGCCGGGCAGAATCTACCGAAATTAAGCCCTTACTCTGCTGCTGTACGTTCAACCATTTCCATTTGGACGCGATGCGATGACTGATCCTGGTTTGCCTGTTAGGCTTCGAATCCCGATATTAGCAATGCGATAGGGCGAATGGGTGCTGCATCGCTATCGAATACAGCGCCGCCTACGCTTCCACGAAGGGGAACCGATGAATCTTCCCCTCCGGCAACTTCCTCCACCGCTAATTTAAAATCTGTTCGCGTGAGTAATGCGACTTGCCTTTACCAGCATCTTCGGTGTCTTACTGCTGGCGACGTCCTCTAGAAATTCGGATCTGACATCGACACCACCTCCTCTAAGAATATGTTCTCTTCAATACGAAATTCGGGCAAACCTGTCACGCATACACCCCCGATCGCTCCGCCTGCTTTCGCGCCCCGGAAAAATGCATATGGTCCACCCCCAGGTAGAACTGGCACACCAGTGGCGACTCCGCCTGCACAAGAAGAGGACGAAGAGGAAGAGGCCCAAGGAGAATGGGCAGAGGCGCTGTACGACTATGATTCGACAGTACATACGATTTCCCTAAGCCTTTTTTGGTCTATCTTACCTTTTCCTTTTTCAGGACCCTGGGGACCTTCAGATCAAGGCGAATCAGAATGTATGGGTCACGGAGCGGACTTCGGACGACTGGTGCGTTCTCGTTATCTCCAACTCTGGCACTAAGAACAGTGGCTCCTCCCAGGTGGACAGGAGAATTTCAAGGCAAGACTGGGTTATTCCCCGCTTCATATGTCAAGATTCTGTAGGGTACTGATGCACGAGGTATACCTACTTTTGTACTGTTATATTCTTTCTGTACTCTGTCTACAATGGGGTTTCCCGACTGATTTATCTGTAGCTTCTGAAATAAAGTTATTGAACGAAAGGTATATGCGTCTCAAGAGATCTAACGTCGTTGCTACGGATACAACTTCGGAAAATAATACATGGATACCTTGTGAATAGTACACTTCAAGTCTCCAATTATGACGGAGCTGCCTCGACAGCAAGAGTCGCCGTGCCTGATGGAGGTTGGTAGAAAGGAATAGTACGGAGATTGTCTGGCGCAGGACCTGCAGCATCGAGTCGCTTTCTAGCCCGGTCTGTCTGGAGAGAGTGGTCAATGAAGCTGTAGAGTCAAAAATGTATCAACCCACGATGCCAGAATTTGCCATTCCCCGCTCAAGACCTTCGAGTAGCGTGCAAGCTTTACAGAGGTCGTTACTGGACATATATCCGCAACGCTTGCAGGTTTCTAAGGAAATAAAATATGAAACAATATCCCAGATTTAAAAAGAGGAAAACGGACGCTGCACTTTTTGCGTGGCCTTCACGTCCTCTCGTATTTCAAAGGCTTCGCCAGAGTGGATTATGTCAATAATAGCACTGGGGCGAGCTGCTTCAAGATCCTTGAGGAACACCCGAGCATGTCCTCGGTACGCATCTGGAGAATAGATGCACTCTGTCGAGAAATAGTCCAATTTCTTGAAATAAGCGTACCTGCGACATGAAAAAAAGTTAGTGGATTTGGTGGAAGCGAGATGAACGGCATGTACATCACGATTTCCTTTTCATAAGCGTACTTGAAAGGCTTCGACCGCTTGATAGTATCCTCACCTTGGGTACAAATAGAAGTGCATCTTCCCAGTCGCGCAATGTCTCCGCGCATGACTACATCATGTTGGTAAAATCGAAAGGAAAAGCTAGTAACGTACTATTCATGAGTACAGTCTCGGCGATATCATCTGCGTTGTGTCCAGTCACGATATGATCCACACCAAGCATGGAAGCGCCGCGATCCAGCGCTTGCCGCCGAAAGACCCCACAAAAGGTGCAATTGTTCTTTTTCCCAACTTGAGAGACAATAGCGTCCATGGTCCACCCGTAAAGTTCGTCATAAGATAATATTTTGAGGGGCATCGAATATTGCTGTTGATTTCGTTTTACAGTCTGAAGGAAAAGTTGAGTCGCGCAACAACCAGAATACAGTAGATGAAGCAAACCTCTAGCGAATCATCTCGATAGCCGGTAATACCCTCGTCTATGGAGAGAAGAAACAGATCGAGACCGTATTGGTATCTTTCGTTCAAAGTTTTCATAACATAGGCCAAAACGGTGGAATCTATGTACGTTAAGAAACTGGAAGTATGAAATCGTGCGTCCGTAAAAACCTTTTCCACCAGATGCACCGATGGCGACTCGATCTCCTGGCTTGAACAAATTTGACTGGGTGATTGTGTTGTGGACCTCTGTTTCAAAGACGTAGAAGAAACAGTCTCGGCATATTTGCTGCCCCGTTTTGGGCCTCTTCAACATCGCCCGGTTGGTAGCGCAAAGTCCGCAGGTTCGTGGCGGCATCTGGACGACGGGGCGTATATATTTGTGCAGAGGACAGAGTGAGTCAAAAATAAGTCGAAAAGCAAAGCCGATCAGTCTGATGATTGATCCGGCTATTGCCTTGCAGATCAAACAGTGAAACACAACACTTTTCTCTCCCTCAACCTCAATTACCAGTGCATCCCCAATCGAAAGACTGCAAAACCAGCTTCGCTGCATTTACCAGAGGAACTTGAACTACATACATCACAGGACAGGACATCAATGGGAGTTCTGCAGGGCCTCTCGCACGAGAGCCAAAGCAGTTGTGGACCGCGGCTTGATTTGATACTTGAAAGGCTTCACGTGTGATACAACGCCACTGGTGAATGCAATCTCGGGTTCGATGACCTTGCCACCCGCATCGACAGCCTTGGAAATAGTCATGGTAAGCAATGACAGCACCATTTGGATCCAGATAGAATTCTCTGCAAGATGTTGGCTGAATATATCCACGTTAGCTCTGGATCCAGGTTTATGAATGGTTGGTCCCTTTACCCGGGACATATCCGCCTCCCGAATCTAGACGTTCTTGTCAAAGACAGGATGCTGTAAATCATCCAGCACGCACCCGAAAGCATAGTCGCGAGGATCCGTTTGAGGGTTGTCCCCCATGAACCGCATCGGATCAAACGAGAATGGGTCCGGGTAGACACTCTCGTCATGCATCATCGCCCAAATGTTCGCCATTATGCTCGTTCGCGGAGGGATAGTATAACCCTTGTACATGTCGGCGTTGGCAGTGCAGTGGAACAATCCAAACGGGGACGCGGGGGCCCATCTCAAGACTTCTTTGAGTATGGCCCTAACATACGGGAAAGCGGCTTGGTCATGCAGCGTTGGTAGTCGATGTTCAGAGGAGAAGAAGTGGTCGACTTCGTCCTGAGCCCGACGTTGCGCCGAGGGATGCATCATCATGGTAAAAAAAAAGGATTTGACCACGGACACCGACTGACGCTCTCATCAGAACGGAACGGAGAATCACAACATGAACGCACAGTATCCGCACCCGCAACTGCCTTGCTGGTGAGGACTAGTCGAATGGATCAGGAAGGAACTCACAGTACAAAGCTCCAGATGTCCAAAGGATCTTGTCTTCCTCCTCTGCGTCAATTGAGTGCCCATTTGAAGTCTGGAGCAATGCCGATGTAAAAGATGGAATTGCACTGCCCGCACGCTTCCCACGGTTGAGCCTACGCGCATCCGTGGCTGTAGGAACTCACGATCTGTTCTTTGACCCAATTGTGTGGCTCCAGCGACTGCTCGTATAGTGTGCGACTCCATTCCTTGGCCTTGGTTTTGAATCCCCCGCCTGGAAACCATTCAGGAAGGAACCTTACTGTCATTGGAGAATCTTAAGAGTAAGTGTTCATAGCAGGCACATTTACTGACGAAGAGGGAAGGAATCAACAAGCCATTTCCCCGGCGCGCTCGCCATAGAGGCGATCTTGATACCTGTATGCGATTAGGATTACCCTGTTCGAAATGATCGCTCGTACCTTCTTCGGCGAGCGCTACGAAATAATCATCAGTACCACTAACTGAGTAGCCGTAAGCTATCTTCATTATAACTGCAGCGGCATTTCTATTCGACTTGTCAGAAACATAGGTCCTCAAATCCATTAAAGCATGCCTTCGAAGGTGTTCGACAAGATTATCAGGTGATGACATGATACTTTCTATCATGATTCGCGCTTCTTGCTCTTCCACCTCCCAGAACATCTGCGAGGCAGATGGATTGAACGACTGGTGCATTAGTTTTCGATACGTCTTTAAACGGTCATTATAAGAGCTATTATCAAAGTCTTTTTAGATCGCAAAGCGTGTGGAACCTGATGAAGTGTTCACATGCAGAAGATGCTCTTTTCGCGCCGCATAAGACGGCCTGCCATAGTCGCAAGGGGACGGTCAGAATAAACTGCAGACCGCTTGCTAAGAAGATTGAACGCATCCGTAGCGGAATTGAGGATAATCATGCGTCTTCCAAGAATATGGAACGAAGTTAAGCCATCCTTGCCTGAAAAACGTCAGTAAGCTAAAGCTGTCCAGATTATTATCGTTACCATATTTGCGCCCCCATTCAGCATACGTTTTCCAGAATTCGGTCTGGGGGTGATTCAAGGCCACTCCAAAGATAGGCCAACTGGGCGGTCCCGGAGGATATGGATTGGAGCGCTTCGTCAGCTTAAATATGACGAATGCAACCAAGAGGCCACCAAGAGAGAAAATAGCTGAGCTCAACATGTGGGAAGTGGAAACGACAATTCAACTTTCGAACTACGGGTATTTATGTCGATGGCACCGATCACATCGGAAATTAGGGAAGTTTTTGTTCAATAGTTTTTCGCATGGGGATGTCAGCGCTTTACCGGGTGCTCGCGAATCCCAGCTGTAAGCTATGAATTGAACCATATTACTTGAAGAACAAATCAACCAGGCAGTCTTTACCTGTAAAATCATGATTCATGGAGTCCACACCACTTTCGTCACTTCGTTACTTCGCTTAGGAGTGTGGAACTTCGTGAGTTCGAGTGTGCACCGCGAAAGTTCGTGAGTATGAGGCCGCATTCTGCGAAACATTGTAACTTGAGGAAGATTTCTTAGTTGTTCGTCACTTCCTCTAAACACCGTGAAAGCTCGTCACTTAGATGACCACATGACCGCGGCGAATATCATCATACGGATCTGGTGGAAACAGCGCGCGAGGCGCGCATTGGCGTGGCACTGATGCGACGTGCCCCTTCCGATAAATCTCCCTGAAATGCGGAACTTCCGGTCCATGTCCAGAAAACCTCCTCAACGCTCATTGATCATTCTGAAGGCTTCGCCAGATGCATTTACGAGGACGACTCACAGTAACATCGTGCCTTCGTAGATTCAACCACTGTGAATTTCCGCAGTGAATTTCGGTTCTTCAAGGTAGGGTTACTCACTCACAACATACCTACGAGATAAGTTGGTGTGTTCAAAGTTCAGTGCCATGCCAATACTAAGATACTCAAAATGAATGCAATATCATACCATTCGGATCTGACCGAAGAGTCCATAGTTTGAATTGTTGGACGTCCTCAGAAAACACGTTGTAGTCCATGACAGGCGCCTGGTACACGACTGCAACGCGCACGCGAAATCGCCGGGTGTGGTGGTGGTAAGAAAGAGACCTGTGATCCCTGCGACAAACCAAGACCACACACTTCCCACGCGCACGGAAGTGACGAGCTTTCACGAAGATTAATCTCAAGTGACAAACTTTCTCCGATACACGTTGAAATGACGAACTTTCACGATAATCCATCAAAGCCACGAACTTTCTCACTCCTAAGCGAGGTAACGAAGTGACGAGGGTCAGGTATACTATCATTCATGGTCTTAGAAACTTCGGATGGACCAACTTGAAAGCACCTTTGGCTCGCATACGTTTCAATTAATTCCTTCATAACGGGCGTTTGACAGAAGATTCTTTCCAGACTTCAGAAACTCAACTCTTGAAGGCTCTCGAAGACTCGAACTGAGCAGTGCAAATTTTTGCTTTAATTTCCCTCCTCAACCAAAGAAAGTCATCGTACGACCGACGCCTGGAAATATGAAGGAGTGTGTTTCTGGATCTACATATAAATTGAACCTGATTGCAGCATGAATTTTGGATTTCATTTTCTTCGTTCAAAATGTGGTTCCTCCCGGCATTTCTGGGGGCTTACAACGGTTTACAATGTAGAGACAGATTGCCATCAAACTTCGATGTACCGCCACTGATGAACAATAATCAAATTAAATCAATAATTCCGCCGGATCAAATCCTGTGATGATGCGGATACTCCGGGAGGGGAGTATTTTGCGAATCGGTTAGAACGAGCAGGGAGAATCTCTTCGCAACCTCTATCAACTACATACAAAAATATACGGTTGACTGCGTACCAAGAAATAATCAACGGAATTCTAAATGGCCTGGCGTGAATATGCCAAACGGCACAATGCACCTGCCAGTGCTTATATAGTCATGATTCTGAACAACTACTTCAGAAAATTACGCCAGGTATGTAGAGAGGATGAAATGAACCCAGAACCTTGGGAAAAGCTACTACATTTTTCCCAGATTTGAGCTCAGTTTTGAAGTGAGAGGCCTGGACTTCAAAACTGACCGCCGCCTGTTAGACGCCAGAGAAAAGAATATACACGGCCGTTCAATCGAGCAAGTTCATCAGCAAATCAGCGGAGAGCGGATCGGGGCGGGTCACACTGCCCAGTTGGGAAAATCTGATGGAGGTGATATACACCATCACCAGCAAATCACCAGCGCTCACCAGTACAATGTTAGCTGTGGACCAGTGTTCTCCCATAAGGCCTTATTAAGGGTAGAAATTCCTGTTAAGCCCTTAGGCCTTAATTAAGGCCTACTTAAGGGCACCAACTTAAGGGCATTTTAAGCCTTAAGTAAAATTTTCTGCCGCAACTTTAACAGCCAAGTTGCAGCCAAGAAATGGTGTGTGTGCGGTATCTTACAACTCATAGCTGACCCAGACTCTCATTCCTCTTGTTTCTAAATTTTCCACAAGGCGTCTGAGTCCATGAACCTCTACTTTGTGAAAACTTTGCCCAACTGGGTAATAGTATGAAGCAACTTGTAAATTTCAGAGGAGATACATATGATTGTGGATGAGTATTTCATCAGGAGAAGAGCACTTTTTATAGATGTACCATAGTGCAACGAGGGAGCAAGGTTGAACGGAAGTTGTGGAATTGATGCCATCATTAAGCCCTAGTTAAGACTTAAGTGAATTTCTCCATCCTCTTAAGGCCTTAACTTAATATGCACTTAAACCTTAATTCCACTTAACCCTTAGGCCTTAGGGAGAACACTGCTGTGGACGGACTTGTGAGTAGTCGTCGGCTCAGTACCAGGCATCTATCTCAGCATGAGGAACCACAAGAGGATGGGCACCATGCAAATATTCCGGGTGAGCTGTGTGCATCACGATACCCATGATTTATATAAAAGCTCTTGGGATTGTGGTTATCGTTACTTCATGGGCTCGGAATGGGAAGAGCTGGCTCTCCGGAAGAGTCGCGACCATATCATCGTGCAGACTTTGTTTGTCGTTGTGTGCAGCACATCCCATCAACATGTGCATGGTCCATGCACGCATGTCAATCTTTGTTGATGGTTTGATGCAAGTTGATGTATGTCTCTTTCTTTTCCCCCACCACCACGACTCCCCGCTTGTCGTATTCGCTGCTTCGCCTCATCATATTCAACTTCTGTCGGTTTCCATTCACTCAAGATGGGCTTCACTTGTGGCTACAGGCTTCCTCAAGCTCACTCAAGGTCCCTCAAGGTCCCTCAAATTCAGTCTTGTCGTCATCAAAGCGTCAAGCTTCCTGAAGGCTGCAAGTTCTCTCCTCAATCCCCTCAATGTGGCCGATGTGTTCAACACCTCTTGGTATTCAAGCATCAAGCACTCCCCAGTTTCCAGGCGTCGCACCGATTCCGCACAAGCCACCCATTACAATGCCGGCTCTATCAATGAGATGCGGGAATGGCGGCCCCATGGTGTATGTAGATCATTAACTTATCTGCTCCCCAATATATATCATTTTTTCTCTTTCAATGTGTGAAACGCCGGGGAGGGGAGGGGGATGAGCAGTGGAAATATGTGGTCGGCCGTGCACTCATCCGAACGTATGATGTCCAACCTGCCTCACAAGTTCCCGAGGGCTTGTCGCATTCGTCAGCGCTAATTTGCACTGGTGGATGTCCGTAGCGGCGTTGAAGAGGTAATGAGCACTGGCCAGCAACCCCGCCAGATTTCATCAACTGGTGATGCTGGTAGCAATGTTGTGGCCATGTGAGCGCAGATCAGCTTACCACTGATTTGCTGATGTTGGGAGTCCTCACTATACGTAACTTATTGGTTTGAAATCATGACCAAATCATGGTAAATACTAAATAATAAAACTATGGGGATGATGGCGGAGTCCGGCGGACAAGTACATTACAAATCCCTGTAGCCTTTCACTACAAATATTCTCTGTAGCATTTCCTTGCTAACATACCCTTCAGTCTTTCCATTTGGCACCCATGGAGAGCAAATCCCTCCAGCCATCCTCTCAAGCCCTTGATTCAAGCCAGAGCATGCACAGCTTCCCTTCAGCCCTTTCCTCCGAGAGTCCGAGTCTCTACGAACAAGGTAACTGGCATTCCACTGGCACAGAAAACTGTCCTGTCAGTTTCTCAAGCGCCTACGCCACCGCAATGGTATTAACAGTTCAGACTTCTTGTTGATGTTTCTACTTGAAGTGCAAGCATATCGAGAGCACAACATCATCCTGCCCCGTTTCGGGAACTAATTGGTCCAGACAGTAAATATATTTTCTTCCACTCTGCAGCTGAGCAGGCCAAGTTTGTAAAGTATGGTTTTGAGATAGTACAGGGAATTGACCAGCAGCAAGAATAGCGGCTACAAGATATCACTTCACAAAATGACTGTAGCGAATTGTACCTCGTCTTTCGTTCAGAGATTCGGTCTAGGGAATCACTTCATTGATACACTGCATGAGAATGCTGAACTGAATATCTACAAGGAATTGATGTAATTATACTCTACAGGGAATCTATACACCGAAATGCTTGATAAGAAGTAGCTTGTAGAATTAAACACGGAGCCACGCACAGAGAAGCAGATGTGGATGCACGCTTGTGGTACATGCACAGCTGCTAGTTTTAGCACAATTGACATGGGATGCACCTTGCTTGGATACTCAACACCATTGAGATCGCGCCGAGGTGGAGAAACCACGGTGCGCAACGTCTGACACGATCAACGGTTACATTGAGGGGACGCAGGACACCCTGCTGGGTCTTGGGGTCAAAAGAAAAGAGACAGAACTGAGGGAGCAGGACTCACCTCTTTGCTGACCCCAAGTACTTTTGATGGGTTTGCCAGAAAGCGCAACAGGTCCTGCGACGGGTTCATTAATCCATGCGGGGCGAGAAGAAAAGATGAACTGGCGACACACCGGTGAGACGGCCCGTATCAGTACAGGCGTACAATCTATGTATTTTTTCGTTTTCTAGCAATACTAGGAACCTCTGTTCGGGGATATACAATTAGAGTCAGAGTGAGCTCCGAGCTGCTGATTGAGTATCAGAGATGCGAGAGGACTTGCAAGTAGTTACGGGCGCGACAGTTGCACTTCAATCAATAATAGAAAGTCAGCACCACGGCCCTAGCTGTCTACAAATCCGTCTGATGTAGTCCATAACCTATATGTAGGGGCGGACTGCACGGCGAAGCTACATAGATACCATACCAAGGAGATATACCATACCAAGCCTCGACCCACGAACCTGAGAACCCGCCTGGAAACCTAGAAACAAGGCAGCAAACAGTCACCGGGGTGAGCCAGTACTCGCCCAGGTCACCTTCAGGACAACCATAGGATCATAAACCTGACCTAGGTCAACTATGTATAGACACCTGGGTTACCCTAAAAACACTCCTAGACCAAGGATCGAACCTAGACTCCCTTCAAACCCTACAGGGTCATGTGATCAAAGCACATCGCGTTCAAAGATCTGGAACATAGACATACAACCCTTTTCGGGAACTGACCCAGGTCAGTTGAACCAGACCGCGGCCAAGTAGAAACATCATGGGCGGCCATCGGTGGTGATTAAGAAACCTTGAGGATGACCGCGACGGCTCACCCTGCTGCAGGAACACGTCTCAGCCAAGACCTTGGCGGTTTGCAAACACAGATCTCCACCCAAAGACCAATTCAAATATACCCAATTTGGAAGCAGCAGTCAGTTGTGCTGACTGGCTGACTGACGAGGTACCCTGGCATTCCATTCCGTTTATCCGTTTATTTCCAATCTCTCTCTAGTTTACTCATCTCTGGTGACATCAGTATTTATCCAAAACTGTATGAAAGACCACGTATTCCGCAATGTCCATAGTGCATCCCCGCCCTCTAGCCGCGACCCAGGTCAACGCTTACCTACAAGGCCTCGGTGTATCTCAGACCAGTAGATGCGGAGATTTGTTATAAAACATTTCGATTGTAGTTCTCTGTTCAATAAAAGATCTCAAAGTTTAGTTGGTTATCAGAAAGTCATCTTAAGTGAGAGTTCACACAAAGGTACCATAGGACTGTGCTCCTAGGTCAGCTGTTGGAATCGTTCTTCGAGTTCGGTCGCAGTTCCCCAAATGCAAAGGTACTTTGGTAACGAAGCCGGAGTCCTTCAGTTGGAATTGTTCTTCAAGTTTGGTCGCTGTTGCCCCAAAGGTACCATAGGACTGTGCTCCTAGGTCTGCTGTTGGTTGCAGTTGCAGTACAAGAGGTCCTGATCAGGTCGTCTGTGCAAAACAACCCATAAAAACCCATAAACTACCCCACCCAGGTAGCTTGATCGAAGACTGCGGTCACTCAAACCCAAAGAATATTGACCTAGTTGGCTCTTTTTGTGAGAGATCCCCCAACAAACAAGGACTGAGGAAGTTCAATCTTAGCTGTATACTTCAGCACGACCCGAACTCTTGGTCGCACTGTGTTAGAGCTTAAGTGTGTTGTGTGTGTGTTGTGTGTGTTGGTTGGTTTAGTCCAGTCTACCATTTGCAGCCCTAGCGCCAGTGCACCGTTTCACCAGTGAGAAGGGGCACCCTGTTGTCGCACCGCAGGTTTCGGTCAGCTCGCGGGTCACAGAGGTTGGGGAGAGTGGGTGGACACTAGCGTCTTGGCACGTCTCTGTCTTGCGCGGGGACGTGTGTCTGGACTCTGCCAGAGTAAGCGGGGTGAATGCACCGGAGTTTGTGGGTGCGACATGGGGTGGAACGAGTGCACAGGTCGCGGGATGTCATTGCTGTAGTTATTATGCGTACAAACGAAGCGGCGTGGACCAGCATCCAGCCGAAAAAAAAATCGACAGGGAATCAACATGCACGTGAGAAGCAAGTTCCATGGCTGCAGAGATGTGAGTAGGTGCACGACTGAATGCACAGGCGGCACACCTATCGCCGCATCTCTCTCATTGTGTGGATCTGCGGTTGCGCTGTCTGAGCGAGCACGTGGACTGGTCGGGTCGGTAGTCCAGATGATGTCCTGGCGATGGCTGCCGGCGAGTACTTGAGTGGTGGCGGCCGTCGAACAGGTGGTGGTGGGAAGTAAACGAACGGGGAGATCTTGCACATGGCAAAGCGGCTGTGCTTCGGAGTGGAAACTCTCGACGGATCCCTTGAATGGGTATCTCAGCTGAATTGCTAGAAGGGAAAGACTATAGCAAAAGACTACAGCAAAGTTGTATAGGTATACACAGAAACGTTTGTTTACCTCAAATCTCTGCAGGAATTTGCCTGACAGATGTGATTGAGGGATTCACTGGACTGAATCTCTGCAACGGAAGCCTGCAGCTGCCTGGTGTCCGGTGTCCAGCGGACTTTTGTCCGCCATCATCCCTATACTTCCATTACTCTCAAATCATGACAGCTAAATCAAAAACGATAGACCGTTTTGAGCAGAGTCCAAGAGAAGCACGATGATGCATAGTGATGCATGCTTTGGCTAATTTTAACCTAGGCTCCACCGACTTACTGTAAAAACATCATTCACTTCCATGTTCACCCTACTAACATACCTCTGGGGCTGCAGCTGAAGTAGATCATCCTGAGTCCCATAGCTCAGGCTGGTGGTCAAAAAAAAAAAAAAAAAATCGGTTCAAAATCGGTGTCTGCAGCTGTGCGGGGTAAATTTGGCCCTCTGCCATCACTCAACCCAAAATCTGCTCGAAATCAAAACGGTCTATTGTTTTCGATTTAGCTGGAATCATCCCAGCACATACCCGTGTTCTGAGCGTTCTGAGGCTGTGGTAAGACATTGATTGGTTAAATAATCAAGCTGATGTCATCGTGTTGACATCTGTGTCAACCTCTGCCCCCAGTTCAAATGTTCACTCTACATAGTGGATGGTGCTGCTTTATCCAGTGCTCAGCAGCGTATCAGTACTGTGCGCGCCCAATAAGCCAAGTCGCTTACCTCAGCCAGATGAATTGTATGTCCAAGCTGCTCTCAGGCTTCACTAATCGCCGGATTTCAATCAGAATACGCAACCACGGCATGCACCTGCCTTACCGTCTCTGCAGATCTGACATGCAACAAAGCCTGCAGTAAGCCTGCACCCAGAGCAGCGCACATGTACCGGCCTCCATTGGCAGCACGGAAATAAAATCTATCTGATTCTCACGTGAAAGAGATACACAGAAACGCGGAAAATCGGTAACGCGACAGCTTTCAGTAAAAAGGCTGTGATGCTTTCGTCCTGATTCTCTAAATCCTTACTCCCGAGAACAATGACCATGCCCATCGAGGAATCTCCCTCAAAGACCACCTCTTTGTATGATCCGGATACCGAAACACTCACCGCCAAACCGGTCTGGCAGCCCAAGAGCCAGGCCTTTTGGATGAGTTTTGCAGTGATAATGGTCGCCACCTTTTTGAGCGTGCTAGACTTGACTGCCGTTGGGACTGCATTGCCCACGATTGCAGACACGTTGAACGACTCGAAAGGCGACTATACATGGGTGAGATTTTTTGCTAACTGCGGAGCAAGATTCTGATTTTGTTACGGGTACATAGGTGGGATCTGCCTATGCGCTCAGCAGCACAGCTTTCATTCCCTTGAGTGGCAGTCTAGCTGATGCATTCGGAAGGCAAGTTTTTTTCTGAATGTAGGCCTGTTTCGCCAGCTGGTGATGATCATATAGGAGACCCATCATGCTCATTTGCATTGCTTTTTTTGCCGCTGGAAGCACCTTGGCTGGCGTGTCGCAGAACATGGTGCCAAATCAGAGTGGATGTGCTCTGATTGCTCGCTGACGACTTTATTTCAATTTGCAGTCAGTGATGATTGCTGCTCGAGGTATGTTGCTGCTCGAGGTATGTTGCTCTTCTGTAGCTGTTTCAGAACCCTGACCAAAACATTCACAGCTATTCAAGGTTCATATCCCACCTTCCAAATTTGGTATCAAACTGATCAAATTCAGGCATTGGAGGAGGTGGAATTATCAATCTTTAGGAGATTCTGACAGCCGACCTGGTTCCTCTTGCGGAACGTGGAATATACCAGGGTATGCTTGGGCTGGTCTGGTCCTTCGCGTCGGTGAGATCTCCCGTGCTCTTCGTGTTTTGTCCAAAACCGACAATTTATCCTTAGAGTACTGTAGTATTTCGACCAAGTATTCAGGGCATGTCACGAGTCACCACAAGTATTCATTTTCTCAAGTATTCATTTCTCGGTTATCACCACAAAATTGCCATATATGGACCTCCAGCGGATGCCGGTGTTATGGATATGCTTACATATCACATTCTAGTAGTTTCTACGTACATCCCAACTGATTTGATCATTCCCACGGTTCAGTTTCCTGAGTCAGTAAGTCTGACTCGATGTTCCATGAGTCAGTATTCTGACTCGATGTTGGCTCCCGAAGCCCGGAACCGTGATTGACTCATATTGTAGAACCATATATATACTAGAACGTTTGTATGTAGATAAACACCACTCTTGCAATACTACTCTCATCTCGTCTCATATCTCTCTGTGTGAATTAAGTGAATCTAGCTCAGCACGCGGTATAGCTGCTCGGTAAGTACCCACTGCCTGGATACCAACTAACGCGCTACGCTTGGTTGTATATTTGGAAGCTGTCCTAAGTGCAGTAAGCCTTAGCGCTGTGCACGCATCTTACGTTGTGTTGTCTTAACGTACCGTAATTTGGCAGGTCACACTCGAGGTCAAGACAGATGTAGATTATCCCTCTCTCAGTACACAGTTATCGAGTTAAGCGTCCTGCCTGCTCAGTAGCTGGTACTTCTAATTAGTTGAACCATCTCCTACGGGGATTTCGGCAACCCTCAAGCACGCACTCACCGGCTGAGTGCTAATTTCGTTGTGTAGCTGCCGCTACACTTTTCAGGCATTTACGCATCAACTGCGTCAAAGTGCCCTGATCCTTAACAGCCGGAGCGAAAGTTTTGGTGTTTTTTGGCCTATTTGGGCCTCAAAATCGATTGTCACTGTCACCAAGTCCGAAAGTCTTCAATTCAGAGGGCCGTGTCACGCGTCACCTGAATACTTGGTCGAAATACTACAGTATCAGACCTCCAATCGTATGTGTTCCCGTCACCCAGCCTTTTTCTGATTGATGAACATGTATAGGGTGGCGCCCTTTCCAATAGAGGCCACAAAGCCTGGTGGTGGCTGTTCTGGACGTCCATTTTCTATCTCAATGCAGGGTGAAGGCTTATCTCACCCTCAGACCTCAATCTTCCTCTCACCGCAATCGCCTTCGGGCTCGTGTTCACGTATCTCTCTGTCCGGCAGCCGGAAGGGTCTGTTCGTCATAAACTGGCCCAAGTGGACTGGATGTAAATCTTCGGCTATTTTTTAAAATCTTCCGCTTAGCGCTAATGTATCTGCTTTCTCTAGTGGAAACACCATCATCATTGTGGGTTCTGGTCTTGCTATCATTGGTAAGGCTCTCCTTTCGCTGGTAGTCTTGGCTTGAATTGATTCCTTTTTTCCCAAGGGATGACTTGGGGGGGTATCCGCTATTCTTGGGCATCCGTCGAGGTCCTTGCACCCCTTATCATAGGCCTTTTCCTTCTGGATGTCTTTGCCATCTATGAAGCCAAGTTTGCTAAGCATCCAACCATTCCTCTGGACGTCATTGGCAACCGCACCTCAGTTAGTGGGTATGTGCATTTCTTGTATCATGTGAACACCTTTGACAGGAAATATGTAGGCTTCTTACCACTGCTGTGCATGGGATTGTCAGTACTGTAGCTCCCTGTAGTGAAGCAACGGCCAAATGGACCGTGACAAGTCCGTTGCAATTTTCAGAGGCAACAGCCCTTGTCGTGACCGTGACCGTTGCTTGAAAACGGGATTTAGAATTTTTTTCCCCACCTTCTCAAAGCGGCGAGAATGGACAATGGCTGCTATTTTACTCTGGCGTAGCATTGAGGAAATAACCTCGCAATTGACTCCTGGTGAAGCGGAGAACAAGTCGGACAGTGAGGAGGATTGATATGCATACAACAGAGGCCTGAATAATTTTTTTTTGTACTCTTTCCCCTCCCCCCCCCCCCCCCCCCCCCCAATGTCACGGTGGTTCACAAGCAACGCCCTCGACCGTGACCGTGACCCCACGAAAAAAATGCAACACAACGGACCCCACCGTGACCGTGACCGTTGCTTCACTACAGGGAGCTACAGTATCTGTACGTTGATTTGTTATCTCGGATATGAACCTATTCGCCGGCTTAGCCATCATCTACTACCTGCCGGTATTTTTCCAAGCTTGCTTCAGCGTGTAGCCCATCCGGTCTGCGGTTGACTTCCTCCCGGGGGCTCTCCTCACCGCTCCATTTGCTTTCCTCGCGGGTGTGATTATTACTATCGCAAAAAAGTACCAAGAAATCAACGTCATTGGGTGGATCTTCACAATCAGTGAGTTCTGTGCTCTTGAGCCTGTGGTTCCATCCTAACGACCCTTTTCGCAGTTGGCTTTGGGTTGTTCAGCACAATGAGACAGGACGCCGCCGTCAGGAACTGGGTGAGCGTCGCTGTCAACTCTTTCATCGTTGGATTACCTATAGTTTTTAGGTTGGCTTCCAGATTGTTGCGGCCATCGGGACTGGCCTGATTTAGTAGTCTCCCAGAGGCAGACGAACAATCTTCCCTTGAACCTTCATACCTCAGGATATTCCTGATTGACATATCCTGAGTTCACGAAGGTTTGCGCCGCATCGTGACGCCTGCCTTTGGGAGACTAGCCTGATTGCAAGCTACCGCTTTTTCATCTGCCTTTTACATCGTTATTGATATTTTCAATGCAGTTTTTGGCCCCTGTGTTCCCACGTTAGCGCCATTACCGAACAACCGTGCTGGATCTGCTCTAGCACTATTCTCGTTCACCCGAGCCTTCTTCCAGACCTGGGGCATCACAATTTCCAGCACGATATTACAGGTGCTTTTTGCCCCTTTTTGCCATCAACTTGTGCTAACGGTGCGCGCAGAACATGCTGGAGAAGAAGCTTCCCGCAGACTTCGTTGCTCAGTTCCCCGCTGGTTTCAAGATCGCATACGCCGTGATTCCTGCCATCAAGCTGCTCGAGGAACTTTTTAGGACTCAGGTGCAGGCAGCGTTGGCAGATAGCATGGCAGTCATTTGGCAGGTTATGATTGGGATCTCTGGACTTGGCTTCCTGCTCAGCTTCCTCATGAAGGAGGTACCCATGGACACAACGGTGGACGACAGCTACGCACTCAAGGAGAAGGAGTACGCTCCCGATGCCGAGAAGGCATAGAACTAGATTAGATTGACATAGACTAATGTACAAAAGCCCCCTCTGTATGAATAATCGGCTCTAATATTCTGCCGATTCATGAATTACGATGGTACACGCTACCAGAAATGGAAGAGGACTGTCCTTGAGATCTTGAGTGGAGGTGGCAGTGTGTAGTCTCCCTGAGGCAAACATCGCTAGGCCCAAACCTTCGCGAACTCAGGATACCTATCTGACGTCTGCTTTCTGACGCGTGACCCTTAACGATAGGTGTATTTCGGACTCCGCTCTGATGGTCCCCAAGCGGGGTTCGGACTCTTTGATGGGACAAAAATGTCGTTTTTCCACACCTTTCGCCCTCGTTCTCTCTTGTTTCTTTCTCAAATCCCGAGATCCTTTGATATGGTGTAGAGGCATACACATAGAACATATCTGCCAAATATCTAAGCTATCGAAGCTCAGGTGCTCTTCAGGTCTTTGATAAACATGTCGTCCACTGCCTTGACTATCTTCGCCGTTATTTTCATCCTGGAGACAAGTTAGCGCCGGTGTTCTTTGTATCTGGATGCTAGAAAGGATTTACTGCCTCAAAATAGTCTCCCTGAGAACATTCTTCGCTCAAAAAGCTGTCTCACAACCACCACGGTCATTCAGCGTAGATGTGGTCAGAATTATCATCGGTGTGTGACTTAGGAGCTATCCACTCCACCGGAATAAATCTATAGCTCCTACCTGACTGCACAGGACTCGGTATTTGACCACAGAACTGACACAACAAGCAAATATGTCGTCCGGACTGCGGAGAACATCCTCGGTGGTATTTGGTTCCAATAAGGTCGAAACCACCTGAGAATGTTCTCCAAATTGCGCTGGACTCGTCGTTGAGGTCTTTTGGAGGTCTAGAGGTTAAAATATGTAGCAGAATATACTGCCTTAACCCAGCACAGCTGCCACACTCTAAATTCGATGTATTTCACCAAATTCTCTCGTTCCCCGCTTTCAAAGATATACAGACCATGCAGATTGTTCCTACTGCATCCTGTGGTGATATATTTGCCAGATTTCAATGGAATCTCGGGGCACATAGTCCAGCAAAGCCTGTTTTTCTTCAGCTAGAAGCATAAAAGCACACTTTGATCAAGTTCTAGTGCCCGAAATGCCTGTATTCAGATTTCTATGAGTATTTTGACGCTTTTCAGAGTTGAAATTCTATATTGGCTGCAGTATACGAGAGTTGCAAACATGCCACGCCCCGAAATAGGCAGAATACAGTAGATAATCAATGATGGAGACGAGAAGACCTTTAAAGTGGTGTTCTTGGGTGAAATAGTCCACACAGTCACTAGGCTCCTCATTTTCACTGAAGAACGCGTGTAAGACGTGTGGGACGCGAGCTCGACAGAGCAGACACGGGCGATGTTTGGTTGTGCATCGGCAACACGTGAGACCAGCGGACTTTGAAAATGACCTATCGTTAAGGCCCCCTGATCAAAAAGCAGACGTCAGATCAGGAATACCCTGAGGCACGAAGGTTCAAGGGAGGATCGTTCGTCTGCCTCCGGAAGACTAGCAGTGTGTAACTGTGTGTAATCGGCCATTCGGCCGAACGGCGACGATCAACCGCGATCACGAGACACCGCACCTTCCTCTCAAGTCCCATCCTCTCCCGCGAAGATCCGACAGGAACATCCCCGCAATGGTCGCTACTAGCTTGAAGAAGCGCAAATCCGACGGTGAACCTTCCTCGAAGCGTCCCGTGAAACAGCCGCGCCGCACTCTTGATTCCTACTTTTCCCCTCAAGTCCTGGCACCAGCGAGCTCGACCAACGATGACGACCGAAAGCTGGTCTCGCTTAATGCGGAACAGACCGTCATACTCAGACAAGTGGTGGACGAGGGAAAGAACATATTCTTCACTGGGAGCGCAGGTAAAAACGCTATACTACGTGCTCAACTTCGCTTTTGCCTGACTGGTGCGCATAGGAACCGGAAAGTCTCTGTTGCTTCGAGCGATCATAAAAGCCCTCAAGAAGAAACACGCGAAGACTCCCGATGCCATTTCCATCACCGCGAGCACCGGTATGGCTGCGTCAAATATTGGAGGTGTGCCACACTGATGGTTTCATTCATAAGTCTGACATCGTCCCCCTCAATAAGGAATGACCATTCATGCCTGGGGCGCCATCTCACCGACACCCACCGACTTTGAACTTCAGATCAGTTGTATCAAGAAATGCAGACCCGCCCTTCAAAGGTGGCAGAAGACAAAAGTCCTCATTGTCGATGAAGGTATGCTTGGGCGTTGCTCATGGGGAAAAGACTAAATATCTCCAGTATCTATGGTTGACGGCCCGCTGTTCACAAGAATCTGCAAGATAGCCGAAACTTTGAGAAAGCAGACTGACCGCCCGTTCGGAGGGATTCAGGTGATTGTTTGAGTTGATTTGACTGGCGATTTGGTCTCATTTCGATTAGCTCGTGGTCACTGGGGACTTCTATCAACTCCCGCCAGTGTCGAAGAACGGCGCAACTTTTTTCGCTTTTGAATCCCCCGAATGGAGGCGATGTATCGAGCAGACAGTGACGCTCTCGCAGGTCTTTCGTCAGAAGGACGACGGTATGCCCTCCCTGCGTTTCTTTTTGCTGTCACTCGTTACATTCACTTACCCGCAGAGTTCGTCGGCCTTTTGAACCAACTCCGTTTCGGAACGATCACTCCTGCCGCTATCACAACGTTCAAAGGCTTAGCTCGTCCCCTGCCACCTGACCCGGCGGGTCTCCTCCCGACAGAGCTCTTCCCGCTGCGAAATGAGGTCGACCGTGCAAATTCCGCCCGTCTCGCTGCCCTCACCGCGCCTGAGCACATCTTCACCTCACGCGACTCGGGTTCTGCCCCGATTGACAAACGAGCCAAGCTCCTCGAGGCCATGATGGCGCCGCAGAAGCTGAGCCTCAAAGTCGGCGCACAAGTCATGCTGATCAAGAATTTGGATGAGCGGTTGGTGAATGGGAGCGTAGGCAAGCTACTCGGGTTCTGGCGACAGGGTGAGGTACAGGGCGGTGCGGGAAATCTCGCCAAGAGTGGAACGGCGCCGATACGGAATGTGCGGCTACAGGCCGATGGGAGGACACCGACACCCAGAATCTCCTCCGCAGGAGACAAGGAAAACGCGCTAGTAAGTGGCAAGGTCAAAACTGAGACGGACAAAGGCAAGGGCAAGGAGAAACCGAAATCGTCGGCATCAAGAGACGAAGAGGTATATCCTTTAGTCGAGTTCCCTGCGCTAGATGGGTCAACGACGGAGGTGGTCCTCTTGGTGCGCGACGAGTTCCGCGTGGAGGACTCATTGGGCGCAGTACTTGCACGCCGTATGCAGGTCCCCCTCATTCTTGCGTGGGCGATCTCGATCCACAAGAGCCAAGGCCAGACTATCAATCGAGTGAAAATTGACCTTGGCAAGGTCTTTGAGAAGGGTATGTACATGTGCACATCTACAGGCAACTGTCAGATGAAATGTGATTCACAGGACAATCTTACGTCGCGCTTTCGAGGGCGACGTCGATAGCTGGACTGCAAGTACTGAGATTCGAGGCGAAAAAGGTCTGTATTGACGAATGATTGCGCCATGCTCGTCTTATTCTTGATATCCACAGGTCCAGGCGCATCCGAAAGTTGTCGAGTGGAACAAGACGTTGCAAAGCCACCAGTCTCCCTCTGGATCTGGCCCCCAACAACTTGAACAAGCCTCGAAGGAAATTTAGACTCGATTCGACCATATCATTAACCAGGGCAGTACGCCTGATCTTAAGTATTTATCCCTAATGTGTCTTTAGAACTGAGCTGTAGCCGTTGAATTAATCCAGAAATATATATGTGGTGACTGAGAGGTGGTAGGTGCGGAAATACATGCTAATTCGAAAGCAAATACAGAAGAAGACGAGTAAATCAATTTTTGTCCTCTAAAAACGCATCCAACTCAGCGTCCAGATCCTCGTGGGTCAGAGCGGGACGTTCATTATGATTTCGCCCGCGTCGCTCACCACCGCGTCCGTTTCTCCGTCCTGTGTCTCTCCGAGTGCCGCTATCACCGCGTGGTTGTCGTTCCCTGCCCCATTGCACTTCTCGTTCATCCCGCCCCCATTCCAACCTATCCTCCGTCCGGGTATCCTCCATATTGTCAGCGTACATCGTTCCTCGAGGCGCCCTATTAGCGCGTCGGGGAAGTGGCGCGGTCAATCGCGATGCCAGCGAGTCTGGGCGCGCGCGCATTACTGACGTGCGCTGAAGGAGTGTCCTGCCATCGTTCGAGATATAGTCGGATCGCATCTTGGACTGTGGCAAAGATGGAACATCTTCTGGCTGTGGCTCGGGCTCGGGCTCTGGAACGGGCTCATCATCCGCGCGGATGAATTCATCAAGTTCGGCGTCCAGAGCCGCCCGCTCCAGTTCGTCGTTTTCATGTGCACTGCTCCCTCGTCGCCGACGCTTGGGTGGTGTGGGAGCACCGCCGTCGTCGTATGTTTCCTTCCCAGCCGTCCATCCGTGTTTCTTGTAAAATTGGCTGTCTTTTTTGGCACCTCGTTTCTTCACATCGTCATTTTTCGCCCAGCGCATGCGAATCGTCCCCTTCAGCCCTTGGCCTTTGCCCAGGCTGCTGTTGATGCGCTCCTCTGGTGGCCAAAACGCCACAGGGATTGGCTTCGCGGTGATATAACCCTCCGCGTCAGGCTCCTCCGCTATGTGTTTTTGGAGGAACTTGTAGCCGGCACGCGCTTCGGCTTTTGAGTCGAAAACAAAAACACAGCGTTCGTCGTCGACCTGAGGCGTTGGTCAGTAGTGTGTTCCTTCAGGAGCGAATATGTGTTACCCATTCCAGACCCATCGGGTGCGCTTCAAAGTGTGTCGCGTACGCGAATAAACGGGCGGTGGGCAGGCTGGATATTGGTGTTCCGTGAAATAATAATGCGTTTCCGCGAAGGCTGGAGCCTGTGTCAATGGTGAGACGCGAAGACGCGCGCGTAACTGAGAAGACGGATACCTTGGTCCATGTCGACATCCTCCTCGTCCAGGGCATCCTCTTCCCCGTGTTTGCGCTTACCGTCAAAAAAAGCACAGACAATCACAGATCAGGTCCTGTCGTCGCACCCTCCAGGACATGCTACCAGCGCACCTTGCCAACTCTAGCTACGGTTTCCGACAAGAGGTACACTTTGCTGGTGCCGATGCGGTTGGCGAGAGAAGCTTTCGCGGGTGTGGGCAGCTGCTCCTCATATGCGGTGTCGTCGTATGAAAGGGCCGGAAACGCGTCGGGAGCCACCTCGTCGGGAAAGCTATCCATGTATGACAAGACAGAGAGGATGGAAAAGCCGCGATCCGGCACAGCCACATTTCGAAGTTCGTACCAGCTTGTGCCCTGCCACCATGTCCAACGCTGTCGACGACCTGTACGGAGGTAACAGATCACCTCTTGCTCTCACTTTTTCTCTTACGCACAGAATATGCAGATATCTATGGCGATGACGAGACTGAGATTCCCATTCCTGCACAAGTCCAAACGCCGATAACACCCAACCCTGATACCCGGCCCCCAGCGACTGTGAAGCAAGAAACACACCACAATCTACCCGCAAAACCTGGGTCACTGCCAGTGTCTGGTTCATCGTCGCAGCAGCAAGGCAACGCCGGGTCCCTGTCTTACTCTGCGCAAATTGCTCAGCAATTTTCTGCGTACCAGCAGACGCCGAGTCAAGAACGTCAGCAACGGCCACACATACCGCTACCAGCACGCGCCGAGACGACCACTTCGGCCATCCCTACGCATGCCACTCCGACATACAATATCGCTTCTTCCGAAGATACCGTCTTTGGGAAGAAGCCTTCTGAAATGCACGATGCTGGGTAAGCCCATTCCTTCTGCGAGGCATGCTCCTAGCTATCTCTACCACGTATGCTGGCAGCTATACCTGTTACGTTACCTCGTTATTCGCGGTCTTTCGTCGTCGTCGTCTCTTGCGCCCATGTCAGCCGATACTAATACTCGTATCACCTTTTCTTCGGTCACCCCTCGCCTACAATTTTGTTATACCTTGCCTTCGCTCTCCGCTGTCTATGCTCTTCACCTACGGTCCACATAGCAAAATGTTTATTGGCGGTCTAAACTGGGACACAACAGATGGTATTCGCGTTCTTACATCCACCTCATTTTATGTAGCTAATCACAACCGTCGTTTCCGTCTCTTCGTTGCACAGAAGGCCTAAGGAATTACTTTTCCGAATTTGGCAAGGTAGTAGATCTGCGCTCCTTTTATAGCTGTCCTCACCCGTAGGCGCAAAAAGGTCGATGCATGCACGATTATGCGCGACCCCTCTGGCACTTCACGCGGCTTCGCGTTTCTCACATTTGAGGACCCGTTATCTGCCAACGCTGTGCTAGGGCGTGAACATGTTCTGGATGGAAAAGCGGTATGTCCCGAGTTGGTGAAGTAACCGCACCTACTAATTGGAATAGATCGACCCCAAACGTGCAATTCCGCGAGAGGAGCACCTGCGAAATACGCGCTATTTCGTGGGAGGACTGTCGCCTGCGACGACCTCGGAGTCGATGAAAGAGTTTTTCAGTGCTTGCAAGTGTCCTTGATTTCTGGTTTCCGTTTCATTGACGCCGGTGGCAGACGGAAAGGTTGTCGATGCGACGGTAATGGTCGATCGGGAGTCTTCGCGGTCGAAAGGCTTCGGCTTCGTCACGTTTGAGGACGCTGCCAATGCCGATCAATTGGTGGGCAAACTGGGCTTGACGATCGACGACAAAGAGGTTAGTTCTTTCTTTGCGCCCCATTTTCTTTGTTTTAAAAAGGCCAGATCGAAGTCAAAATGGCACAACCCCGGAGTCAACGGGACCAGGGCCGGATGGCAAACGGTCGCGACAGCCCGATGTTCAATGACAGGGAGTCGCGAACGCCGCCGCAAAACAACATTTCCTTCGTCAACCCACAACAGATGTCGATGATGTACCAGCGTCAGATGCAGGTTCCCATGATGGGCGCAGCTATGGGGGGCGGGATGGGCGGCGGCGGGATGGGCGGTGGCGGGATGGGCGGCGGGATGGGCGTAGGTGCAATGGGCGCCAATGCAATGGGCGCCAATGGAATGGGCGCTGCTGGGATGGGTGCAGGCGGGATGCCCATGATGGGTATGAACATGAACCCTATGGCCATGATGGGCATGGGCATGGGCATGAACGGATTTAACCCAATGGCGGGGATGGGCACCATGAACATGATGAACGGCATGAACATGAACGGGATGGGAAATATGGGCATGAACGCGATGCGCATGGGCATGGGGCCTGTCGGCACCACTGGGGCGGGGATGGGTGCCATGGGGATGACGGGCATGCGCGGGATGAACCCAAATTTCGGGCGCATGGTGATGAACGGCGGGGTTGGTCCTGCGCGTACCAATACGCGCGGGCAGAATAACTTCCATCCGTATTCCAGATAGCAGGAATTCTGGCATTTAAATTTGTACTTACTTAATTTGGACACCTACTAACGGCTTTGGCAATTTTTTTTGGGAAACACAACAAAGTCTTGCAGTCGGGGGGTCGACTTGGGTCGAATACAAGGTCGGATACAGCTGTAGTAATAATAAAATGATTCCAGATAAAGTAGTTGTATAGTACCCAGATAGAGTCCCTAGAATCCGTAACGAAACTTGAGATCGCCCATGTGCCTCTGTATATCCCGCAACTCTAGATGCTTCACCATGGGTTCGCTTTGATCTATCTGATCAAGGACCAGCTCCTTGCTATAAAAGGCAGCCATCCACGAGTACAATTCGAAACCCCGGCGGGGCACAGACATGGGGAGCTTGGGCACAAAAAGGCCCGCGATGACACCTAAAAACAAAACAATTACGAGGACAATGACCGCGTCAAATGTCTTTATCCTGGTCTCGGATAGGATGTCGTCCGCGTAGCACCGGGCGACAGTTTGCCCGGAGCCCACAAGATAAGAAAGTACGTTCGAAGCGTCACCCATTGCTCGGGCCTGAGCGAAACTCGATGCCGACAGCTCCAAATACCCTCCAGGGCCTGTGCCGCCGGTAAAGGATACCTGAAAGAACGAAGGATTAATGTCTTGCTTGGTGAGAGAAAAAGAGGGTGAGTTTACGAGTGTTGGTGAGGGAACGTAATAGGCATCTCGACCGTTATCCTTACGGGTCGCATCAGTTCCGTGCGGTTCCAAGATACAGAACCCGCTCACCTTCAGGAGTTGGTTTGCCGAGTTTCCGTGCGCAACGTCGTATACAGCAAGCAAATTCGACGAGTTGAGTTGTCGTTTTAGCGACGGGTCTGTAAGAGGCGGACGTATGTTGATCTCCTCAAAGTCTGTTGTGTTCGCATTGACAATTACGCTGCCCTTGTTCACGATCCGCGTCGTAGTAGGGACACCGATGCTGTTGTTGTATGTTTCAATAATCCAGGGTTCATACAACTCCAGGCAAACAGCGGCGTCCTGTCCAATGAATGTGTCTTGCCCTATCATTTTGAGTTATAAAAGCGGGAGCGAAAGATGGCGCAAAAGGCTAACCATGTTCATCCGGCATAGCTTGATCACTGAGCCTTAGGAACGTGCCGTTTGGTGTGTAGGTTGTATTTAGTCGTACTAATAATGTTTCGATGGATACGAATCCCTTCCCATCCTCACCTTGAAAAGCATAAGTAGTGGTCGCTTGGAAGAACACAGTTGCGACTGACCTAGAGACACAGGTGTGCTCTTGAAACTGTGTGCTACACCGTTGTCGTAGAAGGACGCTGACAATGGAAGGTAAGCTGTGCGTAACGAATAGAATGGGTACAATTACCCCCTAAGGCGATATCGTTGACATTCAAGCTGCTAGGCAGCGTGTCGTTCACCTGCATCACCGTGGTCGTGTTGAGTGGGGCCTCTAAAACAGATGGAAGTTCCATGTCGAAGGACGAAAACAACGAGCGAAGCATATCACGCGGGGTGAAAATATAGGTGAAGCCAGCCATAGAGCGTGGCACAATCGTATTGGGGTCGGAGAATTTAGCACAGTGGATCCTGATGCCCCACTTGTAATACCTAGGACACGGTTGAGCTTCAAGAAAATGACTGACACCGTCGAATTAGTTACCGGAGAAGCACACCTGCATCCACCGATTTACCAGCTTCACTGCTGACCTCTTGCCCAGGGTTCGTTTCGATGGACGCAGCTGTTGCATTGACTTCGAATGTTCCAAAGCCGCTTCCGTTGGGGAGAAGCTGGGATCGAATTGTCTCGGAAAAATAAATTGTGTCCTCTCCCAAGGAATCGAGACCGCGGGTGGTAGAGCTCCGTGACTGGAGAAGGGTGAAAGTGTCCATGTGAACCTGAAATCCTGTAACAGGGTCATCAGATGCTGGAGTAAATGTAAGCAGCAATATCCAACGTGCATTGAATGTAGGTCGCAGTGCCGTGGCTCTTTCAATGTCGGAATCACTCGCGTCTGCTGAAATCGCGATTTCGGTGTATTTTATCCATTGATGCTAGGAAGCATCAACAACGACCGTAACAAGGGCATGTGTGTTGGAAGAACCACAGCTGACCTGTATCGATGCCTGAATATCTACCACCCGACCCAGAATGAACGGCAAACAACCAGATATGATCAACAACAAGAGAAAGAAAATCACGACCAAGGACCAAGGACGGGAGCTGAGAGCAAACGTCAGCTACGACCAGGGACCAATGATAAAGAACGCACTCATAGTTTTTCCTGACTCGTCGAGAAGTTCCTTTATAAAATATACGATTCCACAACAGGCGCAAGGCAGCCCATATACTGGTTGGGTACTGGGAGCCAGCAGCAAGATCTCTCATCCTGATTCCCGGACTGTCAGAAACGCGAGATTGATGTATGAGCGTTGCCCAGGCTAGATTGGAACGAGCGTAAAATTTCAAGCCATTCAGCAATAAAAGGCACGCACTGGCAGCTTCCAGAAACCTTTGGCTCAGGCGGCCAAGGCTCAGTCCCAACGCAACACCGACAGCACCGCACCCCACACCAACCAACAACCGACTCCAAAAGAGGGTCCTGTGGTTCGCAATGACCACGAAGACCATCAGAACCGGATAGGCCAGGATGCAAAAGGAAACATGTAAAATGACGAAGAACCATTCCGGCGCTTCAAATCCGCTAGCAAAGGGATGCCGGCGAGGAGGTTTGGGTATACCAGTCGGGAATAACGCTGACAAAGGCGTCTTCAAAAAATCGGTTTCGGAGTCTCGAGGACTTGGAGTATATGCGTATGCGTCCAGTTTCCCTGCCTGCTGTCCATCCGTGAAGTATAGGTGTTGCGGGTTGAAATCTTGGTACGTTGCACCTGAAAGAGAAAGATGCGGGGGTGGCGGACCCAACCGCGGGGCATCTAAATTTCCGGGAGGATGGTGGGACCGGCGATTAGGCAAAAGGGGAAGATGTGAGGAATGTGGGTCGTAGGAACCATCAGAAGCGACCCTGTCGTCAAAGCTGGAGGACGGGGGTCCTTGAAATATACCACCGTTCTTGACCGGGGACTTGAAGCCCGACATGATGGTTGAGACTACCGTTAGACGGCGACTCCACCCCTGTGGGCGCTGGGCGTCTAAGACAAGAAAACATTCGGACCCAAATAAGCGCTGCATAGCCGGCGGATCAGCCCCAGCGCTTGGCGCATCTTGGCAGGTCTTAACTGTCCCCTATGTAACAAGTAGAAATAGTAGAAATGAAAGTACGAGCATATGTACGGACATACTATGTCTCTGCGTCGTCACCCTCTAATCTCTGTTTCTCTTTCTTCTTTTTCTTCTTTTTCATCGACTCGTTCCCATCTAAACCTCCTTCTGCAATCATCTCAGCCTCTGCAGCACTGCGCTTACGATGCCGTTTTTGTTCGATGGTTGGTGCAGCCTCTTCCGTAGGCGCGACGAATGCCTCTGCGCGCTCTGCTCGCCGTTTAGCAGTCGTTTCGGATTGCTGAGATCAACAATGAGAATTCCTCCAGACAACCGAGACTACGAAGGTACCTTTTGTTTGCGACGCTCAGCTTCTCTGGCTTCCTTTTCGTGTGGTTTGAGGAAATACTCTCCAGATTCAAGTTGAAGATCAATCTACAGAACATCAGCATTCACGCTGGGTTCAGGAAAGAATGGTGGTACCTTGCGAGGAAGTTGTGATGGCGGGAAAGGTGTGTAGACCTTCTTCGCCGGCTTGGAAGGACCAGCAGCCGGAAGACCAGCCGCAGTACGAGCTTCGTTCTTGGCTTCAATTTTCTCGTTCTTTTTCGCTGTCTTTTCCGACGTTTTCAAATGGCGTTTACGGAAAGTAGGCAGGAAGCGATCCCAGGATTCTGTAGCCAACTTGGGGTCTTTCGCTAGTTCCCGCCGAATCATGAGTTCCTATTGCAATTCGTCACTTGGGGTCATAGAACGAGTTGATGAACATGCCTTGATCCGATATATGGGGTGTATGTTTCTCATGCAGTCGAGAACTATCCGTCTAACCTCCTTAAGAGATTTATACGGACCCATAACACTGACAGTATTTCCTTGCACCAGGACGTAGCATTGCGTTAATAGTTCGATAGCCTGCCATAATCAGCGATACTCGAAGGATACAGTACCAACACATTACCTTCAGAGTACTTCCATCAGGACCAATTATCCTCTGTCTCCGCTTTACGAATCTTTCTTTATTCCGCACCAAGGTGCCGATTTTTATGATGTCGCACGCAACAGAATCATCGAGTATCTTGACGGCCTGGCTCACTGGAACGCCTCGCGCAAGTAGTTTTATGAGGTCGCGGCCTTTAAGGATAATATATGGATCGTATGTTTTACGAGTTGTACGGACAGACATTGAACCGCTAACCAGGTCAAGCGTACAGCCGAGGAACTGGTCAGAATGAGCAGGTTGGAGTGGAACCGAGTGCGCCTTGACTCACATGTACATCCAGCGCCTGGGTAACGGCACTCCATACCTCCCGCAGATATTTTTCCCGGTACTTTGGGAATAGGGTTGCAAAAGAAGACTCCTCCAGGAAAGGTTTCCCTGCCTGGTAGTCTTCTCGGGCAAACGGGTCGACTTTCCACTATTGAGAGTCAGATGGCGTGAAGGAGAGAAAAGGTCTTCTTCTTACACTGGGTAGATATTCAGTAAAAAGCATAACAAAGACAAAAATGCTCACTGGTCAACATCGTCCGTGTCCCACGCTAGAACGCGTTATGAATGATTCTCATACTGTCAGAAACTAAACGAACGTTTGTCTTTTCTGTGAATCTTGTTCTTGTTCACAACGACGTCTTCGCCTGGAGCGCTCATGGCAAAAGTTATTGAGGATTGAGGACAGTGATCAGTGATGGTCACAGTCACCGTAACGCATGTTCCATATTCGTGTTCCTGGTCCACGTGACTGGGCCCCTATCCTGAAGGGAATCAATGTGGTTCACCTTGGGTTCACCGTTGCTTCCGATTTGGCAAGACATTTGCAGGCTTTTAGATCATAGACTAATTATCGTGGACATGGGATAATTACTTCATTTCCCAAGGTAATTGACCTCCCAGAATGCGCACCCCGATGTAACCCAGGCTGCAACAAATTCGTCAACGAAGTCTTAATCAAAACCAGACAAAGCGGCAGCTTCCTAAAATCACCCACATCACAAAAGAAAATGGGGTAGGAGCATGAAGACCAAGGCCGGAGACTCCCGAATTGTTTCTTTGGTCAAAAACCAAAACTCTAGATCTAATTTTTACTCCAGCAGAGGTGGACTCTGGACAATGAGCCTTTCGATTATAGTATGCATACCCAGATACACTGTCCCTGCTCATATTGCCTTCCAACACTTTCGTTTTTCCTTTCGAAACGCGGTCACGTGAGAATTGGTAGTGTTTGACTAATTCGATTGAATTCAAACTCGGCGTGTGTCAAGACAGACAGGAAACGGCCAGAGATTTCAATGTGTGGAGATCAAAATCACGCCGTACAGTTTATAGCTCTCTTGAAATCTTGGTTGGGGTTGTGTATTTGAGTGTTCCGTAGTATTTTTTGCCTAGTCGTGTCTAGTAGCTCACTCGGAATCTAGTTCGATGCACGCGGCTCAACATTGGGTACTGATTACTACTGGGCTATTCTGTTTCATCTGAAAAATTCCCTACACGGAATGGCCACTCAACGGAGAAGATAGAGGGTAAGGTAGCCTCGTAATTGCTTCCCAAGACTGTTGAATGGCACCGTGCGACGTCGAGAGGAGATCGTCGGGGCGTTTGGAGCTCCAAAAGGTTCCAAAAGCTGGCGACGAAAACCGCGAAAGTAACACGGATCTGCTGAACGGAGCTCAGGTACAATCGGGATGAGAATTTTTCGGTTGCTTTCCAAGTCCGGCAGTTCCTCTCTAGTAGTGAGAAAATGGAGACGCATGGGTTCATTTTAGTGGTTCTGGGGCACTAATAACGGTGGAGAATGGGCGGAAAGAGGCTGTTCACTGGAACGACCAAAAGAGCAAGATATGAAAAGCCCTACGAAAAGGTTATTAGCATTACGGCTGGGTGGTACATACCGCGCCGAAAGAGGTGTAATTACAGCGCTCAGGAAGCATCCGGAATCGGTTCATCCTATCAGGGTGGGTTAGCCCTTTATAAACGTGTGAATACATCTCTCGATTTACCATGCGCATTTGTTTCTAATTGTTGAGTCAGCACAAGAGCAAGCGAGGCACAGTATGAGCACTCGGAGCAATACTGCAAAGTCAGCCTGTCGATGCTGGGCGGCCACCTTCAAATCACGTCACAATCCGCCCCGAGCCACTGACCTGACAGCCGTCAACGACCATACAACCAGTAACCTCAAGTTGGACAAGTCAAAAGTCGGCAGGCCTGCCAGGGGGCAAAATTAGTTCTTGCGCATGTATCACTGTCTGCGCAGGTGAGGTGTTGCACTGGCTATGTAAAAAAACTATCGGACTGCAGCTGCGGCCGTGAATGGACGTGACTGGGCGAGCCGAGACTGAAATGGTTCAAGTTGGTGAGGGTCGGTAAACATGAATTATTAGAAGGGACAGACTGGGGCAACAAATATTTGCCTGTACATTACTTGGACCATATGTAGCAGCGTCAAGATGATTGGATCCTGTGAACGTCCTTGAACGTCCTGTCGTGAGCAACCGCTCGGAGCACCTGCCAGCACAGGCCTCTAAGCGTTATGGGCGTCAAGTATTGGTCCGAATGAATTAGAACTGTTGATACCAGATCGATCTCAGTGATAGTTTGATACCATGCTGCTTGTCCCGGGCCCCGGCGGTTACTACAACGGGACTTCGAAGATGTGCACATGAAGCAGCCCTGCAGCAGCTAGCCGAGTTTCTCACGTGCGCCCAGACAAGAATGAAACTGAATCATAATGTAACGGTTGTGTAACGGGGCTAATTATGGGAATGCGTCCGAGAGGGTTGGTTGTGATTTTCCCCATGGGCATTGCCACGAAGCCCTCGTCATCTATATGAGAAGGTTCAGACATGCGAAAATGAAAAAGGAAAAAAAGACCCGGTTCAATTTGACCGTTGCCTAAACTTACTCGAGCTGCGGCGATCAAATCTCGCGTTTACTCGTTTTATGAGGCAAGCGACTGGCAAACGGGGTAACTCGGGTACAAGCTACAAAGGCTATGTACCCGGCCCCCACTTTTAAGAGTTGACGCGTTGACGTGCGAATCGAAAAATTCCTCGAAATCAAGATGCGACATCATTCCGAGCGATCAAATTTGCAACTTACATCCGTGTTGCATACTTGTTGGTATACCACGAACAGAGTCCTACTGATGCTTTCGAGGAGAATAGCTGGTTTGAGCTAATGGACACGAATTCGTTAGGAAGGCGGAGCCAGCCGAAAGAATGCCGCCTGGGGACCATCTCATGCATGAGTGCGGCAGAGTGCCACATTGTGCCTGGAAAGCAGTCTTCGAGGCATTCAGAAAGAACATAAAGTCGAGAAGAGGACCACCCTACACAGGCATGCGTACAACATGCTGCAGAAAATATACATATATGGAACAAGATGTTCATAGAATACTGATTCGAACAGATTGCTCACCAGATAGACGCCCGTGTAATGCATTTTTGCGTTCGATTAGTCCCACTGTCCGTTCTTTAATTAACGGACTCTCATGCCACCAAAGTGGCGCAGAAATGCGAACGAATGTGAGCTAAGGCGGGTACAAGACGCCTAGAAACCGAAGTACGAGTCGCAAAGAAAGTTCCAACGTTACCTGCCATGATAAACGGAGCATTGGAAAGCACGGCAAGCGCGATTTGGGACAAGCCGGGGTGCAGTGGGATGGCAAGCAATGTGGTCGCCGAGAAGTGCTCTGTTCGAACCGGGCCGCAGCTATATAAAAAAATCGGGACCGCCAAGCAGTAAGTTTGGTCGGTCCATTCAGGCAAGTTGAAACGAACCGAAAGAACACTTGGACGAGCCCGGAGCCATTTCATTTAAAGGATGTGTGGGGAATGAGGACTATGTGAACGCAAGGGCTTCTATGACTTTTGGACATCTTCTGGTGTGTTCGTATGGAGTGGGTTCTCATAGATCCCGATTGACCAGCGGATGCTTCTTTCAGTTCTTCGTCAGCAGTTTGATCACAGAGAATGATTCTGCGGTGAAGGAACCTACTTGAGTACAACTTGAGTAGGTCCAGGAAAATCGTGTAGCTAGGGCCCTTGAGGATTTTCGGAGAACATATGACGAAGGCGACGAGATCGCCGCGTACGGCAATGGGGTTATCCAGACGTATCCAGTCTCGGCCCTGGGCGAATGTCGGAATGTCGAGTTGGCAACCGGTCCTTTTATAACTTTCCGTTATCAGAACAGTTTTATTTCCCTTGGTCCCCAGGACCCCAGTTTAGTATCCTGGCGCGAACATTGTGCAAGACAGGCCGTTACGGCAGTTGAGGCCTATCTGACTTGCACCAGCGCGCTGCCTTTCCCCGGCCCCTAGCGTTGTCTTCGTTGACGAACGCATTACCCTCTTCTTTCCTTCCACCATGGCTACCCCGTCGCCCGGGCACCGTCTCCGTACCAAGACCTCAGACATCACCGACTTTTTCAGAACAGGCCACAGTTCTCGGTCGCGTGCCGCCGACGCGGATGAATCAAGTCCATCCTCCCCAGCCTTCCTGTCTGAGTCCGAATCGCCCGTGAGGCGGCGTAGCAGCAAGATCCCATTCCTGGGTCGACAACGCAAAAAGTCGGCGCATTCAGACGCGTCTACCTCTGCGTCTTCGGCGGGACCATCAAGCCGTCAGTCGGACTCTGACGTTCGGAATAGTAATGCGTCGAGAAAAGCAGAATTTACGTGAGTCGAAATTTTTCTTTTTTCATTGCGGCGGTCTGGAAAGCGACCTGGAGATCGCGATGCGTATACAAACAGACTCGCTAACATACTACTCATTTCTAGGCCAGATGTCCCCACCGTTCCAGCACTGGATGACGCCTCGGAGCGCGCGCTACCTTCTATCCCCCCAACAAATATCCCTTCTCCGTCCCTGGGCTCCAAACTTGCCGCCCATTTCGCTCCTTCACGACAAAAGTTGCTTAATATTTCGCCGCGTAAACCAGGCCTCCCCATTAATGAACACACCTCCGATACATTATCACTGCCCACATCTCCCTCTCGTGGGACCTCCATAGACTCTACCTCGTCGGACAATCGATCGGCTACGCCGCGGCCTACTCAGCCCACCATCACTGTGTCCCTTCCCCCAGATAACCTTGAGGGGTATGAAGGATTATTTACATTACCAAAATCCGACGAGGATCCGCAACTAACACCTACCTCTTTCACATCGATGAATACTCGGCTACGGTTTCCCACCCCGCAGCCAGCCGAGTCACAGACCTACCCCCACGGCGCCGATACCACGGTAAAACGTCGCGGTTCACGATCTACGGACGAGAAAACAGCTACCCGCGTTTCCCGCATAGCGCGGAAACCCATTGGAAACACTTTTAAGCATTCTGAAGTCGATTCAACGGATGCAGATGATTCTGAGGCAGTTATGTCAGACTCTCCTAAGGGATCACCGTCCATGAACGTCGGGCCTACCCCAATCCTGGAGAAACGGAGGACGCTAGCTACAATGCCGTACAACTTTGAGAAAGCGTCCCCGAGGTCGATCATGAAGCACACCTCCGATCGGCCCAACCGACCACCGGCGTTTCCCCCTCCCCCTCCCCCCACTAATCCTCCGTCGTCGGCCCTCCCGGTGATACCTTCTTCACAGACCGCACAGTCCCGAAAGTCGAATGGAAGTCCTCCACTCGTTTCATCGGCCTCCCGCCGTCAAAGAGCACAGACTTTGTCGGCCGTTCCCAGCTCTACCGTCACGTTAACCACACCGTCATCCTTATCCTCATCGTCAACCACTCTATCGAGGCGTATTACTAAATCCGTCGGCGAAGGGAGCGCCCCAGCTCTCGCCTTGACAAAAAAAGCTGCAGAGGAGCCGTCCGGCAAAGAGAACTTTGAGATGGACAAAGCGTCAGCCGATCAGTTGCGTCAGGCGCTCACACTGCGGAACCAGCAGTTCGATGAGCTTGCCAGCTATCTCCTCAAAATAACTGATACCCACGTAGCCGAAAGACATGCTCTCTTAAAGAAGGTCGCTTCGCTCGAGCAAGAGGCCACCCGCAGAGAAAACGAAATCAAAGGTCTCACTTGGCTGGTTACTAACAACACTCGGCCAGGAAGCTCAGGATCCATCGGGATGTTGCCAAATACGGCGTCGAAGTCGACAAGCGCACTATTACTGGAACTGGAGTCGGGCGGGAAACCGTCGTCGTTTAGTCATTCTAACGCCGCCGAGGATTCCGGTGCTGAATCGCATCAGACAACGTCAGGTGCAGAGGAGTCATATAGAGAGTCCGGCCCGGAGTCGATGTGGGGTTCGGGCACTTCTGGCGGCGAGTCCTCCTCGTCCAGTCGAGCAAGAAAGGTGAAACGACCGCATACGCTCATGTCCAACTTTTATCGCACGTCAGCGAAAAGTGCACGACCGGGGGCGGAGTTTGCTGCCCCGAAGACCCTCCCGTACTCACCGAGTCCAAGCACTAAGCGGTCCTCGATATCCTCCTTCGGCACATCGCCGTCGTCTTCGGCGTCTTCATTGTCTCTTACGACCGTTACACCAGCAACGACTGTTACTTCCCTCAGCGCAATCCCTGAGGCAGCGATGACGATGCGATCTCAGGATCCCGTTGTTGCTGCTGCTATTCTCGCGACCGAGAATCAACGAGAAAAGGAAGAGCGGCGTGTCAGTCGTGCCTCTAATCGGCTCTCGGCATCCTCCGTAAATGCACCCTCCGCTTCAGCTTCCTATTCTGCGAACTTAAAGCGGTCGCGACCACCGTCCATCGCCCAGGTGCTGGCTCAATCTCCAAAGATGGAGCACGGACGAGACAAGCTTCGACTCTACGGCACTAGTGGGTCGGCCTCCAGTTGATAGGTCGTACCTCATGCCGCCGTTTAATTCAATACTAATTGTTCACGCTCTTCTAGGCTTTTCTTGTTTTCTATCTCCATCGATTATCCCATTTCCCCCACGTCCACTCGTACCACATTCGTTTTACCCTTGCTGGCGGTTCAAAATCTCTCTTACATTATTCGCATATTTTCTACTCAATATGTACAGGTTTTCTCCTATCGTTATTGATCATCATCAGCAGGTCCCTATGTATCAGATTTCATTCGTATTCTATCATCACCGGCTCATTGTGTCTTTTCACTTCCTGGACCTGAGATCGCATATTTCCCGTTGTGTACCTGCACTGTATTCATACGCACAATTGATTATAATAAACTATAGTACTTGAGAAGTATTCTTCAACTGGGTGCACATTCTTTCACCGGTAATAACTGTCGATGTACATTTCTGGTGGCAGGTCGAAGGTTTCCCCTCCCGGCGGCGCAAGAAGGGAGGTAATTTCAGCTTGTAGCGCTGCTGCCTCTTTGATTTCTTCCTCGTACTGCTCTTCACAGGGATCCCGGATGAAGACTACTGGGTAGTCCACTTTCGCAGGTAGCCTCCTCAAGGCCATCACCGCTTGTGACACGTGAGTGAACGACACATAGGTCTCATAGCTGCGAGGAATAAGCGAGATGGTAGATAAGAAGCAGGTAGGACGTACGTTGATTCGGAGACGGAAACGCGTTCAACCGTTCCGTAACGTTGGCTCTCTTCCCGCAATTTTTCCGGGTCTACAATGCCCAGGACGGCCAAGCAGCGCGTAGCACCGAGCTGAATTTGGTCGCGCATGAATCGGGGCATCTGCACCGAGGTCGGCACAAATCGAGCAGCGACACGCCTCTCGTTCACCATGAGATCACGATAAAGAGCGTATCGAAAAAACGACACCGCGGAAGTGTCATGTACGAAATGTACGAACTGGATACTGTCAGGTTTCTTTTGTTGTACACAAGGAAGGACAACTTACGGCGGTGCCATTTTGTGGTTGAAAATTGATTCTCTCTAAACTCCCGCCTCTGATCTGGTCACATATATCGGCAACCGAGGTGTCTGGAGGTATGCAATCCAACATGACCGTCCTTGAACGATTGGCGATTGCAGTAGCCCGGGTACTTCCGGCGATTACGCAACGATCCGGCGTGAAACTGGCATCTATGCCATTTTGACGAAGAGCTTTCATTGCCTACGGTGTTCTGGTGAGAAACAGAACTGTACAGAGACAAAACGCGCACCAGTGCACAGGATTTGGTGCTCAAATAATGGACATATGCTCGTCCATTGCTTGGTATTATTATCCGGTCAATTGGCCCATAGCTGCTCATATTCTCCGCTAAAAATTCTTCTGAAACTGACTGATTGATCCTCAAAGCACGAGATGGGAAAGGCCGTTTTATCTCAGGACGTCCACTCCACTCGCATGAGAAGCTGAGGCGACGACCATAGAAGTCCACTTTATTTGCAGCGACATCCTGATAAAAGGCCTTGGCGACATGATGGTGGTAAAAGGTGAGAGTGATCACTCTTGATCCATTTTCAACGGAATCGTCGATGCGGTATATTGGCCCAAACATAACCAAGTCAAGAACTTCGTCAACGCGGGCCCAAGAAGGGGTGTTGTGGATACGAACGGTGTCCCATCGGTCCACTGGAGCTTTTCTTTCCCAGATTGATTCTTGAACGTCGGCGTCCCAGTCATTCCGAGCGGACTCGTCGTCGAGTCTCAGAGGCGGAGTACCGATTGTCTTTCTCCCTGGTGAGAGATACGAGAGTTCGGAGTTGGCTTCTAAATATGTATTTTGACGCAGAGGGGAGGAACCGAATGATACTGCGCGAAGGAGACTCGCACGACGGAAGAGCGCTCTCCTGACGAGAAAAGTGGTGTATTTTGCCAGCATTCAAGGTTGTTTTCAGGCCAGCATTGAGTCTAGGTCCAACTCCCAAGCCCGTTCCGACAATGCCGTAGATGCCCAGACGGGACAAAGAGAGGCAAATGGTACGATTGCCGGTCCGCTTAGCGGACCGGTTTGGGTTGCTCTCTTGGCTGCAACAGACGATCGTCGATTTCGCTCATCCCAGCGCCGTTGTGACCTTGTTGGCCCTTGCTTGATTCGCATCTAATTCTTCCTGTCTGACCGGTTTCCATGACTCTTTGAAGTCTTTTTCAAGCCTGCGTTCAACCTGCGTTCGCCGGTCTACCATCGGTGCTCTAATAGGTTGCTGGCACTCTTTCTTGGTGTCTCAGGCTGTTCCTCCTGCGTCAGAGCCGTTTTCCTCTTCTGGAGTACTCATTGGCGGTCACCTACTTGAGACGGCTATTCCATAGCGTATACGCAACTGGGATCGCAAAAGCAAACAAGTCTAACACGTTTCATACTCCCCGCCGACAGATAGTCCGTTTC
This sequence comes from Mycena crocata, assembly GCA_029281795.1. Lineage (NCBI taxonomy): Eukaryota > Fungi > Basidiomycota > Agaricomycetes > Agaricales > Mycenaceae > Mycena > Mycena crocata. The sequence continues at coordinate 54,097 of JARJCP010000019.1, forward strand.
GCTTGCCACGGTATGCCCTTTTACAGAGTATCTCCCGTTGCCTTGGGCGGCGGGTATTGCCTTGTGTGAAACCCTGGTCGTTAAAACGGTCGAGTAACAGCGGCCAACCCAACCTAGGTTTGAAATTGCTGCTAGCCGTGTGCGCCGGGCATTGCCTTTGTGTGCACCCCTTGTATTAGAATGGTCGAGTAACAGCGGCCAACATACAGTTGGGATTGTCAGTGATCGGCAATTCTAGGGATCACTGTATATAAACCCACTTGATGAGGAGGAACTGGGGTTATATCGACTCTTAGGCTTTCATCTCCAACTTTAACAATATGAACAAAGGACTTGCTCTCGTCAGGTAACACTTTCCGGTCTCTTTCTGAATAGACTATCACTAATTCGCGTCGGATGGTCCAGTGGAGCTACTGGTTTTATCGGAACCGAAGTTGCTCGTCAGTTCGCCGACGCAGGATACTCAGTTCGTGCCACGGCTCGTTCCCCTGCCAAAATTGCGGCGTGGAAGGAGTCTAATCCCGACTATGAAAGCATCCAATGTCTGATCCAGCTCTTAGGTTTACCCACGGGACTCATGATTTTTTTGCAGGGGTTGTCGTCGCGGATGCTACTTTGCCTGGTTGTTTTACCAAGGCCATCAGAGGCGTAAAATATGTCGTGCACTGCGCCGGACCGTTCCACTGTCGGTGCAATCCTGGCAATTTATTTTGAGAGTCTTGACCATTTCGTCGACCTAGATAACTTTCAGCCAGAGGATAACGCAACAACCATGCTACTGCCTGTCGTTAATATGGGCACGGCGATCATTGAAGCGGCAGTGACGGAGCCGTCTGTGGAACATATGGTCGTCACTTCTTCCTTTGCTGCGGTCCTCAACTGGAACGACTTGCCCAACGCTGATTATACATACACCGGGAAAGACTGGAACACCGCCAGTCAGTGCACCTTTTTGGGGCTCCATTTTGTTTTACCTGATCTCCGCATAGCGTTCGATGAATCTCTGGCGTCCAAAAACCCAGTCTTTGTGTATTGCGCAGCTAAAGAGCTCGGAGAGCGCGTTATCCTCGACCGCAGGGATCGCAAATTCCGCGTTACATCGATTTGCCCACGTAGGTTCTATCCAAGGACCTATTATGTTCGCTGACTGCTTCCCTCAAGCTGTGGTGTACGGCCCTCCGCGCCAGGCAATCAAGAGCATGAACGACCTGAACACCTCTATGAAGGCAATATGGTCGCTCATCAATGGGAAATCTACGGACCCAGTCCCGCCGTCAGGTGTTATTTCCGGGACAGACAACCGTGACGTTGCTGCATTGCACGTCCGCGCTGTTGAGACGGCGCACACTGTATCACACGACCGGCGTCTCCTCGCTATCGCGTTTCATCGCTTCAATTGCGAGCATGTCGCGGGCCTCTGCAAGAGCTTCGCCGATTCTCCCGAGAAACTTGGACGTATCAAAAACGGCGGAGGGGATCCTATGTATGAGCACTATGCATCGGACTCGAGTGAGGCCGAAGCGTTGCTGGGAAAACCCTTCATCAGTGCCGAAGAATGCATCAAAGACACTGCTCTACGCTTGTGGGAAATCGAAAATACACTGCAGCAGCAGCAGAATTGAGATTTGATTGGTAGAAATACACAGTATGGAGATTACTTGAATCCCATGTAGTCATACGGCGGCACGTTGATTCTGGCCAAGAAACACCTTGGAGCCTTCTTGCAAGCCGCCTACGCCTATCGTTTTCGATAAAGAGACTGTCGAAAATTCCTCTCTCACTGGCAGCCGTCGTGCATCTCTCTCTCCGCCACACTGGACAACCAACTCAAGTCAGATGGACTTGAGTGGGTTTGAGAAGACTTGCCCCGTCCTCAGGCGGTGATATCTATGGTTTTGAGGTAGGGGTGGCTCAGCGACTTTGCCATCGCTGTGCGTTCATGACGGGTATCGCCACTAGCCTATCCGTCCGCCCCCGACAGAATTAGCGACCTCGGCATCGTCAAAAAACTCGCTATATGTGCCTGCAGCACCTGCGCCGTTCTCTGTGCCCCGGGAAAGGGAGCCGCACAGCGATCCGTCGCAAAACCAACCTCTATCTGCCGCACGGGTTCCCGCACTACCGACCGCGCAGCCTTAATCGCGTCCCGTATGTCAGTAAATGAGACGAGGGCGTTCCTAGACCCATCACATTTTACAACCTCAACGCGCTCGACTGTCCCGAAGCGCTCGAAATCGTGCCTGATCCTTTCTACAGGGATATCGGGTATGCCCACCAGGTGAAGACAACGTGTGGCACCGTTCTCAATGCTGTGCGCCAGGTGAGGGGGCAGGCGCGCGAGATGAGGCGGGTCTGGCTTCATCTGCGTACTAAGGCGCTGGTCCCCGATCATGATACCATGATACAGGGCGTGACGGTAGAATGCCTCTGCAGCCTCGTGCGTGACGAAATGCACGAACTAAGATGCGTAGTCAGTTCAATATATCGTTCAATCGGCGTGGCTGGACCAACCGCAACACATCGCTCCGTATCGAACAAGATTTTTTCAAGCGCCCCACCGCATATGTGATCACATATATTAGTGACTGTGGTCCCAGTGGGCATATCGGTAAGGATGACCTGACGAGTACGACTCTCATTGGCAAAAGCGCGAACCTGCCCCGCAGTCCAGCAGCCGTCATCCGCGAAGCCGACTTTGACACCGAGTTTACGTAGCTTTTTCACTGCCTGTGGAAGACCAGTTCAAATCCAGGTGAGAATGGCGCGATCTGAGAACAGCCACGCGTACCGGTTTGGCGGACGACACAGCTAAAAAATCTACGAACGCGGCGCGACCTTGTCTGGTAAAGAGAACACGGTCAACGGACCCATATTGGCTGAGGCGCTCGTGTAATTGGTCCGCAGGCCCTAGCTGAGCCACATCGTGGATGAATAGCGCACGCGTCCCGTAGCGGCTTGGCGCTGGGCCTTGACCCCAAGCAAATTTGAGTCTGATGCCGTGCAAAATGACCTGGTTGTTGGTCATCTCCTGGTAGAACCTAACGGCGGTTGGATTGTCGAAAAACGTGAGCGATATGACGCGCGCGCGATTCCACTCGCTTTCCGCAACGCGGAACAACGGACCGAAAAGAACAAGTCGCAAAAGTTGGCCGACAGAGACGTCTGGAGGAAGGTTGTGGACCCATATCGTTGTGGAAAGGGCGCGTTCGGGCTGGTGTCGCAAGACCTGGTGTGTCCAATTCACTGCCGAGGAGAGGAAGGCATCTTCCTTGGTTTCGCGAGTCGGTCTTTTATTGTGAAACGAAGACATTGCGCGACAATGGTCGCTGTGAAGTAGCCGCTGAAGAAAGCGCCATCGCGTCAAGATCATAAACAGGATGAGGGTTGAAAGGAAAGCTGCAAATGTGTATGTGCGCAAGTTTGCTATTAGTCCAAATGGATTCAACTTGGCACCTCGGAGCTTATCAGTCGACGCGCCCTACAGACGCTTCTCCCTGGCTCCGATATCCCGACTTTCATGCCGGAACACACCCAGCCCTCCCCCGATGTCGCTGTCGAGGCCATACTGTCTTTTCTCCCAGAACGCCTTCGGAAGCCCCGGGTGGGCATAGTTTGCGGCTCTGGCCTCGGCGGGATCGTCGAATGCATTCGCGACCTCATCCTCGTCCCATATCAGAGTATTCCTGGGTTTGTGGAGAGCAGTGGTGAGTAGGTTGCATGCGTGCACTGAACTTCGACGTATTTGGTGCAGTGCCAGGCCACAAGAGTTCTCTAGCGTTCGGATTCATGGGCGCCGGCGACGGCCTGCCTGTTGTCGCGATGCTTGGTCGGGTATGTATTTCCTTCTCTCCAAATACACCGCTGACCGGGTACGCAGTTTCATCCGTATGAAGGGCATCCCATGCGCACCGTCGTGTATCCTATCCGTGTCATGGCGAAGCTCGGCATAACAGACGTTATCAGTGCGTTTACTCTCCACTGCCGTTCCGTGTATTCATCCGTTCGCGCTGCAGTTACGAACGCCGCTGGCGGACTCAATCCTAAATTAGCTGTCGGCACAAGTGCGTTGCAGACAGTTTTCTCGAAATCCCATTGACTTTGCCTAGTTGTCGTTATACACGACCACCTTGCCCTCCCTAACATCTCCGGGATGAATCCCCTGCTCGGCCCGCTCACTTCGCCCTCGCACCGGCGCTTCATCCCACTATCGGATGCATACTCTCCCTCGCTGCGTCGACTCTTATTCCTTGCGGCGCACCACCTTGCTCTGGAGCCGGAAGCCCTCGCAGAAGGAACATACGCGTGGGTGAGCGGCCCAACGTACGAAACGCCGGCAGAAGGCCGCTTCCTCCGTCTTGCGGGCGCAGATGTCGTCGGTATGAGCACCGTCCCCGAGGTCCTGGCGGCGCGCGAGGAGGGCCTGAACGTTCTGGCCCTTAGTCTCGTCACCAACGCCGTCGTGATTCCCGACGGCTATCGGAGTATTCGGGACGAGGTATTGGCTGAGGTATGTATGTCTTATTTCGTCATATTTCCTTTTTCCATGTGCACAAACAGCTTGCTGGCAAACGCGTCGAGCTTCCCGTCGCGGACGTGGTTTCGCACGAGGAGGTTTTGGAGATTGGTAAGGCTAAGGGAGAGGTGATGATGAAACTGGTAGAATGGGTTGTTGGGTCGATTCCATCCCGTATTTAGAACAACTTCCTCCTCGAAATCTTTGGTCAAAGTACTCACAATAATAGACTCTCTCTCTCTCTCTCACAGGTACTCACTCACTAATTCGAATCTCGATCTAATACAACGACAATGCTTCGATCTTGTCGATCCCGGAGATGAAGACTAAACTCGATGCTCCATCAGTGGCGGTGTTTCACTAACTCTTCATTCATCGCTTTTTGTGCAACAATCGTGTTGCGCCTGCCGTTTTCTCTTCTCGCCTAAGGCTTCACAGCTTCTAATGGAGGCCTGAACGAGAAGGAACGAGAGCAAGGCTAAATTGATCCAGAGATCCCACTGTGCCCGCTTTACTACTAGACTTCTTCACCCCCAATGGCACTCACGCCCTTGGCACTCAACACCCCGGTATGTTCAAGCACTGCCACTGATTATCTTTTGTTTCTCGTCTCTGAAGATGATGCTTAGCAACATGCCACATAACGTTATTACCGGTCCCACACGCAACAAACGACATTTTGGCTTCTGAGATGGATATCTTACATACCACTGAAGGCCCGTGGGTCATCAGCCATGTCTGCCGTGCGTGGAAAAAGATCACCCTCGCCCATCCCGAGATCTGGTTTGCTAATTGGTATTAGCTTCGAGGGTCCTGACCTCAGCGATATCCAGGGGGCCACGCTTCTCGAATTTTGGAGGTTTGGATATTAGATTTTTCCCTCAAGCGTTCGCAGGACCATCCGCTCTAGATCACACTGGACTTGAGGGGTTACTCTGAGGATGAAGAGAAAGCTTTGGATGTAGTGAGAGATTGCTAAGAAAATGCATTCCTTTCCTTATTTTACTTCCATCCGCAACTGCCTTCCGACTCCCACCGCATTGACTGTCATTTTTTAGATGACGTTGCTATTCCGTTTCCACTCGGCGTGCAGAACGCACCATGCCTCACCAATGTCACAATGTATGACTGCCCTCCCTTTGCCATGGAGCTCCGAGTCTATTCGATGCTTTTCAGAGGCAACTCTCGAGTCTCCATGTTTCTTACTCATCCGGCCGCACCCATCCTCCAAGTCCGCATTGACTCGTACGTCTTGACGCAGCCTTGCCGTGGCGAAGGACAGTTTCATTGCCTCACTCTTCCAAACTCGAGGAACTTCAGATAAAAGCGCAGATGCCCGTGATCAGCGACCTCCTAGCCCGCTTCTTCCACGGCCCCATCTCCATCAATATTACCCTCTAAAACAAGGTCAAAGATGCGAGGGGTTGGCGGTCTGCGGAAGATGCGCAAAATATTTATGCGCTTTGGACCGCATGCAGGACGGTAAGGTCATATCCTATATTTACATTGTATGATGTACTTTTGGTCCCCGACGGAGATGCCTTGGAAGATGCAGCTGAAGGTGCTTAGAGCTGTCCAGTTGGGGTAATCTTAGCGATGGCTCTCATTCCCACTCACGACTTCGAAAGTTGATAGTTTCACAAGAAGCATCCGGGGCGCTTCAGCGCCCCGGCAACTCCTTGCTTCCGCCGCGCCGCGAGATATTTACTTTACACAAAAAGACGGTGATGTCTGAGCGGAGTTTGGAGGCTTCGGACAGACACACGCTATTTTATAAAGAGGATAAAGATGCTACTCGGAAGAAAGTACACACGGTAAACAATCTGGTAACCAACACTTTTGAGTTTTATGTCTCGATCCTATCAGACGGCAGCAGCCCAATAGCGCTCAGCACCCAACAGCTGAAGGACAGCACGACGTTGCGTAGATTGTTTTGAGAGATCACGTGCTTGATATATCTCGCTTTGACCGCCGTCCCGCACAGGACCGCCGCCCTCAATATTTGAAAAAAATCAAGGCCAAGGCATCAGAAAATGCTACTCAAAACGCTGCTCATCTGCGCCTCCCTCGCGCTGGATACCTCCACTGGCTTCTTGACTTTTCGCTCCCCAGTGTCGCCATCGTCTTCCGTTGGCCGTTTCCTTTTCGGCCGCTCCTTGACCTCCATGACCTCTCCCTTCTCTCGCTTTCTCTCCGCCCGCTTGTCCAACACACGCGCAAGTTCCACGTTCTTCAAGTAATCGCGCTGCTCCGACCGCGACTGCGACAGTTCCACGCGCAGTTTCGCCGTGTGTATTGCCGCCTCGTGCGCTGGCGATGGCAGTTGATTAGATTGACACCATGTGGAAGAGTGGATTACGCACCGACTTGCTCCGTGAGCATGCTCCACTTGAATTTTGGGAGGTACTTCATCGTCCAGACGTCGTCGCGCCACCGCGTTCCCTTTTTGCCGCCGATGGGCTGCGCGTTGAGCATCTCTGCGGTGCTGCGCGCGGACTTTTTGTCCTTGAACTCGACCCAGCCCTCGGTGAAATGCGCTTTTTTCGTCGCGGTGTATTTTCGCCTTAGATATGCACGTTTGGCGTCTGCGGAAATGGGATCGATGTCAAGGTGTTATGGGGAGACGAGGATGCGCACCCTCTTGTTGGAGGTAGACACGGCCTATCTCGCCGTACGCACTCATAAGGTGCCGCACTTTCGTCGGGCGCATGCCTGGGGGGATGCGGGAGATGTAAATGACACCGGCGCGGTTCTGGGCGGCTTGGAATGCAGCAAGGGCCTCGCGGGTAAGTGGTTTGACGATCTTTTCTGTGGGGCCAGAGAATCCTTCGGGGTCCATTCCCTCAGTGGGCTCTTCCTCGTGAGTACCGAGGACCTCCTCCTCGACGTCCTCCTTCCTGTTGAGCACATCCTTCGACCCACTTGCAATATTCTCCATGGCAGAAAGAAAAGTGCACGGACCTAATCCGTGTGATAACGGAGATTGAATTCGGAGATTGAATTCGGAGATTGAATTCTGAGTTTGAAACGACTTCGCGTGGGTGGGCGGTCTTCATCGCGAACCACAACAAGCGAGCGGAGAACAGCATTGAGCTCGTCGTAGCCAGTGTCCGAGCGCCTTGTGTCGTGATCCCAAGAGGTCTGTGCTTCACTATGCTCGACCTCAGAAAGCTGCAGGCTCTGATCAGCCGTCTTCTTGCTTGCTCTTCTCTTTCTCTCTCAGCCTCTCACTAGCATGTCCTGGAACGCATCCTACCCCCCGCCTCCTCGCCGCTCGCGCTCGCGCTCTCCTGGTCGTGGCTCGTACCCGCCTCGCCCAGAGCCACCGTATCCTCCAGACCAATATCGCGCAGACTGGGAGGCCTACGACCGTGAACGGGCCTGGGCGTCCTACGAGCGGGATCGCGTGGCATACGAGTACCGCAGGGGTCGCAGTCGCAGCCCCCCGCCTGAACGTGCGTCCTCTCATTGTCTCGCTATTGGCGCTAATTCACTCCACGAAAAAAAAAAGTGAATCGCAAGCGCCAGCGGTCCAATTCGCCATATGACCGCGAACGATACGACCCGCGCCCGCGGTACAGCGACGACTACGGTTTGACTCATTGGACGATGCAGCGTCATAGGCTCACTCGCGCACACAGATGGGCATCGACAATACGGGGGATACTCGTCACCACCGCGGCGCGGACACTCGTCTTCCTTTCCCCCTGCCCGACGTGCGCCGCCCGACCCCCACACCTTTGACTACCCAGCGTCGCTGAAGCAATATGCGGAGTGGTTTCGTTACTTCTTCTCGCAGCAAGCGATCGAAGAAGACAACGCTGACAAGGCCGCCGAGCAAGAGGCGGGCGACGGCTCCAAACCCCGCAACGGCATCAAAAGCAAGTGGGAAAAATACAAAAAGGACTTTGCTGCAGCTCAGGTCAGTCCCTGTTTTCATTGTTTGTCAGGCTCTACTCTACCGTTACTTGACGCGTGATTCTGAATATTGTCGTATTGTAGCTGCAGACGATGTTTGACCACCACAGAAAGTCTCCGTGGTTCAGTGAAAAGTATGACCCCGCGCCAGAGTTCCAGACCCTGCGTAAGCGGGTGAGGAAAGAAGGGTGGAAAGATCGACTGGACACTTTTCTGCTGGATTTGGAGGCAGGCAAATTTGATCCAGACTTGAATGAGCCCGAAGCCGAATCGCCCGTCAAGGAGAATGGCGCTGCTAATGGCGAGAGTTCCATGGTCGCACCGGAAACCGTCGCCAACCCTAATGGCACCGCTGCACCGATTTCCGAAGAACCCAAGGCGAGCGGTGACGACGATGAGATGCAGTTCAACATGAACGTCGAGGAGGACCCTGCCGATGCCGATGCTAACAGGGGTGACACTAACGGCAAGTCTGCGGCCAACAACAACATCAACAAGCGCTCGGATCGCGGGGACGAAGTATCTGTTATGCCCGAGGGTAATCAAGTGATGATACGGACAATACCTCCCGACATCGGTCGCGTGAAGCTTGAGGATGTGAGTGTCTGTGCACAAAGATCACTCATCCCGCTGATGTCCCTTAAGGCATGCTCAAAAGTCCCTGGCTTCATCTACATCGCATTAGGCGACCCATTGCAGAAACGAAACTACTACCGTGCTGGGTGGTTGCGCTTCCGCGACGACGCCGATATGGGTGCGATACTCTCGGAGCTGTCCGAGAAGAAGGTGCGCTCGTCTATGCGCGGTCCATCTTAAGCTAATCTTGATTGCGCAGATCGAAGGGTTCAAGCTGCATATTACGCACAACGTCAAGCCATTCACGAACCGGATCCGATACGCTCCGGAGGTCGCAAGCAGGCCAGACCGGATGGAGAAAGATCTGGCGAACGCAAAGGCGCTGGCAGCGAAACTCGAGGGTGAGGCGGCGGAGTTGCGCAAGCTGAAAATTGCGGCCAAGGCGGACGGAACGGCGGAGAATCCGGAGGCAGATGTCACGATGGAGGCGGCGGAGGAGGAGGAGGACGCGGAGCCGCGGGAGCGGGGGTGCGATGCAGTTGAGCGGCGCATCGAGAAGGTCATGACGGATCTGCGCCAGCAGGGTTTGATGGACGTGAACGACGACAAGGCGTATGAAGGGAAGAAGGTGTGTATTGTTGGTTTCGTATCAAATCATCGAGCTAACGTGGAATAGACGACGGTGTCGCTTGACTTGTATATTGCGTATCTGCGCGCCGCATTTCACACGTGCTATTATTGCTCTATTGTGACCGACCATCTAGAGGAACTGCAGCGTAAGTGTCTGAAGCACGAGCGCAAGCCGTTGTCGAAGATGCTGCTGGATGAGCTCAAGGCTGCCGAGGCTGCTGAGAAGGCGGAGAAGGAAAAGAAAGAGAAGACCGAGGATGATGGCGAGGAGCCGCCGACAGAGGAGAAGGAGAATGAGAAGGAAAAAGATACTAAAGGTCCCGGGAAGGAGCGCGCAAACGATAGGGACTGGAGGCGTACTGGTCAGGTTTCCCCTTCCTCCTATAATGTGGCACTGAATAACTATTTTAAGATGAGCGATGGGTGGAGTGGCTCGACTCAAAGATGGCGCTTTTGATCAACCGGGAGGGTGTCGACCCGCGTGACTATGGTGGTAAAAGCTACGATGAGTATGTACCCTTTCGTATATCGTACTGTGTGGCGACTCAACGTTGGCCACAGAGAACTAACCAAGGCCGTGGAGCCGTATCTGAAGCAAGAGGATGAGGGCAAGTTCCGGTGTAAGACTTGCCAAAAGCTGTTCAAGGCGACATCCTTTGTCGAGAAGCACATTGCCAATAAGCACCCTGAGCTCGTGAAGTCGCTTGACGAAGTGAATTGAGTCAGCTGAGACACAGGCGCATATTCTGATTGTTGACAGATACCATACTTCAATAATTTCGCTCTCGACCCGCATCGCATCCAACCGTTTGCGCACCCACCAGCGGGCGTCGGGAACGGACAAGCGCCTCCCCCACAAGCGTACGGTATTCAGGCGCCTGCACACCATGGTGGAGGTGGCGACTATGGGCGGCAATACGGCGGGGCTGGCGGCTACTCGCAGGGTGGATACCCTCCTCAATACAACGGCGGGCAGTGGGACCACCACGGCGGATACCCAGCGCACCAACAGCCGCGCAGAGACGACGCCTCAAATGGGCGACGGCTAAGCGACCGCCTTGGCGGATTTGCCGAGGGGCTCCCTGCGGGGGCAGGGCTGCCACCAAAGCCGACGGCGGCGGCGCTGGATTCAGCGCTTGTGAGTGGGAACCCGCAGCGAAGGAATACACGCGGGGGTGGTGGGGGACCACTCCCGCCGCCGCCGCCGGACGCGAAAGAGGACCCACGGGCTGCTGCTGGTAAGCGGGTTAGCTACCATGACATGGACCTGGTTGCGGAGGTTTGTTTTTTTAAAATCTTTTTTTCCCCTGCTAGTACTAACATGGACGCGTCGCAGGGGGATGTTGAATTATTTTACTAGTTTGATTTCCCGCGCGTTTTGAACGCACATGTAAGAGGTACAGTAGTAGTGAGACAGAACTCAGAAATGATATTTGAGCTTATTGATAAAGGGTGCCGTAAGCTATTCATTTCGCGACACCGAGTGTGATATCCTGGCGCGTTTCCGCGGCCACGTTCTGTTGCTGCATCCCACCCACCAGACGAATGGCAGAGGACGAGGAGCCGACTACGCGGCTGGGAGTCGCCGAGGCTGCGAATGGGGACGGGGAGCAATGGTCCAATGAGAAGGACAACATTGGCGCACAGACCTTCACCTTTGTGCGGAGCACAGATTCGCCGTCGACGCCCATAGACGGGCCTGAGGAATCCGACACCGTCTCCGAGGCAGAGGATAGGAATGAGACACCCACCCAGCCACCTTCGCGGCCCCACCCTCGTTTTTCGCGCGCATTTTCCCTTCCCCAGCTTGGTCGACTCCAGAACCCACATCGCAGTGGACGAGAGGGACGGCCAATAGCGACGACGGTGGGGCAGTCGGATCCTGGAACCCCGAGCTCGACCCAGTTCTACGAGCTCTCGCTCGAGCTTGCGGACATGGTGCAGATGGCCATCCAAACGCTGCTTCAGATCTCGCCGCCTCAAGTTCTTGAACCAGCAAAGGAGCAGTTCTCCGCGTGCGCGTTGTCCGTACCGACGCCATCCGTGTCCGCCATGTTCACTGTGATGCGCAACCTGAACTACTTTTCCGCGAATATGGCCTCCTTCTGCCAGGAGCCGCCCGGAGATGCGCTCGAGGCGTCCGTACTCATTTCCCACACCAACTTTGACCTCGGAGAACTGCTGCAGAGTGTGGGCGATGTTATGAGCGGCGCCGCTGCAGCTGCAGGCGTCGATCTTGTGCTGTACAACGGGGATCTCAGTTTGAAGTATGCCTGGGTCAGCGGCTCCGAGAGTGGACTAACGGTTGCTTTATCTCATGTGAGTGCTGCGATGTCTTTTTATTCAACTTGGATAATCAGTTCCAATAGGTCCTTCGTCAAATTCTGTCGGTAGCCTGTGCAGGAGACTCCATCGAGGTTGGTCTTTTCATTGGCTTCGCGCCAGCGCCTGGCCAGGAAATCACCATATCCGACAACCTCGTCACGACAGATGCCTTGACATCCTCGCCGACAGCCGAGGATGGCCCGATACGCTGCACCATCCAAATCGCCCACAAATTCGCCCCCTCCAATCCCTACACGACTGAAGTCGAGTCGAGACCAGACCCACACTTCTCAAGCCTTATTCTCCGACGTTTACTTCGCCAGATTGGAGGTTCCTTGACGCATGATTTGCCGTCATCTACTGGCGGTCGCACCTGCGAGCTGTCCCTCACCTTCGACCGAGCACCGGCGGCGTCGAGGAGCCCCGCTGAGACACCGGACCCATCGGGTGCGGAGCCGACTCTGGAGGAGTTGGCTGCGTTTGCTGAGACTCTGAAAGGGGCCAAGGTCGCGCTGTATGCGTCTTCTAAGGGATCTTTTGCGCAGCATGTAACCAGGTATTTGGCTGACTGGGGCATGGACGTCAGTCATATGTCAGCAGACGGTGATGCAGACGGAGACGGCGCGTCGAGCTCCCCCAGTCCTGTTTTGCCTTCTGTGCAAGCATATCCTCCCAGCGAAACGCCCAGCGCGCAGGGCATCCCCGCGAAGGTGGATACTAAGCCGTTGGGCCCACAACGACTGTCGTTCATATTTATTGACGACAATGTTACTGTCCTCAAGGAACGGCTGAACGCGCTTCGCATAGAACAACCGTACCAACTGACGCTGAATCCTAAACGCCCGCCTCTGCCCCACCATTCACGTCGCTCCACCACCCAAATCCCCCGCATTTCTTCCCCTATGCCCACCTCTTCCGTTGTTATTGTCCATTTTACGAGTCTTGCTAATTTCAAGATCGTGAAAGACGTACTTCAGTCGGTCCTTTCTTCTTACTTGGGAACATCTGCGCCCATTCCGGAGGTCATGATTGTTCCCAAACCCGCAGGGCCACAGCGCGTCCTCACTCAACTGCACATGGCGGTTACCAGACCGCCTGTCGACCCCTTCTTCTCCCCCATCGCCACATCCCCTGCAACGCCCGCTCCGAACTCATTCTTGAGCTACACCGGCCACCCGTCCAACCGCTCTCCTGCAGGCAGCTATCGGCCGCCGAGCGCCAGGAGCAACTCTGACCGCTCCAGCAGATCGGGCGCAAAAGAAATGCTGGAGCGGGCAGGACTACCTCCGCCCTCACCCTTGGGCATGTCAAACAGCACAGAATATTTCTCGGAAGACGCTGTTCAGCTAGGTTCCACGCCTTCGTCGGGACTATTAATTTCGAGCCCACCGGGACAGCCGGCTGGGATATTCTTCAGCCCTCGCTCCAAGACGCCGAAAAAGTCTGCGTTTGGGCCGCCGATGGAGCGAGATAAGGGCCAACTGGCGCTGCCATCGTCGAGCAGGCGAACGTCGATCTCGCGGATCCCGTCCGACAACCCGACATTTTCCTCGTTGCATGAGGTATCGGGCTCGCCCCGGCCTCCGTCCCGTAGCAACCTTGCCATTGGGATACCGGCACCGCCGACCGAGTCGAGCCCACCGGAACCCGCGCCCCCGCCGTTGGCAATGAGGACAGAGAATGTGGAGGCAGTGCAGCCGAACTCACCTTCGTCTTCGCCTCAATTGCCAAGTCCGATGTTCCGCCGTCCCATGCGCCGGCGCACTGCGACGCCAGATATCAAGGTTCTGGAGAAGACTAAGGCGGCGCCGGACATTGACATCGTGCCGCCCATTAGCGTTTTAATAGTCGAAGGTATGGCTCAGTCTGTCTGGTACAATTCAGAATGCGCTTTCTGACGTCGTGCGATAGACAACGTCGTCAATCAGATGCAGCTTGCCGGGTTTATGCGGAAGAAGAAGCTCAAATTCCAGGTTGCGAACAACGGACTCGAGGCGGTCCAGAAGTGGAAAACAGGCAACTTTGACCTCATTCTGGTAGGTACCTTTACGACAAGAATGAACCACTATTCGCATGAGTCTTGACGCTAATGGATCGCTTTCTTTCGAAGATGGATATTCAGATGCCTGTTATGGACGGAATCGATGCGACGCGGGAAATCAGACGGCTGGAAAAGCTGAATGCTGCCGAGGGGTATCCACCGTCGAGCCCGACGCTGGCTGAGCAGCCCAACTCGGCGTTGAGCGCATCCTCGTTCACCGCGACCGGGGCGTCACCCTATCGGTCGTCCGTCATCATCGTTGCACAGACGGCCTCGTCGCTCAATAGCGATCGTGTCAAGGCGCTCGCGGCGGGCTGCAACGACTTTTTGACCAAGCCCGTCAACCACCACTGGCTGAATAACAAAGTTACGGAGTGGGGGTCAATCAAGGCGCTGCAGATGTGGGCAGATATGCCGCCGCCCGCAGGGCAGAATGGGGCCGCGGGTCATGCGAAACAGGTGGCTGAACGACTGCATGTACCTGACCGGGACAGCAAGAAGCTCCCAGTCGGGCCGGCGCCCAAGGCGAAGTGCGGTGGCGGCGGTGACATCTGCACCCCCAACAGCCGCGCTGAACAGCTCGGTGCTGTCGTCGACGTCGTCGGCGTTCTGGAGCCCAGGGATGCCGTCTCCCATGACGTTCTGGGGAACTCTCGGTGTCCCAGAGCCCGTGCGCAAGCCCGTTGCAGAGGCAGCTGTCCGAAATACTGATAATTACCCGGACTCACCACCGACTTCGGCTGGAGGTACGTTGATGGCCCTTCATAGTGTCCTCACTGCTTACGGACTTGATTTGCAGAGACCAAGGATATCCCGCGTACGTTCGCAGTCCTCTTACAACGAATTCATTCACTGACTAGAAAGGTTACAGCCGATGAGGCGCCGGCATCAGACATCCTTCCGGGTCGGTGACGGTACTGGGCGACCCTTGGATTCATACTCGGACTTCCTGTCCTGTATCCGGTTTCCTTGCGGCTCGCCGTGACCCTGCGCAGATTTATCAGTCCTATTTAGTCGTTGACGCTCTCCCGCCATACATACATAGCACGTACATACACGTTCCCTTTGTTCTCAATGTATCTGGATACACGTTGCGTGTTCGAGGCTGTCTGAGGGGCCTCGATGGGGGACAGGATCCCCCATTGCAGCCGTATCTGTGATAGACTTTCTTGCCGTTCTTGAGGCCGAGAATTGATCAGTCCTAATCGGGCACGAGTCCAGACTCCGCGATCGGTCTTTCACGACTTGCTTTCAACATTCGCAGAAGACTACCTCGCTACTCCGATTTGTAGTCTTCGCGTCGATAGCCATGTCCTCGCCCTCTACAAAAGGGCGGACGGGCAGTATCCGAGTCGGAGAGCTGCTCAATCCGACATCTGCGAAAGATTTCCTCAAACCAACCGTTTCAATGATCGAAATCGCGCTCAACAAGCCATTGAGGGAAGAGGATTCTACTTTTACTCTGGGCGGCGTGGACTGGGGGTCGGGTGGGCGGGCACAGTCAAGCACGAGCTTAAGCGCCGCAGGGCCGTTGCATCAATACCAGATGTCTCCCCGCGCTTTGTCGCCCAATACCATCGCCAGACCACTATGGCCCCAGGATGTATCCATGGCGTATGGGGCCCCACCAGACTCGGTGCAACACTCTGCCCAGCGGACAGGTAGGCTTGCTACTGCTGTATCTGCGCGGGCGCTAATAACTCCGATTTAGCCACCTTGGGTAGCTATACGCCAGGTCGTTCGTGTAACTTGCAACGTTGCGAATTCTGTCTGATATTGCTCTTCTGCAGGGATGCCTGCTCCGGCTGCCTACCAGCAGCCCGCTTTTCCTCAGCACCAGAAACAGCAATCCAGTTTGTGTAAATTCCTGTGTTATTGATTTTATGTTTATCTGTTTTTGTAGAGGAGGCCGTTCGTACTACCCCTCAGCTGCCCGCGTTCTCTCAGCAGCAGCAGAAACAGCAACAGCTCAGTTCCCACTACCGGAACGATTATGCGATATACCATACCCCTTCGCATTCCGCATCCTCGCAGCAATCCTCCTCATCACAGAATTATTCCCGGCGGCCACCATCTCCCGAACAGCTGCCTTCTCGAGAAAATTCCACTGACTCTCGGTATCTAAAGCCCCTGCCATTGTACCCTTTTCCGGACCTTCCACCTGCTCACCAGCAGCAGCAGCAATACTCGCACCGGCCCACTTCTCCCCGGCTGCCCGCTTCTCCTCCAACGCCCGTAGCCTCGCTGCATCCGTTGGAACCGCAGCTACAGCTGCAGCAGCACGCCCAGCAGGAGCAGTTCGCATCCCAGCAGCGCCCCCCAGAACTAGACCTCACCCGTACATATCCCTGACCCTGGTCCTTCATTAAATGCCTGATGTGTAGTCCAGAGTATCAAACAAACCAAAGGCCCTCTATGCGTCTGTTGCGGCTCGGAGAGGCATCCCACGGCATCGGCCGACAATCGTCCTTGGCCACGTTGTTAGAGGATCGAACACGACCAGGCAAACGGGGTGTTTTCGACGTTGAAGATGCGGAGGAGCCAGCGAAGACGAAACGGAAGCTGAGCGCAAAGCTCAAGGAACAAAAGGGTGCGGAGGCCGACTCTTTACCTTAACCTCTTGATGAGATTGATCCCGATAGCCCCAAATAAGCGCAGTGGATATACGGCCAAGAAACGCAGCGAGGCTGCTCAGATCGCCGCGATGAACGGTAATAAATTTTGTGTTCCAGAATATCTTACCGATATGAGTGATAGATAGCACGCCAAGTACAATGTACCGATTGACTCCAGTCGGGAGTGGGGAAGACGGTATCTAGGCCCTACTTTTTCTGTTTTCTGTGCATGCTTATTGACCGCCACGCCATTCCAGCACCATTCCACGACGTTCCTGTTCCGTTTAGTGTCGAGCAAAACATACTCCGAGAGCCTCAGGCGTCTCGCTGCATGTCCAACGGGTACAAGCACGATGACATTTATCGTTGTGTTTCTTGTACCCGCCGTTGGGCGGGTGATACGTGCCGCTTCCAAAACATTCGATCCTTCTGTCGGGACAGCGACGGTCGGCTTATAGCATACACTTTCCAAGAGCAACCGACGCCGTCGCCTGCACTGAACTACCCCAACGAATGGAATATCCCACTTGAGAAGAGTCACATCGATGAGACCAAGGTAAACTTGTATTTCGCTTCCTAGCATTCTGACTCATTTTTCCTCAGAAAATCATCGCCTTGGCGTTATTACCCATTCTGCATGAAGAACTTCAACACATCACTCTCCCCCGGGTGATATTTAGACCCAGGGAAAGCGAGGTCCGTGCTACATGCGGTAAAACATGACACCTCTTCTTCACGATCTTCCTGCTTACACACGACTTGCAGATACATGCCTTACGTCTATTTTCAGTTGTTCTTGGATGTGTCGGATCTGCGGACGTGAATCTTGCGGAGAGTGTTTTGAGCACGTCAAAAACCTCACCATCGAGCCCACTGGGTCGCCGAGCAAGATCGAAGAGCTGCGCGCCCGCAGAGATAAACATGCTCACGCATTTCCTTCCTTCTTGAATTGCATGAAACGGGCCGAGCATGGCGCGAAAGACTTTTTGCCGGTGACTAGGTTTATAAAACAGGAACTGGCCGAGGCCGTCGGGGATATGGAGCAGTTTTTGCGTCGAGAGAGTATATCAGTTGAGCAGCCCGCGGCGACGTCAAGATCTCAGCCATCTGTCACAACAAGTTCTGACCAAGGTTCAACGTCTAATAGCAGCGGCCCCCGTACACCGCCGGATATGGCGATGTCCCCGCTTTCTAGCGACTCCGAAGCCACCTTAGTAGCGGCCTCGTATCCGGCCGACCTGCAGCCCACCATCGCGTCCGGCTCTGTCGAGGAGATACCTTCACACGAAATCCAGCGGTTCCAGGATTCGGAGCTGACCGAGGAGGTGTTCCGTCCTATATGGAGGAAAGGCGACCCTATCCTCGTCACGGATGTAGGGCGTAAGCTCAAAATCAAGTGGTCGCCTCAGTATTTCATGGAGAAGTACGGCACCCAGAGCTGTCTGATCATCGATTGCCAGGCTGAGATTTTGAACAAACGTATTACCGTCGCCGAATTCTTCAGCACTTTTGGGATCTACGAAGACCGGGATCAGTGCTGGAAGCTCAAGGCGAGTCGCCATATTTTGATTGTCTATAATTCTTTGCCAACAATCACGTGCAGGATTGGCCGCCTTCGAGCGATTTCAAGTCCGAATTCCCCGAGCTATATCAGGATTTCAGTGAGGCGGTTCCCATACCGAATTATGTGCGCAGAGATGGCGCACTGAACATCGCTTCTCATTTTCCATCCAATACTGTTGGTCCTGATTTAGGTGCGGTGATTATTATAGCACCTGCCCTTTTCCTGATGAATGCGAATTCTCAGGCCCAAAAATGTATAACGCTTATGCCAACCAAGACGACTCGGGTAAAGGCTCCACACGGCTACACATGGATATGGCGGACGCGCTCAACATCATGACGTTCGCTGCGATCGGGCCCGACGGTCAGCCGGGTCGGGCTGCCTGGGATCTTTTCTGTGCGCAAGACAGCGACAAGATTCGCAAGTTCTTGCACGGCAAGTACCCGGAGCTCAAAGGGCAGGACCCGATCCACCGCCAAACGGTGTATCTCGACGACGTTGCGCGGCGCGAGCTATGGCAGGAGTATGGGGTGAAGAGCTACCGCGTTTATCAGATGGCCGGGGAGGCGGTGTTTATCCCTGCTGGATGTGCACACCAGGTGCGCATACTCTTTCTTCCCTGAATCTGAATGGTTTCTGATTTATTCCGTTTTATCCTCACCAGGTCCGCAATCTGAGTGACTGCATTAAGGTAGCAATTGACTTTGTGTCCCCGGAAAATATCGAGCGGTGCGAGAAGCTGACGCGGGAGTTCCGAGCGCTGGCGTGGAAGGAGGATGTGCTGCAGCTGAGAACGATGATGTGGTTCGCGTGGCTGTCATGTTGTCGACAGGAAAAACTGGCGGCGGAAGAGGCTTCTTGAGAGGTGAATCTATCTTGCATATCGACACTGTATTTTATAGCTGTACATTCCATTGTAAACCGTAAATCACCGCAATTGTAGGTTCGGTCCAAGCCCCGTTCTGAGAATGCCGCAGATGCCGGAGTGAGACAAAGAGAGGCAAATACGAACCAAACAGACCAAACACGGCCTTCGTCAGAAGGGGCTTGCTGCAGACTCCAGGAATCGTGGGGGTTGGAGATCGTCCTGCAGCAATTCAACGGGAAGATAAGCCTCTGGGGTCAATTAGTAGAACCTTTAGTTTATTAACCTGGCTATCACTTTTACTAATAGTTTACACAAATCCACCAAGAATCGATAGAGATATCGGGGGTGGAACTCGACCCAAAACACACTTTTTTTGTGATGGCCACCAAATATTTATTTTTCATCCAAATCAAAAGCCCTACTCATCGAAGCTACTTTGAGTATATATCTACAGATGACACGTTCAATTACACACATACATACTATCTGCACAAAGATATTCAGTGCTTGAGGTCAAAACGCGTCGCTGTGACGCCACTGTGACTGACGCGTCGCGACGTGACCCGAGACGAAACATTGCTCCACCCGCCGTTATGAGCTCTACAGCGCGAAGGATTCTTGGCGCGTTGCCTGTAACTCCCAAAGGCACCCGACACCGTGTCCCAGACACTCCCAGGACGCATAAAAACCCGAGGTCGGACCGGTATCTCCCGCAAACTCGGAAACTCCACCCCATCGTCCATCGGTGCCGAGTCTTCCCATTCGTCGCCCTCCAGCGGTGTCGACCGCTTTCCGTCGTTGCCCATCCGCCTCCGGAATGGAAGATTCAAATAGACGAGGAATTCCCGGATGGCAGAGAATCCAAGAAATACGAGGAGTGTGAAGACCAAATGACACCGAGTTTGGATGCTGGTGATGTTGGTAGTCGTTTCGAGGGGTGCTAGCAAGGTTTTCCGGTCCGGGTTCACGTCGAATGAGGCCAGAGGTGGTGGTACCGCCATAGTCAATTGGCGCGACGCGGAAGTAACGACCTGTCACACATTGTGACACTTATTCTGCTCACCGTCGAAAGACTGCCATATAGTTTCCGTGGGTCGTATCTTGCCCGAAATATTTACGAAGAACCGGATGGTAATATAGAGCATTATTCACACTCAAAGTTCTGTCGGAGGCGCAAGTTCTAGACCTCAGCAGCCTCATTTCTGGAAAATCACGAAGCCCGGATTGGCACGAGCCCTGGAATTGTATACGAGTCTAAAATTCTTAGGAAAAAGTGCCATTGAATACCCTGACATACTATCTACACTTTACACAAAGAATCTAAGCGATTGAGTAAGTGGCGAGGCAAGAGGAAAGTGATTGGCAAGCCCTCTGTTTGACGGAGTTTGAAGCAAGCCCCTCCAGCGGAGGTGCCCGGCTTGCCGGACCGGAGGAACCTACCGCAATTGCTTCACTGAGGTGTGTTTGGCTACGGCGTCCGTGGATGCAAAGCCGAACAAACCCAGCGCGCTAATTACTTCGTCTTGACTGTCGTGTACTCATATCATGGCTCTCAACTGGACGATGCTGAGTCCTGGTCCTAACCGAACCCCGGTTCCCCTGCCTAATGAGACGACCATTACATCTGTCGACAGTGGTGTCGAGATGCTGTTGCGTATACCCGATGCACCGCCAACTCCGGCTTCCACTGCGGGCGGCTCTGGCGGCTCCAAGACGCTTGAGGCGACGGGGAAGATCTCAGTTACAGACCAGAGGGTGGGCCACGTGGTTCTACTTTCGCTGCGCCAGTCCTTGAATGCCTTTTGGACACAGTTCATATTCACGAGCTCCTCGGATCCCGTTTTTGAATCACTTTCTGGTGAGTGCGCCATGGTGCGATCCCTGCTGATTAAGATATCGACGCCGCGATAGTTCCTCTGCCCTCCATCCTGTCGACCAAGTTCGAGCAGCCCACCTTGGGTCGGAATTACTTCTTTTTCGAGATAAAACCGTCGCCCGAAGGCGGTTTGACCACCGGCACGACTGTCGAGGTACGCTTCAAGAACAGGGCGATGTTCGAGTTCGTTGCGACGCTCGAGAAGACACGCGAGCGCGCGATCTATATGAAGCGTCAGGAAGCCGAGAATGAGGAGGGGCTGCGTGCGTTTTAAGTTGGTTCTTGTGCTCTGGATATTGTTAACACTGCATCATTTGCAGCCGTCTACACGTCTCCCGCAGAAGGGAGCTCCACGTCGTCGGCTGGGGTGAACACCGTTCCAGTCGAGAACCCACCCGGTTACGAAGTTTAAGATGTTTGTATTTCTAGAGTGCACCAATAATGTATGTATCATGGACCAGTTACGGTAAGGATTGCAAATGAACAGAATAAATACGTAGGTTGAAGGAGCCCGTGACTCGTTGAAGGTCGAACTGCAACCACGTTGTCCTGTGAGCCCACAGACATGCTACTTGCTATGCAGGTCAGATTCCAGTGGTGTCGGTCGCCTTGCGGTCGCCTGACTTTCAAAGACCACATGCAGGACAGCTACATACAGGAAATTATCCCGGTCCGCAAAGACAAGACATACGAGTTTCGCAAGCACCTCTTTACATGACTCTGAGGCGCATCCGGTTTTTCCTGAACGCACCCTTGTCGCACATCGCGTACACTGCGAGATCGACCCTGTGCGCTTACGATTGAATTCTGGAGAGGTACCGCTTGAGGAGGGGCTGGGTATGTTAGGAAACACCGAGTTCAACACGGTGTACGACGGCGAATGGGCGCGATACGACTACGCGTACCGTGTGCGCAGCGTCTGGCGCCTCAGAGAGCCAATTGACCGGGCCATGGAGGAGCGCTATGGGCTTCAGAGCCCACCGCGAGGGGTCACTTATGTCCCTGTTGCCCTGGCCGCGCAGGTCGTGTGGAATGAGCAGGAGTGCGTCTGGTCAATCGCTTTGAAGTTTGTTTTTTCCATTACTCCCTACTCATCCAAGTACCAGAACCGCTGAGCTGGGAGCTCCGAGGTAAGTATCGTGAACTCGGTCGGCGTTCTCTGGCTAGTCTCGTTAACCAGACGTATAGGGCAAGTTCACACTCTGTGTAGCAGTTAGCAGTAAATTTTAGCGGGGATATGATTGTTCAGATGATGGAATGGTGCCGAGGTGCTGAAACATGTAATTCGATGGGGGATCACTGTCTATAACGTCTGGTGCAGTTTGACCGGAGGACGTGCGATTGCGTCACGCAATGCTTCCGCTGCTACAAAATAATTTATTTCTTCCCAATCACTTACCCTATGGGCCCTAAACTCATTCTTCAGGCCAACACAAGTCATTAAAGTGCGCCTGGCTTTACTGCAGAATTTTCCGGGCGGTATTGGTACCGTAATATGCATTTTACCTTCACCATTCTTCATGCTACCAT
Source organism: Mycena crocata (assembly GCA_029281795.1). NCBI lineage: Eukaryota > Fungi > Basidiomycota > Agaricomycetes > Agaricales > Mycenaceae > Mycena > Mycena crocata. The sequence continues at coordinate 76,553 of JARJCP010000019.1, forward strand.
CCACATGAATCATAGTTCTGAAGTGCAAGAAAAAACATTCAAAGACATCATAATGGTTTCTAGAAGAGTCCCGGAAGCCCAGCTTGAGTTGGAGCCTTGTGCTTAACATGGAAGGTGTCTTTTTAAGCTGAGCTCATTATTTGATATTTTGGTGAGGATGCTGTGACGTGTCTATACCCGCGAAATCAGCAGAGATGGTTCCTATCGCTATCAGAAACAATTAGGAGGTTCAAAATCGCGTCTCCGTACCCTATTTACACTTGAATATTCACTTTTCTGAATCTTTTCTCTGAAAATTGTGATTTTCTCAGGATCCAGGGAAGCCCGTATCGTATCGACGCCCCGTATTGTTTCCAGGTACTAGTCATGAATTACTGAGGCTTTCAAATATTTATTTTCGACCTACTACGCCATGAAAGACAGAACTCGTTCGCGCTACAGCTCAGCTTGGATCGTGACATATGTGACTGATGAGAGCAATCGCACGCACCAGATCTTTACGGGGTGATGGCTGCTGTGGATTTCTTGATGGGATGCCCCAAATTTCAGACTCCGCCGAACCCCGTAAAGATCTGGAGCCGAGATTATTCTCTGGCTCGCTTATAACTTGCTTTCACTGCCGATCATGACTAGTTTAGTGATTCGCGTCACTTTACCCAACGATTGTGAACAGTTGTGAACTACCCATCGACTCCGAGAGCCGTTACCACTCCATTCCACCCAAGCCCACGGTACGGGATACTGTACATAGCAGTAATTTCTCGCCGAGACTGCCGACCTGATCGACGCCCGATTTGTCGGTTTCCCTGCCACAACGGCGAATCCTGCGTTGACCTCGAACTATACCAAGGCTGCTATGTATTTGGGCAATCATTCCTTGGCGCAGTCTTTGTGAACGTTCCACGCCTACTGGCAGCTGCGAATCAGGGTTTTGATTCGCTTATGCGGAATCTTGCCCGACTCTCGAGGGCTTTCTTGTCTGGGACTTGAAGATAGGTTCAAAATCAATCATGCTGATGCTGCGTTCGGTCAACGTTCGGTCCAAATTTATTCTTTTGGAGTTTTTTCTCTCCGATGCGATCCTGGAAAACATGATTGGACGAGATACAGCGGCCTTCTATCATTGGTTACCTCCGGCACCCGCTTCCTACCCGTTCATCACACTCCACTCAGAGTCCAGACTCTGTAGTGTTTTGGCAGCCCGACGGGTCCGGCGAGTCTCCATGCCCGCCCTCGCGTACATCACGGAGGACTGAAGTCCCTGTTTGGTGTCGCAGAAACGAATCCGACTGGCCAGAGTTTCATGACATCGTCACAGTGGTATTCGTATCACTTCATGTGGCAGTGTGGACAACAGGGTATAATCATTGATGGTCATTCCTCTCTGTAGCAGAATGTCCTGACTTTTCTCTCTCTATAACTGATGTGGACCCGTACATGGTAGCGAATTCATAGGAGTTGTTCTATAATGTTTAGGAATTATTCGTGCGCACCTTGTGCGCACCAATGAAGTTCATTTCCCCGCATCTGGTGGAACCAATAACAATCGGGGCCTTGACATAAGTATCACCATAGAGACAGTGCGAAGTGATGATATACCGGTGTGGCCGAAAGCAATCAAGACCAATCAAACCCGGTATTATGGGTCCTCATGCGTCGATACAAAACCTGCGTCGCCATCAGCCGGACTTCACCCCCTTCGTTTCCCTTTCCCTTTTCCCTTTTCGCCCGTGCCCTCGTAAGTCCCGCCGCTGTGCGCATCTGTCCCGCTCACCCACCCCGCTAGGCGTTCTTGGCTGCCCGGTTGCACCTCTGGTCATCGCTTGCGATACATTCACACGTTCCTTAAAGCAGGCTCTTCCTCGGTAGCTCTTTTCAAAATGCGTTATTCTTCCTCTGTCCTCGCCGCTCTGGCCGCCGCCCCTCTTTTGGTATCTGCCCGGCCCATCCGGTCTCGTGCCGCATCTGCAAACGATGCCCTCGTTTTCCGTGAGTCGCTAGCTAGTCCGTCAAGGGCACCCCCAATTTATCTTTTATTTCTCTGCGGCGCAGAGTTCGCCAACGTTCTCGAGCAGCTCGAGACCGAGTTTTATGCCCAAGGAATTGCAAAATTCCAAGAAGCCGACTTCACCGGCGCTGGCTTCTCATCCAGCTTAATTGCTAGCCAGACCCTCGCCACCATACAACTTGACGAGGCCACGCACACGACCGTCATCCAGCAAGCGCTGGTCGACAACGGTGCCGAGCCCTTGAAGTGCAACTTCAAGTTCGGCTCTGCCCTGGACGATGTTGCGACCATGGCTGCAACTGCCCGTGTCGTCGAGTATGTCGGTGTCGCCGCATACCTCGGAGGGGCCACCTTAATTGATGACCCTATCTTCCTTGATGCCGCTGCGTCTATCCTGACCGTTGAGGCCCGCCACCAGACTGTCCTCAACATCATGTCTGGGACGGGATCTGCGATCCCGTCTGCTTTCGACATTGCCATGACTCCCCAGGAGATTCTCTCGATTGCTGGAGGCTTCATTGACGGTCCGTGTGATCTTGGGCTTACCCGTAAGTTTCATACAATCACAAGTGCGAAATTCATTAAATCTGTGCCAGCCACCAACACACTTACCGTCACCAACACTGGCGCGATCGCTGCTGGAACTCTGTTGACTGTCTCAGGAACCAACATCACTGGCACTGACGTACGCCTTTCTCGCTTGTGGATTGTGTGCGTCCCGCTTATAGCTTGCTGACAGGGTCTCTTCTGCAACATGATGGTTGGCGGCGCTCCGTTCTCCATCAACCTGCCCCTCGCCGAGTGTGTTGTGCCTGACGGCATCAACGGCCCCGTCGCCCTCTGGATCACCAATGATGCGCAGCCCCTTGTCAACAACGTTATCAACCGCGCTACCACCCAGCAGGTTGCCGGCCCCGGAATCCTCTTTATCGACAGCCAGCCTGAGATGCTCGGCCAGCTTGTCCGTGGCTCTGGCACCGGAAGCGGTGCGACCAGCACCGAGACCACTACCATCAGCCCCGAAGAGGCCTCTAAGGTCATTGCTGGTGCCTCCGCGACCCCCTCCTCCTCTTCATCCAGCGGCGAGTCTGGCTCCAACAACGGCGGCGCCGCTGCCCCTGAATCGACGCCTCTGCCCAAGGACTTCACCGGCAAGTCTCCGGATGGCAAGGTGACAGTTGACGGCATCAAGATGGTGCCCAAGCCTGCCGCCAGCGGCAGCTCCAGCGCACCCAGTGCCAGCTCGTCAAGCTCGTAAGGCCCACGACAGCTTTGCCTGAGCGCGTGTCGTCTACACGGACATTTCACGTAGGTGTACAGGGGTTTATTTTTTGCGATGTACGGACAGTCAACGGACGAGCACGATACCAACCAGAGTTCCTTTTCATGAATATTAATTTGAGTGATAGATGCATTCAGATACCTCGCATTTTGTCAACGATATAAAGCAGCTACCTAATTGCCCTTTTTTTTACCTTGTCATCTCTCGCGAGTAGGTACCGACGCGTTTTTTCTGGGAAGGGAACCTTACGTTTCGGCTCCATTTTTTTATCTGTTGTACTTGTCAGTTTAAAAATCGAGCACTTTTGGGCACCTGGATTTATGGACGGATTGGTTTTTTTTTTCTTCAACGTTAACGCTTGTTCCCCAGCGCAAATTATATCCAGGAGGGCAATGCTCGTTGGAATCTAACTGGAGGATGCTTGGGTTTCAAGGGATGATAATGCTACATCTATGTACAACTTGAACAGTTCGATGGCATGGACCGTTACTACCTTGTTTTGATTATTACCCCAACTTTTCGTTTCAGTTCCATGGATTCTTTCGATTAAACGACGTCCAGCGAAATTACTCTGTTACTTCGGGATTTATGAAATGTTCGAGGACGGTGCGGGGAGCGCATGGAAGAATCATCGCCGCCAACGAGCCGACGATTCATTCAATTCAGATGCGGAGTTGGGCGCGCCGAAGTAGCCACAGTGGCGGCATGCTCAACTTCAACTTTAGAATATAGGGACGTGGTCAGGTAGTCATTTGCTAAGGAGCATTTACCGCTATTTACCGATGTCCGGGACGGATAAACATTGTTTGGTCCGCAACTCAAAATAAGATCGTCGATGAAGTGGTTCGTCGAATCGTTTGTGTGCCAGCCTGCTCCGCTCCGTTGACCCACTGGAACGGGTAGGTTTATCCCAGTGGGTCTTTGCATCGACCAATCAAATGGGGAGGGAGCAGATTGAGTCGATCAAACGTCGTGGATGTCCAATAGAGAGAAAAGTGATCGAATATTGGACCTCCACAAGAACTTGATCGTCTTATGAATAGTCAGAGAAACCAGGAGAGATAATCAGAACGCAAAAAATCCTCATACACAAGGATCTTGACCGGGACTTTTCATAATGTTCGCGTGCAGAATTTCTTCCACCTTCAACACCCGAGCTGAATCCCACCTTGGAATGAAGCGAAATTGACGTATCATGTTAAAGAGTCGTTGCACGATGTAGCAATGGCAATGCAGCAATACATAGAGATAGTTCCGTTGGTTTGTGAGATATTAATAAGTTGAAAAGTGGGTTTAGAAAATAGAAATAGAGGTGGGGGGTAGAGGTCGGGGGATGCAAAGTAATAAATACAGCAGGACGAACCGAATTACCGGAGATCCTCCGTGTCAATCATCGTCGCTATCCTCGCTCGACGAATATTCGTCGTCGGTATAGCCTGCGAGTTGGCCCATCGACATTGGCCGGACAGGGCTTACGGCGGAGTCGGGAGCCTGCGGCAGTACGTCGGCGAGGAAGTCCTCCTCCATATCCGAGCCTTCGCCGTCATCCTCCATGCCCGCTTCCATCTCCGCCTCGAGCGTCTGCTCAAACTCGTTCATGTCAATCTCCTGCGGGACCTCCGCGTCGACAGCGATGGGCTCCCAGTCGTCCTCCTCCGAGTCGGATCCAACTACGATGGGCGATGCGGGGGGCGGCGGTGCTTTGGGGTGTGGCGCTGGCGCTGGCGGAGGAACCCACTCAGAGGATCCGGGAAGTGATAGCGCGACCGGCGGTGTGTGCTTTACGCGTTTCGTGGCCGGTCGCCCGAACTCCAGGTCTTCTTCGTCGGCGTCGAGGTCTGCGTGAACCGGTGCTGGCAGTGGAGGTGGTGGAGCTTTCTTGGTTGTTTTACGCTGGGGAACGGGTTTGGTCGGCCGAGACGCGGCAGCTGGCTCCGCTCGTGGCTTGGATGCCGGGGGGGCTTTCGTAGACTTGATGGCTGGTGGCGGCGGTGGCGGCGGCAGTACTTCCTCGAGGTCTTCCTCCTCCTCCTCCTGGGCTAGGAAATGACTGGGCATTTCGTCTTCTATTTCGCCATCGGCATCTTCCAACGAAAGACGCCCTTCCTCTGTGTCGGTTTCCGCCTTCGGAGGCGACGACGCAGCCGATTGCGGCAAAGCTTTATAATAGTACCAGAATTAGTACAGCCTCGTTGGGAAGGCGCCACAGACGTACAGACTGTGGTTCTGCGTTCATAGGTGAGGGCAATGTAGGACTCTAGTTTCTCTAGTTTGTAGGACTAGAAAGAGCCAAACGCGTTAGTACGAGCAAGAGACGGATGGTCGGTTCCGCGCACCCCGGTCTCTTCGTCATAGATTAGAACACAGTCGAATTCTTTGGAGGGCACTTCGTTGCCAGAATATACGTAGCCCTCCCCCGGCTAGTATCAAGATGAGATGGTTGCATTCTGGGCAGAGAGTGGCCACGGACCTGCGCGCTGGGATGCTCCACGGTGACATTCGTGGCGTTGTTACTCCGAGTGACTTCAATCGTGCCGGGTTTCGTCGTGTCGACAGAGGGAGGCTTGAAGTTATCTGGGATGCATGAGACTTGCAAAGTTGTGGAAGGACGAGGACAGACAGCGGAAGGAATAAAAGTCCTTCTCCGGTGGGCCCGTGCGCTTGACCTGGGGCGGAGGACCACCTTTGCGGGCCTTGAGGGCCTTGTTGAGGGACGGGCCTATCTGGACTTCATGGCGGCCATGAGGAATCCAGGCGGTGGAGTCGGCCATGGGTGGTGGTGGAAGACAAGAGGCCAACGCCAAGCTAGCAGATCCTCGAGAAACCTTCCGTCAATTCCATCCCCTTTTGGTCAGGAACGTCAATCTTCCACCGCCACTTTGTCTATGGACACGCTTTCTATGCAACAACAAGAGTACTGGGGCCAGTCTCACTTGTACTCTACGAGCACATTCAGCTCTTTCCACGTATCTCCGACTCGTCTCCGGCTCAGTTCCGTGCGCTGCTTGTTTGGGGTCAGAAGACGTTGCGGCCGACCCCGGCTGCCGTGGGACACCACAGTCAAAACACGCATTGTTTTCGAGTCGAATTTACTTATCCATTTTTGAATCTTTGAAAATGCGTTTGGATTTCCCTCTCTGCTCTTGCTCTGGACGGCTGCGGTAAACACTGCACACGAAGGTTAATTTCTTTGGGACGTTCCTTGTTTCTCGACACTGCTCTTGCGTCGTCGACCCTCTCGCTTCCTACTGGACGATTAACAACGATGTGAAGCTCGCCACGGAAATCGCCGGTAGACCGGGAAGGACACGGCGAGCCGATGAAAAAAAAAAACGGCTGCACAGCGGCCATATGCATAGCGGGTCTCAAATGTATAATGTTTTGAATTCTTGCCTTTCCCGATGTATCTGCGCGCGCGCGCGTCGAAGCTTTACACTGGGTTTCTGCTTACACTATGACGTCACGCGTCGAGAACAGAACAATTCTGTTCACATGTCGTGATCGGTGCAATGTTCTTCCTTAAGAACTCTGCACACTAATCAACGAACCTTGACTTGAACCACCATGTCAGGATCTTATGGCTGGACAGACACTCTCAAGACCATATACTATGGTCCCGGATGCGCCGCCACCGCCATCCCCAAATTGATTCAGACCCTAGGCGTTAAGAAAGCCCTCATCGTGACTGGCCATAGCTTATACACGAAGGTTGATTAGCGACCTCTACCCGGGATGTCCTTTTTAACGTGTGTTCTTTGCTAGACCGACGTGGTTTCCAAGATTCAAGACATTCTCAAGGCGCACGATGCGTACGCGGATGTGTTCTACGACATCGGGCAACACACACCTGTGGCGGGTATCAACGCCTGTATCAAGGCGTTCAACGACTCTGGTGCAGACTTCATCGTTTCGCTCGGTGGCGGCTCGCCGATAGATGGCTCAAAGGCCGTCCGATATCGTATCCAGGAGCAGACCGGCGCCCCGGCGCCGCCTTACCAGATTGCTATTCCTACAACCCTAAGCGCCGCCGAGTATTCGGTACGCCGCTGGGCCCTATCTGTGATCTAAACTAATGGGATCCAGATTGGTGCAGGGTATACGGATGAGACTGGCTCCAAGGTGGCTGTTTCGAGTCAGCTGCTTGCGCCGGCGGGTATTATTCTCGACGCTGAGCTGACTCTTGCAACACCCAGCCGCCTGTGGTAAGTATCTGTCGGGCTGCAATTATCTTTCTCACATCGTACAGGATTTCCACTGGTATTCGCGCCGTCGATCACTCCGTTGGCAAGCCTCACGCCGTTTCAATTGTATAACATCCCTAACCTCCCGCCTCAGAGACTCTTTATAGACCACTTATCTCCCCTCCCGTGAAGATTCTCTGCTATGCCGCCATGGCTGACTTGTTCAAATATCTCCCCATCTCCATGGCGGATCCCACAGACGTAGGGGCGCGCCAGAAGCTGCTTATCGCTGCATGGATGAGTCTCTGGCCGACCAAATTTGAGAAATACAGGCGCGTCCTATTCCCCCCTTTGCGTGTCCTCACCTTTAACATCCTCCCAGCGCCCTTGGCCTCTCGCATTCCCTAGGCCACAAACTGGGTGCCACATACGGGATCCCGCATGGCATAACTTCCGTGCGTATTCGGTGGTGTAACTCTGTGTTCCGGCGAGCCTAAATGTCTCTAGTGCCTCACCCTCTCACCAGTCGTTGCACTTCAATCGCGCATCGCGTCGGACGAAGACAAGGAATGTTTGGCAAATGCCCTGTTTTACCTCCGTGAGCCCAACACGGGCTCGGTCGATGGGGACATCCTCAAGTTGTCTGCACTAATTGCCGGGTGTGTTATACTATAATCATTCTCTCGACCAAGGATACTCATTGGTCCATCCCGCCCAGACTCGTCGAGAAACTGGGGCTGAAGAGCACTCTGAGTGAATATAAGGTTCCCAAAGAGGACTTTTCCAAGATCGCCCAAGGGAACGAGGACGTTGTGGCGCTGCTGAATGGAATCTATTGAACCGATGTGCATGTACTGGAAATAGATTGCTCGTGGACCTTTGCAGACAGTGGTGCTATGAGCTTCAGCCTTCGAGACAGGGGTTATCCCGTCACGTGGTTCCAACTTTCTTAAACCGAGCTCCCATGAACCACGACGTCAACGACGGAAAGGGTCCTTTAGACGCGCCAAAAGGCCGGGACGAGCAAAGCAGCAACAATTCCAACACAATATTTTCCCAGCTTCGCAGTTTCAGTAACAATCTCGCAGTAAACTCCCTCGGCTCCTTGTTCAACTCCACTCCTTCGTCTTCCTCCCACAAAAGCCTTGATCCAGAGTCCTGGAACGACTGTAATCTTTTCAAGGCGCCCAGTCCGCTGAACGCGAAAGATGGCAGCTTGGATGAAGGCTTGACCCCCACACCGAGTCGTCCTTCCTCGCCCCATAGACGTTTCACTGGAGTCAAGAACATCTTCACCAATCTAACGTCGCGCAGCTCCCGCCAGCAGCTACAGGCTGTCCGTATTACCGTCGCCCAGACACAGGTCCACACCAATGAGCCATCGGACGCCATGGCCGCAGAAAATAGCACGCCGCGCTACGAACCATTGACCTCACCTCTCGACTCTGCATTTTCATCCCTGTCGGGCTACTCCCGTCAAATGGAAGGCTCCGCGCCCGACTCCTACGGCGCGTCAGATTACGGGCAGGTTTCAGCGTCTGGCTCGTTCGGGTCTTCCGAGCTCGACGAGACTCCGCCTCTCACTCCCGAATCCCTCGTCGCGGACCTCGCCCTGCTATCTCCTGCCTCACAAAACGTAGAACTGGGTTTTGGATACCAATACGACTACAACGAGCCGCACGTCGAAGGAGGAGATCACTACATGCGCATGGACGACGAGCTGGACGTGCAATACGGATACGTGCGCCCACACTCGATGGAAATCAAGGAGGGGAAGAAGCCCGCACGCCCGATCGTACGTCGCGTAGCCCGACGCGGGCGTACGGTGCTTAACACTGACGCCGTGTTTTGATTTGCAGAACTTTGACGCGCTACTCGCGGATATCTCTAACGACACTGACACCCCTGAGGTATTGCTCGAGAATGAACTGCTTGCGCATGCGAGCGGGAACACAGACATCGACGACCAGGACGAGTGGTACGGACTGGAATACACGCTGGAGCTGAGCAATCGCGAGCGTCGGGCATCCGAGACGCATTCGTTGTCTGGTGGGGAGCATTCCAAGGTAGGTTGTTGTGCATTTCCTTGGAATACAAGCCCACGGTCATCTTCTGCACACGTAGAGCCGCGAATCGTGGGCGGCCATCCACCAAGGGACTGTTCATCCGTTCTTCGAGCGCGAGGAATACTTTGAATGGCAAAAATGGCACCGCTATCTCGACCGCCAAGACGAAAAGCGCAAGCATCGCCGAGGGCGCGCATTCAAGGCGCACGCCAAGGAGCTTGCGTGGTGCTATGCAGACGAAATGCACATGAGGGACCTGATGTCATGGCAGATGGTACACGTCCTCGTTTATGTTCCGCGCCTTGCTGATCAAAGTTCACTCTGTTCAGGAGGTGTACGGCTACGTCGAGAAGGAAGTCTTTGAACGCTTTCGGATGCTAGAGGCCCATCGACCTGTAAGTCGGCCATGTATGAGCGATGGCGATGAAACTCAAGATCGCAGGACCCATACTGCCCGCCTCAGAAACACGACATCGGGTGGTATCTGAAGCGCTCGCGCTCCGTCGCGTGCATCCGCGAACTACGCACTCTGCCAGAACCAACAACACTTCAGCTTCAAAAACGAGCAATCAGCAACAAGACTTGAGTAGACATAGAAGGTCCCGAGAAGAGGGCTGCACTGCCTAAACCATAGAATCATAGATGAAGCACAACGCGGACGAAGAGAGGAATGACGAAGGAACTAAGTGCGCCTCAGACTGCTTTTGGTGCTTTTTGGTGGCGTCCGGTTCAGCTCTGAGCTTGCTCAAGTCCCCCGGAATGGACAGGGAGAATGAGTAAGTGTATAGTAGCGTTTTTTTTTTGTAACCAAGAGTTCATTGTAGCAGCATCATGATATGTATCCGCTTTCGAGAGCAGCCCGAGCAGATTCACAGTTCAGAGGTTCAGATGTTCACACTTATGTCGGACCGAATCTCCGACCCCTGCTGGTCCTTGTTTGGCAACGGCCTCCCTCCGATCGTCTCTTGCACGTGCACTGAAATTTCTTCAAGTTCGTCCGCAAAAATCGAAAAGCAAGTCCTGCGCAACCCAGGCAGTCGACCTCTTCTTATTCTCCCCTCCCCGCCCCTCTCTCAAAATGCTCGTCTTGTACGAGACCGCCATGGGCTACTGCCTGTTCAAAGTCGGCGACGCCTCAAAACTGGAGAGCGACGAGTTATGGAAGGAGTTCGAGAGCCCGGAAAAGGCCAGCAAATTGTACGCCCCGCCAGAGACATCTCTTTTCACTCGAGACTAATTTTTGTTGGTTTTCAGATTGAAACTCAAGGCAATACACCGATTCCATTCCACCGCGACAGCAGTAGAGGATATCACTGCTCTGCAAAAGGGAAAACTGGGCAAGGGCCTGAAAGATTTCCTCACGGAGGAAATCGTCGATAAGGGCAAAAGCAAGGATTCGCTTCTGGTCATTGACCCGCATCTGTGTACGCCTATGTTTTTTTTACTCTTCTCCTGTTGTTTCTCAATATGTATAACATGTCAGCCCATTCAATTGCCAAAAAAACTGAGCATTAATGTCAGCGCCTTAGAGGGGAAAAATGAAGACTTATGGCGCGGCATACGGTCTCAACTTACGGCACTTTTGAATGGCATAGATCCCAAAGATTTAGCGACCATGAGTTTGGGTCTCAGCCATTCGCTTTCGCGGCAAGTTTGCACCCGCATGCTCAGTTCTGCACAACTAAGGATACATTCAGGTTTAAGCTGAAATTTTCGCCGGACAAGGTTGATACCATGGTCGTGCAGGCAATTGCCTTGCTCGACGATCTTGACAAGGAGATCAACATTTACTCTATGCGGGTTAAGGTGGGGTTCATATATGCTTCGGTGCAACACAAGAGCTGACTCGGAACCAGGAATGGTACGGATGGCATTTCCCAGAAATGGCCAAAATAATTGTTGACAACATCGCGTATGCAAAGGTCATCCGGTTAATGGGTATGTCTGCTCAAATACGTTCTGGCTGCTCTTAACATGCCGCAGGTTTCCGTACAAACGCGTCGTCGACCTCTTTCGCCGCCATCCTTCCCGAGGATCTGGAAGCAGTTGTAAAGGCAGCTGCTGAAATTTCCATGGGCACCGAAATATCAGATTCAGACATTGCCCACATACATTCATTATGTGACCAGGTTATCTCCATCTCGGCGTACCGGACACAGCTCGCAGAGTACCTCCGCAATCGCATGAACGCCATTGCCCCTAATCTGACTGCCCTTGTCGGTGAACTTGTCGGAGCACGGCTGATCAGCCACGCCGGGAGCTTGCTCAGTTTGGCCAAGCACCCTGCCAGCACGGTCCAAATTCTAGGAGCAGAGAAGGCACTGTTCCGGGCACTCAAAACAAAACATGATACACCGAAGTACGGTCTGATATATCATGTAGAGTGTTCTCAACATTCTATAAAATTTCGAGCTGACAATGTCTACAGGCGTCTCTGATTGGCCAAGCTCCACCAAAATTAAAGGGCAAAGTAAACATTGTCCCTCATTTACAAGCTTGCTGGGCTGACTGAATTATAAGATGGCCCGTATGGTAGCCACAAAAGCCGCCCTTTCCATCCGTGTCGATGCGCTCACGGACTCTGATGGCAAATCCGAGGTTATGGCTCCCTCAATAGGTATTGAGAACCGTGCCAAACTCGAGTCGCGGTTACGCGCGCTCGAGCACCAAGGGGACCAATCCGGGGTACGTCGGTTTGCGGACAATGGCAAGAAGCAGGCCAAGTTCGAGATGGGCGGCGACGCGAAGACATACAACACGCAGGCAGACGCCGTAGATCTCGTGTCGACGCAGCGGGAAGATCCTATGGCTATCGCTGTCAAGGCTGTTCTGGATGTGAAAGAGGAGAAGAAGCGTGCAAAGGAGGAGCGGAGAGCCAAGAAGCGGGCAGAGAAGGAGTCAGAGGAGGTTGCGGACGTGTCCATGGACGTCGACGGGGATGAGGACGATAAGAAAGCAAAGAAGGATAAGAAAAGGAAACGGAGAGAAAGCGAAGCGGCCAATGGGGAGGTCGTAGAGGTGAAAAAGGTGGGTCCTTTTGTATGTCGCCTGTTCCAAACTGACAATGGCCGAAGGAGGAGACGGAGGAAGAGCGGAAGGCACGGAAGAAGGCACGAAAGGCCGAGAAAGCAGCGGCAGAGGGAAACAAAGATTCAGAGTCACCGAAGAAGAAGAAGAAGAAATCGGAGACTTAACTTTGTACACTGTCTTGGTTTCTACGTTATCTGTGCTCGTATATTATTCACAGCGCTGGTTCATCAATTTCCGGGGGAGTTAAATAAGGTGCGGTTCCTTATGTTTAGTAAATCGCATTGGGCGGCCCGAAACGAGAAAATAAATATATTATTTAACGCCCACTGGAATCTAATCTACAATCTAATGTTTAGTAATCCAAATTAAGCGCCATAAAATTTAAAGTTTTGCCGCCTCTTTTGCCGTCGATTAAATGGGACATGAAAAATTAGGATATTAACAATGGGAAAGGTGTTGTGAAACTGAGCATTTAAATCCCCCAGATACCTTTCTGTAAACATTAGGTTTTGAATCAGATTTAAAATGCGCTGAATAAGTGCTCATTTAAAAGTACTCGAAACTGCCCACGAAAAACAAGGTTTCGAGCGCCACTAAACCTATCTGCAGCGTGTGTGACGATGATCCGCAGATGATCTGCAGATAGGTTTAGTGGCACTCTAAACCTTGTTTTTGTGGGCAGTTTCGAGTACTTTTAAATGAGCACTTATTCAGCGCATTTTAAATCTGATTCAAAACCTAATGTTTACAGAAAGGTATCTGGGGGATTTAAATGCTCAGTTTCACAACACCTTTCCCATTGTTAATATCCTAATTTTTCATGTCCCATTTAATCGACGGCAAAAGAGGCGGCAAAACTTTAAATTTTATGGCGCTTAATTTGGATTACTAAACATTAGATTGTAGATTAGATTCCAGTGGGCGTTAAATAATATATTTATTTTCTCGTTTCGGGCCGCCCAATGCGATTTACTAAACATAAGGAACCGCACCTTATTTAATTCCCCCGGAAATTGATGAACCAGCGCTGTGATTTGCGGTGAGGAAGTCGTCCGCGTACACTTCCTAATTCGGCCGATGCCGATATTTCAGGTGTTTTTACGTCGTACGATGCTCTTCGTTTCCTCTGCTTTTCATGTCTTCCTGGCCTGTGGTTGTCGTGACTGGAGCAAACGCGTAAGTCTAGTATCGCTTGCAATGCTGTATAGCTAAAGAAACACAGCGGTGTCGGTCTTGGTATTTGCCGCCGTCTACTCTTCCAACTGTGTGTTTCGAATCCACCGGATTCATGGCCCCAACCTTGGGCCCACGCTCCTGACACTCATGGCTCACCGGAGTCCCTTCGTGGCGATGGGCTGACCCTCATAATGGCATGCCGGAGTACCGCCCGAGCTGAAGCAGCCCGTAAACAATTATATGTAGAGCTGGACGCTCATATTGCGGAATTGCGTCGGCGTCCCGGTTACGACGGGCACGCCGATGTGTTCCGCCGCAACGCAAAGATAGAAATCGAATACGTGGATTTCGCAGTGCTGAGCACAGTATTCGATTTCGCGGCGCAAATTTCGAAACGGTTAGTTGAATAGAATCACCGTTTTCGAATATCGAATGTGGAGACGCTTATATCGATTCAGACACTCTTATGTTTCGCATTTAATATGCAATGCAGGGGTCGCAAACTTCACGCACATCGAGTGGATCCCCTGCATTACACAACTGGCGCGGAATTTTCTGGAAGCAATCACTAGACCGGAATTTTATGCACAGAGTGTGGGGGAACTCAGTGTCGATGGTCTTGGCTGGGTATGGCAAAGCAATTTGTTTGGCCACTATGTCCTTGTGCGCTTGCTTACTCCTCTATCTTCGATCGATATTAACTTGAATATACAGTTCCGGACGCTCCAGCCCTTGCTTCAAAGCCCCATATATCCCGCTGAATCGCGGATTATATGGTCTTCTTCGTTAGAAGCTTCCCCGAAGTTCTACGACGAGGCGGATTGGCAATTGACGAAGACGGCCCACTCATATGAAAGTGTCAAGTACCAAATCGACCTGATTGTGCCGCTTCTCGACCGCCAAACTCTCCAGGACCCCTCATCGGCTAAACAAACTCGCCATTTTGTCTCGCATCCCGGTGTCTGCCACACAAAAATCAGTACCAATCTAGTGACTCACGGTGGCTTGCTTGACACCCTCAAGGTCCTTTCGTTTTACATGGTACGTTGGATTCGATGTTACCGTAAGCATGTCCTGAGCAAGCACAGGGTCGAATTATTTTTGGTTCACGGCACCATCCTATTAGTGCGATGAATGCCGCTATTTGCGCTGTCCACCTTGTCCTTGTATCCATCTCCTTCATCACCTTCACTTCCTCGAACGGGAATGCAAGCGGTCCTACATCTGTAGTTGAAACTACTCCCGTTAAGTTTGGGGCCCAAACGGATCGATGGGGTAATCCACAAGTAGGGATCACGCCCATCCAACAGTGGAAGGAGAACGAGACGCACGGTGAAATGCTCGTGGAAAGATGTGAAAAACTTTTCCGTGATTTCTCAGAAAAACGGGGTACCCCTGCATCATAGCTTCACTTTATACGTTACATTCGGTCTTGTCCGACTCACGATCTAGATACACTCAGTAATTAGAGATTGAACTAATTTAACAGTATTTCTTGATGCGTGCAACCATTTTATTCCTGGTATCGGGGTACCCGGACCAGGTCTACGTTTATCAAACTCAGTTGTCGGATCATACCACGCCGAATCCAATGATCTGATATTCCCACGGCTGCTGATCCCAAATCCTCAAATCCAGCTGTCGGAGCATACCATGCCGAATGAAATGATGTCATCTTCCCACGAGCTCTGATCCCAAATCCTCAAACCCAGATGTCGGAGCATACCATGCCGAATCAAATGATGTCATCTTGTTCCCACCACTACTGATCCCAAATCCGCAAACTCAAATGTCGGAGCATACCATGCCGAATGAAATGATGCGATTTTCCCACGACCTCTGATCCCAAATCCTCAAACCCAGTTGTCGGAGCATGCCATGCCGAATCGAATGATATCATCTTCCCACGACCTCTGAATCCCCAGTGTTCTCACAGCAGCTGAAGAAAATATCTATAATTTTTCACATGGCCTCTCGTCTTGACTCTCAAAATCTCAACAACTCATGTCATCAATATTTGTCTTGGCAAGTTGAATGAGAAGGAAACACTCACTGTCAGTCTTAAATCACACGCTGCAACACGCTGGTCTATGCCCGGAGGGCATTAAAGGAGAGCTGAGACCAAATATATTAAATTTTTCATCACAACTCTCACTGCTTCTGGTCTACGCCCGGAGGGCATTAAATGAGAGCTAAGATCAAATATATCATGTTTGCAGCAAGTCGGCCTACACTATGATGGAGACTGAAGCCCGGAAGGCCCTAACAGAGGGGTGCTGAAGTGGTGTGGGTATCCTTATCGATACCAGGGGTGCCCGGAGGGCCTTAGGTTGCCAGTGTATGTACATAGGCCAGTGTTCGAAGAAATACGCCCGCGGATGGAGATGAAACAAATCGTTAGGTTGTTCAGGGACCAGGAGGGACTGAGAACAGAATATCAACAACCACACAAACAACAGAACGCCTCCGTCCTAGTATGGGAATGGCACAAAACACGGTCACGCGACTAGCTCAAGCTGTCTCAAGGCGCGCGTCGCACGGCGATAACTAATTCGCGCAGGCAAAGCAAAATTTTAATTCGCGCGTATGGTATGTAAAGATCATACGTGAGACAGGAAAATTAAGGAGAGGAGGATAGTAGTTTTTGGGTGTCATGAGCATGCTGTATATCTGGGGGGATGATAGGATGTGCGTAATAAGTATATGTGTAGATGCCAGGGTATGAAGTTCCGAGTATGAATCCGTGCAAAGGTGGGTAGCGATGTAGATATGTAGTGTCCATGCACCACGGGGTCCGGATCAATAAAACCAAAACTAAAAGAAATGAGATCAGAGAGGGAGAGACTGCAAGCGTCCCTTTGGAGAAGCATTCGGGTTCGATGGGTTCTGAATATTAAATCAAGCATGGATCGCGGGCGGTTGCAAGTGGGTTGAATGACGGCAGGGTAGTGTGTGTCGCGGGAAAGATCTCCCGCTCCTCAAAGCTGGAATGACGCGTCCGCAGCGGAGCCTCCGCGGCCTGCTCCGGAAATGTTGGATCGCGAATGCACAAGTACCAGCCTCTTGAGCGCACTCTGCCCGGGCTGACCGGGCATCCCATCGGACCGGGACTCTACAAGTCCTGAAAGCTTCTCTCCCTTGGCAGCGCCCCACATACGACTCAAGAAACTCCCGGAAGCGCCGGTGCGACCGATACTTGGCATCGTCGCACTCACTGAGATGTTGGAGGTTGCCGCAGAGCGCTTAGAAGAAGCGGTGGTCAGTGGAGGAACAGCCAGCGATGTGCGACGCAGACTGGATGGTCGGGGAGAGGCGGCTGTCACGGTGTTGACAGACGATGTATCAGAGGGCTTGCGGGAACGGTTCTGCGTGTATTGGCTCTTGTACGCATAAGCGGGAACTGGACGGAGGACAAAGGGTCTTTTGGAGGACGTCGGCAGAGGTGCGTAGCCGCTGGGTTGTTCTAAACCATTGAATTCTGAGCCAGAGCGGGCGTATGCGGAAGCACCGTCGTAGTAAACGTGCGCATCCGTGTCGGATTCAGAGTCAGAGTCGCTTAACCAACCAGATGAGGATGAAGACGACGAAGATCCGTTATCGTCTACCAGTGATCCCATCTCTGAAGAGGTGTACGAAGAGGCAGAATCGTAGTTCCGGTTGGGTACGTTCAAGGTGTTGTTGTGCGAACGGAAGGAGGAGGACAGGTGCGTGTGTGAGATGCGCTTTGCGATTCCTCGGACTGTCGACACTAATGTTGAAGACGCGTTTGATGAAGAAGAAGACGACGACGAAGACGATGACAGAGAATACGAGGGTGGGTCGTATGGCGGGGTTGGGGGTGCCACTCTCTGTTTCTGCGCCTGCTGTGCGTGAACTCTAGCTCTGCCGGCTCGGGCGACCTTGTCCACAGCGAGTTCTCGTGTACTGACATACTGATAGGACATGAGCGGTGCAAAAGCTGCACAGGCTTCTTCTTCGTCAAAGCGGAGATCGTAGTCGAGGAGAAAGAGAAGTTGTTGCTCCATCAGATTCACCTCGTTAACTTGGAACATGCTGAAGGCGTGTTCAGTCCAGTGACAGTTCTTTGGGGAGGAGTCGTTCAGGTACTTCGCAGCCACGATGAGGGTTGCAAGGAAGACGCGATGCCTCGTGCACGGCAGCCCTGTAACACGTAAAATGAGTCATCGCCCGGGGAAGTACTAGTGGCGGGCATACCTGTCGCGACATTGGGCAGCTTTGACCGAAGCCGCTCAAGATAAATGAGGGTGGTGAGGAGGATGGAGATATGGACGTTCCCTGCTTTGACAATACCACAGATGAAGTGCTCGAGGGAAACCAAGGGCGGCTGCTGGAACTCGAAAGATGACCTGTGCGGGGTGCGAGGGGGAGTGGGGATGGCGTCTGCTTTGTAGGGCTCCTCGCCCGAGATATTGAGAACACTTGCTGCTTGGCGAGCAACGTAGATGACCATATCGACCGTCACAGGCTGGGTCATGAGGTAAACGAGGCCCGGATTGTGTGCGGATATGGGGAGGAGGGACGCAGGGTGGCGGACTCGGCGAGGCTGAGAGCGCTGGGACATTTTAAAGAGAACGGGTGATAGAGAAATGTGAAAGTATATGGGAGATGCGGAACCTGACCAGAGGCAGGAAGAAAGAGAGATTCCGAACAACAACAAGAAACAAACAGTCGCGTTGAGATCACGGGATGGTGAATCGTACCCTGGACTTATTCAGCCTATGCATTTCCAGATACCAATATTATATTCGATCCAAATATTGTACGGCAGTATCGCCATGCATACTATTCCTGGCCCGTCGCGACGTTCCAAGTTTTTTTCAGCAACTCAGCAGCGGGGTCCGTCGAACCCTCGAACTTGGCGAAGGACACTGTCCAGAGCGTCGTGGAATAGTTCCGTAAATAAGGTGCGTACTAGAACAACATCAGCCGAGGGTGAGTTGTCCAAGATGGGAAACTCACCGAGCGACAAAATTGCCGATACCAGCCCCAAGTCTCCCATGCATTCCACTGGTCCTTCTCCCACCCGCTTCGCTCATTCCATCCCTGTTCAGAGATGACTACGCGAGAGTGCGGATTGGGATTTGGATCAGAGGCTCCCGGAGCGAGACAAGATACAAATCCGTCGAGAGTACGAGACAGAGCACCCTTTTGTTCGCGCGTCAGACTTGTAAATGCCTTGAGAGCAGTAGTAAGAGCAGGGCTGTCCACCGCAGGTGCCTCATCTTCCAAGAACAATGTGAGCAGTCGAAGATGTCAATTCCAGAACAATCCGCACCTGGCTTCACTTCCGAGTCGACATCCATCCCATTCCCGTCTGTGGCTTTGACCCTCGCGCGAGTATCATCCTCTTCCTTCCTCAGCGCTACGACCTTCCTGCGCGCAATCATCACCCGGCCATTGGCTTTATCCAGCGCACCCTTCAACAGATCCCACTCGAATGCACTGAGACTCAACGGTCCTGTCGCCTCGCTTAGTTCTCTGATTTCTGACCTGTTGATGAAGGTCCATCCCACTACATCTGTCGGGTCGACGATCTGGTACTGCATTAGCTTGTCGAAGACAATCGCCACCATGTGACGATTGTGCTTCCAAAATGCAGCGGAAGCGGTGAGGATGTCGGCCTTGGCTTCCGCGTTCCCGCCACCGCCCGCGCTCGAGGCGCCTCCGCTGGCGATATTACGCAGTAATGGAAGGTACCGTTCGATCGCGTTGAGCAGATGGGAGAAGGAGCGTGAGCCAATGTGCAGCAGGGACTGTATTGCAATGGAGCGAATGAGTATGTCGGCATTGACGACGCCGCCATCGTCGGACGTCTCGAGTGTCGCCTTCAGCGTTTCGAGATGGGAGATGACGTCTTCTGCCTTCGCACGTCCGCGGAAGAGGTTCAGCACAGATTGCGCAGCGTCGTGATGAGGTTTTGCTGCACGGGGTGAGTCTAGAAAGGGTAGAAATAAGGGGAAACATGCCTGGATCGTCGTACTCGAAGTCAGGCCCCGGTGCCTGCTCACTGATGGTATGTCCCTCTGGAGCTTGCATCTCCGCTGGGAGAGTTTTGAGAATGCGATCATGATACGAAAGACGAATTTCAAATTCGAGGGCTCGACGCATGAATGCACGCCTGGGATGCTGGATTGCCAACGAGAGATCTGGTATCCTGACCATGGAGTGAGAAATAGTGCCATCTCGAAAAAGAGAGCCAACACACCATTCTTTCCACACCCATTGAAAACCAAAGTTACTCATGTGGACTGCAAACCACTCCGCGAAACGCCGGGCGACTTCGACATCAAGTCCCTCTCCAAGGGTACTATAAAGTTTACGGATCGATTTTCCCACCGCAGGTCCGACGGTAGACGGCGAAAGCTTGCAGAGCTCCGTGATCAAGCCGATGTAGTAGATAGACTTGTGCGAAGATTCGGGGAGAACAAAATAGGCCCCGAGAATATTCTGCATTGCGGTTACTCGTCAATTCCTGAAAAAAGGTTAAACCACGCACTTCGATGACGGTGCTTTCAAGCTGCCAATCTTTCCCGGGGACGGGCTCAGGGACGACCGAACCGCCGGGTTTAGGCTTGAAGGTGCCAGGTATCGTCCATTTGGGGTAGTCGAGCAATAGACGGGCACATTCTTTGCGATTCACTTCGAATATGTCCAGGATGTCGGAAAGGCCGGTACGGACGGCATATCCTGCTGGGGTTTTGGGATCAGGGGTGATCTATGCCACGTTAATGCGGATGTGGTAAAGACAACGGTAAACTTGCATCATTATCGAAGAGGCGGAGAAAGTATTCCGGCCATTCTTCTTTTTTGACTTGCGCGTCCTCGCCAGAATCAGTTGAAAGACCGTCCAGCTCGATGACCTCGGGAGGAACCAGGACCGACGGAAGGTCATAAAGAGTAAATGTGCTTGATTCTGGATCTGCATAACCAGCGTATGGCTGCGAGAAGCTGGATGCTGTCTCAGCAAAACCAGAGTTATCAAGAGTTCTGAGGGTCTGGAGCACGGTATCGAGCAGCTGATGATTCAGACAGTTAATAATAATAAATTAGCAAAGTATCCGGATTGATACGCTTACTTCGTCAGCGTTAGAAATGGACACTTCGTCAGAGTACATGTTGAGCACTGGCCCTATCAGCCATTTGGGGGTTGAAGCAGCGTCGTTATAAGCTTGAATAGCATTGATCACTTCTTGAACATGTTCCGCAGAGCCCAGTTTCAAGATCGACCCTCCCTGTATAAATTATGTATAAGCAAGTGGGGTGCGAATCGCGAGTACTCTCACAATCATCAGACCCTCGGCCGCGCAAACGGCCGCTTTCTTTGCCCGTCCATGCGAAACACCGAATTCTTCGAGGACCGCGGTAAAGGACTGAAGTAGTCCAAACATTGAATCCGTTGAAATGAGTTTTGCGACAGTCAGATGAGCAAAGAAGTGGATCTACAGGTAGGTAGGTGACTTGAAGTGAGAACATTCGGAGGCCACTTGACAACTCACGCATAGGCGCGTCTCTCGCCACGCCAATTTGTCAAGGTACGCTTGGAAACCTTTCCAAAAGTCCTCGAGGATTTGTTTCCCGAGTGAAGGGCCTTCACTAACAGGTGTCTCTTCTGTTGAATCGTGAAGTCGGCGGAGCAAGGCAGCATAATACGGAATTTTGAACGGTTGTTCGGTTACGCTGCAGAAATGAATATACATCTCGTACAAAAACGACGGAACACATACGCTATTCGGAATGCCTCTGATAGATTTGAGATAACAACCGGCGTAGCTTCTCGTATTTGCTTCTCAAGCTGGGGAATCTCCTCCAGGACATCCTTGTAGCAGTTATCAAGTTGAGGACACGACCACGAACACCGTCGAATGCTCACCACTTCCCCGAATTTTATTATCGCGGTTTTGAGTTTGTCCGTAGCAGATTCATAGACGTCGCGTCGACGGTCATCATAGTCGTCTGCACACAACGTTCGGCCGAGGAAACAAACCAAATTTTGTCAGTCTCACCTCTATGCCGTCTTCTGTTTCCACCACCACGTCTGTCGTAACTCATTATCTGAAGAAACCCAGTGTATCAACGTTGAAAACTCTCCAAACCGTTTGCTGCTGTCAACACACACGAAGTCACGTGCCTCCCGGTCCAGGCATCGAAAAGGCTTGTTCAAGTTGTTGATTCAGGACACCGTCGACTGGCCAGGCTGTTGCCTGCGCTTTTTTGCAGTATTAACTGGGTGTGGTAGACGGGGTATGTTGCATTTCTATCCATTTGCGTTTCCTCAATTTCTGTCACAGGAATTTAATGCAAACCACATGCGATGCATTTGGCCAACGACAGCCAGCAATGCATTCCACGTCCTCGCCCGCAGAGGTGCTGCATTACCCCACGGCAGAGCCGGACTCTCTCGAGCTGTCTGTCGGCCCTCTAAATCGATTGGCCTTCTCGGACTTGGGCTCTTGCGCGTTTCCGCGACATCCGCTGCATTGGCCCATTCACATGCCGGTGCTGCCGATTCCGTATCTGTTCAGGATGCGGTCGACGCGGTCTCCGAGTCGTCTGCATCGTTACCCAACTTGTTGAAGCCCTCCAAAATATCCTTCGCAGCTGCCCAGGCTATTCGGATGTGCATCGGGAATGGCGGAATAGCGGATGGGTTTTTCGTTCTCAACTCCATCCGCTATGCGGCATATCGCAGCAAACCCTCCGCCCTTCCCTTCAAAATGCCCGGAATCCTGTATTCACGCGTCGAATTTGAAGCGGCCGCTTTACACTTCGGTCCAGATGTTCCCCAACGGCTATCAGCCCATGTGCTGTTACATGGACTCATTAGGAACGGTCTTGCAGAGCCGGCATTCGAACTTTCAAAAATGATGATGGCAGAGGGCGTCGTTGTGCGCAGCACGACTTTGGAAGCGATAATCGAATTACTAGTCTCAACTGGTGCATCATCGCCTCGCCCAAAGAACCGCGGTGTCCCTTTCCATTCTCCCAGCCCCACCATCCCAGTGAAACTCGCATCCGACGTCCTAATGCTTCGCCCATCGATAATGGCCGACCAAAGAACCCGCTTAGCTCTGAAACTGCTCTTTCTGGCACGTCGCCATCGTCAGCGACGCACAGACAATATGTTCAAGCTGTTCATGGCAGCCTCGCTGTTAAATGGCGAATTGATCATCTTTTCGTTGCTATTTGGTTGGACCTGCAGGGATTGGCAGACTTCGTACTCGTTAGCAAGCAATTTGGAACCTATCCCGGACGACGACGAGATTCGATCTTCCAGTCAGGGAATAGCTGCTAGCTCACGTTGGGCTCATTTGCGCAGCGAATCAATATTTCCGGATAAGGAATCTTTGCACAGCGCTTTGTCAATCATCAACACGATTCTTGCCCGCGAAGGAATGAACCCCATTCCAACTCATGATCGCTTAGTCGCCTTGCAGGCGCTCGGTAATCTCGCAGGTCTTTTGGAGAGGAAACAGATCCCATTCCCCGAAATCGAACCGCTTCTTCGTGCCCTGTACAAATGTCCCCGAGTAGAAGATGAGATTTGGATAGCGGGCGCTCGTGGATGTCCAGAACGAATAAAAGCGTACAAGTACTTTCACCGTGTTCTTTCACATCTCATCAAATCACTTCCCCGCGATAAACTCTGTCTCCGACATCACCCAGTCGCTTTCGATGCCTTTGTCAAAAACCACCACTATCGCATGTTACCTCCGCTGGATTTGTTCAGTTACAACGCGCTGCTACATTATGCTTTGCGCCACCGATTGTCTCCCGAGCTCGGAACGATCATCCTTACTCATATGACGAAGAAGCGGCAGGAGCCTTTGCAGCCTGACACAACGACAGCGAACATCCTACTTCGTTCAGGTGCATTGATGCGCAGACACGATATTGTCGCGGAGGTGTTGCAGTCTATGGGAAACCCGATTTTTACCCCTTCCATCCCCATCATACCGCGGACTCTCGCAGACGGAACAGTCGTCCCTCCTACGGAAAACGGCATCTGTTTAGATCTTATCCCTGTTGTTCAACAACGCACAGAGTTGGTCATGCTAAATACACTGTGGGGTTCCAAACTCGCTCGGATGAGTACCAACAGGATCGAAATTCCTGATTTACCTTCCACGGCTGATATCTACACTCTCACGTCTTACATGGCGTACCTCACATCCAGCGGTCAACCACGTGCTATAAAAGATCTACTCTTCCGCGTCATACCGGAGCTCAATACCTCTGTGTATCACATAAGCTGGAAGCGGCCGGAAGACTGTGGCCCTGCGCTTGCGGCGCGACGTGCTGCAATCCGCCGTGCTATCACTCTAGGACCTGTGTTCTTTTCCGCTGTGTTGAATGCGTTGTACAAGTCTCAACAGCCAGCTCTGGCTGAACGTGTTTGGCAACTGGCGAAGAAAGCCGAACGACGTAGCTGGGCGCGACGGCTCGTACCTGAATGTGAACCCTGGATCTTTGGCCCTCATGTGTACACCATCATGATGAAGTTATACGGCTACACGGCTCGACGTCGAGAGTGGATTTCCAAGCTCTACATGTACCGTCACAACAAGCGGGTTGATAAAAGGACGTCACGCGACTCAGTCTGGACCGCTTTCATCTACGAATGCCAAAAGCTTCCAAAACCCTGGCCTGCGCACGAACTCAGAGTGCTACTGCATCGTTTCATGTGGAAAGCCGCACTGGATACCTTTCGGCGTTTCCTCGGCCTGAGAGATGAATACGCCCGGGTCTGGCAGCTCCGGAAGTGGCTGGCAAAAGAGGATATCCCGAAACCCGATGCCCGTTTTTTCAACGCAGCAATATATGCCTTCCGTCCGCGACAATCCCCGCCGCACCGAAAAGCATGGTACCGACAGCAGATAAGACGCGCCCAACATTCCTTGGAATTTAATGGTGTACTTCCCGGAAACACAGGGTGGAATCCGGCGCTTCATGAAGTCGCGGAGCGCATGACAGAGGCTGGTTACGGATTACCGCTTGGTTTGCAGCATATGTTTGTCGGCCGCCTGGACGACTTTGATCTCCCTAATGTCCGCCGTCCAACACGTAGTCCTTACGCATATCGCCAACAAAAACACAATCAATTCCTGCCATACGGTCTGCCA
The DNA here is from genome assembly GCA_029281795.1 of Mycena crocata. Classification (NCBI taxonomy): domain Eukaryota; kingdom Fungi; phylum Basidiomycota; class Agaricomycetes; order Agaricales; family Mycenaceae; genus Mycena; species Mycena crocata. Next base: position 101,437 of record JARJCP010000019.1, read on the forward strand.
ACCCCCCGCCAGAAAGCATTGCCGCTTTCGAGGACCTACGCCCAACGTCGGAAAACGTGCATGGACAACGTCAGAGGAAGGGGAGGTTGAGCTTTGAGTAGATGTGGAGAAAGGAAGGAACGGAATGTAATAATTACTGTCATAATATATTCTAATTTGTAAAGCGGCGCAGCATTATTGGTGTTGACTTAAGAACGTTCCCCGTACCGTTTCTCCTGCTTTTTTCCTGAAAGTGGGTTTCGGCGAGATGGGGGCTGGTATCCATACGACGAAAGATCAATGAAGCCTTTTGGTTTGGAGGGGCCATCGTCCAGTGACAGAGATGGCGGCAGCGCTGACTTGGTCTGCGCCAACTCAACATCAGTGTCTGCAACGGCTACCTTGTCGCCATCCACTGTCCTCTCGCCTCCCTCTGCTCCTTGTGGCAAAACCTTTCCCTCGGCAGCCACTGTTCCTCGTAGATATACAATGGCCATATTCCTTCGCCATTCTATAGGTCTCCATTCTGTGGAGATGTCTGACGTGAGGTCGAGGGTTTCCCGAAGCTTTTCCTGCATAACCTTGGCCAGTGGAGGGGCAGTCTTGGTTTTTGTTGAAAACACGATGTCCACTTTTGCACCCATCTCCAGATACCCTCGAATCCGGGCGACTTTATGCTCTAGATCGCCCTTCTCTGACCCCCACGTCAACTGCACCTCCTTATGGATGTTTTTCCGGACTTGTTCGCGTTGTTTCCCCTTTGCATTCTTTTCGTGGATGTACACCTGCTTTTTGCTTATCCGTTTAACCACCGGGTGTGGATCCGTTCCGACCAGCTCAACCCATTCCAGTTTATGATCGATGGAGCTGAGCAGACGCTTTAGCGGCACCTTGACGAGAACATTATCGTCGTCGACAAGAAAGACCTCGTCGTATGGAATGTCATGGTTCCGGGACCGGACTTTGGATTTGGAGTGTTTGCTTTTGAAACGCAGCTGGATCCGTGGGTGTAGTGGAATCGGATTGAGACACGGAAAGTAAGCCAATTGAGGGCGAAGAAGTGTTCGAGCAGCGAAACGAAAGGCAGAGAACGTGTTCATGCCTGTTTTTCATTTATTTAGGAATTGACGTGGATTCCAAGGCACATACCATACCTTGGACTCCAAAATCTCGGCCTTTCTTCAAATTATGAACGTGGACGGATGCCACACAAATGCCACAATTAAATATGTAGAAGGTATTGAACAACGCGCGTAAACATTACGGACATTTTCGGAACTCTGGTTATCTCCGACGACAATATCTTCGAGAGGTAGGTACCGGTAGGTAGGTAGGTAGGTATATTCCGCCGCAGTCCCGTTGAGGAACAGGCAGTTTCCGAACTTGGATGCAGAATGTAGAAATTATACTGGGAGTATGTTACAAGGTCGATATAGTTTGTACTTTTGTCCGAACTTTCTATCTAAGTCGTGTATGCCATAGACAGTAGACTGCATGGGCAGCTATGAATCTAGTGAGTCCTTGACAGCCTGGTCCCGTTTCGCGGCGGTAGATCGCAATAACCACGCAATGTTCTCATAAACCACAAACGTGACACATGTCCCAGGAAGGACTCTGACCAGATTTGTGCCAAGACCACGATAAAAGCCCCGGATACCCTCTTGTGCCCATGTTCTTCTAATGGTGGCGGGAATGGTAGGGTACAAATGAGCAGTTGCATTGTTCTGCAAACATTAACATGGATATTAAACAAACAAAAAACACGTACCTGTATGCGAGAGCGAATAACTTGGTAAGGATATGTCAACGCAAGAGCGACAATTTTACTGCCCCCGGACATAACCGAGTACGCTGTGTTCGACTGGCGCAGTATTGCTGAGCAAGATCAGGACTTTGGAGACATTTCATACTCACCAATTTATCCACCTCCGGTGTCCATGGTCGGCCCGCTATTTCGAACTGTTTCTTTTTTATTTCGAACCCCCATCGCTTCATTCGCTCATACGCAACGAACTGGAGAGCACCGTTGCTAACCCCGAACAAAGCGAGCGATGTTCCGCGAAACAAGCCCATGACGCCCTCGGAACGGATGATTGACGAAAAACCGTCTGGGCAATGCGTTAACATTTCTTCCGGAAGATATGGGTGGCAGCCGCAACGCACGAAATACGCCTCGATAGGCATTGAGAGAGTCAGATCGGGTCGTGAACATGCGCACTTTAACAACCCAAATAGGATTCGTCATTATCGCTGTAACCGCGCCTGTGGGCATCATTAGATTCCTTTACACCTCGATTATCGTGTAAAATGCGAACTCGCTTGAGCAGAACATAATAAAATAGCACCAGAGGACAGAGGGGACAAGGGATCGCCCTCTGAGGCCCGCTTCTTAAGCATATTGTAACTGGCCGTTTTTAGACGACTGGACGAAGAAGAACGCATCCGGACTCACAATAAGAAGTAGAGGCCCCAGCTGGATGCATTTCCAGCGATATTGGGGCCAAGACCGCGATACAAGCCTTTCCATCCCTCTTGCCGTTGAATATCCCGCAATGAGTACCAGATTTGCTTCCCAACTCCCCCACTCGGATTGGTTGTCGCCACTTGCAATTTGACCTTGAGTAGATCCAGAGGGTTCATACATAGCACAGCGATGGTGCCTGCACCAATTCCTGCAACAGCATGGTCCTAGCAGGCGAGGGGACTGTGAGCTTCGCGTACTGAGCGAGCAAACGGACGACGGACGTATGCAGCCTTGGAAAAAAAGCTAGGTTGCTGAGCCATTCCAGCTACAGCTGGGAAGATGTGTCCGCAGAATGTCTGTTTGGTGGAACGTGACAAATGTGCGCGTCAATAAGGAAGTTTCGAGCGCGCCACGTTTGCTCCGCTCCTCCAACTTGTCATCATCGCCTCAGCTTTATTCCTGCGAGCAACATTTCTGAAAGCCAGCCATCTGTGCAGGTCTTGGTTCACAACTGGGAGCCTTTTGCGATCAAGTCAACTTGGACGATCGACGTCTGCAGGGCCTAGAACTGGGCCAGGAACCTCTCAACGGCCTACCTGCCCTGAGTCGTGTCTTAACAGCTAGCTACACGCGAGGGAATATTCAATACCACGACGGCTTTAGTTTTCCGGGGCAAATCACAGTCGACGTCGTGTGTAACAAGTGTAATCGAAAGTCGCGAAAAATAATCTTTTTTCACAGCTCGGGAAATCAGAAAACTGGGATTTCACTCTGGGTTCCTCGGATATCGTCGTGTTGGGATTACAGAATCCAAGAAGAGCGTCTGATGCAGCGAGATCTTGTGGAGATTCCCAGCGCCCTCAGCTGGGGTTTACCGTTGTGAAGCCATCCGCATCACGTCGCGCGCATGATAAAAGCGGTTGGCACTCCCAGGAATATCTTCCCTTCTGCTGGAAGTCTACATTTTGCTTGAGATGACGCCAGCTTCGTCTGCTACATCTTGGTTCGCGGTTCCTAGCTTGTGGTTATTTTCTCCAAACACGGTTAGTCTGATTTCTGCGTTACCTTGTGCCAATGCAGCATACGGGCGACCTATTCTGTTCCTCTTCACCTTCATACTGGTGGGAAGGAACTACTGCACCACCGATAAGGTGCCGTTCAATACTCCCTGATACTCAATTATTAGAACCTCGACGCGTGGAGCCTGAATATTCTCCAAAATCGGCCGGGGGATATAATCGCCGAAATTCGCATACCCCCATACATTCGCAGATCCCGCAAAGTATGAGCTCATTGACGGCTGTACCCAAGGAGGCGTCTTGTCACAGTAGCTTGCGAAGAGGATAGTAAACTGTCCTTGATGCAACGGTTTGCTCCACATTTTCAATGCCAGTTCCTTGTCATGTTACAATGGAGATACAGATACAAGGAGAGAAGTTGTGCGGCTGCTCTAAGAGTTTTACCAGCAACGCATGTGCACATTGTGTGCATTCTGTAAATCATGTCGAGAACGATGCATACGTTATTCTATGTATATTTTGTTTGAAAAATGCGGCTCGCCGCGTTGGTCGACCCGCACAATCTCGACAGATATATGTACATGACATTAATGTACCAGGGATGACAGGTTACTTGAGTAGCCTTCCGCCTTGCAGTTGGGTATGGAATAAATGGGCTCACGCGGTACCATAGATGGCCACCAATAGAAGATTACCAAAACGTATTTCAGTGGAAATCGCTCATCCAGGAAGAATTTCTGTCTTCAGAATTCTATTTGCTTTGGACTTGGGAGCTGGTGCTGAATATCGATGTGAGAAAGAAGCAGACCGTAAAAGGCTTCGGTACCATTAGAATTCTCGGTAACGTAAAACCGTCGCAGGATAAGTATCGCTTCTTCCCGAGAATATCCGCCGATCGCCTTATACGATGGGTGAGCAGGATGTTCGATTCTGCATCAACTGTTAATCCTCCCGACGCCAGAAACTGGGGACGCGCCTGTCATTAACACCGACGACACCTCCGCATCCTCCGAATCTGTCATTAGCGCACCCGTAGAAAACCTCTTTGATGCCCATCTGCCGCAATGCAGACGCGCACATTATGCAAGGTTCCACAGTCACGTACAAGGTGGTGTCGGATAATGGATAGCGGGTGCTCCCGGGAGGAGTGAGATTAGGATCCGATAGAATTTCGTCGATGGCCTCAAGCTCCGCGTGTAATGTGGCCTAGGTTTACCTCAGTGAGTGCATGGTGAATTGGGACTCGAACTACATTGCGGAGTTCGTTGGTCCGGTTCCTAGCTTTCGCAATAATGGTTTCTCCCCGGACAAATACGCAGCCCACTGGAACTTCCCCTGCAGCCAGAGCTTCTTCTGCCTTTCCAGGACGCGTCAGATGAACGAAAAATGCCAGTGTTTATGGGTACCATCGCCATTGCTTCTGCCATGAATATATTGGGTTGATGAGTGTGAGCATCCATAGGAGCAATATCCAGACGCGTTGCGCTGCCAGTGTAGCCCAAATTTGGCCCAAATTGCGCTGCTACTGAACCCTGCCACCTGGAGATTCTTTGAGGCATTGTGCATGTTAGTTTTCCAAGGCCATTACGTAAGCTCTTAGACTTCGATTCCGTTCACACACGAACCAGTCACGAACCATGGCACGCACCAATCTGGTCCAATGGTTCTACTCATTTATTTCGGAACTTCTTCTGTCAGCGGCTTCAAAGTGGGCGCCGCTAAGGGGTGGGGTAAGATTCTGCTGTTGCCAAATTTTACGATGTCATGGCATTGCAGGAGTCCAGGACGAGCCAGACGAGTCTTGAGTAAACTTGTCATTTTCTCTGCATGTCTTCCTCTGTTGTTCTTTCCAATCAGCCCTCGTCTTCCTATATCTCGTACATATCAGGATTTCGGCGATGACCTCGGGCCTCAGGCACGGATCACTGTTTCGGCGTCTGTGTGACCCACTGACGGGAACGAGACAGTCTCTCTCGAGGACCACGGCAGCCTCTTTTTTATGACTCTTTCACAATCTGTTTGCTTCATGATCGGGGCCCTGTCCGCAGTCCATACTGTGGCTGGGGTTCCCTGGCCGTCCAAGAGCAGCCCCCGTCACGGTTTGGGAGTGTTCAACAGCCGTCAAGCTGGCGGTAACCCTGTTGTGCCTCCTCAGTGCGCAAGCACTTGCGATCCTATCAACACCATTCTTGAAACCAACGTAAGTTTAGCTTTAATCCGCTGAGAAATATATTTATTCGTCCATCAAGACTTGTCCGCCAGCAACGTGTTGTTCAGACCTATTTCAATCTGGCTACTTCAACTGCTTGAAATGTGTCGGTCTAGCTGCCAATGCGACAGTGGCGGAGTTCGCACAGGCCCAAACTCTGCTTGATGGTTTGCTGATGTCTAAGAAGCGCACCCGTCCATTCTCACATGTTACGCAGGCCTAACGGTAGCCTGTTCCAAGGAAGGATTTTCACTTCCCGAACTTACCCTTCCCGGCCAAAACAGCAGTCGTACTTTGTCAACAGTGTCTTCCGGCGGCCGTGTTTCGACAACCCTTTCGCAAATCACCATTTCAGCTTTGCCCAGTCTCACTTCTGGCACGCCTATGCCCATCTTGTCTCAAAAGACTGTCACAGCGCCCACCTTCGAGTCTACAACATCTACTGGCCCTGCGGCCCCAACAACCAGTACAAATAGTAACGATGCAGCCAAACACGTTGTCTATATGACGCCGGTGCTGGCCTCTATAATCGCGGGATGGATGACGCTCTAACAATAATATCAACATTTATTTCGACAGTCTGAGTCTTCGAGTCGATCTTGGAGATACTCGTACAATATATGCATACCGACATTTCAATCTTCCAGCGTTTCTTTCCTACAGTGGTTCGATGTGTGGGATGGGACCGGCAGGGACAATGCGCGTCGCATTGATCTACGATGGGATCAGGATCGGGGCGAACGCCTGCTCCATATTCTCCTACCTGCGGATGGGACCAGTAATAATGTGTCTTGATATGGTCAAAGTTCGTGCATTCCTTGAATGCGGCAGTCTTCCAGTAAAGAGCCTTCATCCATCTAAACATTCCATCAGCGCGAACGGGTGAGAAGAATGAAAAGAAACGGGCGCGTTGATTGCGGGGTACCCATCACGTATAGTACGGAGGTTACATTTAAAGTGGCCTTCGACGCGCGAAGAGTCAGAGTTGTGTGAAGCCCGTCGACCCTGGCCTTATTCGTACCTACATAGACGGGGTCGAAGCGTATCTGCATATGCACTGGTCAGGAAAAAGAAGTACAAAGAGAAAAGACAAACCATGGTAACCCAAAGCCGAATATCGGCCTCGGTGAGCTGCCCACCAACCAGATAGTCTTTTCCCGTCAGGATCTTCTCAGCCTTGTCCAATCCTGCAAACACGATGTTGACGGCCGCCTCGTACGCCTGCTGCTGCGTTGCGAAGCCGGCGCGATAGACACCATCTAAGTGAGGTGGGGATTAGGTATGTCCAAGACAATGCAGGAATAAACTGGCTATTGATCTCCGGATATACCCACTCATTAATCTCGTCGATCTCGGCGCGGTGTTCCGTCGGATAAAGGTCAAGAGCAGCCTTATCCGCAGGGATCATGTCGTTGAAAGCGGTGTTCAGCATTCTTATAATCTCCGACGACTCGTTGTTCACGATCGTATTGTTCACTTTGTCCCAGAGAACTGGCACAGTGAAGCGGCGATCGTAATTCGGATTGGCCTTCAAGTAGAGGTCTTTAACGTGCTCCGCATTGAAGAGTGGGTCAACGTCGGCGCCGGGGAATGGATCCACCTGCGCGAATGGCCATCCGTTGTTCCCCATTCGCGGTGAAACGACCGTTATAGCTGCAGAGAGTCAATTGATGATGGGTGAAATACTGAGAAACTGACGGATGATATCTTCCAAACCCTTCAATTTCCGAACTATAGCAACGCGGCAAGCCCATGGGCAGGCGAAACTTATCTGATTTACGGGTTAGAGAAGAGAAGAACACATAGAGAAGAGTGAGATACAAACATAGAGATGGTACCGGTCTGTGCCCAAATGGTTCAATATTTCACAATGAACTCTCGGTCGGACGTGCACTTACCCTTCTCTGGTGCAAACCTGCCGCCTGGCTCAATGAAGTCGCGAAAGACTGAGGCCAGCCGGTTGAAGCTGCCGTCCGATTCCACTTTCATTTTGGCGATGTCGGTGAGATGCGACGTGTCTCTTGTGGCCATGGTCCTTCGGCTAGTGATTTGGAAGGATTGCTTGAGAAGGTATGAGACGTCTGTCGGGCCACTTGTGGTTCGAGAAGAGCTCAGAGCAATACGACCCCTTTGCCGTATATATACGGCTCGTGCTGCGATTCCGATTCCACGTGAAAGATACAAACTCCGTGACTGGAAGTAAGATGCGTCAGCAACTGTCAGCGAAAGCCCATGAATACCGAGCGAGCCCTTACCGGCCTTACCGATAACATATAGAAGAATGTTTGTTCAATTTGATGCGGCTGGGTCAGTGGTCGCGTCTTGTATACAAAAGAAGGTGACCGCGTCAATCTTTCAAAACTCGTGAATAAATATTCATTTGCCCTACATTCTTTAAATTCGACGGCACCCGTTTAGACGACGTAGAGAGAATGTACAAATACTACATTCGGATGACATATAACGATCGAACTCTCCACAGAAGCCAGGTAATACTTAAAGTATGCATACGTATAGGTCGTAAACTGATCGTAATCTATGGGCAAAATGTCCAGTGTCTAACAGCAAAAGAGAAATAAGAATTGGAGACAAGTCCGGGGTGAAAGAAGGAAATCATAGCACGATCACAGCGCCGAGAAGAGAAAAGACGACGGCAGACCCAGCACTCATGGCGATGCGCTCCCATCCATGGGCGGATGCGGCCATAGACACACCAGCGCCAGTGGTAGACTTGGTAGGCGATGATCCACCGGAGGCCGCTGTCGCGCTGCCACCACCATTGCCTGCACTGCTGCCTGCACCGCTACCTGCACCGCTGCTTGTGGGCTTCGTCTGGAAAAAAAAGATTTGAACAAGGGATCGTCCGACATAATGACAGTCATAGCTCACGCTCGTTGGAGTCACGATATCTGTCCCTTGAATGATGAAGCCATTTCCGATGCTGGTAACAGTCGTGCATGAAGTCGGCGAGGGTGCCGGGTGAGCGTCGGGTGTGACTGGGTCTCCTTGGTGGAAGGTTGAAGATGAGTACACCCCCATCGGCTGAACGACCATAAGGTTAAGTCGAATACAGAAACAGAGCAAGAAAAAGAAAAAAACCTCTCCGCTATCCGCGTGGCAGGTGTCGAAGCCAGTTTTATAATTCCCAGGCATATTCCATTCGCAGCCGAGGGTGTCGTAGATGTGCTGGCAATATCCGGGCGCGTTGGAACCTTTCGGGTCACAAATTCGGAAGCAGAATTCATCTTGACCCATAAAGTTCTGAGGAAGATTCAGGCCATGTTGCAAGACGGGAAAAATGGACGGACAGTCCATTCAAACACTTGTTCAAGTTGCCCAAAAGCGGTAGAGAATACGACCCCGCCGATAGGATTTCCTGCCGTAGACCTGTGATTAATAACCTGGTATATCAGCGCAATGCAGACGTACCGTTTCCATCGGCCCCTAAGCGGTTAATTTCAGTACGGAAAGCATTTGGAGCCAGAATGCGCACCATGGGGGTCCAGTTCTAGAAGGAAATGAAAAACGGCTACAGCAAAATGAGGAATACCTCTTACCTCCTCCCGCGTCATGCGAGGGGATGTTCAGCATGCTCATATTTCCGATGCCTCGACGTAAGTTGGTAGATATAGCGAATATGTACGAGCATCTTACCAGTGACTTGGATGTAGTCCGGTGTGATGAGCCAATGTGCGCCGGTGATTGCGCCGTCAGGAATGAGACGAGCACCCGTGCCATTCTGTACGGTCATTTAGATCAATTATTTGAATGACATGGATTTCCTTACCTTGATGCACCATGCTACCTCAATACGCTTCATCTTGATAAGATATCCGGAAGAACGGAAAGCAAAGGGTTTTTCTCACTTCAGTTTCACCGACGCTTGATTGTGGACCGGGAGTTGGAGGCGCCCACAGGCACCTAGGCAGGAAGTCAGTGCAGGCAAAGATTTGGGAGGAAGAATATACCAATCCTCCAGTGAGTTCACTGCACCGAACGTGAGATAATAAGATCCTGTTTGGTCTCTAGACACTCACTGTAGGCGTTTTGACAATTGGAGGTCTGATTTAACCCAGTTCCGCATCGATTGGTACCGGTTTGACCTGTTGAAAAATTAAACGTCCGTGGGTGGATATGCAAATCAGCCACGACTGAATGACCTTCTTCCGTGGTCTCAGGAATATTGGACGGTAGATAGGTTGCACTGTATGTTGGGGTCGCAGCGCGGGCAGACAAGGCAAAGAAAAGATAGAAAATTCCGGACAACATGAGGGGCATAAGTTAGGACGAACGGAAGAGGCACGAGTATAAGAACGGGGCCAGGGTCATCGTCGGGAATCAGCCGCCGTATGTATGAAATATAAATATATTCACGGAACAGCCCTTTCCAGCGTAAAAGCATGCTCCGGTTGTCATTTTACACGTTGGAAAAGCCTTGCAAGAGTGGCGGAGGCCCAACGCTGGATTTCAACTGTCAAGGGTCAATGTTTTGTGGTTCAAAAGAAAGAGAACTACGTCACGTGCAAACTCCTCATTGGCAGGCTGCAATCACTACTATAGTACTGGCACGGGCAGAGACTCGAGGGAAGTCGGCGGGCACTCCGACTCGGGGACTTGTTGATGCCAGCGATGCCAGCGGGAGCGGCGCTGACGTCCCTGTCAGGCTCGCAGCGTACGTTTCGGACATGTCACAGGCTGTGTAACTTATCCCGTCCTCCAGCGTTCCGTACTTACCACTCCAGCGGCATTCGCAAACGAGGTCCGATCATCATCCGTGTTGTAGCCTCTAGAGTTATCGTACTGCCAGAAGATTCACTTTCTGGAATTTCCGCGACCTTCCGTTCAGCTTGTCCCCTCTTAGAAGAAAGCCTGTCAAGCATGTCAAGGCTTACCCGGCCACGCGCCTCGAGTCTACCTTGCCTCAGTTTTTTATTGTCGTTGATGGCGCAAGCTACTGAGGACTCCCCATGAACTTGAACTTGGCTATCGACGTCGCGTAGAATAAACTTGATGAGGCATCCGAAAGGGCGCGGTATCCAAACATCCAGGCACATCTTTCGATCTTCTCTGTCATATCTCACTGGTGGTTCTTTTCTTCTAGCCACCGTTTCTCCGGTGGCCCGAATCTCTTTGGTCCGCAATCATGATGTCTTGCCCAGCAAATCCTTCCAAGGAAAGCATGCTGTATCTGGCTTTCACCTTGACACTCAGCCTATCGTTATGCTCCTCCAAACTCTGCCCGTCGTTCTTGGGGCGATTTCTCATGCGCAGACGTTAGCCGGAGTCCCTAGTTCACCAGGACGAATTCAGGGTTTAAGTAGGCGCAGTCCACCAGATATCCCAAAGGCATGCCAGGCAGGATGCGCACCGTTTGCTCCATTCATGAACGGAGCTGTACGTTCAGGATCCTTTCCATCTTTTCTTATTCTCACATTTCATAGTCCTGCCCAGTCACGCAGTGCTGTTCTATGCTTTTTGAAGCAGGCTATTTCGAATGCTTCCAGTGTGTGGGTACTTCCACTCACTCAACCGACTTTTCGATTGCCCAGGAATACGTCGATGGCGAGTTTATTGGGTATTCTCTTGCGCCGCAGTTTCCGATTGACGTTCTGGACCGATAATAGTTTTAACCACTTCCTGTCGAGCGGAGGGATTCACCTTACCGGTTCTCACCCTTCCTGGCCAAAACCCTAATCGGCCATTGGTGTCAACGCTGCCTTCCGATGCATCCGCCATGCCTATTTTCCCCCCGGTTGCCTCATCTAGCCCTGTCGTAGGTCCACCTACGACCCCTTCAAGCACTGCTCTCACAGTGGCCACTTCCCAGTCCAGAGCCTCGCAGAGCTCCGGGACACAGGTTGCAAGCCAGACTGCAGCTTCAGGCGCCTCCCAAAGCAGTCTCTCAGGTTCTGGCGCCATTGGTTCCGGTTCTTTGCCTCCTGCCGGCTCTGGCTCCCAAAGCTCGGTCTCACCCCCGACTTCGCAAAGTACCGCTACCTCCCCGCCATCCGCGCCCTCCGTTAGTTCCCCCGTGGAAACTAACAGGGGTCCAAGTAACAACGCAGCTCTGCGACCCCGCACCCGATTTGAAGCGGTGGTGGGATTATCGGTGCTACTTGTCTTGCTACTTGGGTTGTGATTTTATTTCATGATGGGAAATTGATGGACTTCAACATATCGGAGTCGTTGTATGGTAATAATCATGTGTTGCTCAAAATCTCAACAAATGCTTGGGAGCCAGCCCTGATCGAAGCTACCCCGTACCGGCAGCGCCACAATTGAAATTAATATGCGAATTACAAATGCCAAGAACACGTGGCCCAATCACGAATTCTCGCTTTGACCGCCAAGTACATACTCAGACTCGTCCGGTCGTGCTCGAGGAATTCAGGAGGGGAGACATGCATTGAAACAGGCAGTAATATTACAGTCGGACCCCCTTCGGCATTTTCTTTATAGCTTGGCGCACGCCCAAGTCTGCCATCACGTCCTCCGCTCCCGCAAGAACTGCAAATGCACGGGTAAACACAATATCGAGACTCCAAGCGAGGCAACGTACTAGCATCGAAAGCCCTGTAATGAATTGGTTAGTTTGTTAAATTAGTATTATACGGTGATGGTTTTGGACGTACGATGTCCGATGGAAGTTCTCGATCACTTTGCCCATGCCCGACTGTGTGAGTGAACGACCTCCGAACACCTGAGCTGCATCTGAGGGAGGGCGTATCAGTGAATGATTCTCATGGATTAATGAACACTTGCCGGTTGCTGTCTCCTGTCCCGACCGCGACACATATCTTCTCGGCGTCAGTTAAACTCCAGAGAAGGAGTAGCAAAATGAGCGTACTGTTTGAGCAATCCAATCGGCCCCGCGAGCTTACTCGACATCTCAGCGTAACTCATCTACACAGCGCCACTAAGCAAAGATACCCGATACAAGAGCGAAACACACGCACGTTATTCATCTGATGTGTGATGTGCTCCAACCAATTCTGACCCGCCTCGACGCGGGAGATCATACCAGCCAGCTTAGAGCGGATCACGGCCTGCGAGGTGAGAGGCTTGCCGAAAACCATGCGCTGCGACGCCCATCTGTAGATTGTATGTTAGTAGCTTTCAAAAGGAGTTCTAAACGTTGATATGATACTTCATGCATTCCTCCACGACAACCCGTTGGGCAGAGAGAGCAGTGGCGGTGACCATCCAACGCTCGTGGTTGAAATTGGACAGGCTGGATAGTAGGGTGAGTGACTGTCCTTCCCGGTGAAGGTATTCAAGTACATCACCGACATCCCGGCGCCAACCTTTCCCAGCGTATTCCCTATCGGCACGCGAACCTTATCGAAAGTGACATAGGCCGTCCCGGCAGTAGAGGAGTAGGACGTTTTGATCGCCTTTGTCGACAGGTTGTCGTCGCGCTCAATCAGAATCACGGTGAAGCCCGTCTGCGCGTGTCTTCAGAGGAGATGATGCCGGCGACCAACTGAACACACCTCAGTCTTGCACCCCGTGGTGAAATAGTGCGCAAACGTTCCGTTTGTTATCCACCTGAACGCAAATAAGAAGATTCAATAACCAGACCGAAGAAAAGGATACTTTTTGGTGCCGGTGACCACCCAGAAGTCGCCATCTCGCACAGCCGTGGTCTAGACATGATGAGGAGCGAAAAGCTTGAAGAGTGGCACCACGGCGTTACCTGTATTCCACCAACGTCAGAGCCAGCAAAGGCTTCTGATATGGCCTGGTTAAGAGGTTAGTTGCAGCTCATCATTGGAAGGGGCAACGCTACCAAAGCCAGATATTTCTTTCCGCTGAAAATTTCCGGGACCACCCGCGCTTTGAGCTCGGGCGATCCATAATTGAGCACAGGGGGCAGGCCGATGACTGCACCAGCGAGGAGCCCATCGACGAATCCTCGTCCGCCAAAACGTGCGAGTTCCGTATTAATGATGAGCTTTTAAGTAGGTCAATTGGCCGCAAAAGAAGCAGAAGAAAAGACGCGCTTCGTGGAAGTAATCGAATTCCTCCGGCTTGACGGTGCCGTTCATTAACGTGAGGCCCTGGAGGTGCTTTCCGGGGCCGAGACGCATCGCAATCAAGTTGACCTCGCTATCTAAGGTAAGATAGCGGCCTCTTTTTAATGTCAAAAACACACCTCATTTTGTCAACGACCTCCTGCGAGATCTTCTTCCCGTTGTCTTCACATCTGATCGCCTCGGGTTCTACGACCTCCATGAAGAATGTGCTTGATGTTGTTCAGGAGCAGCAGGAATCGAGAAAGGAGGACTCGTCACCGAACAGCCGTTTGGAACTTTCTGTGGCGGTCGGTATAATATGGGCTCTCAAAGCCGGGCACAAGCCAGGTCGCCTCGGCGTAGGGAACGCGAGAAATTTCGCCAGGCACAGGAGCCCTGATAACAGACTCCTCGCCCTGAATTGTGCCGATCTGGAGGCGAGCATATTGTGGTCTTTGAAGGACTTCGAGACGATGCAATCCAAAGAACGCCTTTCCGAAATATGTAACAATCTAAATGACGTATATAAGTCCACCTCACCTGTGTGGCATCCTTTCCAGCTACGGTCCTTTTAGAAGGTCGTGTTAGCATTGGCGATTCTGCTCACCTATGCTCTCCGCGAATAGGACATTGGAGCCTCCCGGATGCAGGTCAGCAAACTTAGATAAGTTATAGACTTTCGCGTCTATCGTGACCCACTGAGCTCAATACGCGTTTGGTTGGTATTGAATTTTGGAGGAACACAGAAAAAACCGACCAGGTCGCCTTCCTTGTTATGCTGGTGTGGGGTATTAGAAACTCACCAAATCTTGAAGACGTGATTGGCTTGAGTTGCTCACCCTTGCAACCTCTTCTTCTGTGTACTGTTTTGCAGCCATGGATGGTACAAGGATGAATCTTGTTCAAGTTGGTGTAATGGTCAAGTTGGAAGAGCGATCCTAAGTGTAGTAAGTACACTACTGATAGTGACCGCGTACTCCGGGCACTGGTACTTTCACATTATAGCCGGTGATGAACTGATCGATGATCAACGTCAATGCCGTTCAGAAACAGCACGCATACACAAGGCTACACAAGGTCTACCCAAGCACAAGTGCTTGGTACATTTACAGCGCCCTTGTTTCTTCGGATCATATCAAGGATTTTTCTCCTGTCTGGCTCTGAACGATGGGATTCAAACCTACTTACACTTGGACGGCCACTGCTGCTCAGTTTCAAGTTTAAGAATCGGTTGAGATCTATACAGGTTGAGATCTTCAGTGTCTCGCTTTAATTTGCATGGCAAGCGGTTTCCTCTCCCCCAAGGTGCGTGACTGTGCTGGATATCAGGACGAATATGGAATAGGATTGCCCAAGATTGCCACCACAAGGTCCCAGTGCGAAAACGCGGTCAATCATCCCCAGGGCCATAATGAATTTATATTTGCCGACCGATGACATCTGCAGAAATTGCACCCGTCGGCCTGGGGTCTTTTTTTCCCATTTGAGTTTCGGCTTATCTCCTACAACGGCGGACTTGAATGTCCGGAACTGTTCCAGGTCAACGTCCAGCCTGCTATTTTTGCAAGATGTTCCGACTATGGGCGCGTTTCCTAGAGGTGGAAGGCGACGGCAGTGGAGCTGGTGAGAGCTTGGCGGTGGGGATAAGATATAGTTCTGCGCGCGGGTGATTCAGTGTCTGATGGTAGCACAGCGCTTTGTTGCGTCGACTTCATGGCAGCGGGGAATCGGGTGGTACATATGTACTGGATGGATATAATTTACGTGGCTATGTGCCGCTGCGTTGGCGTCGAAGTATTTGGAGCAATGATGAGGAGATCAAGGAGTGATTACAAGAAAACGGCTGGTGGTTATCATGCATATGGAAATGGACTTCGTAGATCACGAGCGCCGATTGCGGCTTGTACTCTACCTTTTCGTTCCTTCATTCCGTCTTCCCGCTACCTGCTTTTCCATTGGGCGCGGCAATCCTCCTCCTATCCTCCGTTGAACTATGCAGAGGCATAACCATTTATAGCTGTGCTGCTTCTGAGCTAACTATACACCAGGGTCTGGAGTACCTACCTCGATTCTTCCGCGACACGGCGGGGCCGTACGGACAGCCCCCACAAGCTGGTGAGCTCATGCCGAATTCCGGATTACAAACCAGGCTGATATGATGGTCCCTCCGTGTAGAATTCATCGTGAGCCAACTTTTGCGGCGAAAATTGCCCTTCTCACGCAGTTACGACAGAGAATCCTCCTTGACGCCTTCCACTCTCTCTCAGGCACCCCTCGTCCCCAACGCTGACATGTACAACTCGCGCCCTCTCGAACCTCCAAACGTTCCCTTCGCCCAGCCGACGGGAACATCCCTGGCTGGCTCCAGCAGAGGCAGCTCGCCCGTCGGCGCGCCGCCTCTCGACGGCAGTAATATTTCACTCACAGTGAACTATCTGCCCTCCAAGTTCCCACTGCTTTCCTCCGTCCCACGGAAGCGCCGGAATGGCAAGGGTATGGATGCCATGATCCCGAAACGCGGCGGCGGTGTCGAGGCCTTCAGAAGCGGGGAGGCGAGGATGCCAGGCCAGAACGACGATGACTATGACGGCGTCACTTTTGGCGAGAAGGGGAAAAAAGGACGAAACCGCTGGAACAAGTTCAAGTGGATATTATTTATCTCAAACACCGTCCTCACCATATACTCCTTCCTCGCCCTCGTATTCTGCCTGCTAACATGGTTTGACGTTTGGGAGCACGCCGACGTCGTTCGGGTCGGAAACCACCCCGAACTCGTCCTCTCCACCTTAGCAGCGTCGGCCGCCATATTCACGGCCCTCATCGGATTCGCCGGTATCCTCCTTAACAACCGCTCTTTCCTCGCGATATACACTTTCCTCCTCTGGATCTGCTTCGCCCTTCTGGTCATCCCCGGTTACCTCACCTACAAACGCCGCAGCCTCAATCTCGAAGGGAAGGTGAACAACCAGTGGTCTCGCGATCTCGGCGCACAAGGCCGCCTGCGCATACAGAATCAGCTGGGCTGCTGCGGCTATTTTAGCCCGTTCGTCGAGGCGACCGTCAGCTCCACGTGCTACGCACGGAGCATCCTCCCAGGCTGCAAAAAGGGATACTTCAATTTTCAGAAGCTTGTCCTACAGCGCTGGTATACTGCATCATTCGGCCTCGTCCCAGTCCACATCGGCGTCATGGTGGCGGGCCTGCTGTGTTCCAACCATGTCACATATCGCTTCGGCAAGGGCATGATGCCCAAGGCCTACCGCCTCAGCATGAACAGCATGGCCGTAATCATGGACAACTACGCAAGGTGCGTCCTTACGCGTCTCTTATTGTTTCTTCGCTGACCCCTCCTCCCAGCCAACTTGCAGAGCAATACGGCCCCGAGATTGCTACGGAGATTCTCACGCGCTCCCGGTCCAACCTAAACCTCAATGACGCCTACACGACCGGCCAGCGCCCCAGGCCGTAACCTCCATTCGTTCTATACCCGCCACGAACGTGCCGCCGCGGCTTAGCTTAACGCACAATAATGATATCCAAATAGTGTCTGTATGTATATACTTACGCCCGGCATCGCTACCGATAGACATGGGCCTTGGACCATTGCTATTACTTATTATCGGGACTTATCTGTGGTATAGGAGCGTGTGTTTTATGTAGTGTAAAACACAAGGGTGCTCGTGCACCGAGTGCCAACGGAATGATTTTCATGCCTGAATGCCGTCTTGGAAGGTCGCGCACCCCGTTGCGGGCTGTTACAAGCCCGTCGCCGACTCAAATGGCATTCCGTCGTTTCTGCCGTGCAGAAGTATTAATACTTTCGTTGACCCAAGATGTTTATTCGTGGCCGTGGATATATTAGAACATAGGAGACAAACTCTTACTCTAGTTGATTATTACCAGTAGATACCCTAGTGAAACATGTAACGACCGATGTTTACGGGCCAACCCATCCAATCCTGAACAATCGATACCCAGCCTCGTCTGCACGGCCCACTCCCGCACCGTGGCGTTCCACTGCTGTCGCGTCCAATATCGTCAGACGATGGCTCGTGGCGATGTAATCATCATTACAGCCAAATGTTTCGTCAATGGTTCGATCCATCCCTTCATTGCGTCCCGACATTCGCAACGGGACGATCAAGTGAAACGTTCCGCCTGCGTTCCCAAGGGTGGGCCTGCGGAGCATTCGCTCGACGCACCCTCGTATCCAGCGTGCGTGGTCAGGATGATAGACCACGTCCGCAGCGAGCACGACGTCGAAGGGCACGTCGAAGGGCGCTCCGAGGTCTGGCGCCGCCCAGTCAAGCTCAAGGGTTGAGATACGAGCCTGGCCATGGAGGGAGGGGAAGTTGGTTCGCAGATTGGTAGCGAGGTTCGCAAGGATGGCTGGGTGGTAATCGGTGGCGACGACGGTTGCGTGGGGAAGGAGCTTCGCGACGGCGATGCTGAGGAGACCTGTGCCCGCTCCTAGCTCGAGGACACGCAAGGGCTGTCCGTCACAAAGGTTGAAGGACGGGGGGTCGGCACAGAGCCGTTCGCCGAGGACGATGGCGCTACCCCAACTCTGCAGTCCGACAGAGGTATGATCGACGCTGGATAACGGGGCGTCATTCAGCTCGATGTGGACGGTCTTTCCTTGTGAAGGGAACGAGAAAGACCGGGTTATATCAAAGTCCTCTCCCTCTTCCTGATGGGAAAAGCGGGCGAGAAGGGCGGTAGCCTCATCCAGCACGAGCTCGCGTGCCTCGTCTGGGTCGACAGTAGGGTCATCCACCGAAAGAAAGTCGGTCCGTAAGATCAAGCCCGTTATCCACCTGATAGCAAATGCGCGCTCGAAGGGATCGGAACGAAGCTCATCAAAGGAGTCGAATGAACCTGAATCCAGCCCACTTTCGAGCGACTCCTCCAAATCAGATTCATCGTCCGAGACGACAGCAGAAGCGTATCCGGAATCTGGGATTTTAGCGTCTCTGTAGATCTGAGATATCTTCTTGGGTCGGATGCGTGTCGGGACTGAGAGCTTCGGAGGGAGGGGCGGAGGCCAGTACAGCTGACAGATCCCTCTAAGGAGGAGACTGATATGCCCAACCGAATGTTCAGTAAGTGGCCGAAGTGGGGGAAGCGAAGTCGGTGCTATTGGCGCCATATCTAAAAGGAAAAAATCTATGTCTAGAAAAGTCTAGGGTATCGTCTAGGATCTAGGTGAAATATCAGGCAAAGGAGGAGACGGCAAGAACTCAAGGCCCAAGCCGCTAACGCCCAAGAACAGGCATGGTCGAGGTGGTGGAAAGAGAGTTGAAGCGGCCCGGATTCGACGGGAGTTGCATTTGTTTGGCTGGAGGCTGCTCATATGTCACGGTGATGATTGATCCCATTCACCATCCTCGATCTTCATACAGTAAGTACAGATGTGCGAACTTGCAGCATTTCACGCGTTCACGACGCGTTTCGACTTCCGTGCGCTCTCACACCTGTTCACACCACGCGCAGCCCATTAGAGACTAGGGACGACAAAAGCAAGCCACCAAATATACCCGATGCGCTTTGGCCATTTTTGATGCCGCTATTGTTCCACTATTACCCTTTCTGGACTACCGTGGCTTGCCGTGGAGTTCATAAGTCGCGGAACCAGCCAACTCTTTATCCTCTCTCTCTGATTCCGAACTAGTTCCATCCGCCATGGAGGACTACAAACCCTACACCAGCTCGACAGACCAACTTCCGCTCCCTGTAGTAAATCCGCTTCGGCTTCGCCGGCGAACCGTCCGTAGCGATGTTCCACAGGACGTCGACTTTCTCATGGATCATTTGAATGATCCCAACCTAGACCTGGAGAAGCATGTCTCTCCCGAGACTGTCAAGTTGGATACTCTGCCACCGAAGAGGTTCCCGGACAACGACCTTGAGTTCAATATTTCTGGCAGGGAATCCCAGCCATCCACAAGCTCTGCCCCGTCCTGCAATTCCACCGCTGTCGAGTTTGATGAGTATGTTTCTCAACTTTGTCGCGCATTGGCCTCTAATTCGCCCCCAGCGAGTCACCCTATCCGGAAGTGCGCATGGCAGTCTCAAAAGTCGATGATCCGTACATGCCTGTAAACACCTTTCGCATGTGAGTCTCTGTGGCATAGATGCGGCATTCCTCTTAAACCCTCTAGGTGGTTCCTGGGCCTCTTGTTCACTATTTTACTGGCGGGCATCAACCAAGTGTTCGAGTATCGTGGTGCGTGGACTGGTATTAATCTATCGCACTATTCTCATCCATGCCACTAGCTCCTTCCGTATTTATCACCGGTATCGTCGGCCAGCTGGTCTCTCTGCCGGCAGGCAAGCTCCTAGAACGGGTCTTGCCTACGAGACGGTTCAAACTCACGAAGAAATATGATTGGACTCTCAACCCCGGATCCTTCAACATCAAGGAGCATGTCTGTATCACGGTCATGATCAACGTTGCAGCCAATGGCGCGATTGCCTCCGATGTGATAGCGACCCAGCACGAATTTTTCGGGCAACGGCTCCCATGGGTCTACCAGCTTCTGATCATTCTCGGAACGCAGACCTTTGGCTTGTCCCTCGGAGGCATGCTCCGTCAATTTGTTGTCTGGCCGACCTCTATGATTTGGCCCAGCGCGCTCGTGAGCTCTTCGCTGTTCAACACCCTCCATGCCACCTATGGGAAGCGTGATCGTGGCCATATGACCCGCCAACGCTTTTTCGCCATCGCCGCGTTCTGCAGCTTTGCCTGGTACTGGGTGCCCGGATACCTGTTTACTGGGCTTAGCTTCTTT
Source organism: Mycena crocata (assembly GCA_029281795.1). NCBI lineage: Eukaryota > Fungi > Basidiomycota > Agaricomycetes > Agaricales > Mycenaceae > Mycena > Mycena crocata. Next base: position 121,914 of record JARJCP010000019.1, read on the forward strand.
GACTGGCCCACCTGGATCGCACCGACGAATATTGTCCTCAATAATATCTTTGGTGCAACCTCAGGCCTTGGAATGTCCATCTTCTCCCTCGATTGGGCCATGATTTCTTTCATTGGGAGTCCGCTCGCAAATCCTGTACGTCTGGTGACCCCGCTTTCAGGTTGTTATCTAATTCCATTCGTCAGTGGTGGTCGACCGCGAACACCGCGAGCTCCGTGGTACTATGCTTCTGGATCATTACTCCGATCATCTATTGTGCGTCTTCATCTTATCGCATCGGCTAACCGCTGAATATTTTGCAGTCACGAACGGCTTCTTCACCTCGTTCCTTCCCCTCTCCTCGTTCCTGGTATTTGACAACACTGGGGCCCCGTACAACGTCAGCGCTACCGTTGTCGATGGAGTGTTTGATCCCGCGGCTTACCAGGCATATTCGCCGGTTTTCCTCACGAGTGCCATGTGTATTGGATACTTTGTCGCTTTTGCCGCCTTTGGCTCGCTCTTTACGCACACCTTCTGTATGGTTTTCTCCCATATTTCACCTCTGCGTTTCAACTGACACGCCTGGAATATAGTGTGGTTTGGTCGTGACATCTGGCGCCGATTCCGCTCTACCCTCAAAACAGAACGCGATGTTCATTCCCGTCTGATGCAGGCATACCCCGAGGTGCCGCTTCGTTGGTACACCATCAGCGGTGTGATTTCCACCGTGTTCATCCTCATTGCAGTGGATGTCTTTCCAACCGGTCTTCCAGTCTGGGCTGCACTTCTCGCCCTCGTAATTGCCACCGGTGTATCCCTCCCCCTCGCCATTATCAAGGCTATCACCAACCAGAGCATCGGCCTCAACGTTGTAGAGGAGCTCCTTGCGGGGTATCTCGTGCCAGGTCGACCGGTGGCGAACATGATATTCAAAGCCATTTGCCTCGCCGGCAGCAGTCAAGCTGTTACCTTCGCCAGTGATCTCAAACTAGGCACATACATGAAGATCGCACCACGCACCATGTTCACCATCCAGACGGTAGCCGCTGTCGTGACGTGCTTCGTGGTCACCGGCGTGAACAGCTGGATGTTGAATAACGTCCCGGGCATCTGCACCCCCGATGCACCCAACCACTTCGTCTGCCCTTCGACCAACGTCTTCGCAGACGCCGCCCTCATCTGGGGTGGCATCGGTCCACAGCGGCTCTTCGGCCCGGGCGCTTTATACAGATCGCTGCTCTGGGGTTTCCCGCTCGGCCTCCTCGCACCCATCCCTTTCTACTTCCTCGCGCGCCGCTATCCTCTCAGTTACTTCCGCTACGTGAACATCCCCGTCTTCTGCGGCGGCGTCGCCGCCATTCCCGCCGCGTCCGCGTACAACTACGCCGCGTGGGCCTCAGCAGGGTTCATCTTCTGCTTTTTCATCCGCCGGCGCCACTTCCGATGGTGGATGCGATACAACTACATCCTCTCTGCGGCGCTCGATGCGGGCGTGGCTCTTGCAACGCTTCTCATGTTCTTCACCGTGGTGTATCGGAACGTCAATGTCGACTGGATCGGGAACACCATTTGGCTGAACACGGCTGATGCCATGGGGCTCTCATTCCGCACCCCAGATACGGGCACGTTTGGGCCCGCCGAATGGTGATGCTTCCTGTATCAACAAGTGCTCCGACAAAAGTCGGTCGGCGACTATCTACATTCCTTACATTTTTATTTTTCATTATTTCGCCTGCTCATCGCAAACTGCCGTCACAGTGTTGTATTAGTGCGACGAATTAAAATTGTGTGACCTGGGGACCTGGTGAAATCTCCAATGTGTGCTTCAAGTCATGAAGTAACCATAAAATAGAACTACCGAAGCGCAGACGGGACATTGTGCATGGGACCTGGATATAAATGGTATTACATACCCTATTGGGCGGGGGATTTTCAAGAAAATCTAGAGATTTGAGTGCTCAATGCCAAGTTTGTCCAACATCATTTCCACCAGCTTCGGTTCATCGTTCTCGGCGAGCGTCCAGTCCCACTCTTCATCGCTCTGATCCGTGCGTACCTCCGCATTGCCAAAGTCAATAACGAACGTATGCGAGGGCTCGTCGGACGGGGAAAGGAGGATATTGTCGGGGCGGAGGTCGTCGTGGATGACGCCCAATGCACCAAACGCGCGAACGGTATCCAAGAGAGTACGGGCGATGGGAGGGACCATACGCGATGGATGGATTGAGCGCAGGCTCGCGCCCGGGACATACGAAAGCAGCAAAACGCGCGGAACGATCATACGTTTCGCGGGGCTGGGGAGCATGAGCGTGCCGTGCGCGTAGCAACGCGGAATAGTGCGGCCCTGCAGCGAGAGGAGCTGTGTGTACGCCGCCAATTCGTTTTTGAAAATCTGCTGGAGGTTCGAGTGGTAATATTCCTCCCAGCCGGCGGCGTCGGAGTCGTCAGGCCACCAGGTCGGGAGATACGTATCTGCCCCAAAGACACGTCGCCGTGCGGCGGTGGTTTCGGCTGCGAGGGTCCATGGGTGCGGGGCGCTCGCTTTCGTGCCTTTGCGGTGCTGCAAAAATCGCGGGTCGTAGACTTTAAGAATAAAGCCCAACTTTGCTGCAGGGAGGATGTCGGGGATGGGGGGGTTGATGTCTACCAGGAGGACCTGGCTCATCGTGAATGGTGTTAAGGCCTTGGCTACGGTTGCTTGGACATTTCTCTCGGTCTTGTCATCGGCACAAGAGCGAAGATTAAGGGAAATCTGAGCGCCTAGCTGATAATAAGGGTGAAGGTATAACATGGTATGTGGGAAGAATGTTGACTGCGGAAGAGAACCCGCTCATTATATCCCAGTGCAGTGTCTCAGACACAGTATGTGGATGCAGATCATATTCGTGGGCAAGGGGTATCCATAGCTATGCATTTCCGCCGGATAATACGCTTTTGGTTTATGAAGCCGGCTTATTTGCAACCGGGGGTGTCATCATCCTGGGACCTGTGTAGCCGTGTCTGAAGCTAGCGGAGAGCCAGGAACTTGGGAGCCAATGCGCTTGGAAAACGAGAATGACGGAATGAGCCAGACGCGGACCAGGGCAAGGAGACAGTCGTAACATCCAAATCTCAGGTCGAGTCTCACAGTTCAATGGCTAAAAACAATAAGATAGAGGTCCAATTCCCAGTTGTCCTGGCAAGCGTGAGTGGTGGTCAATGCGTAGGAATTTAAAACTCCGCGCACCACCTGGCACCAACAAATTGCGGATTTGTGCCCACGATATTTCACTTACTTCTTTCCTCCGCGCGATGTCTGAGAAAAAGCAAGGCTACCGTCTGGAGTATGCTGCATCCAACCGTTCAAAGTGCAAAGGTCAGTCCGTCTCATCTTCCTGGCACTCGATTTCCTTACAGTTCTTTCTATGTATAGGTAGGCATCTTAGCTACACTGTACTGGTTGCGCCGTTAACTGATTCTCTCTCTCTCTCTCTCTCTCTATGTATAGGTACCAAACCATGCTCAGGTCGGCAACGCAATTTTGTCAGTTCTGTGCGCCTTTCTGACAGTTTGGCAGGCTCTCCCATTGCAAAGGGGGAATTACGCTTCGGGACCATAGTTGATATTCAAGGCAAAACTTCCTTGTGTGTGCTCTACGCGTGCCACCTGCACCAATATTCATCGTTTCACCCCGTCTAGCTACTGGCGCCACTGGGGGTGCGTGACCCCGAAGATCTTAAGTAACGTCAAAAATCTGCACGACGAGGTACATATATATATATCCAGCAACAAAACGGGTCGACTGACGTCAAAAATCAAGGCGTCCGATATGGATGGTTTCGATGAACTCGAGGACGAGGACAAGGCACGCGTTACCAAGGCCTATGAAGAGGGTCACGTCGCAGACGAGGACATTCCCGACTCTGCCCGCAAAGACAAGGACGACGACCAAGATGAGGAGGAAAAGCCAAAGAAGAAGGCGGCGCCCCGGAAAAAGAAGGCAGACGCTGAGGACGGTGAGGAGCCGAAACCCAAGAAGAAGGCCGCCCCTCGGAAAAAGGTTGGTCGAGACTTTATTTCGATACCATATATTGACGGAGTGTATAGAAGGCGGCAGAGGACGACGATGACGACGCAAATGACGACGACGAGGCCCCCAAGAAGAAGAAGGCTGCACCGAAAAAGGCCGCAGAGGCCAAAGCCGCTCCGAAAAAGCGCGCGCCCAAGAAGAAGGTATTTATCTGTCTTGCATCGATGAACTTGTACGAGGATCACCGACCCTACCACATAGGAAGATTCTGACAGCGAAGGCGGGGAGGACTTTTCTAAGGAGATGGACGCTGTAGAGGGCTCCGACGACGACGCGGGATCGGAGGATGAGAAGCCCAAGCCGAAGAAAAAGGCTGCCCCCAAGAAGGCCGCGAAAGAGGCCAAAGAGAAGGCGCCTTCGAAGAAGCGGGCCCCGAAGAAGAAAAAGGTCTATCATACGCTGATCTTCTTCGACTCATTGACCACCAGTCCAGGAGGAATCGGATGACGACGCAGCGGAAGGAGGAGCGGACGATGACGAGGAGACTGGCAAGAAGCGCAAGGCAAGTTGAATTCTCCTCTGGAAAGGGAGACGGGCTAATATTCCTGTTCTCAGAAACCCGCGTCCAAAACCGCGAAACCCCCTGCGAAGAAGGCCAAGGCTGCGAAGAAGAAGGCGGATGAAAGTGCTGCAGAGGATGAGGAGTGAGGTGATGTCGAACTACCCCGGTTGCTCGTGGTATCCTCTATACCTCGGGTAGCACCGTGGTGCGGGGTCTGTCAGCCCATAACAATTTCTCCTTCATGGCTCTTGCACACTTAATATGTACAATATCATGATTCAGTCGTCCCTTGTAATCCAAAGGGGATTGATTACTGACGCGAGCGGTCACAATTCGCGAAACACGTGCTCTGTCACACTTTTTAATGAGTTTTCGCTCTCGGAGCCCCAACTGAGTCAGCTCTACCTCTTCCATGTCGCGTCGTCAGTCTTCCCGCCTCAATCCCGTCCCCTCCCCGGCCACAACCGCGACAAACTCTACAGCAAACCCCTCTCCGGCGTTCAGCACCGTTTCTGATTCCGCAGGACATGAGACACCCCCCACATCCGACGACGAGCTCCCACTCGCGGTGAAGGCGCCAGCTCCGAAAAAAAGGGCTCAGGTCTTTGTGGAAATAGACTCTGCTCCTCGGCGCTCAAAGGCAGGTCTGCTTCCTATTCACATTTTTCCAGGGCTCTTAAGCTGCGTATCTAGGCTCCAATGAAAAACAAGGGAAAAGAGAAGGCCCTTGCTGCAGATGAATCAAGCGTGCTTGAGTATGACGAGGACGTTGAAATGGACGAATCGGACGGCAGTGGGTCCGAATTTGTCGACTCTGGCGACGACGACTTAGTGCCACTCGACGTGGAATTTTCTGATGATGAGGACGTTATGGTCGATGCCGCCATCCACATGTCCCTGGAGAGCTCCAATGTCGCCGGTTCGTCATCCACTCGACGCGCTCCCGTCAACAGCCATGCCCTTCTCCGTGCAATGGCTGCAGAAGCCCGCTTTGCCGCCGCGAAGCGCGGCGTCGACAACGCAGTCGACGATTCGGCCATGCTCATGGACAGCGACCTGTCCAGTGTTCCCGATTCAGACGAGGACGCCTCGTTGAACAAGGCCAAAGGCCGCGCAGGCAAAGGAAAGGGCAAGGCCAAAGTCACTGTTCGCTCCACCCCGAAAAAGAGCATGACCGTTAGAGAGCTGCGCGAGCAGCGCCGTCAGACCCGAATCGCCAAACGCGAGAATCATGCCGAGGAAGCGGCACTCAGGAAGGAGCTCGGACGGAAACTGACCCACGTGCGCGCTCTCCTAAAGGTTTTTTATCTTACCGCATTCACGTCCAACGTAGGCCGAAAAATCGACCATCGCGCTGCGCAAGCATCATCCTGAGCTCAAGGATGTCTGGGGGGATCTCGCTGCCAACATTCCCATCGTCGTGCCCACCAAAGCAGACCAGCCGGCAAACCTCAAACTCACACTCCTCCCGTTCCAGCGCGAAAGTCTGTTCTGGATGAAGAAGCAAGAGGCTGGCATCTGGAACGGCGGGATGCTTGCGGACGAGATGGGGTAAGTTTTAGACTTTCAATCACACCAACACTCTATTCACCCTTCGTAGCATGGGCAAGACCATCCAGATCATCGCCCTTTTCGTGTCGGATAACGTTAAGCCGAATCTTGTCGTTGCGCCCACCGTCGCGATCATGCAGTGGAAGAACGAGAGTGAGTTGCCGTACATTTTTACTGAACGCCACTTATATTGACCTAGTCGCGGCCCACACGGACGGTCTTGAGGTCCTCATCTGGCACGGATCGGGTCGCGAGACCGACCCAGCGAGCTCGAGAAATACGACGTGGTGCTAACCACGTACGCCGTCCTCGAGAGCTCCTTCCGCAAGCAGGAGCTCGGCTTTAAGCGTAAGGGACTCCTTATAAAGGAAAAGTCGCCACTTCACCGTGCGCACTGGAACCGCATCATTGTATGTGCATGCCATGTCCTGTCCGGCCACTTACTGACTTTTCACAGTTGGACGAGGCACACAACATCAAGGAGCGCTCAACGAACACGGCCAAGGCGGCGTTTCAGCTTCAGGCGAAGGCACGCTGGTGCCTCTCGGGCACGCCGCTGCAGAATCGCGTCGGCGAACTGTACAGTCTCGTGCGTTTCCTCGGCGGCGACCCATTCTCATTCTATTTCTGTATGTTTCCTGAAGCCCAGCTGCGAAATGTTTCTAACGTCCTGTGCAGGTAAAAAATGCGACTGCAAGTCGCTGCACTGGAGGTTCACGGACAAGCGGACGTGCGACGGTATACAATTCCATCTCCGCTTGCGTATACGTACGACTAACATTACACCAAGACTGCGGGCACAGTCCCATGCAGCACGTACGCGATCTTTGCGTTTACCTGGATTACAGCTTGTCTCACCTAGTTTACTTGCAGACCTGCTTTTGGAATAACGAGATCTTAACACCCATTCAAAAGAACGGGATGGTGGGACCGGGACAGCTTGCGTTCAAGAAACTGAAGATCCTTCTCGACAGGATGATGCTCCGCCGCACAAAGGTTTGTTTCCTTCCCTCCGGAGACCAACCGAGGTGACATCTTACCAGCTGCAACGCGCGGACGACCTGGATCTCCCGCCGCGCACGGTATTGGTGCGCCGCGACTACTTCAGTCCAGAAGAGAAGGAGTTGTATCTGTCGCTGTTCTCTGATGCGAAAAGGCAGTTCACGACGTACTTGGATGAGGGGACGATCCTTAACAGTATGTCGATCGGCAGCCTGTAACGAAGAACGAACTGACGCGTATTTCCACAGACTACTCCAATATCTTCAGTCTGTGAGACCCACTGATACACCGATTCTTTAAACACAAAAAGCTGACCCACGCTCGCAGGCTCACACGCATGCGCCAGATGGCATGCCACCCGGACCTCGTCCTACGGAGCAAGACGAACGCATCCAAGTTCATCCCCGACGACCCGGACGAGGCGACTGTGTGCCGGATCTGTAATGACGTCGCGGAGGACGCGATTCAATCTAAATGCCGCCACATCTTCGACCGCGAGTGCATCAAGCAGTATCTCAATACTGCTATTGAGCATCAGGTATATGTGCCCACGTTTCCCCCGCTGACCCCGTTCTTATATACCTGACCCGACAGCCCGAATGCCCCGTGTGTCATCTCCCGCTGACGATTGACCTCGACGCGCCGGCACTTGAGTTGGAGCAGAACCTGCCCAACGCGCGCCAGGGAATCCTCGGGCGGCTGAACCTCAACACGTGGCGCTCATCGACCAAGATCGAGGCGCTCGTTGAGGAGCTCAGCACGCTGCGCATGCAGGATGCGACCACAAAGAGTCTCGTGTTCAGTCAGTTCGTTAACTTCCTCGACTTGATTGCATATCGGCTGCAGCGGGCAGGGTTCAAAGTGCGTTTCGTTCTTTTACGTTACCCTTGAAGCATGGGTTGATCCGCGCTGTCTCTGTGTAGGTGTGCCGCCTGGAAGGGACGATGACCCCGCAGGCCCGCGATGCGACCATCAAACATTTCAGTCAGTGGTTCTCTTAAATGTGCTGCATATTTTCTGAAACGGAAACCCCAGTGGAAAACGTGGAGGTCACCGTGTTCCTCGTCAGTCTGAAGGCGGGAGGTGTCGCGCTGAATCTGACGGAGGCGTCGCGCGTGTACCTCATGGACAGCTGGTGGAATCCAGCGGTGCGTAGTTTTACTCAGTTGCCGCTCAGGGCACCGGCTGATCATTTCGGATTATTTCAGGTCGAATACCGTGAGTTTCTTTTTCTGGACTGCATTCACTCATGTAACGACTAAATGCGTTTGTTCTTCAGAGGCGATGGACCGAATTCATCGTCTGGGCCAGCGCCGCCCGGTGAAAGCCATCAAGCTCGTCGTAGAAGATTCGATCGAAAGCCGGATCGTGCAGCTTCAGGAAAAGAAATCCGCCATGGTGGATGCGACGCTGTCCACCGATGATTCCGTAAATTCCCGCCTTATCTGCAGGCACAAAATCACTCATTTTGAAATTATCAGGCTATGGGACGGTTGACACCGGCAGATGTAAGTCTGGTTAGTTTGCGTCTGCACCCACTACTGATGCGTCCATGTCGGGTAGCTTGGCTTTTTGTTCCGGGTGAGTCCTCCTTTGTCTGCGAAGAACTTGTCGTCTGAAACAGCCCCAGCTGTAAGCTGTGTCATCTTGAACTTATACCTCTCTATTGGCCATCCTCGGCGGCCGCCATGTAATTTTCTTGGTCGCCAGTAGACACGAATGCTGAGCACCTGGCATACAAAATGAATAAATCAAAATAACGCTACAAAGTGTGTATATTATTCACACAATTGCACGGCTGTGTGTACCGTACCGTCCGGGAACCTGCATATGTACATGTTTTTGCTCATCTTCCAAGTTCGGTGTAGTCGGCACACATTGAGATTAGCACCCTAATGATCTTTAGAGGTCGAGCTTGTCGAGCGCTTGAAGAAACCTTTCTTCTTGTCTCCGTTTGAGTTGATGCTCGACGAAGACGATGCTGAGTTCAGGGGAGGAGGGGAGAGGTGGCCATCCGAATCATCGGCTGCTGCGCCGCCCTTGCGAAATGAGGATGCGTTTACTGCCTTCACGAAGCCCCTGTCGGTAAATGCTCAGAGGGAACCGCGTTGATAGCGTGGAATACACGCACCGCTGCGTAGCGTCCACATAGTCCTCCCGATCGAAACGTTTGGAGGTTTTGACAGAAACACCTTGGTCTGTGATATGCAACCCTTTGGTTTTGAGCCTGCAACAAAAAGGTTACTGCGCGAATGCTGAGCATAGTAATTCCGGAGTACGTACCCTTCCTTTGCCGATTCTACCCCTTGCGACACAGACCTAACCACCGACAGCACTGCATAGATGATTCCCCCAAAGACTGCTACGGTCTGAGTCGCCCGATGAGCGCACAAGAGGATGAGAGCTGCCATACAGCGTACCACGAGCAAGGAAATCAGATCCAGCCTAAGATTATCCAAGTGAGCAACTGCACGGCGGTCACACGCTGAAAAAGCTTCACCAATTTGCCATTGTGTTACGTAGGACGTGTCGGCGCCGAGAAGTTTGTGAATTTGGAGGAGAGTCGAGAAATGAGAGCAAAAGGAGCGGAAAGGGAGAAACCAAGATGAGAGTTTGTGGTAGGTTGATCCTGGTTGATCAGTGTCGGAGCACAGAAAGACACAGACGGTGACAGCAAGCGTCTCGCCGGCGATCACCATCCGAGACCTACATATGACGACATGCTAATGTGAGACTTTTTTACTCTAGCACTCCTCGATCCGTTGCAATCTGGGACCTTTCATTCAGATGTAAGTGTACTTAAAGTAGTGTCCAGTCCTGTCCACTTGATATGTAGCTACGCAAATCGATGTCGTACTTACAGGAACGCAGATTTTCTCGATCAACGGATCAAAGCAGCTTCGATCCCCGGTCGATTGCAAAAAAAAAGAACTTCAACTTTCAAAAAGTTGAACTCACTTAAGTGGCCAGAGTAAGCAAAATGTGTGATATCACCTATTGTCCGAACAACTTCAAAGCTAGGATGCCACCAATCTCTCCTCTGCCAAAGACCAGTCGAAGTCGTGCTTCTTGCATGTCGGCAATGCATCCCACTCCTCTGAGTCGCAGTGCGTATCCTCGAATTCGTCTTCCCACTCATCCTTTGCCCCGCGCACTAAGGCCTTCAGCACCTCCTCACCTCCCGCTCCCTCCTTCGCGTACCACTGGTAGAATTTCTTTTTTTCCTTCGAGTCTTCCAGCTTCTCGAGCTCGCTAATGGTTGGAATCCGCCCAGCCTCGAATGTCATGGCGATTTCCTTCAACATCATGGTGAATCCATCAATCCACTGGGGAGCAGCCTCTTTTCCGTGGGGAAGGTATCCCGCTGGGATAAAGCGGGTCAGGTAGACCAATTCACTTACATACCCATATTCTTCGACAAGATCGCTGGCAGTAGCAGGAACCTGATCCTGCGCCAGGTTCGCTGTCACTGGTGACCATCGGATTAAAAAGGTATATTAGCTGGAGCCAATGCCTCTTGCCTCGAAGAACAAATTTGGTTCGGGGCGAGAGCCAACCGTTCTGGCAGCCGCAGGCTGAAGTAGGTTTGTCTTGAGAGCAACTTTGTGATGATATATTACACGCACTAGGAGGGACAGATATAGTATCCACACCTGCACCAACATGAGTCGTGTCGACCCGTGTAGTAGCCGTGGCGTTCAAGTCCGAGGCTGGTCTGTTACCTTATATGATTCAAACCCTTCCTCAGTACTCTGATCTTGTATTTGTGCACTGGCTCACCATTTGACATTTGAGGCTAGGGCGTGTTGAGGCCTGTTGAGGCTAGGCGTGAGGTGTGGGAGGGAGACTGAAAACACTGTTCTCTGATGATCAATCGTGATGTAAGCATACTTCCCACGGTTCAAACCAAGCCCGAGGTCTTTTGAGTTATTCGTGGATGCCGACAACGTCCTGGCGAGAGGCTCTCTAAAATCACTACATTTTTGTTGCAAACTTGAATACGGCGACCGCCTCGGGAAGCAAGAAATTAGTTAAAAGAGCTCATTTTGAATGACATTATGGACATAGTACAATACATCCATAGCAGCCAAATAGTATGGCCTTGGATGACGGTTTTACTGAGGTCGAACTGTTAACTTATGAATGTGCTAAAGCGGCTCATGGAATCAAAAGAAAGTCGAGGCTGTGTGTCTTGGGTCCCATACACCCACAAGCCCTGTTCAGGTTCATAGTAAGGAACAAATCAAACACAAGTAAAGGTACCGCTGTGCGCTATATAGTCATGTTTCAATGGTTTCCAGCTTTTGCTTTAGTACATTCGACGAAGGCAAACCAAAGGTTGAATCATATTAGTCTTCCCACTGGCACGTTGCACTTTATTTCTGTTGCCTCATGTCGAGGTGCAAAGTTTACTGTAAAGAAGAACACTGGGTACGTGAAGAGACACACAATGATGGGAACTTCATTTCCACCGGAGTGACCCTAGCAGAGACTCGGGAGCAATCAGAGAAGATACATGACAGAGGATCTCTGTGGGTGCGGACAAGCGGTGTGATCATGACTAATGCTACAAACAGGACCTAAACTACGCCAACGAGTATACCTGACCCTCGTCACTTCGTTACTTCGCTTAGGAATGGGGAAGTTCATGGCTTTGATGAGTTATCGTGAAAGTTCGTCATTTCGACGTGTATCGGAGAAAGCTCGTTCGTGAAAGCTCGTCACTTCGGGATCACAGGTCTCTTTCTTACCACCAACACACCCGGCGATTTCGCGTGCGCGTCGCAGTCGCATGCTGGGCGCCTGTCATGGACTACGGCGTGTTATCTGAAGATGTCCAACAATTCCAACCATGCACTCGAACACGGCCGAATCCGAAGGGTATGATATTGCATTCATTTTGAGTCTTCTAGTATTGACGTGGCACTGAACTTCGATAGGATGATGGGAGCCTAAGGAGAGCACGAATGGTTTCTTGAACAAAAAGACCGTCGAGCTGCTGAGAATGCCGTTGCGGATGCCCAGGCTCATCGCTCAAGCAGATACGGACGGGGCCAAATGTTTGCAGTGTGTGTCAGGTTACTAACAATATTTATGTAGTCCGACTCCGGGCGTGCTCGCGCCTCTCGACCGCGGAAGAGTCAGTCTACCAAATCCGGTGTAATACAGTAACATTTCTATTGGAAGAGACTGTGCTCACACGAATATAAACACTGCCAGTGGGTCTTTTCCTGAATCCTCTACGGCTCAAGGTTCGAGTGAGTCATTTGGGTACCGAAAAATTCATCGGCGCTTGAGACTGAGTTCATGTAAATGCACCAGGGCCGATACCTCACGAAGATGTTGGGGACGAAAGGATACCAGGTGCGATCACATCCTGAGATATTTATCGAAGTGCTGAGACTTTGGCCCAACAAGGCCGACTCGAAATCGCTCTGGCTCGGCGTCCTTGGAGTAGGATGCACCCCCTAAGCGCCTGAAGCTCGGGACAGCGGAAATAAGCATTGGAGCCGTTTTCGCGAAGAATAGCCGCAAATGCTGGCTTCACTTCTCCCAAATGATAGAGTTATAGATACCTTATTATCTTCGGTACATATCTTTAAGTACGGTACATATTTTTTACCTACAGTGCATTCAGATTCAATTCAGACTCGGGGAGCATATGCACTTTGGGCACGAAAATGAACTGGAGGGTTCTGGGTGATGCAGATGAAAGTTTATTAGTGAAGACATCATTCTAGTGAAGCATATTCAATTCTTCCCACGGTTCAATCTATCTCGTAGTTATGCAACATGTGTAACTCCTCCTGGTACTACAGTATTCGCTGTGCTAGCCAATACAATCCCATGGTTCCATAGGTGCTACGGAAGAACCGAAATTTCTCTGAGTAAATTCACAGTGATTGAATCTAGGGAGACCTTTTGACACGATGTTACTGTGCATCTTCCTCGTAAATGTAACTGGCAAAAAACTTTACAACGTTGAATGACTCACTGAATGAGGAGGTTATAAATGAGTATTTGACGGAGATGCGACCGGGAGTTCGACAATTCAGGGAGATTTACCGGAAGGGCGTTGGCACAGCGACTTGATCTTCAAACTGGTAGCACTATGGATAAGTCCCATCGCATGAGAAAGTAGATGATAATGAGACCAAACTTTCTCATTTCAAGTTGGTTGGAATTGTGGTCCTTCGGGTCGTCGATGTTGAATGGCGCTTAGTAGACGATCCTGGATGAGTACACTCGTTTGTACTTCAGATTGTCCCCAATTTCTCCATCGAGTCAACTCGTTTCAGATTAGAAATTTCATTGGTACACATTGGTTACTTCTGTGTTTATACTTCAAAGTACTCCATTTCAGTAGATCTTCGTGGATGTAAATATTGCCTCGTCCTGTGCTCGCAAAAGTTTGAAACACTCTTACAATCACATACACATGGTCAGAAAATGTTAGGATGGGAATGGTTGTAGACTGATGATCCAGGAAGTACAACTTCAGTCCAATCTGGATTTCTTTGAAAGAGATCTCTCGCAGCAACGACGTATGTACCACAGATTCAAGAAAGCGCTGATGTTAATTTCAATGATTACTACCAGGTGGGCATGCAGTGATTACAACAAATTCAAGTTGACTCCTTCCAATAGGGAAATCACCGACGGAGGAGTCGACAATATAGGTGCCGCAATACAATGATCGCTCCTCTGGCAGGTCTTGACCCACGGTTGAATCATCTCGACTCGGACCTCCAGTGCGTTGTCTGGCTTTGAGAATTGGCTTATGTGTAGCCGCAGGGTATTTCAGGCCATACAGAATGACAGGGATACTGTGTGCCGATGCCGCGTCAACATTCATAGCCGGCGTCGTCGATGCGCGTCAGTGCCGGGCCAATGCGCGCCCTTCAAAATTTACCAGACCCACATGATGATCTTCGACGCGGTCATGTGGTTATTCAAGTGACGAGCTTTCACGGTGTTAAGAAGAGGTGACGAAGAACCAGGCAATCTGCCTGAAGTCACAAGGATTCACAGAATGCGGCCTCAAACTCACGAACTTCTCCGGGGCTAACTAGAACTCACGAACTTCTGCAATCCTAAGCGAAGTAACGAAGTGACGAATGTGGCGTGGACTCTACGCCAACTGCACCAAAAGCCCACTCACCACCACTATACTGCCACCTCCTCCGTGCCTCTGGCACCACCACTACTTCAAGTTGTCTGCACCACATAAAACTGTTCTCAGAGGAAATCTTTGCTATCGTGTTGTTCAGAAAGGATGCAACTCTTATAAGAGGAATTTAGGGACATCTGAGTTGGTTATTGATTACACCGGAACCCTTGAAATTTTGTATTTAGGCCGTGTTATATCCATGCACTTTGACCTTCTGTTCCTACCGGAAGCTCCGGCGTACGGAGCATCCGCGTACGCCGGAGCTTCCGGTGTTTTGGAAGCCGTCGGTCCGACTTTGGACCGACTCAGCTGATCAGGTTTTCACACAATGAAGGATTACTGAGCGTTTCCCGTTTATCCGTTATCTATCTCATCCATCTGACTTCTCCGTCTCCGTATGTACTTCGCTTTGTTATATTCAAGTCCCGCTTTTGGTAGTCGCTTTGTCTTACCATATTAGGATATTGATCTTCAACTACTATATAAACCTTATGTACTATGCCTGTATTCTTCAGTTTGATTATTAACGTGCTTTGCTCTTCGCTCTGCTCTGAGTCGTTCCGGCATCACCGGAACTTCCGACTTCCTACTTCGTCCCATTCAGCACAGGTAGTACGCACACCCTTATCTTCCTGTGGTGCTTGCGCTATATCTACTGACTTCCGCTCTTCCGTCCTTCCGGTCTCCTCGGAACTTCGGATCACTTCCCCACGTCGGCTCGGTATATAACAGTATAATCAAACTCAACTACCTCTGCTGTTTCTATGGATTCCGACTCTCCCTATGTTGCTGCTGCGGTAAGGCTCGTCACGAGTCAACTTGCGGGTGACCCGGATCCGTGGCTGTGGGTACCTGCGTCTTCCGGAGCCCTACCCGGATCCGTGACCGACCCGCTTCCACGGGTACTTGACTCGCGGGTCGCGGGTTTCCCACGGATCAACTCACAGGTTTTTTTTCTTCTTTTACCATTTTTCACCGAGAAGTACATGTTTTAAAGCACTTCAAAACTTCTGAATAAATTGTCGGTTTTGACAAATTGCTACCCGGATCCGCGACTGACCCGTGCACATGGGTACCTGACCCGTGGGTAGCAAAACTCGCGGGTATTCCCACGGATCTACTCGCAGTTACCTGCGGGTAATCCCGACTCGTGACGAGCCTTATGCTGCGGTCATCTCCGAGAGGGCTGACCGCCCCAGACGCAAATCTCGCCTTTTCGCTAATATTATCCCGATGACTCCGCCCGTTAACACCATGTTGGACATTCCGACGTCCTACAATCCTCGTCCTCCTCCGGGTCAGATCCGTGGTCGCTCGCCTGCGCCTGCGGTTGCTTCTACGGTTAATGCTCCGGGACTAGTCACCAGTCCTCGGACCCCGGAGCATCCGGTCCGGTACCCTGCCTCACCTCACCCTCGTCGTAATCGCTTGGCTCAATTCGAAACTACTGGCATACCTTTTGTACAAGGTGGCCATATCTCCGATGTCGATAGCGAAGACGAAACAACTGGTCTTTCTCCTATTGTGGAAGGTCAGGAACCCTCTCATCCAGAGGCTGATCCTACGTCTTCTCCTGCGGATGAACCAGCCGATGACCCACCTGAGTTTCCTTCCGGAGGCGCTCTGGGTTCTTCCGGTCCTGGTCCCAACTGTGGTCGACCATCCGGTAGACCATCTGGTGGGGGTGGTGGTGGCGGAGGCGGTGGTGGCGGTGGTGGCCCTCCGGCCCCGTCGTCTAGCAGTTCTTCCACTGATCCGGAAGACCATGGAGATCCCCTGCTCAAATCGACCCTCCGGGGTCTCCGGGGTTTTCTTCAAGACTTCACCGCTCGTCAGGCTAATCCTCTTCCTCCTCGTTCAACTTGCTCGAACCTCCGGAATCCGGATATGTTCGATGGCTCCGATTCTTCGAAGCTTCAGTCCTTCCTTATTCAGTGTTATCTTCATTTTGCTGAGCGCGCCCAGGATTTTTCCACCGATGACGACAAGATCTTTTACATCATGTCGTATCTTCGGGGCACCACACAAGCTTGGTTCGAACCAAATCTCTACGACCAGGCTTCCGGTTCCGTTCCGGCATGGGACGGGAATTTCAAGCGCTTCATTTTGGAGCTGCAGGACAACTTCGGCCCGCACGACCCTATCGGGGATGCGGAAGATCTCATCCGGTCCGTTCGTATGAAACCGGGCGATCGGATCGCCATCTACACCGTTGAATTCGATCGATACGCTATGCTCACTCAGTGGGGCGATAATGCGCTCCGGCACCAGTATTACGAAGGCTTGCCACGCCGCATCAAGGATGATATGGTTCATCACAACTATGTCAACACTCTCCTTGGTGTTAAGCAAATTGCCCGGAAGATCGATCATCGGTGGTGGAAGCGCGAGTTGGAGAGGGTTCGGGAGCGTGAGCAAGAGAAGCTCAGCTCCGGTCACCAGAGCTCGTCCGGACAGTCGTCCGGTCAGCCATCTGGTGGACAGAAGGGCGGGAACAAGGGGTCATCCAACAAGACCTCCTCGGGTTCCTCTCCCTCCAACAATTCCTCCGGTCAGAAGTCCGGTTCCGGAAAGTCTTCTGGGTCGGCTTCGACTACTGCGACCTCCGGTCAGGCCTCTTCCTCCAAGAAGACGCCCAAGCCCTACGCCGACAAGCTCGACAAGTCAGGGAGGATCACGCAGGAGGAGCGCGATCGGCGCACTCGCCTCAACCTCTGCATGTACTGCGGTGGTCCTGGACACCAGGCTTCCGATTGCCGGAAGCGTTCCGGTGCAACGGCAAAGGCCGCCTCGGCCGAGTCCACCTCCGAGTCAAAAAAATGATCAGCAGCTCGGACGCCTCCGTACCTGTGCCGAGTTGCGTTGACTCCGAGGTACTCCCCGAGGTTCGTCTCAACGCTTCCGCTCTTTCCGCTAATGCCCTTTATGTCGATATACTTGTATCTCTGTTCCGTCCGTCCGTTATCTCTTCCGGTACGGATTTATGCTCAACCATACTTCCTTCCGATGTATTACGAATTGCCACGGGATTCAACTCCCGCTTACGATTTCTTATTGATTCTGGTTCCTCGCATTGTTTTATCTCCGCGAAGGCCTGCGAAATCTATGGGTTGATTCCGTATGCGGTAGATCCGGTCCTACTCCGGTATCTCGACGGCTCTTCTTCGATCATTAATAAGCAGCTCTGCCTGCTTCTCCAATTCCCTTCCGGCGAAGTCCATTCTATGGAATTCTATGTCACCCGTCTTGATTCTCCCTCCGATATGGTTCTTGGATACAACTGGCTCTCCCGCATTAATCTGTTGATTAACTGGTCCGACGCCACAATCTCTTTCCGTTCCAACTCATCCGGAGTCTCTGTGTCGACACACCAGGATACTACTCCTGATCTAGTTCCGGTCGCTCCAACTATGGACAAGGTTCTTCCGGTTCCGGCATCCCCGACCGTGGTTCCTACACCGGCCCCGACGTCTTCGCCACCTCCAGGTCCTTCCATGGACAGTCCCGGTCCCTTTACAGACGCTCCGGAGGCCTCTGAGCCTCGTCCCTTCTCTCCGCCGCGGCATACAGCACCATCATTCGAGACAAGTCCACTGTCCAGTATACGCTCCGAGCGTGTCCTTCCGAGGAAGCCATGGCTTGCACCGGCTCCACGGAAGTTCCGGACCTTTCCGGTCTGCCTTCCGAATATCACGACTTCGCTGACGTCTTCTCTGAGCAGGAAGCGTAATCTTCCTCCTCATCGAGAGTTCGATCTCAAGATCGAGACAAACGAAGGCGAAGTCCCTCCGGTCGGACACGTTTACTCCCTTTCCCAAAACGAGCTCTCCACTCTCCGAGAGTTCATCGACAAGAACTTGAAGTCCGGATTTATATATCCATCTCGTTCGAGTCACGGGGCTCCTATCCTATTCGCCAAGAAGAAAGATGGTAGTCTCCGGTTATGCGTCGACTACCGGGGTCTCAACCGGATCACGAAGAAGGATCGCTATCCGCTTCCTCTGATCTCCGACCTCCTAGACGCACCGGGGAAGGCGCATATTTATACTAAGCTTGATCTGCGGCATGCTTATCACCTCCTCCGAATCGCTGAGGGCGACGAGCGTAAAACAGCGTTCCGGACTCGCTATGGTTCCTATCAGTTCCGGGTTGTTCTGGAAGGCCTCACCAATGCTCCGGTGGCGTTTCAACGCTTCCTGAACACCCTCTTTGCCGACTTGCTGGACGTCTACGTCATAGTATATTTGGACGACATCCTCATCTACTCCGACGATCCAACCCAGCACTCCGAGCACGTCCGGGAAGTTCTCAGTCGCCTTCGAGCTTCCGGCCTTTACTGCAAACTGTCAAAATGCGAGTTCGGCGTAGACACCTGTGAATACCTCGGCTACATTCTGTCGCCGGACGGGTTCCGGATGTCTCCGGAAAAAGTCTCCGCTATCACGGACTGGCCAGTACCGCGCAAAGTCAAGGACGTTCAATCGTTCCTGGGCTTCTGCAATTTCTATCGACGATTTATCTGGAACTATTCCGCTATTACTATTCCTTTAACGCGGCTTACTCGTTCCAATATCAGATGGAATTGGTCAGACAAATGTCAAACGGCTTTCGAAACACTCAGGCGCGCTTTTATGGAAGCTCCGGTGCTCGCGCACTGGATTCCGGGTCGACAGATCACAGTCGAAACCGACGCTTCTGACTACGCCATCGCCTCCATTCTCTTGATCCTCGGCGACGAGGGCGAAATCCACCCAATTGCGTTCCGGTCCCGGACACTCGGTCCGGCCGAACTCAATTACGACACGCACGACAAGGAACTGCTTGCGATGTTCGACGCCTTTACTATCTGGCGACATTACCTCGAAGGATCGCCTCTTCCGGTCGACATTGTCACGGACCACAAGAACCTCGAATACTTTGCGACTACGAAGATACTCACTCGTCGCCAAAGTTCGATGGTCCGAGTACCTCTGCCGGTTCAATATGGTCATCTGGTTCCGGCCCGGTAAACTCGGAGGTAAACCTGATGCTATGAATAGACGATGGGACGTCTACCCAAAAGAGGGGGATAGGGCTTATGGCCAGCTTAACCCTCAGAATTTTTACCCCATTTTTACTCAGGATCAACTCACGGCATCACTCCGGGCGACCTATCTCGAGGAAATCGTTCTTCGAGCCACCGTTGTTATGGACATCAAGAAACTTCATTCCGACATCCGGTCCAATTACGACAACGATCCCGCCGCACTCGCTGGCATTGCCGCCGTGACTTCCGGCAAAACCACGCGCTGGTCACTTGACCCTTCCGGACAACTCCGGTATGATGGACGCATATGGGTTCCCTTGGCCTCCGGAAACTCTCCGGAGTTGCGAGTACGTGTACTTCAACACTTGCATGACCATGTCCTCTCTGGCCATTTTGGACAGAACAGAACCCTCGCAATCGTCCGACGCGAATATACCTGGCCGGAGTGCCGGACTTTCGTCCGGGACTACTGTCGGTCTTGTATCGTTTGCAAGCGCAACAAGAAGCAATGGCACCGTCCCGGATTGCTGAAGCCTCTTCCGGTTCCCATTCGTCCTTGGGATTCTATCTCCATCGACTTCATCGAGCAACTTCCGGTTTCCGGCGAGTACAATACTATCCTCGTAATCGTTGATCGTTCTACCAAGCAGGTTATTCTCATTCCCTGCGATCAACATATCAACTCTCCGGAACTCGCTCGACTTTTCCTTATTCACGTTTTTCTCCAAACACGGTGTTCCCTCACACGTTACGTGCGACCGTGATTCCGAATTTATTTCCTCCTTCTTCCGGTCCTTGGGTGAACTCCTCTCCATGGAGCTGCACTATACTTCCGGTTACCATCCGGAAGCCGACGGACAAACCGAACGTATGAATCAGACTGTTGAGCAATATATTCGCATGTACTGCTCATACCAACAGGATGATTGGCACCACCTCCTTCCGCTTGCCGAATTCGCTCTCAACAACTCTCCGAACGCTTCGACCGGAATTTCTCCGTTCTTCGCGAACAAGGGTTATGATCCGGCAATTACCATTCATGCGGAACACGACGTCGCTAACATGTACGCCAAGGATTACGTGGTCGACCTTCAAAGCCTGCATCAGTTCCTCCGGGAACAGATCACTTTCGCTCAGCAGCGTTACAAAGAAACTGCTGACTGGAACCGGATTCCGGATCCCCGATTGCAGGTTGGCGACCAGGCGTTCATCTCGACGAAGTTTTTCCGTACTAAACGTCCGACTCCGAAATTTTCGGAAACCTATCTCGGACCGTACGAGGTTATCGCCAAGCCCTCCGCGGCTTCCTACACCATCCGTCTTCCCAAGACTCTTTCACAAGTTCATCCGGTTTTCCATATTTCTCAACTCGAGCCCCACGTTCCGAATCCATTTCCCGGCCGTGAGGAACCTCCTCCGGCCGCGGTCGAGGTCATTGACGGTGACGAACACTTCGAAATCAAGCAAATCGTTGATTCGAAGATCGACCGGAGATTCCGAACTCCTGGAACACGACTCCGTTATTATGTGGAGTGGCTAGGGTATGAGAATACCGATGAACAGTTTGATTGGGTTAGTGCTGACGACCTTGACGCCGATGAACATATCAACAACTTTCATCGTCGTTTCCCGAACAAACCGGGTCCCAACTTATAACTCACGCAATTTCGGATCTTCCGGTTCTTTCGGAACTTCTGATCGTTCACACGAATATACCAAGAAAATATCTGCGTTGAGTTTCAAGAAAAATATCTATATACATTTTTTATTTGATCATTCTTCCGGTCATGCGTCGACTTCCATGTCTTCGGCCTCGCCCTGGTTGTCCTCCCCGATCTCGTCCTTCTCCTGCTCCTCTCCGTCTTCCGGAGCTTCCGCATCCACCGGAGCCTGCGGCGATTGCGGAACGTCCTGCGTGACGATCGGCGGCACCAGGTCTTCTTCGTCCTTCTTCTCCTCCTCTGACTCCGTCTCCGACTTGTCGCTACTCCCTTGCACCGCTTCCAACCTCAGCTTCTCACGTTCTTCTTCCTCGTCCGAATCCAGCACAGAGATGTGTGAACGGCCGTCGTCCGCGAACTCGAGATCGGATGGCCATCCTCCGTCGAGGTCGATCTCCTTCGGCTCCTCCTTCGGGGTCTTCGACTTCTCGCGACCCTCCGGCGATTTCGGAGCCTCCGGGGTTTTCGGAGCTTCCGGTTTCTGCGGAGCTTCCGACTCCTCGTCTGAGTCATCCACGATGATGGCCCGCGCCCTGCGCCGCTCTTCCTCCACTTCTACCGACGCCCGATCCCTTTCCAATTCCTCCATTGCTGCAAGCAGCCACTCCGGTTTCTCGTTCTTGTACACGTTGTGGTGGAAAATTGCCAACGTGTTCGAGAGGACGGAGTGGGTGGTGCAGTATCGGTGGCGGTAAGTGTTCCGACTCCCCTCGAGATCATCAACGCGACGATCGAGGCGACGTAGCATGTCACGGAGGTCGTTGATGCGGGTCCAGGGTGGTATGGTCGGAACCTCCGGTCCGTCGTCGTCTTTGTCGGACGAGACGAGACAACGATGTACGCTGGCCAAGGCCCTACAGCTAGGCCCCGCAACGTTGTCAGCAGAACGTCCGGTCTTCTTGGGCTTCTTCTTGCCCTTCGTTTTCTTACTCTTCTTCGCCGCGGAGGCGGCGACTGAACCTTCCCGACGCTTGTTGACGCGAGTCGGGTGCTGCGGAAGCAGCGTGCACTTGGTGTGCGTCCGCTGGCACTCAGTACAGGTGCGGGTGGTGGCCTTGCTGCCAGTCTCGATCTTGCAAACGAGGCCCTTCTTCTGGCATCGTTTGCATGCTACGGAACTTCCGGTTAGTACGGACCTTCCGACGAGCCCACTGTGACGTACCTTCGACCTGCTTCTCGCTATCCGTCTCCACATTCTTCTCGTTTGCCCCGTCGTCTCCTCCCGACCCCGAGTCACTCCGCTCCGCGTCGTCTCCGCCTCCAGGGTTCTGGAGCTCTTGCATGCACGCCGCGATCTGCGCTAGCACCTGCTCCTCCCCCCGATGACACATCTCCGCCTCCCTCAGGCGCTCCTGCAGCGCCTTCATCTCCTCCTCCGATGCTGCCTTCCGCGCCCGCTTCTTCCGTCGTTCCTCCTCCGCGAGCTCCTCGTCAAGCTCATGCTCGGTAGCACGCTTCTTGCCCTTGTCTGGGCGCTTCTTCTTGTCGTCGTCGCTTCCGTCGCTCAGAGGCTCCGAGCGCGTGATGGTGAGGCCAGTAGCGAGAGGCGGCATGTGGGATGGTGGGAGGAAGCAAGAAGAAAAGATGAGTCACTCCCGCTTCGGTTCCGAACTTTGTGGGTCCAGTCACGTGACCTTCTCGAACATTAGACGCTTGGGTGGCTATTCGCTATACGGCTATTTTGACTTCAACGAACTGTTTTCGACAAAGTTTCTTCGACATATCTCGACTCGTTTCCTATGTTCCTTGGGGGAAAGGAACGTAAGAGGGGGATACTGTTATATCCATGCACATTGACCTTCCGTCCGTACCGGAAGCTCCGGCGTTCGGAGCATCCGGTCTTTCGGAAACTGTCGGTCCGCCTTTGGACCGACTCGGCTGATCGGGTTTTCACGCAATGAAGGATTACTGAGCGTTTCCCGTTTATCCGTTATCTATCTCATCCATCTGACTTCTCCGTCTCCGTATGTACTTCGCTTTGTTATATTCAAGTCCCGCTTTTGGTAGTCGCTTTGTCTTACCATATTAGGATATTGATCTTCAACTACTATATAAACCTTATGTACTATGCCTGTATTCTTCAGTTTGATTATTAATGTGCTTTGCTCTTCACTCTGCTCTGAGTCGTTCCGGCATCACCGGAACTTCCGACTTCCTACTTCGTCCCATTCAGCACAGGTAGTACGCACACCCTTATCTTCCTGTGGTGCTTGCGCTATATCTACTGACTTCCGCTCTTCCGTCCTTCCGGTCTTCTCGGAACTTTGGATCACTTCCCCATGTCGGCTCGGTATATAACAGCCACACAGACTGGTTGGAAATCAAACAAGATGTTAAGACTAATGACAAAATATTCCGTGATATTTCAGTTCTGCATGTTGCTTCACAGGCCTATCGTTTGCGGGTGATTCAAATGACTGATGGTTTGCTGAATCTGCCATATTGCAAGTGGAATAAAAATATCTGGAGACCTCCAGGGTGTTTACGCTATCTTGCTCGGCATACCCCAGGATATCTTGTAGGCTCATTGTTTATCGGGCTTAATTAGCATGGTTTTTCCATACTTTCTTTCAACAATTTCTTGGTCCATTCTGTGCACCCTGTTTCTCTTCGTCATTGAACACCTCAGAGAACTGCTATAGTTTGTTGAAATCACTGTTTAAAGCCAAAACAATATCCCAAGAAATTGTCACCGTGTAACAGGCATGTTTAAGCAGCAGTTTGCACCCCAAAAACCACTAGAGTGCAGCTACCATCATTTCTGACCACACTTTAAAGCAGGTCAATTTAGTGCCTAACTGGGATATCTAGTGCCCAATGCACTAACTGGCAGCCGGAGTGCCGGAGCTTTGTCAGCATTAGTCCCAAATCGGGCACTAAATCTATTCCAGACACCGCACGACGGCCCTCCCAGCCACCTCCACGACCATTTGCGGCTGTTTCCGGTCAGCTTATGTCAGATTAGATCCCCATTTGGATGTCACGAGGTAGGTAGGTCCGGCCGGAAGTTGGTTTTCAAAACAAAACAAAAAAAAAACGGCATCAGGTAATTGATTAATTTTTTCGAACCCCCTTGCCTCCGGGCTCCCTCGACGCCCTAAGTCAAGAGGCGTCCGATCTTGTTATCGGGCAGTATATCAACAGCACGTGCCGCTGAGGCACCTTCCATATCGGGTTGTTTGTTCTGTAAACACCTAGACTCCCACATTCTTCGCTGCGGCGAGTGCCAACCCAGAACCGAGCGGCGAGTCCGATGAGAGTACACCAACCGACCGGCGACGCATCTACGACTCCCGCATACTCCTACCGTTCGCTAGGGAGTAGCCGGCTCATCTGCTGCTCCTGGAATCCCTGAAAACCACAGCAGCGTTGGAACGCGGTCGCGGGCCCGACTCACTGTGAGCTACCAACAAACCACCAATCCTGGTGTAAATAGTGTACATAATATACCCCTCCTTTGCGTATCTGTACATCCCAATACCCTCAATATGTTCCAGCCCCACTCTGCTCCTCCTGCCGCTCCGTCATCCCATTCAGCAACAATCACTACATATTCATGGACAACAGTTAACAGCTCCAGTTCAGCGGAGCTCAGCTGTATACAATACGGTCAACCAGCCAAGAAAGGAGCGAGCCTGCAGATAGTATGGGCATTAAAGATTTGGAGGCTCATTTTCTAGTGAGTGCTTCCGAAAATATTTCTGTACCTACTTGAACATGTATAAAGTGTGTGAAAATATTTTCCCGAGCTTTCTTGGCTATTTATCGTGTACACTGCGTAATTTAAGTCGAATAGGAGGCAGACATCCGAAAGGAGACGGAACCCGATATGGGAGGTGCCTCAACGGCACGTGCTGTTGATATGCTGCCCGATAACAAGATCGGACGCCTCCGAGTGCCCTAAGTTGTCTCTGAGTCTCAGCGCTACTCTGGCAAAAATTCAAAAAGAACGTACGCTGTCTTCGCAGCTTGTATCACCAGCACTGGGCCACTTGCCTTCAGGAGACCAAGTTATTTAAAAGTCACCGCTTGGGTGACCTCGTCGTTCTCCAACTCTCACACGACGTTGAATTTCACCACTTTGGCATATCATCCATAGTCTGCTGGATGATCATTACACCTTGCTGAAGATTTAGCAATCCGCTTGCGACCGTGTTGTGTCGGACCCCGTATTTGTGAAGCGCCCGGCTTCATATTGGGTCTTCTCGCGAGTATGGGACCAAGGGGCGGCTAACCGTTAGCAGCCGCCGCACCTCAGAGCGCTGAGGTGTCCAAGGCGAGTTCACATCCTTAGATGGAACTCGAGCCTGTAACCCGTTGCTGCGGGGCCACGTTACCCTTGACGGGGCTCCTGTAACCTGGAGAGGTGGGCAGAGCTGGGTGCCCAGCCGGAGTGATTGACCTAGAGGGGTCGCATCTTCACTCTCGTCTTGAGGACGTAGCTTGAAGTAGTATGCGTGTAAGATAGATTAAGATTATGTAATCGACTTGCGAACATAACAACCGTAAACTACTTGATCGTACTCGAGAATATACGTATCCGTCACAGTGCCCCCCAGTGCGAGCAAGGAGTTCAAGTGCCAGCAACTTCATCATCCGTGTCGTAGAAGTCGTCGTCCCTTTCGTAATTAGGTTCAGCCGCAGGAGGAAGCACGTCGGACTGAGATTGAGCGTCCGCGATGAGCCCGACTTGCAGATCTATTTCGGCCGCTGCTCTTTCAGCCTTCTCGCGTTCGGCATCCTCCTCAGCGTCGCTCCGCTCCCCTCGCGCAAGCTTTTCCCGAGCCAATCTTTTACCAGGGCGGTTGTGCCTTCTCACCCTCGGTTTCTTCCTCTTCTCACTGACGCGGTCGCGGAACCGTACTCCAAATCGATCAAATATGGAATCACCGTGAGGATCTTCCGTATTCCCCTCGTCGGAGAAACGTTCCAGCAGACTGCGGGGAGGGGGAAACGGATTGGAGTCGGTTAGTCGTCCGAGAAGGGATGGTGGATCCACGTCCATAGGGACGACATCATGCGACAACGGTGGGCCAGAATCGACTATCATGGGTGAGGGCGGGCGCGGTCCGGGAACGATAGGTATGACAGGGACCGAGCTATCCTGTGCGGAGATGTTTCCTCTGGGAGGCGAACGACTACGACGCGAGACAGGCGACCGCGATCGAGAACGGGGACGTCGTGAGCGGGACCGGGATCGGTACCGTGAGCGCGAGCGGTAGCGAGGCGGGGAACGAGATCGTGAACGTCGATACCACGTGGGGGGAGATCGCGCGCGCGGACGGTAGTACCGAGCGGGTGAGGGTGAGCGCCATCGACGGCGTGGTGGGCCTGGCGGATAGCGGTCGTCCTCCAGTGTCCGTCGAGAGCTCGACGCTACGGCGTTATTCCGGGAAGCGGGTGGGATTCCAGGTCCCCGTGGCACCGCCGTGACTTTCTTTTGACTATTAGTCGAGGGGTGGATTGCCAATGGGGGGACAGGCTCTTCGGAACGCTCTGGGGCGGTGACTACGTTTGCAGGAGGTGTTCCCGGCGGAGTCGACGTAGACGAACTCGACGCCGGGGGTAGGTAGAGAGGAACGGGAGCGCGAGGCGATGGGGTCGACCCTAGAGAAACCGAGTCTATATTATCCACTCGTTTCGCCCAATCGCCGTCGTTCGCATCATACGAGCCATCATCGAGGCGGGGAAGGAAACGCGCTTCCGGCTGTTTAGCAACACGTCCCTTGTACTCCTTCGCCGGCTTCTCGCGTCTGTACATCCAGAATGACGCGGGCCGGCGTTGGTACGTTGTATTGCTCTTGAAATGGAACCGCATGTTGGGGACGGGTCGCCCGTATTCCTCCTCCGTCGTCAAGCCCATGTTGCCGTCGAGCAGTTTCAGGTCGTCGAAGACGAGCTTCCGTTGATAGTGCCTGTCATACCACATTTCCTGTCCCGACTCTAACTCGTTGCGTCCCTTCCTACTCATCCCTTGCTCTAGCATCACCATCTCTCCGGTGTCTTCCCGCTCTCCTTCCCGGTAAGTTACCCATGCCGAGCCCTTGTGGTCCAGGATTCTAGGCGGGCAAAGCCAAGGGACTCGATCAATGTCGATTTTCACCGAGTCGGGCCGCGAGTGGTCGTCCGCGGCGGCATCCGGAATTTTATCGGGACGGTGCCCTCCTCCGACGGCCCTTTCCAAGCGCTCGGTATCCGCGGCGAATTGGAGCCCCCCACTGGTGGCCGAAGGAGCAGGGTTGGGGCCGAGGATGGTCTTTCTTCGGGCAAGCTCGCGTTCATCATGCGTTCCTCTATCACGCTCTAAATCTCTGGGGAGATCCCGAGCGGACGACGCCCCTAGTTGCCACTGCAAACTTGAACGGAGTCGCTCAGCAGGGGAGCTCTGCACGTTCGAGTGAGGTACCGGGTACAGCTCGGTCGCAGTAAAGCGATAGTCGTCGCGCACGGCGATGCGGTCGTGCTCGTTGTCGAGCGAATGAAGCATGGGGCCAACTTCGGTGTGTTGAACGAATGAGTCGCAGGCATCGAGGGCGGGCTCGGCGTCGGGGAGTTCGTGGATGACGAAACAAGGAATTTCGGCGCGGGTGAGGAACCAGACGCAGTCTGTCTCATCAGCGCCGTTAATCCAAGTGCCGATGTAGCGTTCGTCGGCAGGAATGATGACAGGGTCGTCAGATTTGACGGGAGGAGAGGCCGCCAGCATCTCCACCATGGTGACCCACGCGCGTTTTTCGCGCATCCCTCTTTGACATTCCGCTAGTGAGTCGACCGCTGCCTCGTAACTAGATATCGAGGCGAGGCTCTCGACGACCGCAGTCGGAGGCCACCGAGGCCTTCCCGAATTCAACGACGTTCTCCCTTTTGCGAGGCGGGGAATTTGGAAGGCGATGTCTCTGTCGAGCTCCTTATTACGCTTGACGAGGGAGTCGACGTAGCTGGGGCGCAGTCGGCCGTTTAGTTGAGGATGGTCGAGAGGATTCTCCCAGACGGAGTACACAGGCGTGTACTCAACGTCCAGCGAAGTTGCTCGGCTTTCGCGCAGCAAAAATCCAAGCCAAGGCCGTTCAGCTCGGTAGACTTGGGGCACCTTGGTGAAGTCGGACGGTCCTCCTTGTCCATCGTAGCGTCGTTGAGCTAGATCGCCTGCGATCGGCACTTGCCCCATCAGAGCGAATGGTCCCGGGTAGTAGGGGTCCTGGAGAGAGTTGGCACTCCAAATCCAGAACTGCCTGCCTCCGATTGATACGATCCGCGAATGGTACCAACGGATCGGGGGAAGCTTGAACGCCAAACCGTCGTCTACCGCAGGTATAGCTTCGTATCCGTGGTAGCTCCGCAAGCGACGCGTCGAGTAAACTCGTGTCTCCCTTGTAGGGGCATCGACATTGATGGTCTCTGCGGCGTTCGCGAGGTCGGCGTCCATGGCAGTAAGCGGAGTCTCGCTTTCGGACTACACGCTCGTGGAGGCTTGAGAAGAATTAAGACCAGGGATGGAGTCTCGCGTTCGGACTCGACAACACCTGGTGAAAGGAGAAGAAAGGATTCGGTGGGCGTCGAATGTGATGGAATAAAGGAAATATAGGCAAACAATCCCACGATGGCCCGGGTCTACCGAGAATCACGATAAGATAAGAAAAAGGCGACTATGATCAAAGCTTTTTGAGGGAGATGTACTCGCGACGCAGTTCAGGGGCGTTGCGTAGGTCGTACTCCGATATCCAGGAGTCTTCTGATGGATCGAATCCTCTCCAGCGCACAAGGTACATGCGGCGATTGCCGTCCTTGCGCTTAGCCAGTCTATGGCCGAGGATCGCTTCCACCTCGTACTCGTCGGAGGCGTTCAAGAGATCACGGGTTGGGGGAAGGGAGACGTGTTCGCCGTATTCAGGAGAGGATTGTCGGTATTTACGTAGATGAGCAATGTTGAAGATGGGATGCATCGGATAATTGTCGGGTAGTCGGAGCCGATACACTACCGGATTGATTTTCTCTAAGACTTCGAAGGGACCTATGGTGCGTTGTACCAATTTGCGTCCAGTGCCCTGAACGTCGATCAGCTTCAGGGTATGAGGATTGACCAGGGCCATATCTCCGGGTTGTAATTCCACCACGGAGCGGCGTCCTTTATTGTAGGATCGAGCTTGTCTCTCTTGAGCGAGAACAAGTGCGTCTCTAGCGTTCTGCCGATGTAGATCAAGCACCGCGACGAAATCCTCGGCTTTCTGGCTAGCCATGAAGGGTCGACGAACGGGATCTTCGTTGAGCACCAAGGGACCGGCCATGATCTGAGGCTGATATCCCATAAGAAGGAAATCCGGAGTGTACCCCGTCGATCCGTGCACGGAGGAGTTGTAAGCGCGGGCAGCCTCACTGAGCCAACGAGCCCAGGAGGTCCTGTCCTTCGCTACATACGCTCGCAGCATCTGTTCGATGGTCGCGTTGAGTACTTCCGTCTGTCCGTCCGTCTGTGGGTGATGCGAGGAAGACAGAGCCATAACTCCTCCATAATTCTCCACAACGGAGCGCCAAAAGGCAGTGGCCCATCGTTTATCCCTGTCGGCTATGATACGTTCGGGCAAACCGTACACGTTCACGACTCGATCTACAAAAATCCTGGCAAACCCTTCTTGCGATAGTTCGTTGTGAGTAGGGACGATGAGAGCGAACTTCGTGAGCTTGTCCACGATAACGAGTATGGCCGTAAAATTCTCAGGTCCGGAGGGCGGTAGACCTGTAATAAGATCTAGCGACACCGTAGAGAACGGTTTACGAGGAATGTGAGCGGGTCGCAGACCTCCCATAGGAGCCAGGTGATCAACTTTGATTTTCTGGCAAACATCGCACGTAGTAGCGAAGTCGTCCGCATCCGCGTTCATAGTCGGCCAGAAGAACAATTCCTTCAGCCTAGCTAGGAATCGTTTGGGCCCAGCGTGAGCGCTCTCGTACGCGTTGTCGTGCATCCATTTGAGTATGAAAGGAACTTGGGCCTTTGGGACGCACAGCCTCGAGTTCCAATCAGCATCTATGAAGTAAAGTAGGCCATTCGCGCCCTTCTGGAACCGAGAAGGAGTCAAAAGCGATTCAGGATTCGGGACAGACTCGGCATAATGTTTTCGGAAATAGGAATCGCCATGGTATCCTGCGGAGAACTCCTTCAGAAACTCGGGTTTCGCCGCCACTAATATATGAGCGCGGTTGTCCCAGTCATCTTCAGGCGTCTCGAACGCGGAAATCTTGGTTCCAGTAGGATACGTCCAATGGTCAGAATTGGGGAAAGGAAAGTTATCCTGATCAGGAGTCCCCTCGGGCGACTCGACTGTATCGGGAATTCCAGCCAATGTGGATTCGGGGGCTGATTTGGCCTTCTTGGCTTGGCGGCGAGTAAGAATGGGGTATGCTTCGTATTTGAGCACAACGTCCTCCCACCACATCGCCGTGAAGGCGGCTTTCTTGGCATGAGCAAAGGTATCTTTATCCTCGGCGGCCTGAGCACGAAATTGCTTGTCCTCGTCTTGAATAATAGACGGTATGTCGTCTCGGAGAGGTGACGTATGCGGCGGAATTCGAGGAAGCCTTGACAAGGGATCCACGTTAGAGTGGATACGACCTGGCCGATGCACTATCTTAAGTCCAGGATAGGCAGCGAACACCGCCCCCCACGCCGCTAGTCGCCGATTGGCGTTCTCGTAAACTCGAGCCCACTGAAGGGCAGCATGATCTGTGATCAGAATAACCCGTTCCCCCTCGATAAATGGCTGAAATTTTACTAGTGCGTCCTTCGCACCCAGCGCTTCACGCTCGGTGGCGCTGTAATTGCGCTCCGCTGGCTTCAAAGAACGACTCCAGTAAGCGATAACCCTTTCCACGTGTACCACAGTATCTTCAAATGTCGGAGCCCACTTGTCCTTGACAGGCAGCTCAACGACGTCGTCCGTCAAATTTGTAAACAACTTGGGGACCGGAAGATTGGCTTTCCATGCCCCCCAAAGCCGATCGTAAATGCTCGTACCCTTCAAATCTCGAATAGCCATGGGTTGCACCTGCTGCAGACTCGACCCCATTGCGAAGTCGGAAGCGTCCGTATACAGGCGGTACGGACGTCCCTGTATAGGATGTCCTAGTATAGGGGACACGGCTAGCGCGTCCTTGGCTTGCTTGAACGCGACCTCATGTTCCGCTTTCCATTCGAACTTCACGCCCTTCTTCAAGAGAGAAAAAAGCGGAGCCGCAATGTAGGCGTAATATGGGATATAACCGGAGAAATAAACACACATGCCCAGGAATTTTTGCAAGTCGTTGACATGCGTGGGTCGTGCTAACTCCAGGATAGCTGCCACCTTTTCCCTGTGCGTCGATAGCCCTAGTCTAGAGACTTTCTGACCCAGCAACAGGATAGACGAGAATCCGACGAAGCATTTCGGAGGGGATAGCGTAATGCCCGCTTTCGCTATAGCTCCCAGCACCTTGTCAAGATGATCGAGGTGCTCTTCCCAGCTCTTAGAAAATACGACAATATCGTCGATATAAACCAGAGTGAAGAGCCACAAGTACGGGGCGAGAACTCCTTGCATGACCCGTTGAAACACCGAAGGCCCGTTCCGAAGACCGAACGGCATCCTACGAAATTGCCATAAACCCCTATGTGACCGAAAGGCAGTCCTCTCCTTCGCGTCGTCGGCCATCTCCAGCTGAGTAAAACCGGCTAATGCGTCGAAGGAAGAAAGAACTTGAGCCCCGCTGAGTGACTGCAAAATCTCGGACTGTCGAGGTATGGGAAATTCATCCGGAATCGTTCGATCGTTCAGTTTTCGATAGTCGATCACCAGTCGAGGTTTGCCATTCCTGTAGACCACCACGCACGGAAATCCCCAGGGACTCACGGATGGCTCGATAACTTCAGCTTCGAACCAGGCATCCTGTCAAGAACCGTTCCCGGCGGACCGATAAGGAAAGTCGGCGGAGTAAAGCGGGGCCGGTGACGACGGGTCCGCGCGGGAGCCGTACTCGGTGAAAGGGAAAAGGTAGAGGGCTATGGCTTCAGCTCGTGCGCTGCGCCCTTCTCTACGCCCAGTGCCCAAATTTCAGGATAGAGTCGAAGACAGAATGCGGAGATGAACGGAGTCCGCAAGAGAATGAGAGTAAGGCAAGTCTAAGTCGATATTCAAACTGAAGTCTAACTACCGACATGAGAGCTATTTATAGGAAAGTATAAAGACATATGGAGAAGTCGGATTAGACGGAGGACCGAGTCCTCCGTGATGTATGAGTAAGTATCAGTCAGATGTACGTCGGAGAAGTCGGAGGTCCGACGTGTCCGTGATAGAAGCGTGTCAGAGCATAGCATAAGGCATAGGTATAAACCGAAAGCAGTACAAACCAAAAGGAGAACAAGAAGTCGGAGTGGACCGGGGCCGGGGAAGTCCGTGTGTGGCTGTTCGTCGGAGATGATCGGATCCGAGAGGTCCGATGGCACGGCCCGTGACAGTATCCCCCTCTTAGCGCCGAACCCATGAGGCGCTAAAGAGTGAGAATTCCTGCCTAAGCCGGATGATCCGAAAATCCCGTGTGAACGGACTCCGATCAGCTATATATGTCCACGTGATGGGAATGTGAAAAAATCAACAACTCTCTCTCATACCACCACCATCTCCACAACCCGAAACCCCCCGCTCCGCCAACTTCACATCCCGAAACCCCCTGCTCCGCATTACTCCGCTCCGATGTCTCAACGTCGCGTCGCTACCATCAAAAAGGACGAGGACTCCGAGCAGTGGCGCCAGAAGCTGCTCAACGCCACCGAGTCCGAGGTCATCACCCACTTCGGGTACGCAGACATTACAGAGTGGTACACGGTGCAGACAGCGGAGGACGAGCGGAAGGCCGAGGAGGCGAAGAAAGAGCGACTCCGCCTGGAGAAGCTGAAGGAGGACGAGCGGCTCCGCAAGGAGAAAGAAAAGGAGGACGAGCGGCTCCGCAGGGAGAAGGAGAAGGAGGACAGGAAGCGGAAAGCGACGGAGGCCGCCAACAAGGAGGGCAGCAGCCAGGGAGCTGCAAACCGCAAAGGCAAGCAGGTTGCAGAGGGAGAGAAAACGGGCAAGAAGCGCAGAGGCGGCTCCGTCGGCGCCGAGGATGAGAGGGACGCCAAGCGGGTGAAGGTGGATGAAGAAAGGTGCGTCGCAATCCGTCGGATCCGGCGTATTTACTGATTTTCTAGCACAGTGTGCAAACTGCATCAAGGCACACGAGGAGAAGTGCGTAGTCGAGTCCGGCAAAAAGTCGTGCTCGTACTGCGTACGCCGCAAGATTGGCTGTGATCGCGCAGCTGGCGGGTCCGTCGGGCCCGCCATCGATCCGGAATTGCTCCAAGCCGGAGTCGAGGCCCAGGAGTCCACGGCGGCACTGCTCCGTTCCATGGGGCACCGCCAGCATCGAATGGAGGCGTCGCTGATCGACCTGGAGGAGAGCGTGGACGACGTCCGTACGGAGCTCCAGCACCTGGGGCAGCTCCTCAAGATCGGCCTCCGGATGGCCTACGGTGACGAAGCGGAGGCTCCGCTCTCCACCTACGAGCAAAGGGTCGAGGAAGAGTGGGAGGAGATTAAACGGTCCCGTGAGACCGGAGCCCGGTCGGAGAGGGCGAAGTACGCCGAGGAACGCCAGAAAACCGGTGAGAGCGGGGCCGAGTCGGAGAAGAGAAAAAAGAAGAAGGAAAAGAAGAAGGATGACGGCGCGAACAAGGAGTTCGTGCAAGGGAGTTCGAAGGGTTGAGGAGACGGAGGGTGACGGGGCCGAGGGAGCGGAGCCTGACGGCTCCGCCAAAATGTATATAATAGTTGTTTGTATAATTTTGAAATCTTTCTTGGATGAATGTGTGAATAAGAGTAAGAATGAAAAGGAATAAAGGAAAAACGCTCAGAAAACCTTCATTGCGTAAAAACCTTTTATCCCAACCGGGGCCTTGCGGAGGTCCGCTAATAATCAGGTCCTGGTCGATCGGGATATCTGGCGTGATATTCTTCCACCAGCTCACTTGCGTGAGCGAGTTCATCAGCCCTAAGCCACTGAGTCTCGTCCGGTGTTCCGGCATAGCCGTCCCATCGTACAAGGTACACAAGCGGAGGCCGACGGCGCCGATCGAGCTTGCTATTGAGGATTTCAGCAATCTCATATTCCACTTCGCCATCGATTTCTATCGGAGGGGGCGGAGGCTGGATGCGACCCGGGATGTTGTTCGGAAATCCGGGCTCCAGTTGGGAAATGTGGAAAACAGGGTGAATTTGGCGCATGTCTCGAGGAAGTTTAATGGTGAAGGAAGCGGGTCCGGGTTGGGCAATAACTTCATAAGGACCATAGAAGAGTTCAGAGAATTTTCTTGCCGGACGGGCTGTGCGGAATCCGTCCGCCTTAATGTAGACTTCATCCCCTATGGAGATCTTCGGATCCGATACTCTCCGTTTATCCGCAGGACCTTGATAACGCTTCTGAGCAGCAGTCATCTGTCTGCGAAGTTCTTGGTGAAGAGCGTCAAGATCCTCGACGAAGTCGCGGGCCCGAGCGGAGGTAAGGTCGCGCTCGGGATGGACGGTGACCGAAGGGTGATAGCCCTTATTGGCAAAGAACGGAGTAACTCCGGTAGTGTCATTCGGAGTGTTGTTGTAAGTAAATTCTCCGAGCGGAAGGAGCGGACACCAGTTGTCCTGCTGGTAATTGCAGTAGATCCGGATGTATTGTTCCAGAGTCTGGTTGACGCGCTCAGTCTGTCCGTCGGCGGAGGGATGGTAGCCGGCGGTGAAGTGAAGACGCATGTCAAGCGCCTCGCCCAAAGAACGGAAGAAATGATTGACAAACTCGGAGCCCCGGTCGGAGGTAACATGACTCGGAACTCCGTGCTTGGAGAAGACGTGAAGAATGAATAAGTAGGCCAGCTCGGACGCCGTAATCTTTCCGTGACAGGGAATAAAGAGACCCATCTTGGAAAGGCGGTCAACGATAACGAGAATGCTGGTACAGCCATTAGAGAGCGGAAGTTGCTCAATGAAGTCCATAGAGATAGACTCCCAAGGGCGTTCCGGGACCGGGAGCTGCCGAAGGAATCCGTAGGGTTTGTGGTGAATGTATTTGCCGCGTTTACACGTGACACAGGCACGGACATAGTCCTTAACAAAGGTGCGGAGTCCGGGCCAAACATACTCCTGTCGGACTAAGGCAAGGGTCTTGTTCTGCCCCCAGTGACCAGCAAGCTTGTGATCGTGCTTGTCGAGCATAACTCGTAGACGGAGATCCGCGGAATCCGGTACGAAAATGCGTCCATCTTGATAGAGGAGGCCGTCGGAGGTAACCCATCTAGGGTTCGAAGTGTCGTTAAGATGATGAGAAGCAATAGGATCAGAAGGTAAAGCTGCGCGGATGTCCGCATGAAGTTGAGTAACGTCCATAATGTGCGCCGCGCGGAGGACCGGCTCGTAGAGGTAAGTCGCGCGCAATGACGCAGTAAGCTGATCTTGAGTGAAGACTGGACGGAAATTATGCGGATTCGCACTGGCGTAGCCACTATCCCCCTCTTTAGGGTAGACGTCCCAACGTCTAGTTAGGGCATCGGGCTTACCGCCAAGGCGACCCGGACGGAACCGAAGGACGAAGTTAAAAGCGGAGAGGGTCTCGGACCACCGAGCTTGCCGGCGGGTCAAGAGTTTTGTGGTTGAAAAATATTCCAGGTTCTTGTGGTCGGTTACAACGTCAACAGGCGGGACCGCACCTTCCAGATAGCGGCGCCAGACGCGGAAAGCCTCGAAAATGGCAAGTAGTTCCTTGTCGTGGACGTCGTAGTTGAGCTCGGCCGCCGTGAGGGTCCGAGCGTGGAAAGCGATAGGGCGGATTTCTCCGTCGGTCTCCGAGGTAATCGAGAGAATGGCGGAGATAGCGTAGTCCGAAGCATCCGACTCAAGAGTTAACTGGGCGCCTGGAACCCAATGGGTGAGAATAGGCGCAGAAGTAAAGGCCAGCTTAAGCGTATCAAACGCTTTCTGGCAGTCGGCAGACCAGACCCACTTTTCGGACTTCCGCGTTAACCGCGTAAGCGGCACCACGATATCCGAATAGCGGTCAATAAATCGCCGATAGAAGTTTGCGAAGCCAAGGAAAGACTGGACGTCCTTGACTTTGCGCGGCTCCGGCCAATCCCGTATAACCTTGACCTTGGACTCGTCCATAGAAAGACCGTTCGGAGAGAGAATGTAGCCCAGGAATTCTACAGTCTCGACGCTGAAAGCACACTTTTTGAGTGAAGCGTAAAGACCGGCCTTCCGAAGGCGCCGAAGCACCTCCTTAACATGGGCCTTGTGGTCCTCCGGGTTTTCCGAATAGATGAGGATATCGTCCAGGTATACAACGACAGTAACGTCGAGGAGGTCCGAGAAAAGGTCGTTCATGAACCGTTGGAAAGCAGCGGGGGCGTTGGTGAGGCCCTCAGGCATGACAAGCCACTCGAAGGAGCCGTAGCGGGTCCGGAATGTCGTTTTCCACTCATCACCGGCGGCGATCCGCACAAGGTGATATGCGTGTTTCAGGTCAATTTGGGTGAAGACCTTAGCACTCCGACCGGCGTCAAGGAGGTCGGATATGAGAGGAAGTGGATAACGATCTTTGCGGGAGATGCGATTCAACGCACGGAAATCCACACAAAGCCGCAGTTCGCCCGATTTCTTTTTGACGAAGAGGATCGGAGCGCCGTGCGGAGAAGAGGACTGTCGAATAAAGCCATTGTTGAGATTTTTATCGAGGAATTCTCGGAGAGCCGCCAACTCAAGCTGCGAGAGAGAGTATATGGGGCCGGGCGGAGGTGACTGCCCGTCCTCAAGTTCGATCTTGAGATCGTATGGCCGATGGGGTGCTAACTTCTCTGACTCAGAGGCCGAAAAGACGTCAGCGAATTCGTGATACTCGGACGGAAGTCCGGATAAATCCGGAGCGGAGGAAGCGTCGGAGGATCTCCCTAGGACCTCAGAGAGGCCTAGGCGGTATAACTGGCTGCCTTTAGCGCGAAGTGCGCTGGCAAACGCAGCTGCTCCTATGAAGGAGATCGACGGGGGAGAAGCGTCGACCGGAGGAGCATCAGAAGGCTCCACAGAAGGAGGTACGGAGTCGGCGGAGGCCGACGGAAGAGGTCCGGCCGGAGCCGGAGCTGGAATAGCAGAGCCAGGGGAGCGGAAAAAGATTTGGCCAGATGCCCAGTCAATCAACGGATTGTAGCGGGTCAGCCAATTGTATCCAAGCACGACAGAGCAAGCAGAATCCAGAGGTGTGACGTAGAGTTCAACCGGAGTCGAGTCACCAGAAGGGAAAGAAACGTCGATGAGGACTTTCTCGGAGATTGTGGTTCCCGGCGAGCCGTCGAATAGACGGAGTCCGAGCGGAGGAATGGGTATACGAATCAGATTATTGGTGGTACAGAGGACAGGATCAATGAAACAGTCGGACGATCCGGAGTCTATAAGGGCTCGGAAAGCCGCGGAGATTTGAGGAGATCGTAAAGAAGGGCATAAAGATTTTGGGTCAGAGAGAGCAGCAGCATTAAGACGTAAGAAGGACGTTACCGCACGATCGGGACTGTTTTCACGACCCTCGGGTCGTGCGGGGTTCCGAGAGTCGCTACTTAGTTTCCCGACTGCGTAGCGGTAGTCGCAGCAGCCGTAGTCGGAGCCGGTGCGGACGCCGTTGGGGTAGTCGCAGCGGCGCGAGCAGACGACCGCCTCTTAGGGCAATCATTGCTGCGGTGACCCTTCTGCCCACAGAGCAGACAGAGGTGTTCGGCGATCCGGCGGGCCTTCTCAGCAGGCAATAGTTTACCATCCGACCCAAGAACATTGGCATACGGTTTCTCCGAAGGAGCCGAAGTCGAAGTTTGAGCGGGGGATCCGCCGGAGTTCCCTCCGTTCCCCCCGCCGCCCTTCTTCTTCTTCTTCTTGGAATCACCGGACTGAGCCGTAGTAGAAGAATTGTTAGTGGGCGTGGTCGATTTGTTGTCAGATGCCGATGAAGATTTAGAGGTAGACGGGGCCGAAGAACCCGATGAGCGGCCCCGACGGAGCTCCTGCTCGCGCTGCCATTCCCAATGGGAGGCATCGATAGACTGAGCAGAAACTTTGAGGACGTCGAGTGCAGTAGGTTTGCCGCCCGGAAGATCACGGAGTTTGATCTGGATCCGTTCGGGAAGTCCGTCGTAGAAGACCTTGCGGAGAGCCGGCGCATTCCAGCCGGTAAGCAATGAAAGCTTGTTGAACCGGACAAGGTATTTCTGGATGCGTTGTTTATCGCCCATACGTAGAGCAACAATCTCGTTCTCAGCCTCCTGACGGGGATCGTAGGTGCCGAAGTTGAGCTGGAGCTCCGCAACGAAGGCGTCGTAGTCGTCGAGCCAAAGCGGAGTATTGGCGGGGTCCGGATTGACAATGGCAGGTTCGAACCATCCGAGGGCATCGCCGGTAAGGTAGGAGATCATGTAGTTGACCTTCTGGTGATCGTGGACGAATGCCGAAGGGCGATCCTTGAAGTTTAGGATGCCCTGGAAAAGGAAAGTTCGGAGTTTATCCGGGTCCTTGCCATCGAAGGTTTCGGGATCACGGACGCGGGCCCGTGTCTTGTCCCGAGAGGAAGCGCTCTGCTGTCGGCTGTACACTTCCCCAAAACCTTGACCAATGATGCGGGACATAGCAGCGAAGAAATCCTCGGGGGTGTCCATGCTCGGAACACCGCCATCTCCGCCGCCTCCACCGCCTCCGCCCCAGTGTTTCCACCATGACCACCAGTATTGCCTCCAGATCCGCCGGCTCCGGGATTAGAAATGGGTACACCATCGCTCCCTATGAAGGGATTGGTGTCCTGACGACGTCGAGTTGGGAGACGCGGAGACTGTTCCGGCTCCGCTTCTTCATCATCAGTAACTTGTTCAGGGACGTCGATTAGACTGCCCTGGCGAAAGCGGCGCCGGCCGGTTTGGGAGACGGAGTCGAGAGGGTCCGCATCCTGCTGAGTGCGGGTACAGACGGGAATAGTAGTAGTAGCCATAGTACCAGAAATGTGTGCGCTTTGGCGAACGCGATAAGCCGATTGAATTTCAGTGCTCGCGGTATCCCGGAGGGCCGCGCTGTAGTCCTGGCGATTAAGCAGTCGTGATCGGACCTGCTGATCGAGATGTCGATTAAGCTGGACGACCGCCGGAGGAGTGATGTTATGGTAGCGTGCAAGACGATCAAGAGCCCGTTCGTTTCGTAGTCTGATCTGTTCCTCAGGTGAGAGAGGATTCATAAACAAAGGGCGTAAGAAGAGGGAGTTTGAATATACTGTCAAGAACCGTTCCCGGCGGACCGATAAGGAAAGTCGGCGGAGTAAAGCGGGGCCGGTGACGACGGGTCCGCTCGGGAGCCGTACTCGGTGAAAGGGAAAAGGTAGAGGGCTATGGCTTCAGCTCGTGCGCTGCGCCCTTCTCTACGCCCAGTGCCCAAATTTCAGGATAGAGTCGAAGACAGAATGCGGAGATGAACGGAGTCCGCAAGAGAATGAGAGTAAGGCAAGTCTAAGTCGATATTCAAACTGAAGTCTAACTACCGACATGAGAGCTATTTATAGGAAAGTATAAAGACATATGGAGAAGTCGGATTAGACGGAGGACCGAGTCCTCCGTGATGTATGAGTAAGTATCAGTCAGATGTACGTCGGAGAAGTCGGAGGTCCGACGTGTCCGTGATAGAAGCGTGTCAGAGCATAGCATAAGGCATAGGTATAAACCGAAGGCAGTACAAACCAAAAGGAGAACAAGAAGTCGGAGTGGACCGGGGCCGGGGAAGTCCGTGTGTGGCTGTTCGTCGGAGATGATCGGATCCGAGAGGTCCGATGGCACGGCCCGTGACACATCCATTTGTTTGTCTATAACTTCTCGCTTAGCTGGTGAGGCACCGTACATGGGCATGGAAATAGGTTGAGTGTCCGGCTTCAGCGGAATCGGCACTTTGGTGTCAACATGCCCGAGTCTACCACCAACTCCGAATGCTGCCGCGTTTTGTCTCAGCACATCGCTCAACGCGTCCCGATGTTCCTTGGGGATATCGGGGCCCCAATTAACGAGCGTGGAGACATCTACGTCAGGGAGAGGGTCCTCTGGTACCGCTGTAGTTTTCGGACCCCAGGCCTCATCCCCTTCGAGTTTGTCATCTTCACGCGACTCATCATTGGTGGACGCGTTGGCTAGGTCCTGCTCTCGCAATGTACCCACCGTAGCTCTGATAGCATCAGCAGAGGCTGCGAATTTCAGGCGTTCTTCTTCGTCCTTGGGTTTATCCCCAAAAGTGTTAGGGTCGCGCAGATGACCAACGACTTCGTTCTTCCTAATATACCAAGGTCTCGAACTCGGATTCGCAATGGGAAGATAGGGAGACGCGGTGTTTATCCATGTGGTGGGGGCAGCCAGCACGGACTCGTCGTCGGTGGAAATGATCACCTTCTCTACGAGCCAATTGTCCCGTCCTTCGAAGGGCCCCTTGACTCTGACGTTATGAACGCATCCCGCTCCGATCAAAACATCCTCAGACGCCAGAACCTCGGGGATCGGTTTTGCTCCCTCCTTCAACGCCCTCGCTCGCTCTCGGCGAGCGGCACTGCGGCGGAGGAAAGGCTGTGTTTTCACCGCGTGCACTCTTCTGAGATCAAATCCTAGATCGACTCCCTCGGCGGAGGATCCCGGAATAACTCGTTCAGATTGCCCGATTCGCACGTCGCAATGGCCGCTGGAATATCTGGTGACACCTAGCTCGTACGAGACTTGAAAATCTTCCCCCAGTAAGAGCGGGACTCTCATGTTTCGGACGACATAAGCTTCGACTTCGAAACTCATTAACACGCCATCGACCGAAAGCGCGTACATAGTAAATCGGGTGAATCCGAGTACCTTTGCTTCGCCGGTGAGTGCGTATAATTTCATGCGTATCCCTTCACGCGGTTTTGGCAGTCCTGGGATTGAGTTGAAGTATTCTTCGGACATGAGGGTGATATCAGCGCCAGAATCGAGGCGGCCCTTGATAGGCAAGGCGTTCGGAGACCCTATAGCAACCCGGAGGTGGAGCGCTCGAATTCCTAAAGAAGCGAAACCTGGCGGATGTGATCGAGACCTAAAAGCCTTCTCCGTACGTCGGTGTTTTCCAAGCGAAGACTTGAAATCCAGCTCTTCCTCGAGTGGGACATCGTCGGGGGGATCCCCCGACGGCCGCTCCTCGTTCGTAGTTCCGACGGGTAAGACAGGAGAATCAGCGAAGAGAGGGTCATCGCTGGGGCTCGACTCAATCGCATTTCTGTTCTTGAATCGCAGGACTCTTCTAGGTATTCTCACCTCCTCTGCTTTCTCTCCTTCGACTCTATCCTTTCCCTTTGAATACCCTTCTCGTTCCTTAGCTCGTTCCGTCTTCCGAAGTTCGTCTGCCGTTCGACGGCGGGTATTACGGTTTGAACGCGGGGGAAGGTGCACGGCGGTCGCTCCAGTCGTTTTAGCGTCTACGACATGTACTGATCGGGACCATGGCAGGGAAGACGACTTAAAGGATTCACTCAAATAAGCAGAAGAAGTTTCATTGTAGATCTCTGCAATCATCGCTATGTACTCGTTATAATCCGCTTCCTCCGTGTCGTGGGAGATGTCGACTTGGAGCATATTTGCATCGCGCATACTCAGCCATTTGCCGTAATGAGGACAATCCCGAGCGAAGTGCTTCGCGCTCGAACACACGTAGCACACTCCATTTGCCGGAGCTCTTTCGCTGTGGACGTCGTCTCTCTTCGAGAATTCATAACCCTTGACGGTTTTGCCTTCGGGCCAGGCCATACGAGAGGAGGCCGCACGATTCTGGGTTCCCGCGCCTGGCGTCTTGTTCGGGGTTCCCTGCGTGGGACGCAAACGATTGCGGAAATTGGAGGCGACAAAGGCCGATTTGGTGTTTTCCTCGGGAGTACGAGCCGGTTCCGTCTCAGTGTCGGAATAACCGACCTCAGAGGAATCGACGGCATTACCGTACTTCCGATTAGAGCGTCGCGAGTAATAGTTAGTGAGATTTCCAAGTTTCTGAGCGGTAGTCCATTCTCCCATGAGCGTCTTGCTAACGGCGAATGGCGGCCATGAGTGAGAACACGTCCGGGTATCGCTCCGAATTGATAGTCCCGCCCCATACGTCCGGAGCAGTAGCAAGGAGGCGATCAACAACGCCCACGCCATCTTCCTCATCCGGATAGAGGAAGAAGTTATGAACCGCGCGGCGTTGCAAGAAATCGAGAGGCATTTCATTGTCGTATCCGGGCTGACGAAAGCGCATACCCTCCCATTCGTAACGGCGTTGCTGCAGCCAATTGGAATTGAGGAAATGTGCTTGAATGGCGCGGAGGAGGAACTCCCAGCTTTGGCTGAGGTAGTTGCGGACGTGGCTGGACTGAGTACGCCACCACATCTCTGCTCGTCCCGTGAATTTCAACGGAGCGATGGCGCCGAGGTCAATGATCATCTGTGGAGATAATCGAACGAGCTCCGCAATCTTGCAGAGATACGGGATGGCGGTTTTGCCGTGGCCATCCCACTCAGGCACCATCTGAAAGTTGAGCTTCCGATTAAGTTGCCAATCGTGATATCCGTAGTACTGGGGGTTATCTGTAGCTCCTTCGGGATTCCCGGAGGGAGGTCCTCCGCCGCCTGGCGGGCCTCCACCTCCAGATCCTCCACCACCAGGCCCTCCAAAGCTTCCACCAGGATTTCCGGAAGGAGGTCTTCCACCGAAGGGTGGGCCTCCACTTCCATCAGCCTTGTCTCCCTTCCCTTTCCCTTGACTTCCATCGCTACTGCCTCCTCCTCCACCTCCAGCTCCAGCAGGAGTCGTTCCGGGCACCAAGTTACTTGCTATGCCCGGATTTAGCGTTACGGCTTGAGGTAGGTTACGGAAATTGTACGACGTCCAATGCGTAGTGGTAGCCGGCATGGCTCGGTTAATAATTTGCGCAGGGAGGGCCACCGGGATGGAGGACTTGTTGCCTGGGTTAACACCCGCATTAGTATCAGGAGCAGCAGCGAGCGCGGCGCTGGCGGCTCTCGCGTCTCGGAGCTCACTGATGCTAATACCTTCTGCGAAAGCGGGTGGGGTTACAGCAATGGCCGTGGGAGCACCAGGGGCATTCCATCCTTGAGGCAGTCGGCCTATCCCAGGAAGAACGCTGACCGACCCCGGCCCGATGGCCGATAGCGAAGCCGGAACTTCAGGGAAACGGAGAGTGGGACGTTTATCGTTCTTGGACGAGGAGAGGGAACGCGCATCCGGCACACTTTCCTGTACGCCGGCAGGAGCGGAGTTCATCTCCACAATGACTCGACGCTCATCGACCGGTTCGGGGGATAATGGAAGGGCTTGGGCGACAGCCGTAGCCAGTCCGCGATCAACCTTGTAGAAATTAGTGCGCACGCCTTCGGTATTATCTGCCACGATCTGATTCCGAGCGTCTTGGTCAAACGCACGGGCCCCATAGTCAGGACGGGCGAGGAGCTTGGCTAACTCGACCTTCGGGGGCTCCGTCCCGAATTCCCGACGGATGGAACTACGGGTGGAATCCACCGAGCTCAAGACGTCCAGCCCTTCCAATCCATAGACGCGCTTGACAGCGTTGAGCTGGCGTTTAATATGACGCACCGCCTGCATCAACCGCCACTGCAGACTGGTGAAGGAGAGGAAGATGGCAGAGCGACTGAGGTTCTCCTCCATGAATCGAAAGTAGTTGCCAGCCGGCGTCGATCTCGAAACGGCGGTCAGATGACACGTCGAGGAACTCATAGAGACCTTCAAGGACTTGATGAACCGCTAGGGTGAGTTGGGCGATGCGTCCGAGCTTGTGATGCTCGAGGCAGTAGACCTTCGTCGCACCCCACGCGTAGACTAATAAATTCTCGCGTCCGACGCGGACGGAGTAAAACTCGACAATGCCGGCGTCGAGGGAATCCCATTCCCAGTTACGGTGGGGTAGGCTCCAGCGCATAACGACGTCACGGAACGCGATGGTTTGCTCTTCGGTTTTGCCAGGTAGGCAGCCCTCTTCCGCTCCGAATTCGAGCAAGGGATCATCGTCCACGAGAGGATTGTACGTGGGATGGTAGCGAAGGAGGGATGAACCGATGTCTTCATCGAAAACATTGATGGTCTTCGCCAGCGAGA
The DNA here is from genome assembly GCA_029281795.1 of Mycena crocata. NCBI lineage: Eukaryota > Fungi > Basidiomycota > Agaricomycetes > Agaricales > Mycenaceae > Mycena > Mycena crocata. The sequence continues at coordinate 166,166 of JARJCP010000019.1, forward strand.
TGAATACACGAACATGCTCTCCACGACGGGCCTGCATCGCTGACGAGATGCTGGCGTACTCGTCAGGCGAAGGAGCTCGCGAATCCGAGTTTTCGGAAGGAGGAGGATTGACAAGGGAGGCCAAGGACAGAGTGGCGGAGTCAGGTTCCGCAACCGACATCACGCGCCTCAAATCCGCGTTGGTGAGACCATTCTGACGTCCGGCAGCATTGACGGCTGCGCGTTTGAGCGTATCGACGTACATACTTCGGCTCGGGGTGCCCGTCACGGACGGCTCTTCAATGCTACGAGAGCTAGCAGAGAGCACGTCCGAATCCGAAACGCTCTGTAGATCAGGGAGGCCGCTGGGAACGCTAGCCACGCTGGATCGCACGCTGATGGGCTCGGTTTTGATGGATGCTGCATCAGAAACAGCTCCTCCCGCGGTTCCTCCTCCCTCAGACGACACGATAGAAGGAGTGTCGGAAGGAAGAGGACGCATTTCGATGTGAATCGGGGTAGTCGGTACCGAAGGAGTAGCGAGGGAGGAAGGGGGAGTGCCAGTGGACCCGATAGATCGTCCTTTGGCGCGGGTGGTAGGTCCCGAGCCCGAGCCCGATGAAGCTCGACCTCTAGTGTTTCCTTGGCCTGACGGGCGCGCCGCCCCAGAGGGGTCGGGTCCGTCGTTAGCCTTTTTGCGTTGAGCGTTCAGCTCGTCTTCCTTATTTTTGCCTTTGGGTGGTTGTGCCATGAGGGTAAAAGATAGCAAGCTTACTCCCGCTACAACCTTCTTTATGGAGGGAGCGGAAGCAGCTGAAAGCTTGCCATGTGCCCGGAATAGCGTCGCACCGACGCGCAGCGTGAACGGTTTGATGCGACGAGTCTCGGGAATGATGAAAAGGAGGAATGGATGTTTCACCGCTAACGGCAGGTGATCCAACATCGATCGACTTCCCGCGAGGGAGATTCGCGTCGAGATTGTAGGATGGAGGATGGAGGATACATCCAGCGGTTCCTTCGACGTCGAGCGTCGACGGAGGAATTCACGCTATCGTCGGAGACGCTACTCCCGCTGTGATGGTAGCAAGATCGAATTTGAAATGAATATCTTGCAACGTGAAATCAGCGGAAGTAAATTCGCCTCCGTATATTCGGTCGAGAAGTCGGCGGAGGGCAGTCAAGACGATTACGAGCTCGGCTCGTTCTCCCACGTCTTGCTAGACCAGCTCGAGGTCGTCCTAGATAGCGTTGGAGTTGGTCTTCATACTCGCTTGATGAAGACCCCTGTGCGTCCACCACTGTGAAGCGCCCGGCTTCATATTGGGTCTTCTCGCGAGTATGGGACCAAGGGGCGGCTAACCGTTAGCAGCCGCCGCACCTCAGAGCGCTGAGGTGTCCAAGGCGAGTTCACATCCTTAGATGGAACTCGAGCCTGTAACCCGTTGCTGCGGGGCCACGTTACCCTTGACGGGGCTCCTGTAACCTGGAGAGGTGGGCAGAGCTGGGTGCCCAGCCGGAGTGATTGACCTAGAGGGGTCGCATCTTCACTCTCGTCTTGAGGACGTAGCTTGAAGTAGTATGCGTGTAAGATAGATTAAGATTATGTAATCGACTTGCGAACATAACAACCGTAAACTACTTGATCGTACTCGAGAATATACGTATCCGTCACAGTATTTAAGACGCCTCTTCGCCGTCGCCCCGTTTGATGTGCTTGCAGGTCCAGGATACCCGCAAGCCATAGAAAAGGCCGGCCCTCTTGCCGCTAGACTAGAGATCGGCATGTTCGACATCCCAATGGTTGAGGGCGATCTTCTAAATGTCTGCGGTGACTCGTCTAACGCTATGTGAGTCCTCGCTGATGCGCGATGTAGAGGTTGTCATTTGACTATTCAAGACCCAACGGGGTGATTACATTTCTGGCTCAGTTCATTGAAGCTCTAGTCGTGTTCGAGTCATTGTCGATCTGGAACATACCTGCTCTGGGTCCGGTATATATATCGATTGACAAGAACCGGTCTTCGTACTCTGGTTCGAATTCCACTGCGCCGAAAATCTGGATTCCACATTGATATTTTTATAAATCCTGACATTCAGAATTCATGGGAGAAAATACTTTGCTACCGGACGAATCCATCTAACCTGATTTATTGGGTCTGTATGGCGGTCAATCGGCACATTTAAGTTTTGGTGTGTATTTTTGCTGATACAGTCTGATTTTCAGTGGTTTTGGGTGAAATTTTTCCAAAGTGAGTGAATTTTTGGAATTTCGTGAAATTTTGTTGTTCTATGAAAAGTGTAATGAATTTTTTTGTAATGTTGGCAATTTTTTTACATGTTGGGAGGAATTCTTTGCTGATGTGGCTGTGCTAACCCTAATGATTACCCCAAATGGGATGCCTCATGTTGTACCAACCCGTTGATAAGGTGTGCACAAAGCACACATGAAAATGCCATTTTTCATTCATTTCATTGACTTGTCAATATTACATGTGAGGCTTAGTTATAGGATGTACATTCTCCTCGGAATGGTACATTAGACCATTGAAGGCCAAAAGTCAATGGGACAACACGCCATAGTGACTGAGGCCGGCTTGATATTGAGCCGGGCTCAGTCTACTATGCATACCATTGGGCGCCGGAAGCCAGTCAACAACTGGCTCCTTGTGTGCTGGAGGTTAAACAAGAGGAATTACATTGAATGTTTGAGTTAGCTGCTAGCCCGGCTCGATCTGTTATTGATTCATTGAACCAGATTGAATGAGAGATTAGATTACGGACTCAGGCCGCCCAGCTGAGTCTGTTGAACCGACGAAATGTGATTATTCATGATGATGTTATAGTCATGACTTGCCAGGCGGCTAGCTTCCGAGCCTGGCTGATGCGGTTGAAACACAGCCCGCCTGGCAATTGAACTGATTATTGAAGTGGATATGGTGAATGTAGCCCAGCCGGGCTCATCCTACTATTACCCCAACTTGATTTACGACTAGTACAAGCCATAGTTTGCCTTCTGCAACTAGGTTTGTGCAGGTGGCCTGCCCCTGGCCGGGCTCAAGGGTCATTCCTGAGCCGGCCTGACATGGCAATCATACCATATTGATAAAAGGATGCCACGGCCAGGCGGCCAGGCCCTGTCACCATGCCAAATATACCCACAAAAGTGAATAACAGTCCTGCTATTGGTTGCAGGCGGCCTGTCAAGCCAGGCAGCCTCGGAGAATTCAAAGTTCCAATTTCATATTATCTCCATTCATTATTCTGTACTTGTATAAAAGCAGTAGTGTAGCTCATGTACGGGGAGGCAGATCCCCCCGCTCCCCAGCGGTTGGGTTTGTTCTCGCAGTAGACTTTCCCCCCCTTTTGTGGGTTACGAAGTAGACTGGAATTGATATTGATTTGACTTGATATTTTGATTTTGGGTTGCCCGTAATAAGAACTTAAGCCTCTCGTCGAGTACCCCTCCGAGTCGCCATCTTGAAGTGAATCCCAGAATCTGACTTCGTTGAGTACCCCTCCGAGTCCCACTAAGCCCTACAATCAGTCCCCTGTTGAGTACCCCTTCAGGCTAGACCTTGCTTAAGTGTCGTGTCCTTTGTTGAGTACCCCCTCCGAAGAAGAAAGCTAGTCCCAATCTCCAGTTGAATTGATTAACTTAGTGCCTATCCGGCCTGAGTATTGAAGTCCTAAAAAGTGCATTTCCGTTGAAAGTGGTCATCCCACCTCAGCTATTGCCTGTGAAACAAACCCTTGATTTGAAAGTACTCCATTATCTTGAAGGGCGATACGCCTGCCCTACCTCCCGAACACAAACACGAGACATTTGGTATTGAGTGTTGAGATTGATTAGTGTTTTGAGTTGTTTAGTGTTGGTTGAGTTCGCTCGCTTTCACTCGCTCTTTAGCATAGTTTTCGATTTCACGGCTGCACCCGAGTGCACCGTTTCACCGTGCCCTGTGAAACCTTACATTTTGCACCTGGAGCGCAGAGAATTTTTGTCTTGTTTTCTGAAAGGGAATGGTTGATGAAGTCATGATCGGTTTGATGGAACCACTCTAGAGCCTACAAGGCATCTGTTTACTACCAGCCAGGCTACCCTAGTCTTTTTTCCACATCTAGAAGGTCATCAAGGCCTTCAGTTTCTCCTGCAGCAGCCATATGGAAAGTGCAGTGTCCGTCAATGATGGGTATGAGATGCCTCAAAACGAAAGGTGAGCAATTGCCCGAAGTTGAACATGAGGCATCCCATTCGGGGTAATCATTAGGGTTAGCACAGCCACATCAACAAAGAATTCCCAACACGTTAAAAAATTGCTGACATTACAAAAAAAAAATTCATTACACTTTTCATAGAACAACAAGATTTCACGACAATCTAAAAATTCACTCACTTTGAAAGAATTTCACCCATAACTGCTGAAAATCAGACTGTATCAGCAAAAATACACACCAAAACTTAAATGTGCCGATTGACCACCATAGGTCTGGGGGCCCCCTGTTTATAATCTATGATTGTTCGTCAATGTTCATTACCTAATTTTAAATTCTATCTTATCCTCCAGATCGGATTCAAGGAATTTGTGTACATAATCTTCCCTGAATTCGTTCTTCACCTCACTGAAAGTTAGGTCCCACGACCTGGAAACCCAACACCTTTCTTAACCCCCTGTGCAAAAAACAAATAAAACCAAACATATTCGATAAGATTACAACCCTACACAACCAAAACACTGCGAGACCGCAGTTCGCTCTTTTGCTACCCCTGTGCAAAAGACAAAATAAGACCAAGCGCACACGATACAGCCGTTTCGCAAAAAGTATACGGTTTTTGATCCCCGTTGCTGTTCAATTTGTGCTTACCGATGTTAAACAGTTTAACGGTGAGTCTGTTTTTGCTCCACTTTCTGCCGTCATGCACCAGATACGCGGTGGTGTGACTCCACTTGGACTCCACCGAACCAAGACTGCTCCATCACCAAATATTATTTTGCATGCATCAAGTATTCCTTTTTTCTTCATTCTCGTCTCAGACACTTCCTGCATTTAAATTCAATCAAGGAACAAAAATCTCGGGCAAGATGCGGAGTATAGGCAACAGGTCGGATGGGACCTGCACGTTAGCCGGTGGAGCGGATGAGAAAAAACAGTGGAGCGGAGGAAGACTCACCGTCAAATAACTGTAAGCAACAATCGAGGAGAAAATGCGATCAAAAACCGTATACTTTTTGCGAAACGGCTGTAAGATTGCGTCCCCACACGAGCAAACACTGGGAGTGTCTGCTCTCTTGCCGCCCCTGTGCAAAAACCAAATAATTTCAAACATGCCTGATAAGATTGCGTCTCCTCTCTTCTGGACGTAAAAACAATAGCCGCCGATGGCGAGTGTCCTTGTAAGCTGCTTTACGCCCTCTTGACTACGTTGCTAACGGCTATTTGTAGCCGGTGTCGACATAGCGAAATGGCCTGTGCAGCCCGAGTACAAGGACCACCTTATGGCCATCGTGCGTGTGCCTGCTGCCAGTGTATGACATCGACGAGATGTTGGTCCCCCATAGTCTTGTCGAGAACAAGCTGCGCGGCGCGTTGGTGGAAATGACCGCCAAGTTGGTTCACCACGGCTTCGAGAAGAATGGAATTCGGTTGACTCATTCACCGGTGTGTTCAATCCGTCCTTTTTATTTCCTGCATGTTGATTTTTTTGGCAGCGGAGATTCAACAGATCGTCATTCTGCGCTACGGACAGGCGCCGCCCGCCAATGTCTTCTGTCGCGCGGCGCGTCCTTTCCGTTTTGGTGCCGTCGCCGACTTGGCCGCAGCGGCCCAACCCTCAGCGACCGGACCTACCCCGATAGCTGCAGTGACGCCCGGGATCGTGCTGCCGCGTTCTAACGTGGTTCATGCCGTCGGCCCCGCCGCGTTGAATACGACCGTCGCCGGTTGAAAACCGGCTGACACCTTGGACAAGGCCCCGCTGGCTTCTCGGGGGAACGACATCAACCACAATACGCTCGAAGACAAGGAAAAAAAGACGTTGGGAATGGTGCGTGTGCTTGCCTGTGTTCTCAGACTCACCCTTGAACAGGTAGGAGACGCGAACGCGAAACTGGGGCGGAAGGAAATAATCCGGCGAAAAAGGTCAAGCTGGGAGAGAAAGAGGGCGAGGTTGTTACCGCTTAAGATATGATAGCACTCGATTTTATTTTATTTTATCTGCAATATACTGCGCTTGATCTGTGCCCGAAATTGTGGGTGTGGTGTAAGAGATAGTGTTCCAGTCAGTGAGGTGCATGCTTGCGGCAGCAAGCGCCTAGTGATACATACTAGACGGCTCAAATGTATTAGGAGCAGGTGCTGGGTTTTCACTCGCCCCCGACAACCCCGTGAACGTGTTACTTTTTTCCAGGAGTCAAGACATTTGCGGTTTGATCCAGTATGTTGTTGGCGTCGACGTTCATCTCTAACTCCCTCCGGCGCCGAGTTGTCCACAGAGGGCGTGCGAAATTCAAACTTTTCAGTAAAAACAGCCCAAAGTCCATACTGTTAAGACGGCACAAAGCAGATTTAGTGCGCGCCCGGACGTCTTTCGAATTATTACCTAATTTGACCAGACGACACGGGCATGCGTGGTGCGGAAAATGGAGCTCATGTATCAAGTCCAGAAGTCCGTATGAACATCAATACTCCCTCGTATACAGCCCAGCCAATTGCCGAGCTTAGAATTTTGCGAGACATTCGAAGCGAAGCTCCGTCAAAAAATCCAATGGGCCCCCGTTGCTGAAATAATATGTGTGCTAACTCCACTGTAGAAATGAGCCTACTCACGGTCCATATGGTCCGCACCGTCCGAAAAAAGCCGTGGTATCGATCCTCCGGACGAACTTGTATTTTTGTCTGCGTCACTTTGTTAACAAATGGCAACGCATAAAATTATGATAAATAATGCCCATCATGCCCGGGCGCAAATACCTTGATGACATCGAAAGGATGCGTGGCTATGGTGGCAATCGCACCAGCCGAGGCAGCCGACACCGTATGCATCAGAGTAGCCTGCGCATCTGATGTTGGACGGAGGATGGACGCTGATTAATGCAGGCAAGTAAGGATGGACCCCGGTCCGAAGATTTGACTTTGAGCCTACATGACTTGCGCTTGATTCCTTCGTATAACACGACGAATATTCCCGCATATGGGGCATCTCTTAACGACGACGCCATAAATCCACGAAAAAGCTCGGAAGGACCGAGTCGAGCTATCGACAAAAATGCGGAAGTCAGGCTCGTGTACGCATACATGTTGCTCTGACGATTATCAGCCGAAGTTGAAAAGAAGAGGAACTGCGGGGGTGGGTCATACCTCGTATCGAGCCTTTAGAACCGAAAAAGGGTTCAAAAGGAAGCCGACGGCCACTCGGGTGGTAGCACCTGCAAGGAGATTTCCTTGGCTTGAGAGCTTCGGGAGAACGGATGCATTTCGGGGGTCCGTTGAACGGACTTGAGCAAAGTACGGGGAAGTGGCCATATGCGTCCGTAATTGGGTTAGGCTTGTCATGTATAACGCGACTCCAGGAACATTCCTAAACAGCGCGTGAAATAATGCAATTAAATGACAGAAATGAGCTTTCCTAGCAAGAGTCGCATTTGTACCCCTCCAAAGGCCAAGGAGGCCATGAGAAGCCACAATTTGCTGCGTCATTTTCAGGAGCGTGGTCGTATTCCTGCGCGCCATTCCATGAAATTAGCCGTTCCCAGTATAATCCAGAGAGACAAGTCAAAGTTACCGTGTCGTCATCGTCCCATCTCCTTGCTGTAGCCGCGTCTTGAGCAGATCGACTGCCCAGATCGCGTGAAAAAAACAACGGCAGTATGTTCAAGGGAGTAACACGTACACGGTTGGAGACACATGGTTGACGCAAGACCAGACAAGGCGCCTGAATTCCCGGAAATCCTTCATCCAGCGCGTTCGCGGGAAGTACGAAAGCTTTGCTGACCGGAGAACAGCTGCTGGCCAACATTGCTCATAAGTATGAAGCCGCAAGATTCGCGTTGTCCCGATTATTTGTGTTCTCCAGGCACCGTATCTCGTGAAGTACAGCTGTCAGCGCACTGGTCCAAATTTACGTTGGTCGTTTTGGGCAAGTTAGGGTCACATAGTCACGATTGTGACACTTACCTCTGCCAAAAACCATGGACCCGTCGATGCAAACTCAGACTGCAGTCATCCCCTCAGGCTCCAAGGGCTCGAAACAGTTGCGCGCATGCCTTTTATGCTCTCTCGTCCAACACCCGCTCGATTTCCGTAAATATGGTTGCCCAAACTGCGAGGAGCTGATGCAGGTATTACACTTAAACGCGTTTCTCACTCCGCTCCCGCCCATTTATCCCGTTCTGCGCAGATGAAAAATTCTGGAGATCGGGTAACCGTCTGTACAACGACCCACTTTGATGGAGTGATTGCAGTCATCGACCCAGAGAAGAGCTGGGTCGCCAAATGGCAGAGAACATGTGAGTTCCGAATCTGTGAGATATTTTTTCTCTGACGCTTTTGCATAGCAAAATATGTTCGCGGAATGTATGCAATTCGTGTTCGGGGTCGCATTCCCGAAGATGTAGAACACGAGCTTGAAACCCGCGGAATCAAGTATCGACCCCGAGATCAAATAGACCAAGACTAAACTAAAACTGCTCGCATTCCTCATCCTCAGTGTACGTATAAATTGTATCATTATAAATCCATCGATGTGTTGTATACAGTGAGTGATAGTGATATACAGTGCGTTATCTTACAAAGCACTAGAAATTGCATACTATATAGAGCCTGGTCAAAGCAACTCGTGAAGAGCTCGGTCGTACTGGTGTGGCATGTGGGCACTGAATTTCGGTCATCAACTATCCCTTGTTTTCTTCGAAGGAGATCTTACCTGAGCATATCCCGTGCGAAGACGATCTGGGAGAACACCTTCTCCGCGTCTAAAACCTCAAACAGTCTCAGCTTGTCTGGAGCACTGTCTGAATTCGCGGTTTGACGATGGGCAGGGTAGAAGTCATTGTCCCGCATGGCCCAAAGCACCTTGCCTGTTGCGTGGGGCTATAAGCTGGGGACAGCCGGGGATAAGAAGCAGAAAGGCTTGCCTGGTGGAACCATATTTGCCATGTGCATATTCGCCTCGAGAGTCTTCCGGACTGAGACGAACTACCGAAAAATATCAGTAAAACTGAACAAAGATGAGGGAGTAGCGAACACACCCAATCGGGATCGTCTGACGTGCCTGTCCCCGCTTTCCATTGCTTCGCCCGCGATGTCACGGCAGTGTAGCCTGCGCCTTCGCTAGCCATCTTCCCGTTCTTGGCCTCGTTCCCGTCGCATAGCCACATCGCGGCAGCACCCAGGTCTCGGATGGCGCCTAAAGAAAGGCGGGATACGACATCATGCGAATACACGAATGACACGATCAGTTTATCCGCCAGCTTGCCGAGCGCAGCATCGACGAGTGACCTTAGTACCAATCAGACCGAGAAATGCGGATGATACACTAGCACGTACGGAGGTGCAAAGCAATAAACAGAGACTCGGCGACCAACGGGGAGTCCACTGGAGCGGACTGTGAGGCACGTCTTGGGGTCTGCCCACATCTAAAAGCCATATTAGCGGATGCTGTCGATATGAGATAGCACGTACGAGGCCAAGGAGGCCGGCGACCCCAGCACCTAGACTGTGTCCGCAGAGGACGAGCTCTGCGAGGGTATTATTGGGCTAGCCAGGACGAGGCGCATAGGGAACCAACGCACCATAGTTCGGATTGTGCAGGAGCGCCTCGTGAACGGCCAGCTGCACCGGCTTGCCGATACCACCCATCACACGAGCCATCCGAAGCATCCCTCCGTGAGCGTGATGTCGTGGTGACTGCGGTGGCGGCTCGCTAGGAAAATGTATCTGCGGTCGGGTACTTGCGCTGGGAAAAACGAAATGACCCGGAAGAGGATCCTCATCCTCCTCTGATGGCGTTGTCGTAGTAGCCGGCTCAAATTCTTCCTCTTCGCATGTAAGATCCACCGCAATCTCATTCAGTGACATGGTCCCGCGAAGAACTAGGACGATTTGCGCCCTGCTATGGTCTGTCAGGACCCAAAACCGCGGCATGAGGTGTTCCGCGCCAATCTTGGCGGTCGCGCGCATCTTCTCCTTAATTTCGGCATCCGCCTTGTCCTCCGAGGTGTTGGCATACCGCTCGAATATCTCGTGATCGTGTTTCCCGAGAAGAACGTCCCACCAGGAGTACTGAGGGTCACCCAATCCAGCCGCCGCAGTGAATTCAGGGAAGTCGCCAGCAGCTTCCGCCTCCGACGCGTCAATAGCATGTGCTAAGTGCGCCTCTTCTGATGCCTTTTCCGAGGCTGAATTGGCTGATGTTGGGCCGTGGGCCGCTGTGAGAGATACACCAAAGAAGAGGAGGCTTGCCCCGCCATAGCCCGCCAGCACGAGCTTGGACAATCGCCGCAGCGTCGCCTTCAACTGGGTATTCGACATTGCCCGAGGTTCTGGAAGAATAGTGGGGTGCCTGGATGCCAGCGTTCGGCCGGTGGTCTTTCCCTTGTTAAGCGTAAAGAAAGATTGCGCGCGTAGGGGTGAAGCCTCCCCGATGTCGGCGACTATGAGCTGGCCTCTATTGCCGGGGAAGATGATGTCCGAGGTGACCCGCACGCGAGAGCCTCGGCGCGCTCGCATGATCGATTCAAAGCTTTTGGGCGCATCCTTGACATGGATTTCCCGCATGTGCTCGAGCCACCGTCTTTCGTCCCATTCCTGTGTGACACCCTGCAGCGCGACCCATGCGACGATGGCTCTCGCCAGCTGAGTTATCCCAAACTGCTTGACTGGGAGACTTTCTCCGGCAGCAGGCTCCTTCAGTTCTCGTTTGACGAGAGTGATGAAAGACGAAAGGGAGAACGACGCCTCGCTGCTTCCGGGGATGATAGCGGAAAGGACGTTGATCGAGCTGTGCGCTGCTAGTAACGACGTACTCGTTATGTATTCACTGTATCCCAGTGTCAAATCAAACCCATTCTGATACCACAAACTGACTCACCTGAAGAAGATGGGGGCCAAAGCTATTTGCTCTGCGAGTGAGAGCACTGTTGAGATAGCACCCCCGACAACAGGTCGAGCGATGGTAGATCCGCCAAAGAGTGTGTGGTCAACCACAGTCGCTGTAATGCCCACCGCTGTGGACGCGATTCCCCGAGTGACGGCGAAGCCTAGTCTGGTGCCTGTTTTGACCGCAGAAAAGGTCAACGTGCTCGCGTACGATGCTAGGTCTATTCCTTGTCGACTGTAGGTGTCCCAAGCCATGGTGATTGCATGAGGCAAAGTTTAGGCGCAGTTATTGTAATAACATGTGAAATCCTTCCAAAATCTCCAAGCCGACCGATCAGGCAATGTTTTCTCACATATGTTCGGACACGACGACTCGCAGAGATTGCGATTTGGAGAAGCGAAACCCAAGACAAACGAACTAAATATGCATAGGTTACCAGTCAGCACCGGCCATCTGCACAACACAAGATTCTTGCGCCCAGATCTCACACAAAGACTTGCGCGGATGGCTTCTCCTCATGGGCGTCTGAAATATGCGCGCTGCCTCAATACAGTGCGATAACCTGAACAAATAGCAGTATGCATATCGCTGTGATTTTAATTTTGACCGCACAGGCGCGCAGACATCACATTTTTTGTGGACGAGTGAGTGTGCTGAAAACGCTGGCCTTCCCTCTGTCAAGTCTTCTGAGAGAGGAAACCTTAACCGAGCTGACATATTTTTCTTTGCAGCTCGGACCCGTCGTCCTTCGTCTGATTGCTCCTGTCCAGTATTTCCTCAAGGATTCATCCACCGCCATGCAGAAGAATACTGAAAGCGACGGCGTAGGAGTTACTGAGCCGTATTTCGAGTGCATTGAGATGGAGGGGATGAATGGAAGAAGCGAGGCTCTGGTACACGCCAGGGCTGCCGGTTTCCCTAAAAATTGATGATAGAGTAGGAATGATTTTACGATATTATTAATACGCTATAGCGCAGAAATAGAGTGAAATGTGCCCGAAAGTGGGCGATGGTGACGCATGTGCCGGCCGGCGCAACGAGTGGGTGCTCGGCGGTAACGCAGCGCCATGGGGAGGATGGGGTAACCCATATTCGAAAGCGGACGCTCGAGATCATACGAGCGCAGGCATACTTTATAGTAAATCGAAGTCGTCGAGCTGCGGAATGGTGAGTACGAGTTTACGAGTAACGGGAGGGACGACACGTACCTCGTCGTTGTATTTCATGATCGTGCGCTTCAATTTTGAGGTGTCGACCCAGGTAACAAAATCCTCCATGTGCCTCGTCACGAGATACGCTGGGTCGGTGACGGTGTCGGGCCCCACGCGGACGTGCCCTTGCTCGATGAACTTGACGGCCTGTGGGTGAATGAGATTTGGGCGGAGGAGAATTGGGGTATGTGGCTTCATTGAAGTAGGGCAGGCGAACGGTTCCCTCCGCCGACATCGAGGTGATCGCTACGCCTGTAGAGAGGGTCCAACAATCCGTGTACTGATCCCATAGGAATTGCAGGAGCGGAAGCTGCTCTTAACGCTGTTCGGAGCAAACCGAACTGCATCTCCCAGTCCGACGCAATGCATGGGACTCTGCGCCGTACAATGTAACAATGACTCACCGCGCTAACAGTTTCTGACATTTTTGACATGCACATAAAGACCGCGAGCCGGCGTCGGCAAAAAGCTGCGACGGTGAGCTTGTTGTCGACGTCGCTGAGTTTTGCGGAGGTGTTGAGGACACCCATATCGTAGAGCTTGGAGAGGAGTTGGCCTTCCATCCGTGCACGAAATGGGTCCTGTGCGGGGAGCATCGAGACACGATGCGCAAACGACCGCAAGGAACCACATAATTTATTATACCTGGAAAAAATTGTGGACAATAAGACGGCGGTATGAAACGCGCGCACTTGTGATAATCTTCACGGTCCTGGATGTGATATCTGCGCATAACTTTTATTTCGCGCAGATTGGCATCTTGTTTCCACTTGAAAGCGGTGTCGACGGAGAGATAAAAAGCGAGAGAAGACGTGGCATACGTTCAAAAAGTCGACCTTCTTGAGGAGCTTCTGCTCGTGGTACTTTAGTTTTCTGACCATCGCGGGGTCTGTTGAGATTTGGACAGCACGTGGGAGGATCGACCTTGGAGTTTGCTGTACTTAGCGCCTCACGCCGCATTGGACGACAAGCGCCTCACCCGTCGGTTGTCTTTTGCTCTGGTCTTCCCGGCTCTCCTGCTCGCTCCTGGCGACCTCGATCGTGGAGATTCTCGAGTTTCCTCGCTTTTTCCCGGCGTCTGTAGCCCAGTTCATGCATGTCAGCGTCCGGCTCCTACCTGCACACAGAGGCCCCCGAGTTCTCTAGTTCCGACCTCGACCACTTCATGAACCCTATGATTCGTCAGGCCGCACCACCAAGCATGATCGGCCTCAACAACCCCGCTTTCATGCAGCAGCAGCCTGGCGGTCCCCAGCAGCACATGGGGCTTGGGGGCAACCCAAACGGCCCCAATCCTCCCATGGGAATGCTCCAAGGCGGTCCAGATATGCGCTTTCCCAATCCCATGGTTCCCCGTGCAACGATGGGCATGCGTCCGGGACCTCGCCAGATGAACCCAGCCGGCATGCCCCCTCACATGAGCGGGATGCCCCAGATGCAGGGTGGAATGGGGTTTCCACCGAACATGATGCCTGGGGCCGGTGGAATGCCCGTCCGGCGGGTGGCATCCAACCCCGCGCCTGGTGGTCTCGGCGGCGGCGGCGGTCTCGGCGGCCCCAACATGATGCAGCAGCAAATGCAACACCACCAGCACCAGATGCGGCTGGTCCAGCAGCAGCAGCACGCACAACAACAGCGCCAGCAGCAACAACAACTGGAAATGGCCATGATGAATCGGCAGCCGGGGAACCCCCAGAACTCGGTCGCCGTCCGCACAGGGTCCGCCGGGCAGCAGCATCTCATGAACAGTCTCGCGCAGCCGCCATCGCTGAATCAACCTCCACATCCCGGTGGCATGCCCCACAATGGTTTTCAAAATCCCATCGTTCCGCCCCCTCAATCCGCCTCGCCTCGGGCGCGCACCCCGATAATGACCATGCCATCAGGGTCTGGTCAACTCCCTCCTAATCGTACGCAAATGTCGGAGGAAATGTTTGTAAACTTCCAACAAAACCAGTACCCTCCAAGAAACATGCAGGGTAATGGACCATTCGCTTTTGGCACATCCCCGACGCCTCCTCTCAACATGTCCGACTCTTTTCCTCCCCCAGTGGGTACGCCGGGGCGCGCGGGAACATTCCCGCCCACTCCTGCTCAACAACTGTCTATGCAACAGCAGCATGGAGGTACCGCTGACAGCACTTACCCGTTCAACATGGCGCCTCCACGTCCCCTCTCTCACAATAATCAGCACCCTGGTATGCCGCAACAGCACTCGCCGCCGCACCAGCCCCCACAACACCACTCCCCGCACCACTCCGATCCTATGAATTCCCACCCCCCGCGGCCTCAGTCGCAACCCCAGCCTCAACCGCCTCCCGGACGACCGTTATCGGGTGCTGGGCCCTCGCATACTCCGCGTCCCGCGCAGCAGCCGGGGCTCCCCAATAATCCGGGACTCCTTCCCCCTGGGCGCCTACCACCACAACAGCCGCCGCAGCAAACACCCAAACCTCCGCCCGCAAAGCTCTGGCTCGTCCTCGCACCAGCAGCCGATAGCGCCGCGGCCGCCCCACCGGCACAAGCCCCTCCACCCGCGGGCTCTGACGGCACGCTTATGTCCGCGTCTGCTTCTCCGCCCGACGCCAACGCAATTTTGGCATCGATTCCGCGTCAGCCTGCCACGAGCGCACAGACGTACTCGATCGGATACGGGCAGGGACTCATTCGTGTGATGCAGTTCAGCGGGTTGCTCGGTTCAGATACACCACAAGTACAGGTAGTTCTCGCCTCAGTGTTCTTATTGGCCATCGATTTACACGTGCCAGGGACAAAAATTACATCTCTCGTACTGGGACAACCTGATTCGAGAGTATTTCACGCCCAAGGCGATCATGAAGCTGACACTGTGGAGAGATAGCATGAAAAACGAGGCGAAACCCTTCGGTGCGTCGCAAACATCTCTTTTCACTCGTTATCTGACCTTGCCCATGTAGAAATCGGTGTCCCCATCCTTCCGCGGTTTTTTCTTTGTGACGACGCAGTCGGGCGTCAAGTCCATGTCGTTGACGCTCGATGGGGCGCGAGAACGACTGTATGCACCTGGGCACGCAATCGTTGAGTGCGTCACCGCAGTGTGGACGTACCGGTACAGCAACGGGCACATCGTTACATTACGCGGCCCTTTGACTGCGCACCTCGTCATCTGCTCCCCCGCGCCACCTCCCCACCCAGGGTCGATGCAGAGCAGCGGTTCGCCCCCGTACGTGCTCAAGTTTGACGACTTTGAGTTCGACGCGCACTCGCACGACAAGTACATTGCGCTTGAGTCGATTGCGGGTCCGCGAAAAGCGGAAGAACCCCCGCCGGCGATAAACGGTGTGGGCGACGAAGAAAAGAAGTGGGATGAGCCGAGGTTGCTCATTGAGAATGGGTCCATACCCGGGGAGCCGGTGAATGCATTTGGCATACCGCAGGCGACCATGCGGTGTCTCGAGGTCTGTGTCGTTCCTTTCATGTTCAACGCAACTAATTACTATCCCTTCCAGTTGGCGGAGAGTGTAGGGCAAATGGCGGATTTGATATCCTTCGCGAAAGACCAGGAGGTCGGGCCTCTTTGTACGCTTCAACTCTGGTTCCCGGAACTTCACTCATTGTATTTTACCAGCCGCGTTGAAAAATTTTGCCGATAAAATACGCGAAGAGCAACCTCAGCTTGCTATCATGAACGGTTTCGGTACGAACCCCTTCTACCAGGGCTCAATGCCCTCTGCGCAGGGCAACACCCTATACTCCAGTGCCCCACCCTCTGTGACCAACCCCGCATCTGCGCAGCCCTCTTCCTCCATGAGCTCGCCCCAAAACCCGCCGTCTGCACATAACTCTCCGCAGAAGCAGCACAAGACCATCCCGACCAAGGGGTCCGCTGCATCTGCGTCGACGCCCACGGCCAGCACGAGCAATAATACTCCTGCCATGGCCAATGCGACTCTCAAGCGCAAAGGGCCCTCCGATACACCGTCTGCGGCCGAGCCGCCGCCCAAACGCGCTACTCGGCGGCGACGCGCGACTGGGGGCGGTGGGTGACGTTTTGTACAACTAATTTTGCTGTGTTTGCTGTGCGATTACTTGATATCTTCTTGCCTCTCTGGTGTGCTTGCTGCGCTGAATTACTACTCTAGATTGTATCTTACAATATCTACATGGATCTCTTACTGCGGAGACGTTGTGTTTATCAATGGTCTATTTATCTATCCCTCTTGTACTTGTATTTGCATCTGAACGTTTTCCCGCGCTGTTTTGAGATGGTGGTGTTTTTTTTCCCATTTCGTGTTGATGTCAATGGCAGCACCAAGTGGCCGCTCATTTTTCCAAACTTTCAAGCACAAACTAACTTCTTTCAGTCATCATCCCTAAAGACCGACTCGGAGAATTCTGAGAGCCTCGAACGGGCGTACATGTCAACAGAAGCCGGCCTATGAAATATATTCAATGATCTGTAGGCCAATAACCGCAACGGCCTTGTCGCAGCTATTGGACTCGGAAAACTACACTTACGTGTACTTTCTCCGCTGCAAACTCCTTCCACTAAACCCCGAAGGAAGATCTTGGAGACTCGGACGAGCTGCCTTGTCAGTTTTATATAAAACAATTTATGTGTCTTCAACGGTCTATAGGTACTCGACAACTATCCATGGGCGCCGGCCATGGTCTTAGGCAGGGTGTACTATGCATCTTTCTTCTCCGTTTTTATTTATTTTTGACCCTTGCGCTCATTTGAACCCGAGGAACTGGAACTCAAAGGAAACAAAACAATTTCGTTCCGTAGCCTCTCTAGACTTCGTTTCACATCTAACTTGTTGAACAATTCTCTGAATTCTAACAGTCTCTTTGGTGTCGCCGTTCGAATTTACTTGGTGGTGGGATAAAGTAACTGGGTTCTCTGGATGTTGTTTCATGCTGCACTAATTATTAACATTGCTTTCGAACAATCCCTCTGGACAAGTAGTCCACAATCAGCTGAGTCCACGGAAGTTCATGACGGTTTAGTAATTTTTTGCTCTTCACCGCTGAAGAAAATCAACCGTGGGAATACATATATCGCCGGGTAGATAGGGTTGAACACTACGCTTCATTTTCAGCTAAACATACATGCGTACAGTAGCTCTGAGGATGATGTTTAATGCGGTGATTCCGATTCGCCGAGTCCCTACTCCTGTCTGGCGCAACCTTGCGGACACGGTGTAAATGCTCTGCGACGAATCGTCCTCTGAACATCTCGACTCACACGGAGCGCAAAACTTGTCGACCTCCTTTGCGAAGTGGGTACAGAATGGACTTATCGCAGTGACGCCTGATGAAAATGGGAGTCGAGTTAGTCTGATTTCAACACGGATTTATAGTAGTTGTTTGCAAGCCTTTCCCACTAGCGTTTGCCTCTTGGGCTCTTCACGTTCCGTATTGATTCCGTTGAACTTTTGGAATGGATGAAAGACAATTGGCCGCATTGGACTTAGCACAGGTCAGTCCGCGCAGTGCGTAGAAGACGCAGTTCAACTTTCCATTTTAGCTTTTCGGCGCCCCTAACTTTTGAAACACGTGATAACCCGGGATCCCTGGATCCCGGTGGAAGCGGGATTTCCCGAAAGGGGTTGCCAAACGCGGTACGCGACTCGAAAAGATTCTGGAGCAAAATACAAGTTGGTGGCACGAAAAAAAAAATCGAATGAGTGTGAGTTGACAACGCACATGGGTACGGGAAAGAATAATAGTCAGTGGAGTAACGTACACTAGCAGCAGCAGCTCAGAGTTAACAGTATATACCAATAATCAGTGTTCGAAATTGCGACCACAATTCGCATAACAGTCGCAGTTGAACATCCCCACGCCACAAAACGGGTCACATTTCTCGCCAGCGCCGCCTGCAGCAGCCCATCTCCTTCATCATTCATTCGCCATCGTTCACGAGAAACTCGCAATCCAGTGTTCACGACGCACATCATCATGCCTTAGACTTTTTCTTCTTCTCCTTCACCACGGGTGCGGGCGGTGGGGGTGCGGGCTTGGACTCGACCTTCTTTTTCTTCGGCGCCGGCTCCTCCTCTGCCTCATCGTCGTCATCATCCTCCTCCTCATCGTCGTCCTCGCTGGACGAGTCGTCGGAGCTGCGGGCGGGCCCTGTGGTGATGGGCTCGTCGTCCGTCGGTGCAGCAGGTTCATCCTCATCGTCGCTGGAAGCTGCCGGGCTGGCGGCGACTGGTGCGACGGGGGCCTTCTCTGCTTTGGGCTTGCGCGTGCGCGGGGTGGACTTCTTGAGCTGCGAGGGGTCAGTTGAATGGCCACAGCACGAAAGAGCACGCGCACTTCGATAGCCTTGGCGACCTCTGCATCGGCGCGTGCGACCTCCTCCGGCGAGCGCGCGTCGTACGCGGATTTCTCTGCGTTGTAGCGTTCTTTCTCTTTGGACATCTTGTCGTTATATATCTGTGCACGCGTGTCAGACGCGTCGCGCGGCCCGCCGACGGGGCACCTACCGCCTTCTGCGCCTCGGGCATCTCTTGCCACTGTGTCTTGATCAGGTTGAGCAGCTCGGTGTTGGTAATGTCTGGGAACCGCGTCTTGAGGTCCTTGCGGATCTCGTTCTGGTAGATGAGGTACGATGACGCGGGGCGCTTCGGTGCATTCGGGTCCTTTTTCTTCGTGACGCGCTTCCTCTTGCCATTCACGGTGATGGGCTCGTCGTCGTCGTCTGCGGCCTTGCGTTTGCCGTTGGAGGCTGCGCCGGGGTGCTTGAGGCCCTCAGCCCAGTCCTCTGCAAGCTTCGCGCAATGCCTCATGACTTCGGCTGCAGCAGTAAAGCCTGCCGACGAGGTGCGCATCGCGTCGGCGGCAGCAGCAAGGCCTGCCACCAGCTGGAAGGGATGAGAACAGGAATATAATCGGGGATAAAGTGAACCGACCTCGAGACGCTGCTGGTCTGTTTGGGCAGAGCCGACCATTTTTGTGGGCGGTGGAGAAAAAGTCAGATTTGACACTGAGTGTTTCTTATGCCGTTTTCACGGTTGTTTCAGAATGTGAGCGTGGGAAAGTGGACTCAGGACGCCGGGCCAAACACAGGGCTGGTCAGACAGCTTTGCAGAGGACGACGACGGCGACGCGAGTCTGCGCTGTCCACGCCAGTCACCCCGATAAGCCCCGCAGCGTGTGTACCCGTGCTCGCACACCGTCCGTGTATAAGAAAAAAAAACAGACAAAAGACACGAGAAATGGAGTCGAGTATGTACTCGAGCTGGCTGCAACCCCACCAGCCAGACTCCCCCCACCACCCAGTGCACCACTCCCCGCCGCCGGCCCAGGAGTGGTCCAAGCAGCAGCAGCAGCAGCAGCAGCCGGGGCCGTCCGCAGCGTCCCCCAGGACACCCCATCAGCAGCCGGTGCTCGATCTGTCCGAGTTTACCACCCTCACCGACCTCCCAGGTGCGTATACTCCTTGTATCCGTTGAAATCCGCGTCCTGAGCGTGTGGTAGCCGCTTCGTCGTCGTCCACGTCGGCCGTGTCGCCACCGCCGCCGGCCACCTTCAACTACCCCTACCCCGGCTTCTACGGCAGCAACCCCTACTACGCTACGACGGGATGGCCCCCAGCGCAGCCAGCGCAGTCCCCGGAGCCCATTCCGCTGTCCAGCTACTCGACGTTGAATGGCGCAACCAGCGCAAACACAGCATCAACGTCCCAACAGCAGCAGCAGCAGCAGCAGAATAATACAATGATGATCGAGTGAGTGCCCTGTCTTTCCTTTTTTTTGGACTATATATTCGCATACATCCACCGTTCGAGCGGCACCCCTACTCTTATCTTTCCTCCTTGCATTGCCCTCTTCTCTGCCACGTTTTCCGTGTGCATTCGGTGTTGGGTCGGATTTGACGGACCCGGTGATGTCCTCATTGTCCGGCTGCAGTCACGCCGAAAACCGCAGCGAGGCATATATGCGCTTTCCATTTCCATTTCCCTAACAATCCATATTTCCATTCCGTGTAGTCCCGGCTAATAGGCGCGCATATATCTACTTTCCGTCCCTTTTCGCGCGTATATGTTTGCTTTTCGGGCGTCTGCATTCGCTTTTTGAACTCGTCTATTTTCTGGACGTCTACTCTTATTCTTGACATATACTCTCGCTTTTCCTCCACCTATATTCACCTTTCCGGGGTATATATCCATCTTCCACCTCACCCATATCTTCCCTCCATCCCCCTACCACTTCACATGTTTCGGCGTTTTTCTTAGCTTGCATTCGTTTTCTCGATATTGAGCCCATACATCCACTCTTCTATCCATATACTCACTTGTCCAACACATATATCCAGCTTTACATATCCCCTTCCGAGTTTCTCAATTCTCACCCCATAATCATTTTCCGTTTGCTAACCATGTCCCGCCTTCAGCCCCGCCTTGACGACTATGAACGGCTCGACATCTAATGGCGTCCACAACCCTTACTCCCAGCCTAATTACTCGTCACAAACTACGACTCAGCAGCAACAGCAACAGCAACAACGACAGCAGCAACTCGCCCAATACCCTTATGGTCTCCCCCCATTCCAGATGGCCTATTTCCTTCCCCAGCAGCAGCAGCAACAGCAGCAGCAACAACAACAACAACAGGGGACCCTCTCTCCGCACGCCCTCCACGCCCCTAGCAACAACTCTCTCATGAGCGCCTACTACCAGCAGCCCCAAGCTTCTGGTTCCAAGCAGCAGCAGCAACATTCCCCGCCGCAACCGCAACAACCACCTGCCCCGCCGCCCGGCCCGACACCAGCGGAACGCAAGAGCCATTTGCTGAGCGCGATCCGACCCCTGCTACAACCGAACCAGTTCTCTGGCGCGGGCGCGGTGGCAACGCTCACTTCGCGGTTATTCGACTACGGAACGGCGGACGTCGACCCAAATACCCGGCTTGAAATCCTAACTAAGATCCGCGACGGCGCGGGGAACCACTATTTTCGTGCATGGGCGGAGAACGCGACTGCGGTGGACATCACGCGTGAATGGCTTAAGGCGGCGTTTACGGGGAGTCGCGAGGACAAGGAGATGGACCAGACGCTGGTCGACACGATCATGCCGCTGCTACATGTGAGTGCGGGGCATTGTCTCGTGGAACGTGAGTACTGAATATGTGTACAGATTATCGACCGGTTGCCGATGACGGTCGAGTCACTCAAGACGTCGAAGCTCGGGAAGATCGTCGTCAAGCTTGTCAAGGACCCGCCCACGCCTGGTGAGTGCCTTTTCATTTTCTTGTGCTGTGGTTTCCAGCCGTCGACGCCCCCTGTGTCCGCCGCCGCTGTTAGAAAGACACTATTATCCTACGAGCCCGAGCCCTTGAGAACCGTATTAAAATCGAGAGTCACGATGCATGTATCTAACGTTCTCCTTTTATATTCCCGCCCTCCTATTGTTCACTCCCGCCTGGTTAAACGAAACCATAAAACGAAATCGAAATCGAATCGCGCAGCGATCAAGGATATGGCATCCAACGTCGAGCGCCGGTGGCGCCAAATGGTCACCGAGAAACTGCCAGAGGCTGCAGCGGACGGTACGTGATGCCACATTGGTAAAAAAATGCGATTTAATTCATTCTATTTTTTGAAGACCCCAAATCGAAGAAAAGGAAGCTCGCTGACCCGCCCGCGCGTTCGTTACCGCCGCTGAAGAAGACCGCGACGGGCAGCACGCGGCCGCTCGTCAAGAAGGAGCCCGTTGTGGCCAAAGCTCCCGCCGCCGCCGTCAAGGACGCCAAGTCCGACTCGTCGTTCTTTTCTGCACCCAAGCCGAAACCGAAGCTGCCGAGCTTCAAGAAGGCGCCACCCGCACCGCCTCCGGTGGTGAAGCAGGAGGGCTCCGCCAACGTCGCACAACCGAGTGCGATTGACCCGTTCCAGGAGGCGCTCAAGTCGATGAAGACGCGCAAGGGCTCACCGCTCGCGGCCATGTCGACGCCGCCACCCAACGGTGTCGAAGTGAGCACAGGTATCCCCGGGTATACCCGACTCGGGAAGCGGAAGAAGACGGTCACCTGGGCACCCGACGGCAAGCTCGAGTCGGTGCGGCTAATCGAGCGCGCGATATACGGCGACGAGAACTCTGATGTCAGCGCCGCCCGTTTCTCCAGTTATCGTACTTTGTTGATGTGTCTTTTCTTCCTTTTTGGGAACAGGGTGGAGTATATAGTTCGCACAGCCTCCGTGATCTCGATCGCAGCGAAGGTGCCGCGCTGCACATGCATTTGTTTGAGGAGACCGTGGACTGGTCGGAGCCGCTGCGTGAGTGAACAAACGGACTAAAATGAGCGCTCTTAGAGAGACGAACTGATTGTGGTTGCAGCGATTGAGATACCATCGGATATACCTGATCAGGGGCCCCGGGGGGCGGAGAGCCAGGAAAAGACGACGCAGGAGCAGCGGGAGCAGACAGCGCTGGTGTCGCTGTACATGTCAGCCTCGTCGATCCCAGATTCACCGGCAGAGCCGTCTCAGATAATACCGGACGAGGAGGTTGACAAGGACGCGCGTGAGATGACAGCAGGGCCGGAAGTTGACCTTGTGTTTTGGAGCGGGCCACCGATGCCTCCAGTGCAGCAGGAGCAGCCGCAACCTGTGGTACAACCACTGTCTTCTGTTGCGGACCTGGTGGGTCAGTTAGCGGGTGCGGATACGACGATGAACGCTGCTGCTGTGAACCCCATGGTGCAGGCGCTCCCGCCAGAGCAGCTCCAGCAACTTCTTGCACAGCTGACACAAATGACCCCGCAACAGCAGCAGATGCAAACGCAAATGCCCCCACAGCAGCAGCAGCCGTATGGGGAGTGGCCCGGGCTCAATCAGTTTAGTGCGGATTACAGCCAGCCCGCGTTCCAAGACGACAGCGGGGAGCGCAACGGCTGGGCCGCGGGCCGCGGAGGGCGGGGACGAGGCCGCGGTCGGGGACGGGGCGGTGCAGGCGGCGATGATGGGTATAGACATAATAACAAAAGAAAACTTTGCAATTTCTTTGCAGCAGGAAGGCGAGCACAGAACCAAATTAAACTTAGGTCAAAGACTGATCATGCCTCCGTAATTTCAGATGCAAGTACGGAGACCAATGCGACTATGGCCATGATATGCCGCCGGGATCTTATTGAGGGCGTCTACGATGTCCTTGTGCGCAGTATTAGGCGTTTATGTGACCCGAATGCCATTGGGTAGACTCGGGCAAAACAGGTGTATTACGTAAGTAGCGCGGAAACAATACAACGAAATCGTAATGCGTGCTGGGAGTTCTACTGAGACTGTATCGTCCGAGCTGTGCTCGTTGGTGGTAGAACAATACCTCGCCATGAAGTTGAGAAACGAGTGCCCAAGACCACTGGCAGTTAGAAAATAAGGTTCAAACTCCGCAAGGCTATTGCCGGACACTGCCGAAACTGACATACTTAGCGCCACAACAACCACAGCTTTGGTACATATTTTGGGCTTGTAGACAACGGCAAGTAATTTATTTAAGCCTCAAGCATCATAGTATCAACATTTCTCTGATTCTCTCAGAGCGTCACATCATGCCGTCTTCCTCGACCATGCCCAAACCATGCCATTCTCCTTGCTTCCGTTCACCATACCCATGCCATCAGCCATGACATTTGCAGTCCATTTCGCGATTCTTGAGGTATTCCACGAGAACCTGGCCCACTGACATGGTATTCGGCGAAATCATGGCGAACTTGTTGAGCTCTAAGTCCGTTGGAGGGACGTTCCACCGGATCTGGGGACATTTCGTCAGCCGCAGAGTCAGCACGGAAGAATTGTGCAATTACCCTCGCAATCCTCGAGGGGCCGCATAGCACCGCAGCCACTACACTTCCTCCAGTCCCCGCGGCAAGGCAGCCAGGTCCTGCATTCTCGGCACTGGCTCTGAAATCGATCCTGCCTCCGGTACTTCTTCTCATCCCATTCCTGTGCAAGACCTCGGTTCAGAGTCCGTTTCCAAAGCATATCAATACAGCTTACCAGCATCGGCCCGTAGTTCCCCTTCGTAACGGAAGGGGAACCCTTGGTACTACCCAGCAGCAAGAGCTTCCTCTTTAACCTTCTCCGAGAAGTTGATGACGTCGTCTACGATATCCTGAGGGACAGGCTCATCGAGGTTGAGAGGAATGAGCTTCTTGGTGGTGTGCTCTGCGACCTTGACCCAGTCAGCGACCTGGAATTAAATTGTGAGTAGGAGGGACAGGATGGCGGGGTGCACGCACCTGTGATCCCCAAAGCCAGTGAATAGCATACTCTGGGAAGTTAGGCAAATCAACTGTGAAGGCGGATCGAGGGAGAGAATACTTGGGAAGAGCGTGTCCAATAACGATGGTCCACAAGAAACCGATGCGGGGGCCGATCATGGGATGCATGAAGGTGAGATAAAGGAACTGCATTCGAAGACGTGATTAGTATATCGACAAGCTTGCCGGAAATACAACTTGAAGGTGCGTACTTGATTCATGAGATTCAACGACGGCACTGCACCTGCACAGTAGTCGTCATACTTCTTCCACACCGCCAAGCGCTCCTCTTCAGTCTTCGTCTTGATCGCAGCAACGGTGAGCTCAGCTGCAAACGTCGTCGATGCCATTCCAGCGTTGATTCCGGGACTCAACAGGGGGTTGGTGAATCCGATTCCATCGCCCACGGTAACCTATCCAGGCCCAGAGACGACCTGAGATTGATATGTGAGCTGCTTGCGGATGTACCACGAAGTTCCCGGTCCTGTTTACAAGAGCACAGGTGAGACGGTAGGCGATGGCGGGAACACCAATGACATACTTACCGTGGTAATCAGGAAGGAGGACAAAGTGGGGTATAACATCACCAAGTTTCTTGTACTTTTTCGTGATGAAGTTGAATCGGCGTTCGCCCTCCGAGGATCCATAACTGGCCAAGTCGGCGGGATAAGTGGTGTCATCTCGGCAAGCGTATCCGATACTCCAGTTCCACTTCATCTTGCAACCGAACATCTTGCACAGTTCTGCGCTCTACAAATCATGGTCTCGCAAGCGAAAAACAATTTGGTACCAAAAATTAATCCTAATCGAGGGCATTTCATCGTGAGGCGTTCCCAACTCGGCTTGGTCCAGAACGTAATGAATCATATCGAGCAAGTTCTCCATTGGAGATTCATGCCAAGAAAGCATACGGATGAGGTACTCCATCCTTCGGGGAAGCAGATATGGCTGGTGTGGCCGCCCTCGAAACCCTCGAGCTCCTAAAGATGAGGATCACTTGTCAGTGTGAGATGTGAGACTCATTCATTCCTACCTTATAAATTTGACACCCAACTTTGAAGCCTTTTGTTTACACACCCATGTTTGAACACCAGCCTTAAATATGATCTATTTAAAGGCCCTTTTTAAACATGTGTTTGAAACACTACCTTTAAATCTGATGATTTGAAGGTGGTTCGGTGGACTCAAATTAAAGACCTGGTTTAATACACAGTTTGATGGCTGTTTGAATATGTTCTGCATGCATCTGAATGCACCGAACGCATTGATTTGCTGCAGTGCTAGCAACATTAAACATTTAAAAACACATTTAAAAAAACTTGTCGTCTCAACGTTGATTATTTAAAAGAACTTGGTCCTATTTACTCAGCTTGGCGGATAATGGGGATGCTATCTCCTTGCTGAGAGATTGTGGTGTTCTGGATGTCCGCAGCATGTCCATGCCAAACGTTCATGTCAAGACGCTGAGCGAAGACAGTAAACACGAGCTCAGACATAGAGCGTTGAAGTTGATATCCAGGAGCAAGAAACTGGTATACTTCTATTTAGTGTGGAAATGATGATCCGCAAAAGCGTTTTTACCGGGGGAGGGCCGTTGTTGCAGATCACGGTATATTCATCAGGTTTGTCGCGATCGAGGAAGAAAAATTCGAGTCCGCTGTGAAGACCGAAAAAGCGCAGGAGGTACTGTCCAAAAGAAGTCAATCTAAACCTAGCAGGTTACAATTTGGCCGCAGCTCACCTCAGCCTCCATGCCTGCTGATTTGGTCCATTGAGCGAAATGAGGAAGGGTTGATTCACCAATCCAGAAGATTAAAAATTGCCCTTCTCCGCTGCCTGCCTTTCTACATTGCTCACCTTCCATTGAGGTTTTGAGGCCTTCTCAAATAGAGAAATCTTCAAATTCGCTTCGGGATGGATCTTACGGGCATGTATAGCATACATAAGTCCGTGAATACCACCTCCGACCACGGTAACATCGTTTTCTGCAGCGGGCTCACTCTGAGCATTTCCAGAGTTGAGAATATCGGCTGGCCACAAGGTCAATGAAGATGCGGCAGAACAAGAACAACTGCACACCTTCTGTCCAGTTGCGGTTGGTGGCAAGCCTGTCTCGGAAGGTGGTCTTGGGTAGAATGAATGGCATGATCGCGTCAAATGTGGGTAGGTATTCAGTTATTCGCAGCCCATTTTATACCCCGCAACGGACGAAACGGGGCTAGTACAGTACCGACCTGATGAACTTTACAAGTAATGTCCGCGCTATGAATCAATACAGCAAGTTCCGCCAAGATCTACCCCTAAGCCTCTTGTGCTCTATTTGATTGACGCGTCAAGGGATGGCCGAAAAGGGTCAGCAACCATTTGATCCCAATTTGATTCCGCTTTGATGTCGATTAATTGGCGGGAACCAGCAGAAACCCAACAGGAACCGCAAGATGAACCGAGAATATCCGGACATGCAGTTTGAGACTGCGAAGACTGTCCCTAAGTTCCCAGAGCGGGAGATGTTCATGACAGGCACTACTCGTCGTCCTCAGCAACCTAATCGAGTTGGATAGTTTAGTGGGCATTTCCCTTGAACGCCCATCATTTAAATGATCATCCATGGAGCTAAGCTACGCCGCAGTTATTGACTCCAATTGAATTTGAGGATGGGAAGACCCGCCTATCCTGGGAAGGTCCGAGGCGCGCCGCATCCCCGCTCCACGTTGAACGCCGCATCAGACTCAGAGTCCAGACATTAATTGACTCCCGTGACCGTATGGTAGGGAGGGAGAACAGAGCCGATTAACACAGACAGCGCAAGATCGATACGTCAGATACTCGTGGGGATACAATGCATTGAGTCTGGCAGAGTCTGGCTTGAATCGGAGTAAGCAAGCGTCGGCTCGTTCACAAAGCGGGAAGCTGTAAAGCAAAATGATTATCAGACCCGGAAAATAAACATAATTTCTCCTGAGGCAGACGAAGGATCGCAGCGAAACCTTCCTTGAATCGGACATGTCTTGAGGCGCGAAGGTTCAAGAGCTGCTTTGCCCCAGGGACTAGCGGTCATGTACTTTTCCGGAATTGCCTAAGGAAATTTTACACCAACAATTTTTGCATAAGGTGATCCTGGTTGATTTTATTCTGCGTGTGGTGAGCCGGATTTATTCAGAAATGATTGAATCTGGTTGATTCTGATTCCGGTACATATGACAAACAAACCAGTTGTGTCCCATCGCCGGGGTTTTAAGCTCTTTCGAAGCATATCGACGTTGAGAAAATCTACATAGTCAGTTGGTTACAGTGAACCGCAGATTGAGACGCCCGCCAGACAGCAGGTCCATGAAAGGGAAGAAGGAACAATACCCGGCCCTACTAGGCCCTACTAACCCAAACGTTCCGCAAAAAAAAAAAGAAGGAACAATGGCACTGCCACTGGTTCTCGGATCAATCAGGATCGGCAAGCCCTTTCGGCATTACATCATCTTTGCCTCTTCTGGCCGTCCGCCATGTCCTTCTTATTTTTTCGGAGAGCACCATGTCGAATCAGAATACCGAGAATGGGACGGACATACGCGACTGAGGCGGCCAATGCGGACATCTCGAAACCATCTAGCTTTGGCCAGCCCTTGTTCCAATCACATCCACATTTGGGTGGGTAAAACTTCCTAAAAAGTATACCCTACTTCTGGATACTTACTTATACTCAAGTGCGGAGCACAGAACTGACTCCTGGATTTACTTCTCAGGAGTATGAGACGCGCCGGAGTAATCTAATGGACTCTCTGCCTGAATCGAGCATTGTGGTCATCCGCGCTGGAGACGTGAAGTACATGAGTGGTCAAATTTTGTGAGTGGTTGCATGTAACGGACAAAGATATTTAAAAATGACGAAGCGCGTCTTCCCCACAGCTACAAATTTCGACAGGCATCTGACTTCTGGTATCTGACCGGTTTTGACGAGCCAAATGCTGCTGTTATCTTGGGTAAGTGAATCTCATCTGGCTGTTATTGCATTATAATTTATGCAAACGGAGTCCAGAGAAAAAATCGACGTCACGCGGCTACCGTATGACCATGTTCTCCACTGGTCGGGACTCTGCCAAAGAGAAATGGGATGGCGCAAGGCCAGTCTTTTTCATTTTAAAACATATCCAGTCATGAATAACCGATCATTCAGAACAAGCCTCAGTGAGGTCGCAACCATCTTTCAGGCTGACGATGCGAGGTCTATAGACCATTTTTCCTCGCATCTTCGGTCTGTTCTATCCATTTATTCCAACGTATTTATCGATGTCCCCCCCACATACACTCGAAAATCGTCCAAATTTACCAGCAAATCTATCCTCAAATATCTCACGCCGCCTCTTACACCGCGAACGGAATACGATTTGATCATAGAGGCACTGTCGAGCTCCAAGCGCAAACCCCTAGCGCCAAAAGTTGCGCAATTACGGGCAATCAAAAGCGAATCGGAGCTCCGCGTAATGCGGCAGGCAGCTGATATTAGCGGGCGTGCACACGCAAAGGTTCGGGTGTCCGCCCTCATTATCACATCACAACCCAATCCACTCTCTTAGACGATGCGGTTCGCGCGGCCTGGTCTTTCGGAAGCCGCTCTTGCGGCCCATTTCGAGTACACCTGCTCTCTAGCAGGCTCTCAACGACCAGCATACGTACCAGTCGTAGCTTCTGGGCAAGCGTCCATTCATTAATTGTCAATGTCCTGCTGACCTCATCTGGATAGAGCCAACGCACTGATCATCCATTATACTTCAAATAATCACCTCATACAAAACGATGAGGTTTTATTGATCGATGCCGGATGCGAATACAAGTAAGCCACAAGCCCTCCGCCCAACCGTTTTTTTTTTGACGAATATCCAGCGGCTATGCATCCGATATTAGTGTGTTGGAACGCGGGTTATGAAGGCATGTACTGATGAGATAGAAATACAGCCCGCTCGTTCCCAGCCTCGGGAACATTCACGCCGCCTCAAAGGGATCTCTACGCCGCTGTGCTCGCGGCGCAAAAGGCGCTCATAGAATTATGCACCCAGTCGTCTGGACTTGGCATACATCAAATTCACCACCAGACTTGCGTTCTTCTGCGCCAGGAGCTAAAACAAATTGGTATGGATGTGAACGCAACGGACCTCGAGCAGCTCTTCCCGCACTATGTCTCCCATCCCATCGGGTTAGGTTAGTCTTTGCTCTTCCCGTGGTAATGCGGCACCAATTAGCCAGATTTACACGAATCGGCCCATCTGGACCGCTCCAGCAGGTTTGCCTTTCATCCCCAGAATAAATTATTCGTATATTTAGGTATACTTGCTAGCTTGAAGGCTGGAATGGTTATAACAATTGAGCCCGGTAATATGTCTCACTTTGCGTGAGAATCCTCGCTTATTTCCGTCCAGGTATCTACGTACCGCCGTCGCCTTTGTTTCCCAAACACTTCCACAACATTGGAATTCGAATTGAAGTAATAGTAGCTACATACTCGCAAGCAGTTTACAATATTAACCATAAACATTTTAGGACGAGGTCGCTGTCGGTAAAGAACATCCTGTTGTCCTCACCGTAGCTGCTCCTAAGGAGGTGAGTGGGAATGTCGATGGACGAGGTTTCTTCCAACCAAGCCACAGATCGCGGATGTGGAAGGAGCATGCCAGGGCCTTCTGGGCTTTGAGGCTTTCTAAGATACTTACAACAGCAACTCATAAAGACAATATACAACGGCTAGAAAGCCCCCGCGGGAACAAATTGCTTCCACGTCGATCACAAATAAATAGTCAAGCAAGAAAAACTGCTTATGATATATACAGATACAAAACTTCGATCAACTATTCACTGGATGTTGAAACGCTGCAAGCGGGGTGAATACGGGGTTCAGGTTTGCACGCGCGGACATACAGGTTTCAAATGTTTGATGAGCATCCATTCTTCGGGCGTCACATCCGCTCGGAATGAGTTCTATCCGCAATCAGTGCAGTTAGACAAACGAATAGGTGTCTCCTTACCTTTAGCACATCGACACTTTGCCGTGTTATGTGGCTGAGCAGCTCATCCTTGTCATCGAAATGTCTACCGAACATTTTCGCGGACTGATAAACGGCATGCTCGATCTTGACCGCCACACCAGCGCCAGCTTGAGACTTCTTTACCATCTAGAGATATGGCCCCACCGATGAACCCGGCCATAGAAAAGAGAAAGGGAAAAAACGCACGTCGTGAGTCTTGTGGTTAATTTCCAACGAGGTTCTGTTGATAATGGTAAGTATATGCGACAGGAGATGTACCAGCACCCACATCTTTCCAAGGTCAATAATTTCTTTCTTCTGAGTCGTTGGATCCGTCTTGACAACAGCAATAGGTGTGCCGATTCGCAGGGTCCCATCCAGGATATCCACCCCCAGAATGATAGGATCCCGCTTACAGAAGGCGGCGATGACCTTGAGCCGGCACGGCCAAACGGCTTGAGGTGCAGCATCCTTACGTTTCGCTTCAACGATCTCCTGGTTGTAGGCTGTGAACGCATCGAAAAGATGGTAGATGATGTCGGCTTTAATGTGATTATCTAGTCAGCTGGAAATGGATGCAGGGAATATATTTTTACCTTTGAATAGGCGGATACCCATCTCTTCTGCGAGCCGTTCGGCATCTTTGTCGACCGTAACGTCGAAGCAAAGGATGCAGGCAAGCTCCTTGGCCTTCTCCAACATACTCCCGGCACGCATCACATCCTTCTTGTGTACAGGACCGATGTTGATGCCGGAAACTGGAATTTTGCTTGACTTCAAGAAATCCAGGAGGGCCTCCAGAGAGCCGAGAGTTGACGCCTGGACGCAGACTCCGCGACCAGATTTATCGATGTTGTTCAGCAACGACGTGAGATCGGACATGACCTCGTCGCGAAGATCGTCCTCGTCATCGTCCGGCCCACATACAAGTAACCGAGATCCAGCAATGGCCTTTTCCAGATCGGGGGCGGTGACTTTAACACCCAAGGCCGCCTTCACTTCCTTGTGATGAACGTAGTTGGACTGACAGGAGATATCATGAATAATAAGTCCATCAGAGAAGAATGGTGGTTCGTACCTTAACTCGCAATTCACGTAAGGGTTGCGGCGTCAATAAAGCACGAATTTGGGTGACAATGGGGCCATTCAGACCACAGACCACAATCTTGTCTCCTTCGCGTAAAATCCCATTGGAAAGCACAACATCGATTGTGGTTCCCAAGCCTTCAATGACCTTGACCTCGAGTACAGTACACTCGAGCTCAGAGAGATACATGAGGCGGTCGCTCATTCGCTGCTGGGTCAGGTTGACCAGGAGCATGATCATGTCCGGAACACCCTCGCCAGTGATCGCAGATGTCGGCACAATGGACACATTCCGTGCGAAGTTCTTGTTGTCGTAGTACAGGACGGCGTTCAAACCTTCCTCGGCGAATGCGACGACGATCTTTGCAACCCGGTCCTCGAACTCACGCTGAACAGTCCGACCCTGCTTCGCCAGTGACTCCCGGAAGGCACCGTCGGGTGTGGGATCCCAGCTGTAAATACGGTCGATCTTGAAATAGTCAAGCCAGATCCACCGAGTTATACGGAAGAAAGGTGATGCACCTTGTTAAGAGCAACGATGAACGGCGTCTTCCGGTCCCTGAGCAATCGAAGAGATTCCAGAGTTTGCGGCTCCAATCCGTGCTGGGGGAAGATGATTTTCCAATCAAGATTTGCGCGGAGTCGGGCGGTTCAGTGGCGCACCATGATATCAACCACCAAAATAGCGATATTACAAAGCGAGCTTCCACGAGACCGTAAATTCGTGAACGATTCGTGGCCAGGCGTGTCAATAACAAGTAACCCCGGGATTTTGTATTCGGCAGACCCGTCCTGTGTGGTTCAGTCAAAACCGTAATTAGAATCCAAAGAAGGGAATAACCTTGTTTAGAACAGCAGTCTTGGTCTTGATGGCGTCCACAGGGAAGTAGGTGGCACCAATTTGTTGTGTGATACCCCCCGCCTCGCCCTCCTGAACATTAGTTTGACGAATCTGAATAAAACCACCAAAAAATTAAATCTCGGATGAAGTCATTGAACCGTGCGTGTAACGCGCCTTATCTAAAAGCTTTGTCTTTCCAGTATCGACGTGTCCCAAGATACAGCAAATAGGACTCCTCAGGTCGTCTTTATTCCGCGCAGCCAGCGCATCCTCGTGCGCCTTCGCCCGACGTGCGGCTGCCTCGGCTTTGCGCTGTGCTGCCATCTTTTGGGTTTGCGTGAGCTCTTCATCGGACGACGAATCATCTGAGTCGGAATCGTCCGAGCCAGACTCGGAGTCGTCCTCGGATCCGTCATCCGACTCCTCATCCGACTCGGAGGATTCCTCTGCGGGAGGTGGAGCGGGTGACTTGGCAGCACTGGGGTTGGCAGCACTAGGTTTGGTGGTGGCGCTGACACCGGGTTTCGCGTGAGGTTGGGCCGGCTCTGCGAGGGCATCAATATTGTCTTACTAGCGAGGGGAATCACTGACCTTTTTTGTTTGAAGTTGATGCAGGAGGTCTGGTGGTGGGTTTTGAAGCAGGTTTGGCAGCAGGGGTGGATATAGGCGCAGGTGGTGGAGGAGCGACATCATCTTCGTCGCTCGAGGCATCCCAGGAGTCTTTGACACCCGGCGGCGGTACCTTCGGATCCTCTTCCTCCGCACTACTAGCCTCCCAGTCGTCCTCCTCCGGTTCAGCAACAGATGGCGGAGCCACAGGTGCAACAGGTTCGGGGGTCCGTGGTCGGGATTCAGGCGCAGGTGATGCCTCCTTCGCTGTGCTCGTGGGGCCCTTCTTCTTGCGATTACCATAAACGACTTTCTTTACGGCCGGCGCCCCGCTTCCCGAGGCTTGCTGTAACCCTTCAATCTGAACACCAGACGCAAGGAGAGCCTGCTTTCGTATCTCAGCCATAGCCTTTTCCTCCTTCTGTTTTTTGGTGAGCAGACGGCCCTCCTTCTTCGCCACCTCACGTTTCGCCTGCAAGTTCCGTGAGACATTAAGACGGTGGTTTGCAACGAAAGAATCCTACCTTTTCCTTTTCTTTGCGCCGTTGCTTTTCCTCCTCCTTCTTACGTTCTTCCTCTGCGGCGAGTCGCTCTTCTTCCTCAATGCGCTTCTGCTCCTCCTCTGCAAGCCGCCGTGCCTCTTCCTCGATCCTGCGCTTCTCCTCCATCATAGCCTTCAAAGCACTTATGCCGCCCTTCTTCTTTGTTGCAGCAGGAGGGGGCGGGGCCGGCTCTTCGTCCTTCTTCGCCTTTTTCTTCTTCTTCTTCTTCGCGTCGGCTTTCCCTCCCGCGCCGTCCTCCCCTTCGTCTTCATTCTCCTCGTTCTTCAAAGGCTCTGGGGCGGGTGTGGATTCCGGCGCGTCGTCAGTAGGCGGCGCGTCTCCTGCAGCCGCCTTCTTAGCAGCTGCCTGCGCTTTCTTTTTGGCCTGTATATTGTTAGCAAACATACTGTACATAAAAACACAAGCCATACTTTTTCCCGCTCTTTCTTAAGTTTCTCCTTCTCCTTCTTCGACAGGACTTTGACTCCCGGGTCCTCGGGGGCGTCATCGTCATCGTCCGCTTCTTTTGGGGCCGGAGCTTCTGGGGTCGATGGAGCTGGAGCCGGAGCGGGTGCTGGAGCGGGCTCGGCTTCATCTGCGATACATACCAAAGTCAAAGCCGTCCCAGAAATTGAGACTTTCATTACCCACCAATTTTACCCTCGTCCTCACTCTCGTCTTGGGCTTTCCCCTTCTTCGCCTTGCCTTTCTTGCCTTTCTTGACCTTCTCCTTCACAGGGCCCCACTCTTCGTCCGCCAGATCTTCAGCGGTGACCTCGACCGGCTTCTTGGAGGCTGTGGCAGTCTCGCCGTCGGAGCCTTCTGCTGCGGGGGGGTCATCCACACCGTTGACCGTGTCGTTCACGGCGCCTTTCTTGGGCTTCTTCTTGTCCTTCTTGCCTTTAGTCGTAGCTTTAATCGCAGACTAGGAGCGCGGCTCAGATTGATCCCGCCAGGATTTCACGGAATCGCGCACCATGAGCCCGCCGAAATCCTCATCCTCGTCCGCTGCGGCGGCGGCGCCCTCATCGGCGTCCATATCCAGGGCAGCGAACCCGGCGAACGAGGCTTTGGATTTGGATGCTGGTGCATCATCTGCGGGTGGGGAACTTGGCGCGATGGGTTCGCCAGCCTTCTCCCTTGCCACGGATGCATAAACACAAAAAAATTGAACTGGAGGTTAGCCGAAGCGTACCAGTACTCGTCGTCGTCTGCACCCTTTTTTCCCTTCTTGCCCTTGTTCTTTGGCGGCATTTTTCCGAGTCGAGGTAAGTAGCAATTAGAAAAGTCGAGCCGCTTCGTTAGCAAATCGTGCCGGCCTTCGGGCCCGGGTGCCGAACTTCCTTGACTCTTTCTCAGACTCCAGTTGGACTCCAGTCACTTCGGCTTGCCCGGCTGTGATAATTATTGCCCTGTAGCCGCAGTGGTCGTCGCACTCCGTCCAGTGATTCGATGGGCCTCTTGACAATTATCAGGAAAAACCGGCAGAAAGAAAAGGAAATGCGGATCCTTTTCCTGTGAGCTCGCGCCGCCAGCGTGGCCAGCATCCTCTCATACGCAGTTCAGCGGGCTGGACAACGCTGGAAAAACCACTATTCTTAAGAAGATCAACGGAGAAGACATCCTCAGCGTTAGCCCCACGTTGGGATTCAATATCAAAACATTCGCGCACGGCAAGTGCGCCTGTTTTCTCTATCGATATGTCTTAGCTGGAAGCCTCTTCATCGATACTCATCTGTTTTAAGATACACCCTTAATATCTGTCCGTATCGCTTGATCCTCCGGCGATAGCCTATGTCTGATATACCCTGCCCATTCAATAGGGGATGTGGGCGGACAACGCACCCTACGTCCTTACTGGCGCAACTATTTCGAGCAGACAGACGCTCTCGTGTGGGTCGTTGATTCTGGCGATAGGATGCGCATGAAGGACTGCAAGGAGGAACTTCATAGTCTTTTGCTCGAAGATGTCAGTGTGTCTCAAGCAGTTATCGCCGAAATAGATGCTTGACGGCATTCGACATACAGCGACTGGCAGGCGCGTCGCTCCTCGTCTTCGCCAACAAACAGGATCTCCAAGGTTCAATGTCAGATGTTGAAATCCGGGATGTCAGTTCATGCATCCTGCTCACTTTATTTTTTTAATGCAATCCTTTCAGGCGCTTGACCTTCGTTCCATCAAATCGCACCACTGGAAGATATGGTCCTGTAGCGCTGTAACCGGGGAAAATCTCGTGACGGGTAGGCTTTCTCTCCATTGGAATTCAACCCCGCTTCAACACTGTATAGGTTTGGATTGGGTTGTAGCGGACGTGGCGGGGCGCTTATACGCAGGGGGGCTGCATTATTCTACAGCATCACCAATACAAGCTCCTGTTCCTGTGGTGGTTTGATCAACTACGGTAACCTTTCTAGTTTGCCAAGTACAGGATCAAATCGGACTCTTGGAAAAACGCAGTGTCCTTGCAAATCGCACGCAAGCGCTCTCACTATCGCCGATCGTTCACTCAACCCTTGAACTCTGTCGTCAATGAACAGGGAATGAAAGGCCATGATTGTCATGCGATAACTCGGATAGACGGCGAAACCACCGAGACAAACTCGTCGAGTTGGCTTCCAACATCGGCGTGTAACTTACGTCTACTCCCCGGCTTTTCAATTTCGGAAACCTCCTCCCGTGCCGCCACCCGATCTGTTTGAGAAGATACCTTCACCGTGCACCAGCCCATACCATTTGAACGGCGACTTGGTCTCATCTCGTCCCGAATCGTCAATGGTCGCTCGGTAGAGCTTTACCACCATCATGGTCATTTCTCCCCTCTATACGAAATAGTAGGTTCTTGATTTCTTTTTTCCAACCAACATAGATGCAAATTGGGTTAATCTTCCCACATTCCGCATTACGTACCTGCACTCCGTAAAGCACGAAATTCTAAAAGTCTTTCACCGCCGACACAATCTATGCATGAGCACCAAAATCAATTCTTCGGGAGAAGTAAAGTACTTTGCCCATCCATCGCGTGATGTCAACTCCGAAACAAATAAACGTGTGTTACAGACCAGTTTTGAGCACTATCAATCTTTCAGGATGAAATTCAATATCTGCCTAGCAGCAAATGAACGGGAAGCGCGAGATTCGAACGGCACTCAGTTTATACGCCTGATCTGCAGCACCAAGCATCTCGGGCACCGATCGACGAATGAGTCGGCAGGCTCGGACGACCCGTTGGATCTTTGGGCAAACTCAATACACTGAGTATATATCACCTTTCTAACGAATATTCGAAATCAGGGTGAGCGCTTCCGGATTCGCGCAGACTGACACATTCTGTGCAATAAACTTCGTATTATCCTGGCTGCTTTCAGATCGACGAGCCTTTTGTGCCACTACTCGATTCGCCACCCGAGTGTGCGCGCCGAAGAGGCGAAATCGTAAAAGCTAGCCCGACGGTAGCCGCCCTTGTTCGCGAAGCAGGATGAGGAAGCGACCGACGCCGAGTCTTTTTGAGTTAGCTGGGGCGCCACTTGGTGCAACTCAATCTTGCGTCTGTTTATCGAAAAAAGTTTTGCCGAAGAAACGCAGTGGGTTACCCCAGGCAATCTGCCAGATGTCCAGTGGGCGCGATGGAGCCCGTCACGACGAACTTCCGCCATCGAAGAGCATCGAAGGCCCCAGGGCATATCGAGCGGGCCGCCGGCCACCCGACGCCACGCAGCCGACCAACCTGTCCAGCGGCGGGGATTAAAGCAAGTATTCACAGCGTGTGAGGTTCCAGATGTATTCCAGAAAAGACCGACATGTCCATGGGATGTGGTGTATTGAGAATGACGACTCGTCGTTCGGCGGGAGGAAGGTGAAAGTGTGACGATTGTCGTCGACAATCTTTTTTTGATCCACGGCCGTTCGGGAGAGACATACACAGTGGGCGGGCAAGCCAAAATTATCGCACCGACATGATCAAAGCGGTTGATTGCGAGCTGCGGCGCATGGAACGAAGTGATTTTTGATGGGACCAGTGGCGGGCATGCCGTTTCGGCCAATTCTATCTTGAATATGCCGTTTCACGACGCGAACCTGGGCCAACGTAGCGAGTCGAAACTGGAGCAGAAAGAAGTACGGCCGTTCTGGCTTGGTTCTGGCACTAAAGGTCCCGCTTCTATCAGAGCTATCAATTGGGGCGGGCAGGTGACAACTTTGGAGACAGAATCCTGAGAACGACGGAGACGACTTCTGCAGGTTATCATCGGGTCCAAGCGCGCATGTCTATGCAGGTTTTACATGGGGAGTATCGGCATGGTGGCGTAGGAAAGTATAGGCATCCGCCGCTCTGCACCGTCCCACACGATGCCCTGGACAATCGAGGTTGAAAAAACCGACACCATAGCCCAAAGACTACCGGACAAACATAGGCGGGCATAATGGCCCGACCAGAAGCGGGGCCCGTCTCATGGCTGCCGTCGGGCTCTCACACTATGCTTTAGGTGCGCGCCTGGATCAATGGTGGAATCCTATCGGAATCCTGGGATTCAGATCTACGTGGGGAAAGAGGCAATCGCACGTGGAAAAGATGCCCAACAACTTCCTGCCTTGAGGCGCGCGACCACCGATTGAATAAGTGGGGATTCATTTACCTTTTCGAAATGAAGCCAGGCGAAGTACCTGATTGGGATGACTACTGGGGTTCGCCTAGGAGGGGGATCTATAGGAAATTCCGTGGTGACTTCCAACCGATGGCGATCTCGATGCGACAAGCCTCAGTGCAAAAAATCGTACACACACATCCAGAAAGACATAAAAGCCGCCGCCTTCCCTAGCTTTTCTGCACTCCACCCCCCCTCCTCTAATGCCTTCTACCGTCACTCAGTCCTGCGTCCCGCCCCAGTTTGCGCCCTCCAAGGCACTCCAGTCCACTTCCTCATCCCTCCTCTCCCTCTCCTTCCGCCCGCATTCATGGCTCTGTGCCTTGGGTTTGTTGCCTATGATTTTATGCTTTCGTCTTTACTTATGCCGGCATCCAGCACGAACCTCCATCCTCGCCGTTCTCGACGACGCAATTAGGGTCGGCCATTTAACCATCACCGATGCTGACGGCGCCCACTATTACGGCCATTATCGAAAAGGATGCAACGATGTCCACCTCAAGGTTGTCAACGAAAATTTTTGGCTTCGTCTTATGCTGTAAGCGGACCATTCCGAGATTTACCTATTCTCGTTCTTACTTTGTTATGTTGCAGATCGGGTGATCTTGGATGTGAGAAGCACTCTTCTGACCTCGCAAATCAAGTTGCTAACTTTAGCCCAGTCAGCGAAGCATACATGATTGGAGATGTCGAAGTGTCGGATCTCAAGGGCGCCATGAATGTATGTTTTCTCCAACTTTACTCCAGCCCTATTCAATTAATGACGTCGCACCCTTTAGTTGTGGCTTGAGAATCAATCTGGGATGGAAGCCACTTTGTCTTCCACTGTCGCCAAGATTTCGTCGACTGTGTCCGGCCTGTACAACAGCTTCCTGGGCCAAACGCGCTCCCAAGCCCGCCTAAACGTTATCGCCAGCTACGACCAGTCCAACGAATTGTTCAAGGCTTGTTGTTTTGCCTTCATGACGCGCATTCGTATACTTATGATCGGAATCACAGGCCTTTTTGAGCAAGGAAATGATGTACTCCTGCGCACTCTGGGACGAAGCCGAGGGCGGCGTACGTGGCGATCTTGAGTCCGGCCCCTTCCCCGGTGACCTGGAAGCAGCCCAGGTTTGTTTATATCCACTTCGCACGCGGTAATCGTGTCTCAAGTATTGCTACAGCGTCGGAAGATTCATCATGTCCTTCGTAAAGCGCGTGTGAAGCCCGGCCACCGGATACTTGAGTTTGGTAGCGGATGGGGCGGTCTTGCCATCGAGGTCCGTATTTTTATCACATCATACCACTCGCTCACGATGACCTAACGATTTGCATTAATTGTTCAGGCTGCTCGTTCTTTCGGTTGTGAGGTCGACACCCTCACGTTATCCATCGAGCAGAAAAAGCTCGCTGAGGAGCGGATCAAGGCTGCTGGACTTGAGAATCAGATCCGCGTCCACCTGCTTGATTACCGGGAAATTCCCGCCGAATTCGAAAAGGCCTTTGACGCATTTGTTAGCATTGAGATGCTCGAGGTTTGTTTTCTTTTCCACCTTCGCTTCGCAGAACGATCTGACCAAGCCATTGTGCAGCATGTCGGTTCGAAGTATTATAATCTGTACTTCAAGCTGGTCGATTACGCTCTCAAGTCGTCGCAAGCCACTGTCGTCGTCAGCGCATCGACTTTTCCCGAATCCCGATACTCCGGATATCAGTCAGTTTCCTTCCCTCTTCCCACCTGGCTTTACCTCATCCTGCGTCCCTCAGAGCGGAGGATTTCATGCGGCGCTACATGTGGCCCAACTCCTGCCTTCCCAGCGCCACTGCACTGATTACGGCAGCTCAAGTCGCGTCGCAAGGTCGCTTTACTCTGGAAGGCGTTGAAAATCACGCTGCCCGTCAGTGTGACTCCTTTCCGCCGCCCTCCGTTTGTCTAACGTCAAGCCAGACTATCCCCGGACGTTGCGCGAGTGGGGCCGCCGCCTAGAAGCCAACTGCACGCAGGAGCTCGTCTCTAAAGACTACCCCGGGCTCCGCGACCGCGCCGACTACGAGGCGTTCACCCGCAAGTGGCAGTATCTCTTCGCCTACGCAGGCGCCGGGTTTGCCAAAGGGTACATAACGTGCCACATGCTCACATTCATCCGACAAGTTAGTCTTTCCCTCCTCTTTCGACACTGACATTCATACTAATTACTATAATTCTCATCCAGAACGACACACCCGAAACATGCGATTGAATCTGATACGTTTCTTCTTTTGCGGGGCTCGCGCTATCTATGTATACAAACGATATCTTTATTCTTCTCTCTCTTCACGCCCGGAATGTACCTACAACTTAGAAATGTTAGATTACTTACACGAATTTCATGATTTTTCACGTTATCGTTAGTTCCATCAAACAACTTGAGTCATACATAGAGCGTGGAGAGCATCAAATTCTTCCTCACTCCCACATGTTCGCACAGACTTTAGACTTCAAACTTCTCAAGAATAGCTTCGATGTCAACACAGTAGGAGGGAAGTTTCGCGAACTTCAGGAAGACGATCTAAAGATGCAGCTTGGAAACCGAAAGCTATTTATTGAAAATTGGTACCTCGGGATGAGACCTGGATTCATCCGTTAGACCTGGTTGGATCTGGTTTTTTTTTACGAGCGTGTCTGCATTTATCACCAGCCGAGGCGGAGAAATGTTTGATTCTTCCCGTGATAAAACGGTAATGTCAGATCGATACGAAAAAACATCCAGTTGCTTTCCGTTCTGTGCTTCCATAGATTTTCATCGTTCGTAATTAACCGAGCAGTATGCAACGCCGCCAACGCCTCTTCTCCTTCTGGCATCTTTATCATCTTATTTGGACTAGTCTCGGCATTTCATGTGATGACCGGCTGAATGACTTCTGCATCTCGAATTGGCCGACGACTGCGCCACAAATCCATTATGCCGCCGGTTATGCTCGCTTGGACCTAAGCCTTCGATATTTGATCTGGCTAGTCGACCGTCTCCGTGGTACATAGAGTATGGACCTTACTACGAATCCTGGATCCCCCCTCCCGCAAGCTATGAAACGAAAGTTAGGTCTGGCGAGAAGTTATGACTCCGGTGCCAGTAAAAGGAATAGACCAGATCCTGAGCCTCGATCCGTCGTTCCAAATTTAATTCCACCACCGATTCAATGGACTTGTCGTTGCCACTGCGGAGATAGTATGTAAGGCCATCTAACCCGCCACACACTAGTCAACGCCGCATTCAGAGGATCGGATCGCGGAAACATATCCAGTCTATGCTGCTTCCTTCGTTTTCACCGATACATATTGATAATAACCCAAGGAGCGTGATCGAGATGTGGAATACATAGGCGGAGATAGCAATCTAGACTATAAACGAGGGTAAGGATGGTGTGCGGGAAAGCATTATGTGCAGTGATTATGATACGACATGTAAGGAGTGGCGGGAAATCATGAAGGTAATCGTGTAGGGTCCAGTTTAGTCGACCATGATTGCAGTTCTTTGAGATTCGGAGCAGCCAACGCATGCGAGTTTGATGAGGTGAAGAGGGTGAAGGAAAATGGTTTCTGTGACACAGTCAGGAACAAACAAGCACATATAACGGAAAAACTCGCCCCAAGAAGCATCTCTTTGTGTGGGTCACTTTCCACGTTAACACCTTCAAGGCTGACGATGCCAACTTCCTCCAACTCGTTGGAGTGGGAATAAATGTGGAGGTACGGCCTTGGAAGACATGAGGTCGAATGATCCTGAACAGGCCATTGAACCTCTCACCTCTTTAACACAAACCACCGTTTTTCCCATATGTCCTGCCCTGCATCTGTGAGAATCATCAGATGACCTTTCTTCGTCGATCCATTGGCATCACTAAATAATACATCAGTTGCGTTCTCACGGATCCCAACCTGTGAGACCCGCTCACCTTCGGGGAATTAATTTGGTTTCTGAGATCAGCTTCAATCCCTCCTCAGGCACCATCCCTCCTTTCTTCTTTGACGGCTTATATTCGTCGGATTCCGTAGGATCTTGGCTCAAGATTATCTGTAGACACGGTATTCGTCAATGCTTTGGGAATCGGGCATATACGGAACAAACCTCTCCACGATGACCAAATTGTTTTTGCCAAAGTTCGACCGACTTTTTCAGCAATTCATCGGCCTTCCACGCGAGTGTTTCGGTGTTGATCGGACGTGGCGGGGACGTCCCCAAAACAACGCGAATGGCCTGGACATCTGCGGCCCGCCTTTCCGTAGATACGAGCCGAGAATAATCCTGAACGACAGAGAGTCCGCGCGGTTTCCAGGTCCCCAACGCTTCTTCTCCCCGGACGTATTTCTCCGACGTATCAAGCCTCCAAAGATCGCGCGGAGAGCGGGTTAGAGGTGGGGACAATCTCACCGAGAAAAGAGACGTGGACTTGGTGAGGATCTTTGTCGATCCAAGAAATGCCATCAGCTTCGAGGGCGGACGCGCATCACGCGTTTGTATTGTAATCCCGACGTCCATATTGAACTGGACAGGATCGCTGCAAGTGTCAACGGCGACGGCCCAATTCAGTTGTAAGATGACACGCTGGTTAACGGTAGTGACCCTGTTGAGCAACAGAGAATCGTGGACACTTGTGTCCCACAACGCTTCCGCTGCCAGGTGCCCAGTCCCGTCGGGCTTAAACTCCACGACTTGCTCCTTCATCAAGGGAAGCGTCACCATAGCTTTGGAGGTAGAATCATGTACACGGCCGTTGGTGTCCAGAAGCCGGACATGA
Source organism: Mycena crocata (assembly GCA_029281795.1). Lineage (NCBI taxonomy): Eukaryota > Fungi > Basidiomycota > Agaricomycetes > Agaricales > Mycenaceae > Mycena > Mycena crocata. Next base: position 209,181 of record JARJCP010000019.1, read on the forward strand.
CCGATCCGAATCTTCGTAAACTCGAGCCACGGAAGCTGCTGCCCAGAGTTAGAGGACAGGGTCAAATTAATGCGTCGCTGCAGGCCCTGGTGCAGGGAGAAACAGCCGGGATCCAAGTTCCCTTGCGATACCACTGGAACAGGAGCATATTGCCCATCCGGTGCAAGTTCGCACATCTGTAGCCACGCGACGACGTCGTGCGTTTGCTGAACCACGAAGTCCGTCTCCGAGCGCCGCATAGGTGGCAAGGTCGCTGGAGCAGCCTCCGGTACTGGAGAGGAACGAGCGGGTGCAGGCCGAAGCTTTTGTTCCCGCATCTCGTCCCAGCGTTCTAACCGTTCCAGGTAGGTCGGGCGAACAGTTGCGAAAACTTCAATAGGTGCGTAGCCCTCGCGCAGGTGCGCCAACACCTTGGATGACGCCACGATTGAGAAAATGCGACGGAATCGAAGTTCTGAGAGCGTCGAGGCGTCGATGTCCAGCGCGGGCGACGAAAAAACCTCCTCGGAGGCCAGAGCAGGGCCGACGAAGGAGGATAATCGGACCTGCAGATGCACAGCGGAAAAGTCATGGGACGATAGGCCCTTGACGGTGTCGACAGTCAGATAGAATCCGATCTTGGTTCCAGGGGGGACGGTGCCTGGGTTCGGAGAAGAAGCCCGAGTCGAAGAAGAGGAGCCACTGTGCTTCGGCGACAGCTGGACGTTGACTATTTTGATGTCAACGCGACATGAGCCAATCGCTTCAGCAGTGTACCGGCAGAAAATGGGAACAATGGATGTAGAAGAGAGCCGGCGGGAAAGAGGGGCGAGGGATATTAGAGCGTTGCCAACGAACGAGTATTCCGAAGGCGTGGTGTCGTAAAATGGTTCGTCAGAAGAGAAATGCTGGGTATAAGAAGGGCGGTCAATGTAAGTAGTCAGATTCCGCATGCGGCCCAGTTGCTGCTTCATGCGGTCCAGCGACCAGGTATAAATGGCATTATGCCGCTTGTCGAGGACCTTGACTGCCACGGAAGGCTGCGTCAATGACGCGAGCACCGGATCCGCGACATCGCCGAACTCGTCTAACCCCGCGATGGTGTCAACGGCAGACACGGGCGCTGCGAGGGAACCTCCAGCCGAAATAGTGAAATTATAAGAAACATCCTTTCCAAGCTCCTTGCTGTCAATCCTGGTCAACGGAAAACCTCAAACAGATCAAGACGACGTACCTGATAATATTGGCCTCCTTCACCATCACAGCACTCGATAAGACAACCTCCGCCATGGAAAAGGCTCTATGTGCCCGCCACCTATCCAACACCTTGCGGATTAATCTGAGCTGCTTCGCGCTATAAATGACAGGCTCAAACTCCACGGCATCCGCGTCGTTCTCCCCTCGCGCTCGGGCATCGATGAGGCGCCGCATCTGCGTTCTCACAAGCTGCAGTTGGTGCTCCATATGGTCTTTCTCGACCTTGAGATCCTCCGCCTCAGTCGACGACTCCGTAATCGCCTGAAGTCGGTTCTCCAACTGGTTCTGCACATCTCTCAGCGACCCATCAATCTCCGGGCTTCCCACACTCGGCACAGCATCCACACTGGTGTCGTCCGTGGTCGCGTCGCTTGAGAACGGGCGCCCGGTCTCGCTCCAAACATCATCCGTCTGGCTCTGGCTCATGCTCATGCTGCTCTCTGGCCGTGACGGCTTCATGTTGTGGTCGCGCATCGTTTTGACCTTGGTGATCTTCTCGTACAGCTTGTTCAAATCGTCGTCGGGCAGGTTGTCCAGCGTGGGGTCCAGTCCGAGGCGCGCAAATGCCGCCTCTCGCTTCGCAAACGTCCAGTCGACGTCCGCGCCATCTGCAGACGACGTGGGCGAGTCGGGTCGTGTCGCGGGAGACGCTTCGCCCGCCTCAAGATCTGCCGCGGTGACACTGAGCTGGAGGTTCGACTTGAGGGTCGCTCGGTCCCGCTGCTTGCGCACCGCCTCGGGGTCGTTGAACCGGAAGACGTGGTTGTCGCCTGGGAAGAGGATCGAGCCGTGAGCAAAACGTAAATAACCCGCGGGGAGGGACAAACCCAAAATGATACGAAATCCGGACCGTAATTTGTAAGGCTATCAAACGAAGCGTGTCAGATACAAGCAACGGGATTCTCGACAGGCTAGAATGTACCTGGTCGGTTGCGATTTGTTTGCCGTTCAAGAACTGTGCGGATTTTCCACGTTAAAGAGAGTTTTAGAGTGTGCCCACGAGGAATATGACGTACCGTGACACTCTCAGGCATGCAGTGGATCACAACCTTGCCGTCGGTATTCTCGAAGTAGCAGTGCTCTTCCAAGATGTTATCGCCACTCAGCCGTATGGCAGCGGGCTTCTGGCTGTCCAGGCGGCCGACCTAGAAATTAGCTCAGTCGAACCGATCACGTGTGCGCAGGTCCAAGCAAAACATACCATCGTTTTTACCGGGCTTAATCTGGTAAATTAAGCATTCACTCATCAAAGGATCTGTGAGGGAACGAGATTGATCTTCAGCCGAAGCAGCAGAGGCGGGGAAAATCGCGAACCTTCATTCTATGAACACGATCGCCGTATCAGCGTTTCGGGGCCAGGCTCTGGAGGGGAAATGAAGTGGCGACGTACCAGATTCACAAGATGCGGCATCTAATCGTCGGGTCCCGCCCCGGGTCAATCCCAGGATCGTACTGAGCAGCCAGAAATGCACTCACCCGCTTGGGCGTGTGCACGCCGACCAGATTCTTCTCCACGGTAATCCCGAGCTCCTCGAGCGCCTTCTCCCGTTCCTTCTGCACCTCCTGCGTCCGCTGCATCTTCTCCTCCCACGTCTCATTCAGACTCTGCATCAGCTTCTCGCTCGACTCCATCTGATCCTGCAGCTCAGCCTTGGTGACTGTCTTGAGTTTCCCCTCGCGCGTCCGGTACGTGACTTTCTGCTTCTCGGGAGGCACCTTGGGGTCGTATGTGTCCTCGGACGCCGACCCGGTCACACGAGCTGCGGCAGGTCAGCGTGATCAGCGTGAACGACGGCGCTACGCACCTCTAAGCATCTCCAGCTCCTCTTTGAGCTCGCGCACGAGCTTCGCGTTGGGATCCTCGTTCACCACCGCCTTGTTCTTGATCTTCTTTGCTTGATCAGCGTACCGCAGCGTACTCAGTGTCTCCTCGTAATCGGCGGGCGCGATGGCGGCAATCATCGCGGTCTTGGAGTTGCCACCGAGACTGTCCTTCAGCAGCCATGTCAGGACCTAGCACCATATCGTGAGCGTTTCGTCGTGAGGTTATTCGGGCCACACACGGAGTCACGGTAGGGCACGAAGTCGTCAGCCTTGCCCTTCTTTCCCTTCTTAGTCGTGTCGACCTGACTGGCGACGGCAAGCGCGGAGATGACCTTTCCGAGTGTTGTGAGCGACTTGTTGATGTTGGCTCCCTCCTTGAGCCGCTGGCCCGTCGCACCTGTCGAGTTGGCACGCTCGGAGCCCGCAAGATCTACCAGACTACAAGAGCGTCAGGCAGCGGCCACAAAACGCATTATCACACACCTGATACGCGACACCTTCTCCGTGTCCATGTTCGTGTCGACGTCGTGGCGTTTCATGGTCAGGAGGAGGGTGAATACGGCATGCGAGCGGGACGAGGTCTCGTTCATGTTAGTCGCGGCGACGGTGCGCGCCTTATTCCCCTCGTCCATGAGCGTCATCATCTCGTCGTAGCTGTTGACGACGAGCTTCGAAAGGTCCTCGACGTATGGCCCAAGACTCGGATGCTCGCGCACGCGAAGGTTCCCGGTGTTCTTGGGGTTCAACAGGTCGCGCACCTTCTCGTTGTAGATCTAGCCGGATTGAGCGACATTGTAGGCGATTAAGAAGCAGGTCTCGCACCTCGATGTACGAGACCTCGACTGTGAAGTTGAGGTTCACGTCGCTGGCCTTCTTGTCTTCAACACGCACGAAGAGCTCGGAACAGGTGAGGGGGATGATACCCTTGTCGGCACCGTCTAGAGTTGGTCAGTTGCGGCGTGAGCAGGTGAATATGCGACGACTCACAGCCCATCATACTGTGCAGCGGGTAACAATTAGCGTCGGGAAGCCGAACGAGAAGCAGCGCACACACCTGTACGATTTGCCGGATCCTGCAACCCCTCGTCAGCCCACAGCTTGCATAGCTACAAAAGTCGCGTACCGGTTTGTCCATCTGGCTCAAAAGTCAGCGCCGCGTCGCAAGAAAAGACAAACAAAAGCTCACAGGCCAAGATACACGCATTGAAGCCGTTGAAGCTGTGGTCGAGCAGCTCCTTGCCGAGGTCATTGTAGAGGGTCTCCTGGGAGCAGTACTTCGGCTCATCGCGCGGCCCAGCAGACCAGTAGCTCTTGTCGAAGCTGAACGAGATTGTCTTGCGTTCCGTCGCGCGCTTTGAGTCCTGTGCGGAACCAGACTCCGGCGGGTCGATGAACGTCTGGTTACCCTCCATGCGAATGAGGGGCTTGGCCCCGCGATTGAGCTCTGTGGTCAAATATCCTATTCAGAAACAGCACAAATTGTTTGTGCCACACGCACCGCGAGTATTGAGGGGTCTGCATCGGACCACGACCTTGATGTTGCCGTCGCCTGCCTCGGCCATGGTGGGTATGTAGGCGCTCTAATGCGCGCAAAGGAAGGTCAAGCAAGAAAACAAAGAAAAATTAGGGTCGTGGTACAAGTCAACAGGCGCTTGACAACCCCAAAGTGGCAGTGCAGAAATATCGCTTGAGTGCAAGACTACGGTTTTCTGTTGTATATGGTGAAAATACGTCTCTGCTTTCTATGGAGGTGCTTTCAAAGTCGGGTATAATTTACTGAGGGTGCCCTACTTGCTCAAAAGGTGGTTGGAGTGCGAGCAGCATAATAAAGTAGCAGACACACGTGAAAAGGGATGCCGGCATGGGAACCATGCAGAAAGGAAGCCATACTTAGGGATTTTCGACTTACAGGCACAGCGTACAAGTAATACATAGACGAGTATAATGCCACCCAACGATATACCACCAGCAGTGGGCCTGCAGTAGTAGGGCAGGGAAATCCATGGATGGGGCGACAGGACATCTGAGGTTGAATTTATACAGGGACGTACTTCGTCATTGTGAATGCACTTCGCCGTTGATTGTATGAACGTTTGCGGTGAGCATGGGTTACAAATAGGTGCCGGGTATCGAGGCACCAGTCCCCGCGGGATTGCTGCAAACCAGGTTCTCAAGAACCTCTCGGAATTTCTCGGAATTTACAGATAGTTCCCTCTTGTTGCGGATCCATTCTACATAAACAGGCTGTCCGAAATGAGCCTGCGGTATGTGACAGAGTAACTTGGCTTGGAATTTGAGGAAAATGAAGGAGAGCTGAACGTTGAACTTTGTCTTAGATCAGGTGAAGGAGAGCTGAATGAAGCCGGGAACAAGCCGGGAATGCCGATACTCAGATCAACAGGTCACGTGCATTCAAGAAGCAAAATAGGGGGTTGAACCTAAACTCAACTGAATGGTTTTGAATTGCGCTTTTTGTTCCCACGTCGCGCTCTAACTCCGATCTGCCTTGTACGGTGGCCGTTACCCGCCAGCTTCATTTTCCGATGGGATCAATCATCGGAGTGTGAAATTTGCGGGCCACCGTCCGGCGCATCAAAGCTCTCCGGCCTATTGTCTTGTATCCCCGTTGAATATGTATGTACTGTACACAAACTTCGGATCATGTACTATGTCGGGGTAGTCTGTGGAATTATCTCTAGGTCCGCGTTCAAAACTTCAAGCTAATCGAAATTCAAGTACTTGGCATCAACATGTCATCCCGCCGGGAAGCCGAGATGCCGAACCTTCCAGCGCTGGAGGGTTCGACGCGTCACTACTTTTGCTGCCTACTGGAGCTTTGCTTTTCCTGCTCTTCCTGCTCAATGCCACTCACACCACACACATTCCAAGTCAATCCTGCGCTGCATCCAGACACTCTGCAAAACTACGTCTTCTGGACAAGAAATGTAAACTACCTTGTGCAGTAAATTCGATGGGATGGAGGGACGAGGGACTCTGGGCTGCATCAACAAGGTATCATGAACTCCCCCTTCATTTTTCAATTCCTCTACCACAGCAAGCATCCTGGAAGCTTTGCTGTGGCTTTAGTGCGCTCAGATTGGCACACTGTGCACGGCCGACTGCTGCACGCTTGCTGTAGGTGCAAATTCGCGCTTTACACCACGCGCGCAGCTGTTGGTGAACAGCTGCACATGCCACCCTTACGCGGAATCGCACCGCGCGCGGGGTGTGCCGCTACTCCCTGTGATTTGGCACCTGTCAGGCTTGGCATGGTTCACACACCGAATACGAGCCAGCACTGCAGCTGCCTTGTGACCGCTGTCGAGCAGTCATGGACGCCGCTGCTCTGCATCGCGTCCACGACACTGGTTCCGAGTCGAGTCCCCGCGGCTCGTTGAGGCGGCCTGATTCACGCAGGAATTGTTTCGTTGTGAGTCACAGTTAGTGCGCAGATTCATTCTGAGTCGCAGTCAGCATTGCCATACTACATCGACAAACCAGGCGCTACCTCCCGCGTCAGCACGCCGCCGTCCATACCGAATCCTGCGCCCCATGGAGCGCACCTCCGCTCACATGTGCACTGCTTCTGTATGCCGCGCACCCAGCCACGGTGGCGCATTCGTCGCACGTTGTGTGTGTGCGGCTCGCACGGGACAGTCGCATCACGGGGACTTGAGAGTGTCTAGGCGCACAAATCTGGGATAAAGCACAAAGTAACTATAGTACATGTACTCAACAAAGTTTATAAACTAGGCTGGAAGAGCGGGCAACGCCAGACATTGGCACACAGTGCTGCATTCATGTCTGATCTTGAAGTCCTCGATTCCCAAATAGCCTCCGTCGTTGTGGCAAGTTCCACCAGTTGTCCTGCGACGAAAATCAATATACTTGTTATGAATTTCATGCCGAGAACGTACGAGGAGGAGTGAAAATACAGGACGGCAGGGGTAGAATTAATCCATGCATCTAGCAAACATTGGTATAAGTGGGACGGTGATAGAAACTGACAACTCACAAAGGAATCGGTCATAAATATAAGTGCCACCGGACTGCACATAGACAAAGTGCGAGAAAGCATCCACGAGCATGTTGAACTTTCGCTCTTCAGGGGAATTGGGGGAGGCTTCGGTGTCCGTAAACGTAGAGGCGCGGGGGTCGGTCTCGGTGTAGAACCAAGTCTGCTTGTTCTCTTTAGGAGTGGAAGCTTGGAGAATGTTGAATTCCGTCAACATCAGATCTGAAACGGGGAAATTAGCGTCTACGTGGGCAATACAAATTGTCAACGTACAGTAGGTAGAATCCTCGTCGCTGACTTCAGGTTGGCCGAGGGAAAAGCCCTTCTCTTCCAACAAAGCTTCAAACTCTTCAATCAGCTCACCCGCATCTGCATAGCGAGCAACTTCTCGAAGAGCAATGTTGGGGTCTTCTGTCTTGTCATCTGAGAACTGGTAAAGCAGAACGGACTTGGCCGGCTGGCTGTCTCGCTTCCGCGCGTTTGACAGTGTGGCCTGAAGGTGCAATATTAAGTACAAACTATCAATGGTGGTGTCGCATGAACACAGACCTCAAGAATCATGAATGGGCCAATTTTCTCGGTTTCTGTCATGTCGATATCGAGAAGATTGTTGAAGTTTGCACCAGCGTAACGAACAGATCCACGAGGAGTGCGAGGACCAGTAGGGTTGGCGGTGGAGTCGGTGATGCCAGAGCCAAGTCGGACGCGGATTTGCACGGGTGGAGTTTCTAATAGTGGGATACCATGAGAAGAAGAAGGTATCAAAGCACATGCACTTACCTGCCAATTTTTGAGCTACTGCGGTGGATGGGGCCGCCGAAGCCAGTGCTGTTGGCTGGAGTGGAAGCTTCTTGCAGATATCGTTACATTTGTGCTGGCGCTTGAATTCCTCGAGGCCCATGGGACCTTTGTCGCCGAGATTGTTGCCTCCATCGCGGCTGTGGGTAGGGCTAAGCTTACGAGAATTGACAAGTTATCAAGGCACTTACGTGTGCTGCATTAAATCGAACAAGACAAATTCATCTGCTCCACGTATGCCATGGATGAAGTGCGGCTCCTTTATACCTTTAAAATTGTGTCAGACTGAACGGGTGATACAGAGAACGAGAAAACCTTGAATGTCAACAAAGACAAGATACTCCTCCGAGTCCTCAAGCGAGAAGTGGGCTAGCGCATCACAAGTCGCACCAAAGAGATCGCCGTTGTTGCCTGCTACGTCAGTTCCAGAGAATTTTGTTGTTTCTGTGGAGCTGAGAAGCGGATCGACCAGCCAAGCAAGGTGCTTCTGAGGTCCGGAGATGACGTGGAATATGAAGGATTCGGCAACACGCAAATCTGAGAGTATGAGATGAGTGCGAGACAGCACAAAGTATCAAGGACGAAAGATACCTGCGATCGAAATTTTATTAGCCTTTGCTCGCTCCTGAAACCTAGCCAAACAATGGGCAGCCTGCTTCTGGCAGCGAAGCTCGTCCTTCAAATAGGATAGGTTTTCATCCCGAGTCGGAGCGCGGCCACCGACATCGTAGAATGTCTTGGCAGCATTTTGCTGTCCATCCCAGTTGAGCTGTGACTTGTCAGCGATAATGCGAAGTTAAAAATTAAGTCTTACCATGTACATCCGCTTCGTCTTTCCAGAGGCTGAACTATCTTGACGAACAGACACTTGGGTAAGGACAGAATTCTCAGTCCAGAGTGCTGCCCCAGTAGCGTCCAGAGTGCAATCTATACGAGAAACAGAAAATTGGTCGTCGATCCTCTGGATCGATGAGCGGTACATGGCGGCACCACCCGGAACTAGCATGGCACCTGAAGCATATTTAAGAATGACGAAGGAAAAGGAAGAAGAGGACAGACGCTTGGACGAGCGGGTAGCAACGGTGGTTGCCTTCCGTTTCTTTCCCTGAGTGTCGCAATAGACATCGGAATTGTCAGAGGTGAAATCCTCAACCTCGTTTGAAAAGACGGGCGGATAGTTGACGAGGGCTTGGAGGTCAAGAACACCCGCTTTGCGGTCCTTGACACTCACTGTAATGCCGGTGCTCCGGTTCCAAAGTTCGCCAAGTGTTCCTGCAGAGTGGACTTCATTTACAACAGTGCCAGAGTTTGAATACTGGAAGGTGACATCGTCCCTGTACAATAGTTCAGTAAATTATGAGAAGCAAAGCAATAAATCATACATGGTAATGCGGGCACCGTATCGCTTGAGGTAATATGCATCTATGGCAGCAACTGCGCCGGACTTCACGTCGTGGACGGGTGTGGTCTGGTAGAAGTCGTTGAGACTGGCTAGAAAGCCACTGTTCTTCTCGGCAGCACGGCCATTGCGATTGAGGACTTTAGAGAGCTAAAGTAAAGATGGTCAATGAAACGACAATAAAATCCAGGCATGCATTCAACTGACCTTGACTTGCAGGCGAGGAATGCTCTGAAGCGTACCCGCAGCTCCACGGACTTTAGACCTCGCTACCTGTCCTGGATGCACGGCATTGCTGACGGCGGTCGAATGAGCATTTTGCAACGACGAGAGTGCGACTTGAGCCCTTTGAAGAAGCTGTAGCAATTGTGATAAGAATACGACTTGTAGAGATGTGTACAAACATACATCGGGATTGCTGGTGACCAATGGATTAGCAGGCGGAATATATTGACCGGGTTGACGTGGGTTGGGCGGATTTTGGACACAATTGGCAACGTGGCCAACAGCAAGATCTGGCGGGAGACTGAGGAGAATTTTACAGAGAAAGCAGCAGAACATACCTCGCTCCTTGCACACATCACACTCATTGTCATCCAAGAATTCAAATGTGTTTCCGCAACCAGTACAAGGAGTCCAGTCAGAGTTGCGATGGGCCGCCCTGTCCTGGCAACGCCCACAGCGATCACTAGAGGCGAGCCAGCGATAGTTTTTACCACAGCCAGAGCATAGAGTCATAGTTTAAACACGAAGAAGAGTCTGCAGAAATGGGGGAGTATAAAGGAATCGACCAAATGACCCACTCTTCAAATACCCCGGGAAGCGCAGTGGCATGCCCCATTGTCTCAGTACATTTTCCAAATCGGAATGTCGCTTTGGTGTTATTTCAGGCACCAAGCCACATCTGAATAGATACGCTTTGGAATAGAACCGCTTTAAGAGACTCCGGAGATATGTTGACTCAATCCCATTGTGCGCCTGGAACTTTACATGTGGGGATTGTGAAAATATGGGTGAGTGGCCCAGCCGTGTTATAGGTGGAATTAAAATAGCACTCGGAGGCTGGAGCGGATTGGCGATGAGAGAAGTAGTCCAGAGCAAAAAGCCGTCACCGGCACTGCCATTGATCGGTGATCACAAGTCAATTTGCTTCCGACATTCATTGGTGTGGGCCGCTGGCTGTTGGTACCAACTTATTAAAGTTGGACATCCTCCAAAAAATGGAAAATGTCAACTGACCCGCATGAATATTTATCCGTCAGTACAGGATTCTGAGTTGGTGGAGATATTACTGGCCAAGCTGACGAAGTACTACAAGCTGAAAATCAATTGTGCCTCTCGAATTGGTCCATATTGAGCAATTTTTTGATGCTGTGGCAGTCACTTCAATACACCTGATTATCTCAAAAATTACATGCAGCCGTTTTGCGGTGTAGTTCCAAAAGCCCCCTCAGAAAACTGTTTTTAAACGTGTGAGAGTCGTCTCACCTGTAAATCTTCCATAGATAATCAGCCATTCGGAATTTCTAGTCCAAGCAACTCACGAAGTTATTAATTAGTTCGAGTTCAAGTTGCTCAGGTCTGAAACTCAAGTTTGTTTTACTCTAGTTCAACTCGCCGATGAGTCACTGTCTGCTCCCGTTTTCCGATCCGCTTCAGTCCAAGAAGGCTTTCTTGTAGCTCAACTTGGTTTCCATACCTACACAGCTACCATATGGTTCCGTCTAATTAATTCTTAATGCACCAGAGTCCTACCGAAGCGTGAGAAACCTCCATCCTGCACTCGTTGTGACGTGACACTGTGACCTTCCCTTCCACCACATCGCCTTTCACCGCCGACTGGATATCTTCCCCACCTCACAACTTTGGTTTTGCCAATCCTTACGTGTCCAGTACACACTCTCCACTCAACATTCCTGCCTTCATGCGGTGATAATACCTCCCACGTAACAAGATGCTGCCGTGATCAACATCCACACACACTTCGAGTGCCCGCCATTCCTGTACAAGAACCCCCAGTGCTAGCAGGATTTGTTGTCGCCATGTTCTGGACCCGTAAGATCAACCCGCACCCTGAGAAAAAAACATTGCTCACTCTTATGGCGGAATATTGCAGTAGGGCATATAACCCCGACCACTGTCGTCTCCTTCAACAGTCTACATGAGACCTTTTCAGCCGACATTATTTCTCCATTCACGCCATCCTTACTCCAGGGAGGTCACCGAACTATTCGTGCAAACACGTTTGGATGTGAGTCGGGCAAATATCGTTCCGGAAATCAGTTAACGGTCCGTTTTGCAGTTGAGCAGAATAGCGGTACCTGGCGAACAATTCTTTCTCTCATCCATTGTTATCTAATACATATTGTCAGATTGCCTGCGGATTTGCTGCTTCTATCGGACTGACGCTCCAGTCCCTTTCTCACTCCGCCTTTCGCAGAGGTGCACACAACGGAGATCATATGCATATCGATGGTACGAGGATTTTTCACACATTGTGGTTGTATCGAAATCGCCCGGAACTCAAAATACTTCTAGCGCAAGTTGGACATCCAACGAACGACGAGCTGTGAGAGGTTGGAACAAGTACTATTGAAGTTTATCAAGTTGAACCATACCGGCGTTGCGGTGGCGGGACTCAATCTGTGACAATGCCCGACTACATATGCCGATGAATACAGGAACAAATCTCTACTAGTATCGGCTCGATGGCGGTCGTCACGCCCCAGTCTGTGTGTTTAATCCATGCTCATAAATGCAGGAACCTATCTCTATACTCGTACCAGCTCGATGGCGGTAGGACCACGCTCACTTGAAATTGTGTATTGTGAGGATACTCGTTCGACTCAAGCGTGAGCCATTCACCAGAAGTTCTCCTTCTCTTTATTATAGTATCATTCAAATTCTTAGCAACACATATTTTCCCTTAAGGTTGTCTTTTCACTTCTGCAAACCTGGGCTCCATCTCGAGATTTCCGTCTAGCAGTTTGAAATTGGGAAGGATGCTTAATTTTATTGAGTCTAAGTATCGCAACCAAAATCTCAGGTTCAGATTACACATTCAATTGCATTTCAGTCATGTTTCATCCCAATGCAGACTGCGTTGAATCAATTAACGCCCGTGAAAGCAGGAACAAACCTCAATTCGAATAGGCCCGATAGCGGTGGAACTGCACCTACTGTCTGTACGTCAGGAATCCAGGGAAAAAATGCATGTGGAGTTACACGTTCGACTCGAAATCGAGCCATGGCATGGTTTCCTAGCAAACTTTTTCGGTATCGCTTATTATAATCCTAGAGGTAGGTTTTGGTCAGGCTATAGTTCTGTAAGCAGTGAACTTATGTCACCGAATACAATCGGGGTCGCACACATTCAGAATGATAGACAGGTGTACTCACTTCTCATCAGTGCCGAGAGACGCGCTGAATTGATATGTGGACGCTGCAGAATTTGAGGCATTTCTACTGCCCATGGATTAATAACAGAAGGAGCCGATGAGCGTGATGACTGTAATTGTATTCGATTCTTGTTCATTGGCTTCTCTTTTGTCAGGTTTGTGAATGGAAAAAAGTCGAGATCTGCAGCAGGAACTGATTCTATTCCAAAGTAGAGTACATAACGATTTATTCCCTTTCGGCAGCGAGCTGGGCTATCATGGCCGTAAATACAGCCCATCCATTTACAGCGCTAACCTCCGGTGTACCAACTGCGCTGAAAAGTACCTCACATAGGCTCACCATTTCATCCGTACCAAACTGGAAGAGTCGGGGAGGCGTGTACGTCTCAATCAAGTAGTCGATGACAGCTACATCGACGGGAACAAGCTGATCGCGACCACCCCACTTCTCGGGGTTCTTGTAGAAGTCGCCATGTTTCCCACCGGTAGGGAGCAGTTTGTTGCGCTGGAAGCGAACGTGATGACGCGAGTTTTCCCGCTTGATGTTGTCAAGCCGGAGCTGTGTGATCTTAGCCCAGAGCCATAAGGCAACACCCCTAGTGAAACACGAGTTAGATTTTAGTGATGTCGAATACCGTAATTAGTGGAGCACAAACTGGTGAATGGGGTCCTCTGGATGAAAACCGGCAGCCATTTTTCCAGACTCGTATGCGTATTTGACGTTGGCGAGTTCCTTCTCCCAGATTGGGCGCCATCCACGTTCCCGAGTAATATTATAAACACTCTTGACGGAAAGGTGTGCTGGAACCGTTTCGAGCTCAAGATCTGGAAGATAGATCTGCCTATGGAACCAATCAGTAAGTTATCGCAAGAGAAGGGTTCGGGAGCTGTACCTCAACGCTGTCTGGGTAGCTGCCAGTAGACCAGTCTCGCTTCCCTTGTCACTTGTAGTTTGGAGAGGCATGCCTAAAAACGGTGAGCATTTTGTACATTCAACAACAGAATGCGCACCTTTCTTCTCCCGTACAGTAATCAAATATAACGCGTGTGGAACTTCAGCCACACGAGAGTCCGGAAGTGCCCAGAGATCAATCTCATCCCGTGAGTACTTGTCGACAATTCCCCAGATCGCAATTCCCATAGACGGGAGAATCTTCTCGTGCCCGTCGACGCACCACTCTTCATTCGGGCCAGCTGACCAAAGACCCCTAGTGTGAACTTTCTTCGCACCTGGCTTGCGCATGTCGCTGGCATCGCGGTTGAGCACCGCACGCAAATCGTCGATAAATTTTCTGTTGGGATTTAGATTAATGCACATGAAACCAATGACAGACAGCGCACCGTGGGATATGGATGGACTGAAGCGACAGCTTTTCCTTGATTTTGCGGCCGCCCCAGCGTGCGAGAGGGTCCTCCTCCGTGACTGCAAGAATTGCGGCAGCCTTCTCAACATCAGTAAGTCCGGAATGGCGTGAGGTCTTGATGTTGTGGGAGCTAATAATCCGTTCGATGCTTCGTAGTCTGTACATACCAATTATACCATCAGCAGGTGGCGAAGAATAAAGCAACACACCCAATACTAATGCCCCGGTCATCCAGAAATGATTTGGGCATGTCTGCTTGTCGGACACCATCATCGATATAAACCTGGATCCATTGGGGAAGTTCCGGATACTGTTTAACTGTAGGAGCATAAGTAGCATTTTGCTTAAGCTGTGGTAGCACTCACGGACTGGTTTAGATTTGTGTTGATTCCCACCGCCGGGATTGTTTCCTCCTTTTGTGGCAGTGGTGCGGTCAGCAGGCATCTAGGAGCTCGTGTTTTTGAGAGGGGACAGCTGGAGAGGGTGGGATGCAGGCCGAGACTGCGGTGGCACGAACAGCAGCAACGGCATTAAATACATGCGAGGGTGGTCAAAGCGCGGTGGCTTTGAAGGACAATAGGCCGGCAATGATTGATGCCATCAAGGGACCGGGGGGTGGCCTGCGAATTTCAGGCTCAGCTACTGATGCCATCGGAAATTCAACCTGGCGGGTAACGGCCACGCTAGCCTTGTGCAAGGCTTTGTGTCTGGACAATGTTCACCCGAGAGCCAAAGAAACACAAACGACAAAAACAGTCACTTTTCCGGTCCCCGTCCAGCTGCCATCTATTAGACTGCATAAATGGCAATGAATTCTGGTAGGTTTCCTAGCTATCTAATCGCCTTAATTTGCTTTTGATACCGAGTTCAAGACTCAACCTGTGCATGCCAGAATGGCTGGCTCTCCCCTCGAAGCAAGTATGTTCTGGAAGGTACGCTCCTACGGGGATTATCATGCAAGTGTTCTGCCAATGCGCAACCCCCAGTATTTGCCGAAGTAGCACAGGTTGCTATCCGGCGCTCAGGTTTTGATGCTGGAAGCCTTGGGCATGTGGAACTCGTCTACATGTCCGAATGTATTCCGGAGGGGCGTCAACCCCGAGGGAAGGAGGAGGCTGTTATATGGGTGGCTGGATTCTCCATGATGTATGGAAAAATTGCGGAGATATTCAAGGCAGGGCGGATTCCGACTGTGAGCGAACTGGAACAGACTATCCAGCAGGTGGAGGAGAGCCGCGAACTTTTCCAAGGGTACGCAAAACGAGGTGCTGACTGTCTCATGGCGCTACAAGCTTTGATTTCAATGGCGAGGGATGACTGGGAGAAAGGCGAGTTTCAACGAGTTTATTGCAAATCAGAAGAGTGGAACACCCTTCTGAGGTGCGATATACACGACTTCGATTGGACCTTGATAAAAGCCAGAGTGGCATATTGAGTGTTGACGAAATTTCAAGCGGTTCTACAATGCAGCGCAAAAGTACTACGTATTCAACACAATTCCATCTTGAACAAAAAGATCGTTCTTCATTGCCTATGTTCATCCTTGTATTCCACCATTCTTTCGAAATTCAGTTTCACTCCCAAGGCCCCACATAAGCCTCTATTTCCGCAACATAGGCATCTATTACCTCCTTCCGACGAGGCAAGCCTTTCTCGCCGTATACAAACGGCTTCTTCGAGACGGAAAACAAAATATTCTCGGATGGTATGGAAATCAGAGATCATGCGCACGGCGTGGGCGATTCTTACCTCGTTATTGAGTCTGCCGAGATCACCAACTGCCTGATTAAATTGCTCGGCAGTCGACCTTGCAATATTGAGTGTCGAAGAAAAGATAGAGCAAAGCAAATTCACCAGATGAGAGATTTGAGTTTCGATTGCTCCTCAGGAGCAGACAGGTCAGACTTTGCAGCATATTCCGGGACTGGGTCAATGATAACACCAAACGTAGGGCCTTGCGAAAAAACAATAGCGCCACGGATCAACGAATCCGAGACAAGTATTTGTTCTTCAAACATCGAGCGTATGTAAATTGAACACGGCATAAGCACATACCGAAAGCAACTGCGTTGATCTTTACAGTCATTCAGATAACAATGAGGCGTTTGTCTGAACAGTACCTTCATGGCGCCAGAGAGCGATATCTGATCGTCCATTCTGCCCACATATTTCCAGAAGCCAGGGTGTTCCCGGTGAGGCTGAAGCAAGTCCTTGGATGCGAATCCCTCCGCGTCCTCGTAAACGGTGTTCTTCTGTGCAGGTCTGTGGAAATCCCCCGTCTTTGATGCTACCGTGAGTCAGTTTCCCGAAGATAAAACCTATTCAACTGACCTTGATAACGAACTCGAATAGGTCACTGTCCTCTTGCGGAATAAATCCCGGATTGACGAGAGAATAAAAGGAGAAGAATTCCCAGTCCGTTCCGCGATTAGCTGATGTGTTTTGTCAACGACTGTCACACGGAATATTGTTGAGCCTCTTACCAGTGAACACCTTATTCATCAATCCTCCCTCAGACCTGCGGAAGGATGTTTGAGCGACCTAATAGTTGAATGTGAGATGACTTACGAGCCAAAAAACGTCAGCAGATTGGCACCTTCCAGTGCCAATTGATCTCCAATGGGTTTTCTCAATGGGCCGCCGCCAAATACAACTCCTTTCAACTGAGCTAGAATCTTGCGTTTCTTGTCATCTTCACTGAACATCTGTCAAGCAGCATTAGCAGATATTTCCGGCATTAGGATGAAAGGTTAGTACATAGATGAAGGGTTGCAAAATAAATGCGTATGTGGACTTGGTGGCAACGATGGCCTTCCACACATTCATCGGGTTTAGTCGTGTAGGAGGAGATTGCGGCTTGAGGCCGGAGATGACCAAACCAGAGGATGCCTACGCGTTGTGAACATAATGTTCAAGTGGCCTTGAAAATTGCAATCATACCGGAAAAAGGGTCAGCATTGTACCGGCAGCCCCAGACATTGGCACTGATGCCGCAGACATGATTTCGCCACAAACATCGCGCTCTCCGTACCAAGGTTGCCAGAGCGCCGTCGCCACCATTCGGTGGGTCCAGAGGTTCAATCTAGGCAATGTTGTGGAACCTGCAGTATTATTGAGTATGAACAAGAATATGAGAAAAGAACAGTATCTACCCGAGGAATGCAGGATGATGCAAGTTGATTCCATGTCATAGTCGGGCACAGTTGGTCCGTCCTCTGGTGCAACTTCCGTCGAAAAAATTTGGGACCAAAGAAGCTGAAAAGATACAATACTGTACTATTTCAACCAAGTGTTCATGGGGTGTGACCTGTGACCTCAAGTGTTCAAAATCCAAGTGTTCAAATCTCCTTTTCGGGTGATATTCCGGCGCAGCCGGAGCGAAAAAATCCTCTTTTGAGACGGAAAAGCTCAAAAACCTCGATCCAGAACGGCCAAAAGCTGTGACATTTTTAAAAAGTGTTCAATTCGGGCCCAGTTGTGACCAGTGACTGAACACTTGGTTGAAATAGTACAGTAGTTTCAAGGTTTGGGTTCTCAGCTTGGACGTCGGACACAGCCGAGGAGAGTTTGGAACGCAGGCCCGGATCGTCGGCGTTCATAAGGATGAGTTGGACACCACTGATGTTAATAAGATGCCCCAACGCTGCCGGAGACGCAAACGGAGAAATCAAGAATAGAGGGTAGCCTGCCCGCATAATTCCAAGAATCGAAAGCAAGTATGTGAAGGGATCTACTTTCTTCTCAACCAAAATTTCATGTCAACATAAACTTGGGCTTACCAGACGTCGAGCACAGTCCGATCGTTGGGCGCTTCTCCGAGATATTCGAATCCCTGACAGTTTGAACCACAAAATGAGCGATACGGTAAATTCCTTGGACTGCAGCCCGCCAAGGGACAGTGGTAACTTCATTCGTCGACTCGTCGATGTGTATATAGAGCGGATGGGCTTCGCTGTGCTTGTGGTGCCAGTCGCATACCTCAGGAACAGTGAGAGAGGTATCCGGGGGAGGCGTAAAGGTTTTGCTGCTGACTCCCTGCGCACACAATGTCGGGGGCAGATGGGCCATGTTGTCGTTGGGGTTGGAATGAAAGGCCCGTGTTCCCAATTATAAGGGTGGGCCCACGAAAAGTGATCTCCGCCGAGTGTCCGACTCAGCCGACAATATATTCGGCGTAGTGTCGACCGGTAGATGGGCCACGATGCCAGGTTGCAACACATTGGTAGAAATTCCATGAGCGGCGCTGTGTGATTTTCGCATCTCATTTATTAGTGCGTCCAAGACTGTTCATCGCCGAATTCTTCATGATGTCGAAACCAGTGTTCGCCCTTTAAGGCCTTAAATCGCTGTTTGAGAATCCCTAATCGACCTGAGTGGACATACGAAGCTCGGCTTCGTCGAGTCGGCAAAGTACCCCGGATGTGCACCGAAGCGTAGTGACCAGTCTCCGAGTGAGAATTACCTAGGACGAGAGACAAGGAAGCGGGAGGTGAGGGCTCCTTCCTTGCTGACGCCCTAAGTACTAAAACTGGCGAGCCCAAGCGTGCATACGCGAGACAATAGAGCTCGGCTCGTTATTGTACGCTCGGGCCTCCAGAGGCGAACGCGCCGACCCGCCACGGCGGGGTCCAAGCAAATCCCGTGATCGAGTAAGCGGAATTTGAAAACTCGGGCCGGCGAACAAACTGCCCACGCTCGGATATCTCCAGCACTGGAAGGGCAGAATGTTCGGTCCAGACTGCCTGAGCAGAGGATCGGTGCGCACGGTCGATTAGACCCGCGTAAACATTCTTTTTAAACAACATTAAGGCCTTAATAAGGGCTAGGCCTTAAATTTAAGGGCACTTTAAAGGCCTTATATATATGTTTCCCACGCCAAGGTACAGTAGAATTTCACTGAACTATGGGCCGCACTCTTCGTCTGAATCAATATCAATAGCACCGGGATTGGCATTGTACCCAAAATAACAGCCATGTACCATCTTTAGAAACTTGAGATTCATTTGTAAGGTCCGTTGCCGTGGCTCCGACGCTCTCAAGTTGGTCTTTGACACAAGCTTTGCAGTAGGTGTGCCACACGGTAGTATTTTGTCTCTCTCCCCTCTAGAAGTAGTTCTTCAGCGAGTTTGGTGCCATGCTGGAGGACAGGCGGGCGTGTCGAGAGAGGAAGAAAACATTACATAATATAAAGGCACGTGGTCTCTTAAGGCCTTGATAAGGGCTTAAAGTTCCGCCGAAAATCTTTAAGGCCTTAAATAAGGCCTTATTTTCAACCGACACCATCCCTTGTGGACCGGCCGACGTTTCCCGCAACGCACAGCGCGCAGTAACGCGACGGCGATCATTTCCTTGATGACCAAACACGGTCTTAAGCAGTTAGTGAAAGCGGGGACGCCCACGTTCTTCTCGTCGCCCCACAACACCTGGTCCACGTTAGACCTCGCCTTCGCCTCCAAAGGATGGCTGGCTGACAACCTCGTGAAGTGCTGGACGTCGCACGGACACGGGTCGGACCACAAAGCGGTCCGCGTCAGAATCAACGTTACAGTCTCCCACCGTGCAGCGCCCCTCCGCCGCAACTTTCGTGCAGCGGACTGGAAGGAGTTCCCGGCGTGTCTCGAGAGGCACATGCTCCAGAATCCCCTACCGCCCCTCCCCCTCTCCTCGCCCGCCGCCATCGACGCTTACACAGAAGCTTTCACGCAGAACATGGTCTCCGCGATCACAGACCACGTCCCGCTCACCCGCGCTTGCCCCTTCACGCACCGCTGGTGGTCCAAAACCGTACTCTCACCGCTCCGCGCAGCATACAGCCGCGCACACCGCTCCATCGTTAAGGATAACCGCGACGACCCCAGCTGGGACGCGATGAGAGCAGCCAAGAACACATATCTCAGCGCTATCCGTCGTGAGAAGCGCTCCCACTACAGGCAATTCGTCTCCGACGCACCTCGATCCAGCATTTACAAGGTCGCGAAATATGTGCTCGATCCCATGAGCACCTCTAGCTCTGCGCGCATCCCCGACCTCACTGGTCCCGACGGCGTCGTGGCGTCCACGCCGGCACAGAAAGCCGCTGTCTTCCACCGGAAGTTCTTCCCCCCTGCCCCACACATTCCCCCACCCCCTACCACCGCAACCCCACCTCCCTCCCCCGACCCCACCTTCACGCTCGATCACATTCAACGTGCAATCACCCGCCTCTCGCCATGGAAAGCCCCGGGCCCGTCTGGCGTCCCCAACGTCGCGATCACCGCAGCCCGACACACAGCCG
This sequence comes from Mycena crocata, assembly GCA_029281795.1. NCBI lineage: Eukaryota > Fungi > Basidiomycota > Agaricomycetes > Agaricales > Mycenaceae > Mycena > Mycena crocata. The sequence continues at coordinate 229,489 of JARJCP010000019.1, forward strand.
CCCCAGTGCTACTCAACATCCTCGTGGCGGGACTTCGACTGGGCCACTTCCCTGAGCCATGGAAGATCTTCATAACTGCCACCTTACGCAAACCCGGGAAGAGCGACTACACCGTCCCGGGTGCGTTCCGTCCAATCACAGAAGAGGAGTGCATGGGCAAAGTTGTCGAGTCGGCACTCACCGACTGGATGTCTGAGTTTGCAGAACGAAAGGGCCTCCTCTCGAAAAACCAGTTCGGCGGAAGACCAGGCCGCAGCACGGTGGATGCGCTCCTGCTGCTCACCCAGAAAATCAAAGACGCCTGGCGAGTAGGCAAAGTTGCCAGTGTTCTATTGATGGACATCTCCCAGGCCTTCCCGTCTGTAAGCCACGCGCACTTGATACGCGTCCTCCGTGAGAACCAAGTCCCCAATCAGGTCGTGAACATCATCGCCTCGTTCCTCCACAATCGCCGCACCACGCTCACCTTTGACGACCATACCTCCCCACCCTGCCCAGTACCCAACGGCCTTCCCCAAGGTTCCCCCCTCAGCACGCTGCTCTATCTCATCTTCGCGGACGAGCTTCTCCGCAACCCAGATGGCAACACCATGGGCTACATCGATGACAACAGCCGCGTAGCCATCTCGTACTCGCTCGAGGACAACATCGAGCTACTGAGGCGACACATGACGGAAGAGGCATCCCCATGCGCCAAGCGCAAAGGACTGGTGTACGACTTGGATAAATTCCAGCTCGTGCACTTCGTCTCCCCGCGCCGCCACACCGACCACTACCGCCCACTCCCCCTCACGTTCGATGGCACCACTATCGCAGCATCTGAGAGCGCGAAACTGCTCGGAGTCGTGCTGGATTTCATTGTGTTTAAACATGGAATATTTACGCGAGTCTAATCGGTGGCTCACCGAATGTTTCTCTGCTCGAGCAGAATTCCGGATGGTCAGCCATTTTCCCTCTGGTACTGGTCGGGTTCTTCTGTCGAGAAAATCCGTCCGAGTGGGGATCTCGGCTGATCCGCAATCAGTGTTCACACGAACGCTGCTTGGTCCCAGCCAACGCGCTCGACGGGGGCGCGCAGCCACTGGAGGTCAAAGCAAGAATCGGACAATAGTGAGCCAAGCTCCAATTGTCTTCGGTAATCACGCTTTGACCCGCCAGCTTTAGTACTTAGGTGCGCTGAGCAGAAGAGGTCTGACAATCCTCTCGTTCTCTCGCGCTCTAAGTAAGTTCGATATTCGCTGTAGCGCTCTGTTCAGGAATTGACCCGAGACATCCTTGTCTGTTTCAGATTCTCCCCGTTGAACCGCCGCTACTACCGTGATTGTTCAGTTCGCACTTCGGCGTTCATCTGTCATATCACAAGGTATTTTTCCACGCGGGAAATTACTTCGAAGCTCTAATCGAGAACTTTCTGATTAGCAGCAGCCGTATAGTCTGAACTAGTGCACGCCAGACACGAGCCGACGCTCATTTACACGAGTCTTCACGCGTCACTAGGTAAGATTCTCGGCTTGCATTTTACGGCTCGTTTCTGACGCTTTACGCGTCACTAGTATCTATCTATCTTCTACTTAGGTCAACGGTTCAACACGATTTACGTTTCCCCATCGCTATTGCTCAATGCAAGATGTCACACCATCCACAAGAGCTGAAGCTGTCGTCGCTGGATTCAAGGACGGCACCATCTCTCGCAACGCGGTTATCATCAAACTGCACCAGATTTTCTCCGAAGTCCCTGCCCCTGGCGAGGATGGCGTTACGGCCACTGCACCAACCGAAGCGGAGGTCGAGGGATATATGGAACCTTTTACCGATATGTGCGAGCAGTGGGCCTGCGACCAGGAAAAGGCCGAGGAGCGAGGGACAAAGCGCGGACGACGTTCCGCCCTCGATTCCCCCGACGAAGAGGACCAAGACGATGAGCCTCGCTCAGACTCGGACGACGATGACGCCGACGAGCGCCCATCCAAGCGCAGGCAACTCCTCGACGAGGATGAATTCCCCTGGGTCAAACACGAAGCTCTCGTCCCCCTCCGACCGGATCTCGCAGAAACCGTCCGTCTCCTCGGCATTTATGCAGTCGATCCAAAACGATCTCTACGGTCGCTCCTCTCCCGAACGCGCGTGGAATTCCCCGAATCCCAGTGGCTCCGTCTTCTCACAAACAAAGCCGTCGATCTTGATGCAGTCCTCACCGCGTTCTATAGCGTCGCCCCGAGCTCCGGTCATACTGAAACCGTCGGAGAGGTCGATCTCACCTTCCATGGGTCCAGCAAGGCGACGCGATTCGTCTCCTCGCAATCGGAATGGACCTTGGCTTGGATGCAGACCGTCCAGGCCGCTCTCACGGTTTTCCCCCACCTCGCAGATCAATTCCGCGAGTGGGGTCTCTACATACTCGGAAAATTCTCCGCTGTACACGACTCCCAGCACCATCGGGTCATCAGCTTCGAAAAAGCGGGCCGACTCCTTGCTAGCCGCCGCTCAGATGTCGGACTCGACCAGCTATTCCACTTCACCGCCCTCGAAACTATGCATCTCAACTCCATGGGTCGCCTCGCCGTCGAGTCCTACTCCGGGAGGAAGGCTCAGTCGCCCGACGGCGCTGGAGGTGGGAGATCGAGTAAATCCCGTAGCAATGGTTCTGCTCAAAAGCCCCGCACAACCTCTGGCAAGTCCACCGAACCTTGCCGGCTGTGGAACGAAGGCCGTTGCAGGCGGGAGCCTGCCGACTGCAGAAACCTCCACATCTGCGCTGGCTGCAGGAAAAATCATCCCCAATCTGAATGTACCAAGTAGGGCCATAGCCATACGCCCCCGCTATTTGTGTTCGTTCGTCTGGTCCGAAGGCAAACAGCGCACCAGTCCCACCGCTCTGGGCACAGAGTCCGACCCACCTTTCCCCGGAATTCCCCCAGAAGCGTTCGAAAACAGGGCTTTGGTTAATACAGTCATTCTTAACCCCGGTCTCTTCCGCGTTTCAACCCCGATCCGCGTCGATCTGTTCCAGAATCTTCTGGCCTCACACCCTAATCAGCCGCTCGTCAACTCTTTCTGTAAAGGTCTGAGAGAAGGTTTCTGGCCGTGGGCGAAACCAGACGTCACTCACCCGGCCACCCTGGACGGTTCCAAACCTGTGCGTTCGGTCGCGGAGCAGGTCTTTTTGGAGAAAACCCGCGACGAGGAGATCGCAGCAGGCCGGTTCTCCGCGGGGTTTCGAACCCTGTTGCCCGGTATGCACGCTATCGCGATCCACGCCGTTCCAAAGCCACATTCCGAGAAACTCCGCCTTGTTACAAATTTCAGCGGCGGCGATGCTTCTCGTAACTCAATCATCTCACGCTTCGACACAAATTCTACTCGGATGGATGGCATTCGGGAGCTCGCTGACCACCTTCGGGCGCTGCGACGAACTCACGGCCCGAACGCAGAGCTACACATTTTTAAATCTGACGTTAAAGGTGCCTTCAAAGTCCTGCCGATGCACATCCTGTGGCAGCCGTGGCAGGTATATCGAATCGCAGATCGGTTCCACGTCGACAGAGCAGCTACGTTCGGCTGTTCCGCTTCACCTCCCATCTGGACCACGCTCGCCGGCCTCATACTTTGGATTGCCATGGTTGTTTATCTCATCCCGAACCTCTTTGCATACATGGATGACTTCCACTCGGCCCAACTGGCCTCCGAGATGCAGTACTATGCTCCGTACAGAAGATCTATGCCTCGTAACCAGGCTCGCCTTTTGCTTCTCTGGGACGCACTCGGTATTCCGCACTCCGACGACAAACAGCTACATGGCACCACACTCATTGTCATCGGTTTTCTTGTGGATTCACGCCGCATGCGGGTTACTATCCCCGATCACGCCCGCACCGAGTTTCTCGCCGAACTTCGCCGCTGGACCGCGAAATCCAAGCACGGAACGCGAAGGACCCTCCGCGAGTGGCAATCTCTTGCCGGGTACATCAATTGGATCTTCAACGTGTTTCCTCTCCTCAAGCCGGCTCTTTGTAACGTTTATGCAAAGATGGAGGGTAAATCTCGGTCCGATGCCCTGATTTTCGTCAGCGAGACAGTACGTCGCGACCTCATTTGGCTCGCCGGCCACGTCGAGAAGTCCGACGGCATGTTCTTAATCCAGTGTGTTGACTTTCACCCTGACGATGCCAACCTCGTCATCTACTGCGACGCTTCTACTCACGGCGCTGGGAAAGGCGGAATGGGGTTCTACATTCCCAGCATGTGCCTCGGTTTCCAGTCCGAACTTCCGTCTGACATTGATCCCTCGCTGAAGATTTTTTTCTACGAGGCACTTTGTGTCTGCGCTGCTTTGCACCGGGCCGCTATCCTTCTTCCGAAAGGTTCGCGCTTGACAATATATACCGACAGTTCCAACTCCGTGGACATTTTCAACTCGCTGAAGGCCTTGCCCGCCTACAACGACATCCTGAAATCGTCGGTTGATATCCAACTCGAACACGGCATCGAATTGCGTGTCTTGCACGTGCCTGGGAAGTTCAATTCAGTGGCGGACTCCATCTCACGTTGGAAGAATGTGCTCGCAGCGGAGCTCGTTCCGGGTCTCACGATCCACCCATTTACACCCCCACAGAATGCGCTGGGGGCAGCCAAAAAATGATATTTGAGCTGTCCCCCGGTTCCCGCCAGCCGCCTGGGCGGAAGGCGTGGACCACCGCAAAGCTCGTTCACGAACGGGCAATTGCGCTCGGCTACGCAGTCGACAAATCATCCAATCTCACGTACACATCGGCTCTCAATTCTTACATTAACTTCTGCACGCTGCACGGCTTCTCCATCGAACCCACCGAGGATACAATGTCCTTTTTCGTCATCTACATGTCCCACCACATCCGTCCTGATTCCGTCGACTCCTACCTCTCCGGCATCTGCAACCAACTCGAATCTGCCTTCCCCAATGTTCGCGCCGTGCGAAAATCAGCCTTGGTCCGAAATACGCTGAAGGGAGGTAAACACCTTTTCGGCAAGGGTACCAAGCGCAAACGACCCTTAGCAACGGCGGACCTTGCCCTCGTGGAACGCAGCTACGATGCCCAGCCTTCTCGCTCGCACGACGACAACCTCTTCGTAGCCATCCTCTTCTGTGGTTTTGATGGGCTCATGCGTTTGGGAGAACTCACCTGGCCCGACACGGTTGCCCTTCGCGATTGGAAGAAAGTCACTCGGCGCTCTACAATTGTTTTCACCCCCTCTTCTGTCGGATTTTTTCTGCCGGGACACAAGGCAGACAAGTTCTTCGAAGGTAACCAGATTATTCTGCGTTCTCGCGCGGACCCCGAACTTGACACCGTGGAGAAAGTTCGGAGGTACCTGCTCTCTCGCGATGTCCTCTTTCCCCATCACCCAGCACTTTGGGTCCGGCAAAATGGCACCATCCCTACGCGTTCCTGGTTTATCGGTCGCCTTCGCCGACACTTCGGCAACGACATAGCTGGACAATCCATGCGTGCTGGCGGGGCGACATCCCTCGCAGAGGCTGGTGTACCCCCTCATCAAATTCAGGCCATCGGGCGCTGGGCGTCGAACGCCTTCCAAATCTATATGCGGAAGAATCCCACCCTCCTTCAGTCGATGCTGTTCGGAGGGCGGTCGGCCCACGATGGGCCTATTCCGGTCGGACCTCTCGCTTTCCCCATCCCATAGATAGGTCTTCCCACTTCACATCCGTTTTATATCTCCCCTGTTCTTTTTCCGTCGTCTCGTTTCCCTCATACTCCACACCCATTTCAAAAAAAAAAAAAAGAGAACCCACACCATCGCTCATCCTTCCCTCAGTTGATTAGGCTATACCCGTTGTTCCGCTCCTCCCTTCCCTCGCAGTATCGGCTTCCGGCTCCTTCTCCTTTCCCCTCCATCATTTCCCCTCGATACCATTACCTTACAGTTCTCGGTTTAATGTCATCGGGCTCCCGTCGGGGAGTCGCGTTCCGGCTAAACACAGCACCTCTGAGTTCAACTGCAGAGTGATGTCAACTCGAGTGCTGCATCACGTCGATGCAGCGCTCAACTTAAGCCGAGCTTATGTTTGCAAGCCTCAACCGATTAGTTGTGTTTAAACATGGAATGTTTACGCGAGTCTAATCGGTGGCTCACCGAATGTTTCTCTGCTCGAGCAGAATTCCGGATGGTCAGCCATTTTCCCTCTGGTACTGGTCGGGTTCTTCTGTCGAGAAAATCCGTCCGAGTGGGGATCTCGGCTGATCCGCAATCAGTGTTCACACGAACGCTGCTTGGTCCCAGCCAACGCGCTCGACGGGGGCGCGCAGCCACTGGAGGTCAAAGCAAGAATCGGACAATAGTGAGCCGAGCTCCAATTGTCTTCGGTAATCACGCTTTGACCCGCCAGCTTTAGTACTTAGGTGCGCTGAGCAGAAGAGGTCTGACAATCCTCTCGTTCTCTCGCGCTCTAAGTAAGTTCGATATTCGCTGTAGCGCTCTGTTCAGGAATTGACCCGAGACATCCTTGTCTGTTTCAGATTCTCCCCGTTGAACTGCCGCTACTACCGTGATTGTTCAGTTCGCACTTCGGCGTTCATCTGTCATATCACAAGGTATTTTTCCACGCGGGAAATTACTTCGAAGCTCTAATCGAGAACTTTCTGATTAGCAGCAGCCGTATAGTCTGAACTAGTGCACGCCAGACACGAGCCGACGCTCATTTACACGAGTCTTCACGCGTCACTAGGTAAGATTCTCGGCTTGCATTTTACGGCTCGTTTCTGACGCTTTACGCGTCACTAGTATCTATCTATCTTCTACCCGCCCTTCACTTACATTCACCTCTTACCCTGTTAGTATTAGTTAAAAGCCCAGTAACTGTACTTATATGTTCCCGTTGTTCCGCTCCTCCCTTCCCTCGCAGTATCGGCTTCCGGCTCCTTCTCCTTTCCCCTCCATCATTTCCCCTCGATACCATTACCTTACAGTTCTCGGTTTAATGTCATCGGGCTCCCGTCGGGGAGTCGCGTTCCGGCTAAACACAGCACCTCTGAGTTCAACTGCAGAGTGATGTCAACTCGAGTGCTGCATCACGTCGATGCAGCGCTCAACTTAAGCCGAGCTTATGTTTGCAAGCCTCAACCGATTAGAGCTCAATTTCCGGGAGCATGTGGAACTCGCTCAAAGCCGCGGCACCAAAGCCACCCTCGCCCTCTCCCGAATCTCCTCTCCCACTTTCGGCCTCCCCCACGCCTACACCCGCCAGCTGTTCCAGACGGTGGTCGTACCACGCATGGAGTACGCCCTCCCGGTCTGGTACCGCCCAGTGTCCTCGAACGAAGACGTGCGGCGCAGCGGGACAGTGTGGGTCGCAAAGGCGCTGGGGAAAGTCCAACGGCATGCTTGCAAGCTCATCACTGGCGCACTCCGCACCACAGCCACTGACACCCTTGATTTCCACGCCAACATCCTCCCCGTGCATATCCGCCTTAATCACACAGCGTACAACGCCGCAGCTCGCCTCGCCTCCCTCCCCCCCTCCCATCCCCTCCACCCCATCCTCCGACGCTGCCGACGCGTACCCCAGTTCCATCGCTCCCAGATCCACCACCTCCTCGAGGCCTTCCCCATCTTCAAACGGGAGTTTGAGGTTATCGACCCACAACTGGTGTTCGCCCCTCTTCCTCCTGGCCTGCTCACGACGGATATCGCGCAAACGAAGGACGACGCGAGGGCGATCACGGAGGAGATAGTCTCAAAGGGTGGTATGTGCATATTCACAGACGGGTCAGGGTTTGAAGGAGGTGTAGGGGCAGCAGCGGTGGTGCACAGGCCGAGTTTGTCGGGCGCAGGAGTTGTCGGCGCGGCAGGAGCGGGGGCCGTACATGGGGTACGCGCCCTGGGCGCTGTGGATGCTTGCGCGGCCGGGGCTGTTATGGGCGCGGGTACCTTGGGCGCAGGAGTTGGCGCGGCTGAAGCGGGGACTGCGCGCAGTGCGCATGTCCCGGGCGCAGTGGATGTCCGCGCGGCAGGAGTCTTTCTGGATCGGAGCGCGGGCTTTACGGGCGCTGAAGGTGCTAGCGCGGCAGGAGTGGGGGTCGCGCACAGTGCGCGTGCCCCGGGCGCAGCGGGTGTTCGCGCGGCAGGAGTGGCTACGGGCGCGGATCTTGAGGGCGCACGGGATGGCGCGGCCGGAGCGGGGACCATGCACGGTGCATGTGTCTCGGGCGCTGAGGATGTCTGCGCGGCAGGAGCGGCTTCGGGCACCGACGGGGATGTAGCAAGGGCGGGGATGAGCAGGGACGAGCGCAGCGTGAGGGACGAAGGCACAGAGTGGGACGCACGACATGGAGAAGCCGAGGCGGCAGAGACCTTCAGGACTCTTCACATGGGCGCGACGGACGAACACACCGTGTTCGAGGCGGAGATCACAGGCGCCATCCTAGCTCTGGACATCATCAAGGCGACGCCCAGGCTCACCAGCGCCGACATTTTCATGGACTGTCAGCCTGCCATTATGGCCATCACCTCCCCCAAATCCCAGCCAGGGCAACACCTCCTTGCGACCTTCCACACACTCCTCCGTCGCCTCCATCGCGCCCGCAACACGCTCCGCATCCGCATTCACTGGGTACCGGCGCACGTCGGCATCGAGGGCAACGAGAACACCGACCGACGCGCGAAGGAGGCAGCACAAGGCGCGAGCTCACCGCTCTCATCCCGCATCCGCGACCTCGAAGGCGAACTCCCCCTTAGCAGAGCTGCCGCCATCGCGGCGGGCACGCGCGCTGGCTCGCCGAATGGTCAACCTCCCCCCGCTTCCAGCGTCTCTGCTGTTTCGATGTCACCAAGCCCTCCAACTCCGTCTCACGCATGTACGACGACCTCAGCCGCCCCCAGTGCAGCATCCTCATGCAACTCCGCACCTCACATATCGGCCTGAATGCGTTCCTTTACCGATTCCATCTCGGGCCCTCCCCCGACTGCAACCTCTGTCTCGTCCCCGAGACAGTCTCGCACTTCCTTCTCGCATGCCCCACCTACCAACGCCAACGGCTCAGCCTCATCATACGCCTAGGCACCGCCCGCCTCTCCCTCCGCCGCCTCATCTCGTCCAAAGTCGACCCACGACCCGTCCTTGCGTTCGTCCGCGACACCAAACGCTTCCCCCGCTACTCCTTCTGACCCACCGCCCTCCCCGATTTCTTTACTCTCTCCCTACTTTACCTCTTTCACCATTCTCTCCTCTACTCTCAAATACCTCTCACTCTCACAATAGCTTGTCTTGAAATCTCGCATTAGAACGCTACCTATCATCCTCCCCTTACAGCACCTTCCGAGTCACCCCTCCTACCGTCGCAAACCTCCCTCCGCAACACTTTTTACGAACGCTAGCATACCTAAATGTACTTAGTATAGTGCAACATTGTTACATGGGCCCCCAGGGGCCCGCGCGCACTTTAATTGAACTTTGATTGATTGATTGATTGATTGATTGATTGATTGAAGGCCTTATTTAAGCCCTTAAGCTTTAAGGCCTTAGCCCTTAAGGCGAACACTGGTCGAAACTTCAAGTTCAAGTTGTTTTACTGATTCGGTTTTTAGGACGATCGTCGTCGACAGCACCACTTAGAGTTCTCCGCACAAGGTTTGAGAAGGTTCAGGGTTGTCGGGGCCAGCTTGTAACGTGATTTCCGAGTCCGCACGACAAGGCCGTTCTCGGGAATTGTCGGCCGGGAGTTGGCCGGGAGCTGCGGTGCCACCGCCGCCGCCGCCGGTGTGAAGTGAAACGATGACTAATCGTCACCTGGGCGCTACAGGACAGCCTCAGTCGCAAACTTTAAAGGTTTGCTTTCTCTTCCCATACTGAATCCACCGTCCAACGCCGTCTTCGTTCCAAGATGGCCCCGAATTTTATTGTTTCGGGCCCGTCTCAACTCTGTGTAGTGTGTGCCAATCAAGCAATCGTTGAGGTTCTAATGACGATCACTGGCATAGTATCGAACAACAGGCAGGTTCAACGATGCGGTAAAGTCGTGGCCATCGCTTTGGCATCGCTTGAACTTCCGAGACGGTGGCTGGACGGTGGCCATAACGATTTACTCACAGGGCCTATCTATCAAAGCGAGATACCGTCTTTTAAGACTTCCACTCCATTGTGCCTATTTTATCCGCCACAGAACCGAAAGCCCGCCCAAGGCAGCTCTTTTGCCACCTACTACATCTTAAATTTGTAAGTCCTGACTCTTGACCCGCGCTCGAGATTCTTGACTCAATACAACCAACAGATTGCATTACCTCGAGAACCTCCACAGCCCCGCAGTCGCGGGATTGAATCAAGCAAGCACTACCGATCTCACCGCAAAAGCGGCACAACCTTTCTCTCGTAGCTGCTAATCACTCTGATGCAATAGGCGCCATCGGTTCACTATAAGAGAGACGATTAAGTTCAATACTGCCGCCCACTGGCCACCATCTACTGCCATGAAGAAAATCTTCTTGACGGCTGCCTTTCTTGCCAGCGCTTTGGCCTTTCGAGTCCATCGTTCGATCGACTCAAACGAAGACTGCATAGTTCAAGCTTGGGTTCGCGCTGAGGATCTAGCCCCAGAGCATATTTTCCATGGTGCGTTGAAAGCTGAACTGTGATCATATTTTGTTGTATTAATGCGACTGACAACAGGTGAGCTGCGTATCAAGGTAAAGCAAGCGCACTGCGCCAATCGGATTGCCTCTGTGTCTCTCCGCCTTCAGCTGGACGAGTTCGCCGAAGTAAAGCACCTGCGCCGCGGTGCTGTCCTCCCGGAGATCCAGAGATCGCACAATCAGACTGTACCGGACCACACGTTGGGTTATTGGGGGACCTCGAACGATGTGGTCTATGATTACGACCCATACGACCGTGCAATGAGCAACCCAGCCTTGTGGGTGATCAAGGCAGAAGAACGCAGGGCGTGGTCTACGGAGGTCGTGCTCTTTGAAAATAACCGAAGTGTGTACACAATCTTTGCTCATGATCGTGAACTAGAGGACCTTGTGCAGATTTTTCTCAGCCTCTGGTCACACCTTGCCGGCCGTCAATTATCTTCCAGCTCTTGACGCACATATCCAGCTCCACAGCTCCCACCCCTTGAGAGGCATGAGCTCAGAGTGCAGTCATCTCGGATACCATTATATCGCGGTAGGCTACATTATGTCACTAGCGTGGCCCACATAATTTTTGTTAGGTGGTTGAATTTGTCGATGGCCGAAAAATCGACTTGCCGGCGGGACACACCAATTTTGCCCCAACATCACCTCTTCCTCCCACGAAAACACCGTTCGCTTGGAATACAACGATTATCGAAAATGACGGCTGCGAGGAACTGGACCTACCCAATGTCAGAAAAGCTCAAGAGAACAAACAAAGGTGTTTGCCCCAAGAGCTCCGCTCTGTGTTTCTGGCGGAGGTGACTCTCGATGAAGGGAATATTGTACGACCAAGTAAACTCGTTTTGCTTTGTGTGAACGGAACACTGGTTGACCAGCCCCTTTGTCAGGTCAGCCGCTCAAAGAAAGAGTAACTATTCATTCATTGAACGGGTCCACAACCATGTCCGATATCGCCATCAGTTTCTCCACGCCGGCCATCAATTCTCGCTGGGTTTATTTTATTTCATTTTATTATCATTTTTAACGCTGGGTCTTGGAACAAGCTGAAACAGAAGGCGACGAGGATTACTACAAAATTGCATGCCAAAGTCAGGGAGGTGGGAGGCTGTTTCTAGCGACTCTTCCCCTTGGCTCTTCCTCGAGAAAGACGAGGAATTATCCGTGAAGTCAACACTGGATGACTATCCCCACTGTGCACAAAGTCGCCTCACTGGCACTAAACCCTACTATGATTTTGAGTTGCAAGTCCCTCCTGCCCCAGACTTTTCGTCATATTACAGCTCCGGAGTGGCTGCATTGCACCTCCGACTTGACGTCTTGTATTCGCAGGATGTTTCGGTGTGCATCGACGGGGTCGAGAGATGAGCAGCACGGACTTCGACACAACGGAGACCGAAATGATGGCAGATGACTCGATGGCACGGAAGGAGGAGGCTCTCTGGGATTCATAGACCTCAGTGGGCGAGCCTCTGCCGCAACCGGTTCACTAGAACCGCATGTTGCATCTCAAAACCACTGTCCCCTCGTCATCCTGGGCGACATATCCAAACAGCCGGTGAAGCACTACCTCGAACCCGGACTACCCTCGCCATTATCCTCGCGCCGGGGGCAGATCATGTGTTCCCGCTTGCCCGCCCTGAAGTTACAGAAGAGCCCCTTGAAAAAACAACCGAGCGGCTTTTGCAATGCCATGCCACGTTCGATCCCTACCAGTCTCAAATCAACTTCTGGAAGACGGCTTTTACTTTCAACCGAGCGGCAGACCCTGTCAGGCGCTATGGCCAAGGGGATTATGCAGGTCTGCTATGGAAGAAGAAACTCGTCGCGATCGAGAGGGGAGTCCTGCCAGCAGAGGGCAATGAGAATGACGGTCAACGCCACTTTGTCGTGAACTCCCATCTGCATCCAATCGAAGCTCCCAAGTGACCCGCCATAGAGGATCCACATGTTGCATAGCAGTTTTCGGAGGTTGAAGTTTGTTTGACCGTCTTTACCGTTTTGTGATCATACCTGGCGTTCCGGTTACTGTACATTTCCAGGGTAGAACAGAGGTTGATTTTATGTTGTGCACGTCGGAGAGGAGGATTTGTTTGAAATCGAACAACATGGTCGCCTGTCGGTAATTTACGAGTTTCAACATTCATAGAGTTTGTGAAAATTGGCCTGGGACGTATTAACTGAAGGGCGCTGGCTGCCTCGGGATAACATAACGGCCAACGCCGCTTCCTCGACTTCCAAAGTTCAGCTCGTCATCATATCAACCACAATCGACAGACCATGAGGAGAGATACGAAGTAAGGTAATGGCATATGCGTCGCTCGCTTTCTTCACAGGTTTGCACAAGCAATCAAGCTGAGTTGCGGGTCGTCAGAATATGGAGGCATCGCGCGGTAGTGGAAAATAGGAGCTGAGGTGTGATCGGCGATCAACCAATCATGATGTACGGATTGACATTCCTCCTTGCATTCCTCTCTCTGTGAAACTTACTGTCGAGCACGACGTAGTAGCTGTCCAACGAGACGATGAGATGGACTGATTCCTCATGGATCTTTCTCTGCCTTGCTGCTACTCGTTCCACCTTGTGCGCATCCATATCATCAGTCCAATTTCCGACTCGGAGCAAAGTAAACTTCAGGTTTGACCGTCTACGTGCTCCTACGTGCAGCCATCGATCCAAAGCTCCTCAAAGCTGTGTGCCTAATTTCGACACTCCTGCAGATAGCTGCACTGTATATCTGGTCCTCGCATAGGTCGTCCCCTTCCCATGACCCCTTCAAATACGGTGTGAGTTTGTGTCCTGATACCAGCCGGCCATCCCGTCCCGCCGTTTCACCATTCGTTCTCTCTTCTCTACTTTCGCTTTTCTCAGCGTGTATACAACCATGTCTCAGCTGAGTCCCGCCAAAAAATATCACCCAGAAACTTTCTCAACCTGCGTTTGCCTCCTGTGTGCTAATGTGAAAAGTACTATCCAGAGAAAACTCCAATTTCATACCATACATATGTAGACCCCACGCTACTTTGCTCAGCCCCATATTAGTGTGCAGTACTGTATTAGTCGAGCTGTAGGACTCCTTAGCTGGGTAATCAACAATGATGCGGTGTTTGTCAGATTTTTGCCCTTCGTTCCATGTCTCTCTTCAAGAAAAAGGCGCCGTCGAGGTCTGCGACGCCCGTAACGTCGTACTTCTCTGCCCTTTCCAAGGCAGAGGCGCACGGGGTAAATGGGATCGCGCCAACAGCCACACCAGCCTTGTCTCTTTCGTCCTCAGTCACCTCCTCTTCAGAGGACACCGTCTTGCACGAGGACGACATGGAACTTGTAGACAATTCGGACGGGTTGGCGCTGCCTGCGCGTGCCCCAAACTCCTCTGAAGTGTTCACGACCGTCCATACGGAATTTGGGCACTGCTCGAACGGCGACTACCGCTACGTCTCTCAGCACATCCCCGGTACTCCTGTTCCGGCCCACGTCGACCAGGACCCGCCGTACTATATCTTACTGTCGACGTATATCAGGTGGGTCTGTTTCATGGCCCACTTATTGACTCTGATCCCCCCCAGCTACCTCATCCTTATATGCATGGGCCATGTCCGCGATTTTTTGGGCAAGCGGTTCCACCCGCGCGCGTACCGTCATCTCATGCCGCGCGACGGCTACGCCCCACTCAACTCGGACTTCGATTCGTTCTATACTCGCCGTTTGAAGACCCGGATGGACGAATGCTTTTCCCAGGTCTTTTTTCTGTCCCTCTTTACTCCCACCTTCGTTTTAATTTGACCTATCCAAGCCCGTTACAGGCGTGGCTGGCCGCACCATCCAGCTTCTCGACCGCATCTCCCCGGACTACAACCACCACCAGGTCTTTACCGGGACGCGCACCCGCGCGCTCAACATCTCGTCATACAATTATCTCGGGTTCGCCCAGGCAAGGGGCGGGTGCGCCGACGCCGTCGAGGCATCCATTACCCATCACGGTGTATCGACCTGCGGGTCGCGTCTGGAGGGCGGAACGAGTGATCTCCACGTCCTAGCCGAATCGCTCGTCGCCCGTTTCCTGGGGATGGAGTCGGCGGTCATCAGTTCGATGGGGTACGCGTTTTCCGTTCTCCACCTTCGCTTCTGACGCAATGCACGCTAGCTTCGCCACGAATTCGACCTATATCCCTGCCCTAGTTGGCAAGGGCTGCCTCGTCATCTCTGACGAGCTCAACCACGCGAGCATCCGGTTCGGCGTGCGGTTGAGCGGCGCGAGCGTGCGCATGTTCAAGCACAACGACATGGGCAGTCTGGAGGCGCTGTTGCGGGAGGTCATTAGTCAGGGGCAGAACAAGACGCACAGACCGTGGAAAAAGGTGCGTATTTAGCAAATCACCCATCGATTCTATTCATGCCACCCCAGATCCTCCTCATCGTGGAGGGCCTGTACAGCATGGAGGGGACGCTCGTCAACCTTCCGGCGATCATGGAGCTAAAGAAAAAATACAAGGTGCGTACATAGTACACGACCATTCGAATATTTATATCGACTCCCCACCCCAGTTCTATCTCTTCGTAGACGAGGCGCACTCCGTCGGTGCCCTCGGCCCTCATGGGCGCGGCGTAGCGGACTATTTCGGCATCTCGCCGCGCTCAATAGACATCCTCATGGGCACGTTCACAAAATCTTTCGGCGCGGCCGGCGGTTATGTCGCGGGCAACAAGGCGCTCATCGACCGCTTGCGCATCAAAGGGCACTCAGGCCCCTACGCCGAGGCAATGACGCCGCCAGTGTTGACTCAGGTCGTCGCCAGCATGGCGAGCATCATGGGTGTCGCTCCACCCACCCTCACGAGCTCAAACAGCTCATCCTCGACCCTGCAACCGCAACTCGAGGTAGAACCATATCAGCACCCCGCCCCCGCCCCCGCATCCGCGCTCCCAACATGGCTCTCCCTCCCTCCGTCGCTCGCAGATGGCAGCGAAGGCACCTCGCGTCTGCGCCGCCTCGCGTTCAATTCGCGCTACCTGCACCAGGGCCTGATAAAGCTGGGCTTCATCACGTATGGGCACCCCGCGTCGCCGATTGTACCCCTTCTGCTGTTCAACCCGGGCAAGATGAACATGTTCCACTGGATGATGAAGGACCGGCGGACGCCGATCATCGTTGTCGTCGTCGCGTACCCCGCGACGCCGCTCGTGACGAGCCGCGTGCGGTTCTGCGTCAGCGCGGCGCACACGAAGGAGGATATCGATACGGTGCTGAGGGCGTGTGATGAGGTGGGCGACGTGCTTGACTTGAAGCACGGTGTTGGCCCGAGGTGGAGCGTCGACGAGGTGTGTGCGCGCGCGTTGGAGTTGGTTAATCTGTGATTGGCTTCTCGAAAAGTACCTAACTTACACTACCGAGAGTTGTAATTATAGTAACACCCGCTGGCCGTGCTTAGATGACTGGAATGGGAAGGACATTTCATTTGGATTTTGAAAGGAGCACTCTCGGTGGCAGTGCTTTCTCCGACTTGGCCACGTGCACAAGAACACGTCGCAGAATTCGGCACCCCTTGCTTTCTAGTACTCTTACTTTCTGGTCTTTCTCTGTCACGGTACAGGATTAGGATGCGATTTAATCTTCTCATTGGAACGGCGCTCTCGCTGGCCGCGTTGGCTTTCTCGTCCCAGGGTTCGTCGACGGTCCGACTCCGCCCCGGTTTTATTTAAATTTCCGACGTAGTGGTGCTGGAAGAGAACGCGACTGCTGCTGAAGCCCCGGTCCCGACCGACCCCGTCGTAGTCACCGCCTCGTTCCCCGAGAGCAACCCCTTTGGACGTACGCGGTCGCCTCTTCCTTGGAGTTGGGGATTGAATACGGAGCTTCTGCTGCGAATTTCCAGATATTGTCAATGGCGAGAAGAACACGATCGTACTGACGGTGGAGAACAAGTCCGGCAAGAACGCCTCGCTTGTTGGCGTCGGCGCGGCCGTGTATAATGTGCAAAATGACCAGCTCATTAAAAACGTGAGCAGCCGTTGCGGTGTTCGGGTTATATTTGGAGCTTACACTCTCGCAGCTCACCAGCCAGACCTTCAAGAATGTTGAACTGGTTTCGTCAGTAAAGATGCAGGTTCCGTACACCTTTTATAGCGAGTGAGATTGGTTTATTGTCTCTGTCTTCGCGTCTTGCTGACTCCAAATCCTCAGATTCAAGGTTGCTCTCATTCTCTTCTGTCTCGTAGAGGCTTTAACGCTATCATTCAGCCCGGTGATATCCGTCTGACCATCTGGATAGACCACACCCTCGAAGTGCGTATTTCTCATAAATGTATACACTCAACAGTTAATACTTGATCCTCAGGGCTCCTCCGAGCGCCTGGGCGTCTACGACTCGATCGTGACTGTGGTTGAACCCGAGGTCTCCATCTTCGACTTCAAGATGTCAGGCTTGTTCTGGCTGCCTTCATCGTATTGATATTTACGATCTATGCGCAGGATCTCCACATACCTCGTCACCGCAGCTCTCCTTAGTGGCCTCATCTACCTTTCGTACCAGGCCTTCGCGCCCAAACGGTCCACCCGCCCGAAGAAGAAACCCGCAGCTGCCGCGATCAGCACCCCCGTCGGCGCCGTCACCGCAACCGGTGCGGGCGGCTACCAGGAGGAGTGGATCCCTGAGCACCACATGCGCAAGCCCAAAACCCCGCGCAAGAAGAGCGGCGCGCTGACGAGCGGCGACGAGTTCTCCGAGCTGAGCGCCGGAGAGATGAGCGCCCCGGAAAAAGAGAAGCGCGCCAAGGGCAAAGGGAGGAAATGAAGCTGAGACTGAAGCGGGAGGGCTCCAGTGCATAAAACGCGGAATGTAATTTATTGCTCTCCTCCGCACGTTTTTAACAGCGGTGCAAGCTGGCGGTATTAATATTGCCTGTTACATATACTGTCTTATCTCGCCACATCCAACTTGAACCGCGTTCGCTACACCCTGCGCCATGGCGCTTTGAAAAGACGCGTTACTGGCGCGATACATGTACTGCGTACGGAGGTTTTTTGTGCGCAGCCACAAAAGGTCAGCTGGATCAAACTGCGGGAGCTTCGAAGTTTGCTAGCACCCAACTAGCACCCATTTCCAGCCTACATACCCCAGTCCTCTGTGCTTAGTGTCTTTGGCCCCACTTGTCAAGGCGCAGTCAGGGCAGCCTCTGAGCCTCTTTACATGGATACCGATAGATAAGTGCCGATGATCATCAGCTAGCCCGCAGCGCTCGCAGCACTTCCAAGATTGCGTTGGGAATAAAACCGAGGGTCCAGCGAATTCCAGCACCCGTTCCTTTTGCGAGATGGTTCAAGTACTCTCTTGTCCGCATGCTCCTTGCCGTTCAAATTGCAACGAGCGTCTCCGCTGCGGCCCAGCTGCCGTTTCAAGTCACTACCGACGCGCAGCGAAGCAACTTTGTCAATTCGCCGGTCGACTCTGAATTTTACGAGTTCAAACGGCCGATTCGCAGAGTGGCTATCATTGGCGCGGGCGTGAGGTGAGTTGTCCTTTTTTTCCCCTGTTCATTTTTCTGGCCTTGTCGTCATTAACCTGCCGGAAATGCAGCGGGCTGCTCGCATATCGTGAGCTCATCGAGGCAGGTTTCGACAAAGTCAAGATTTTCGAGCGCGACTCGGTGCCTGGCGGCAATTGGCACTATACAGAGGAAACGCCAGTCCCGGCGCCAATTCCGAACGAAGACGCCCGGATTGCCGATTACGAGCCTACGCTGCCGCCGCAGGGCAGCGTCTTACCCTTTGAGCAGTGGTACTCCGACCAGAATGACACTTTGACGACGGTGGAGCGCGCACGCAGGCACCGGGCGCCTCACGCAATCTGGAAGTCTCTCACTTCGAATGTCCCAGCTGTGAGACTGATTTTTCGCGGACGGAGGAAAGAAACTAAAAGATCTTACAGCCTCTCATGCATGTATGTGTGAACTGTTTCAGAATTGAATATACCAAGTAACATCCATAGTTCAATGGTCATGATTGGCCTGCTGGGACGCCCTGGCGTGCGTTCACTAGATTTGCCCTTTTGCCTAATACTGACTAACATACTCGGCGTAGATCTCCCACACAAATTGCTCACCGGTTACCTGCGCTCCGTGTACTCGTTTTTTAGCGTCAACAGCAATGACGAGGGTGACAATGCATCGTACAATACACGCGTCGAATTGGTCGAAAAATCTTTCGACGCAAATGGGATTGAGCAAGGCTGGAAACTTACGTTGAAGCAATTTATCCGGCTGGGACCTTCCTCGAGCAAAGAACGGTGGTGGACAGAGGTGTGCGCACTTTCAGCTTCCAAAAAATACTTGAAGCTGAGAAGCGGTAGGATTTCGATGCCGTTGTGGTCGCGACGGGTACATTCAACGCCGTGGACATGCCCCACATTCCGGGATTGGCAGAATGGAATCAGAAGTATCCTGGAAGTATCCTGCATTCTCGCGAATATCGGCATCCCGAAATTTTTGCCAACCGATCGCTTCTTATAGTCGGCGCAGGGGTACAGTGTTCTCGCCTTGGTTAACTATCCAATGGCCTGACACGATTCAATTAGCCAAGTGCAACGGGAATATCTGCGGACATACAGCCCTTTGTCAAACGGAATTATCTATCTCTTCGGGTAGGTCTATTTTCTACATCCAAAGTTACCAACCTGACTATTTCTGCTTTAGCGCAGTCCAAGTATATCAACAGTGGTCTTCTGCGTTCGCAAGACTCATTAATTCTATAGACTCGAAAACACCTTTGGTATTTTTGAATCTCTTGCCGCAAGGCGTTGAGATAGTGCCTGGCATCGCCCGTTTCCACCCGTCCAACTCGTCTGTGGAGCTTTCGAATGGCACAGTAAGAATTTTGTGCCGCAATCCGGTCGATTCCTGACGCCTTGCAGATTCTTGCTGACATCGATAACATCATTTTCTCGACAGGGTATCGATATACGTACCCGTTTTTGCCTCAATACCACAATTCTTCCATCGGGTCGAACGAGGAAGGGCCTGTCGACCGCCCCCAACCGCTCGTGACGGACGGCAGCCACTTCCGCTCCCTGTATCGCGACTTCATCTACATCGAGGAGCCTACGCTCGGTTTTATCAATAGTGTGTCCTGCACAATCATTGCGTTCCCTTTCTTTACTCAAGCCGCACAGTGCATTTGAATACGGTCACATTCACGTTCGGCGAAGTCATTGCGGTCGCGCTTGCGCGGGTATGGTCGGGAACCGCCAAACTCCCTAATCAGGCGGAGATGTGGAAGCTGTATCACGAGGAAGTCGTATCTCGAGGCGGGTACACGAAACTGCTGCCGTTCTTAGGCAAGCGCCAGGAAGGTGAGGGGTACTCCGCCAGTTTGATAGCATACCCGCTAATGAGGGACCAGAATACGCCCGGTTCTTTGCAGCATGGCTCAATGATTCTGCGCACAGGTACGGAGGGAAGCTCGTGCGTGCCTTTTTTTTCTTGTCCGCGTCTCTCCTTCTTATGCCGAACTTCTTCAGGTCGAGGGCCCTAACAAAGAGTGAGTCTTTTCCATGTGGCCGTGTAGTGCCTCTGATTTTTTTATGATGCCCAGCTTCTGGGAGATCCTGTCGATCTGGAACCAGGCCTTCTTCGCAAATCCGAATCCTGTGCGAATCCCCGCAAACCATTCCGATGTGTTTGTGGGTGGCGATGTGTCGGCATCCCAGTTCTTCGACTACCTTTCCGGTGGCTATTGAGACTGTTGGTACTACATACGCATATATATTTTGGTTCCCTCGCTTTAAAAAATGTGGGAGTTGATTCGACAACGATCTGATAAGATAGCGAAGCCGTCGGCCCGTCGGCTGCCACGGAACCAAAGACGTGATCAGCAGCCGTACCTTGCGATTCCCAAGATTCAGCAAGGATACATATATATTCAGCAAAAGACACAGGATACTACGTTCGAAAGAGATCGAAATAGAAACAAAAGAATGAAAAAAGAACTTTGTACGCAGAAACCTCGAGTGTTCTCTTGGCAGAAACCAGAGGAATCAGGATGGAGAGCCTCACACTAGCTGGCACTCTACCAATCCCCTCCGCCGTCGTCGCCACCTCCGCCGTCATCACCTCCTCCACCATCATCTCCACCCCATCCTCCGCCTGTGAGATGGTTAGCCGAATGCAGGGTCTCTTAGTAGAGGGAGACTGACCATCGCCTCCTCCATCGCCGCCTCCATCGCCGCCGCCATCTCCACCATCGAACGCGGACGCTAACAGGCCACCGGCAAGCAGGCCTCCCCCACCTGTAAATTATGTCAGTGATCGCGGAGATCAAAGCACAGAGTAAACGCCGCGTACCCAGTGCGAGCGCAGTTCCCATCCCAATTCCACTCTTCTTAGGGGGGGCAGCCTGGTAGACGGGCTGCTGCTGATTATGACCGCCACCGAACAACCCGCCTAGCATCCCTAGTCTAAAATTAGTCGACGGCACAACGTCGCAAACAAAAACAACAAACCTTTCCCGCCCTGTTCCTGAGGTGGGGATCCTTGCCACCCCTGCTGCTGTGGCGGCTGATTATACGGTGAGTACTGGCCCGGGGGCGGTTGCTGGTAGCCGGGATTGTAGCCTCCCTGCTGTGGGTAGGGGCTAGAGCCGCCACTCTGTGGATACTGACCCGGGTACGGGCTTCCCTGCTGCTGCGGTGGGAAGCCATAGCCGCGGTTGTCCGGCGGCGGCCCACCCGGAGGGGGACTGTACACCGCAGCGGGGGAAGGTGTCGCGCCGAGGGGGTGCACCCAAGTCGTCACCGGCGGCTGCACGAGCGTATTGACGTAGAACCAGGCATTATAGCTGCAAGTGAATGAATGGTCAGATTACCATCGATAAGTGCTTCCTAGTGAACTGACTTTGCATCGAACTGAGTGATCCACCCCGGAGGCAACTGGCGGGTGTCGGGGTTCTGGCGCTGCCCACCATACGGTGGCGGCTGCGACATGGTAGACGTAAAGAGCAACAAACACAAGCAGCTCTTATAAATCGCCGTACAGCTTTCGATTGGATCAGTTGATAAATAGGGGGTTGAGTCAGTGCACAGCGTACAGCTTTGTGCTGCGCAGCACAACCTTGAACGCTTCCATCGCTTTCAGAAGGCCAGTAGAGGGAAATTTGCCAGTGGGTGCGCACTGGACAGTGTCTGGTCAAAACATTCCTCCTTTCGCACGACGGAAGCAACTGAAGTAGGATCGGACTGATCAGAGAGTGAAGAACGATAGAAGGAAGAGATGTTTGGTTGGTCGATGCAATACAAGCTACGTGGATGCTGGCGTCGTCTTGTCGAAAAGGTGGGAAATGAACCCGGTTCGCGATCACGTGCTTACTTGGTGGCTGGTTATGAGAGTAGCTGTTAACCGCAGTTCGAGGTCCAAAGAAAGACACAACCAACAGTTCACAAACCATGAGTCTCGATACAGTTGGGCCAATGGTGAGCGTGAACTCTTGATACCGATTGACAGTTTGAACCTGTGGTTCAATTCTCGGGACTCCCTGCTACTGGACATTTGGCATGACCGCGGAAGTTGAGAGAGCAGTCTGAGGTCAATTAGCAATTTTTACAAGCGTTAATGATCAACGTTTGGCAAAAATACTGCTATTGGAGACCCAGGTTACCTACGGCGCTACGACGAAGCGATGTTTGCCGTCATTCTCACCTTGCTCTGTTGGCAACTTGGCAGGACTTTCCTCCCGAACGCCACATTTTTTCTTCTCTTCCAGAACTTTCCCGAGTAGTAGAGGTAAAGGTGGAATTTGACTGCAAAAGGCGCACGATTGTTGCTTCAAGGGCTATTCTATAATTCCAGGGTGGGCATTTGAGAACGCATGGTCTGCTCTCGGTGCGAAGAAAATCGGCGAGGGTAATTCGAGTCCGAGGTAGCACTTCACCGGCCGTTCAAAAATGTCGCCCAAAACAACGAGCGGCACAATATTTTCGAGATGGAACCTGTGGTTCCACTGGTTGGGTAGTGCCAAAGGCTCGCCCAAAGTCCCAGAGACCTTCCTCATTCCGTGCCGTCTCGTCTGCGGTCGTTTCAGTCTTCGGTGTGGCAAAGTTCGTGCGGCCGAATCCTCCTCGTCGTCTGAAGTTTCGTCCTCGTCCTTCAGGTGATAAAGCCATTCAAACAGCTGTATGCCCCAGGAGCCAGCCAATATCGATGGCCGGCGATGCGACGATGAAGGGTGTGATCAGTGACTGGGAAAAGTCTGCACGGATTGCACGAGCGTGAGCGAAAATTGTGCACACGCTTTGGTTATTTTTATATTTTTGCAGATCACGATCTCCATAACTCCGCCTTGTCCACCCAAAAAACTGAGCCACTCATTGCACGAGCGTACGGGCCATAATCATAGACCACGTCATTCGAGGGCCCCACCAATAACCCAACACGTCGTCTTTCTGTAGCTCTGGAATGACCACACCGCTGCGCAGGTGTTTTACTTCGGCGAAGTCCAGTTGAAGGCGGGGAGCAACAAATGTAATCCGATTGGCAGAATGCGCTTGCTTAACCTTGATACGCGGCTCAACTGTGGTCGTTCGCATTAACAGTACAAAACATGATCACAGTTCACTTTCAACGCACCGTGGGAAATATACTCTAGTCCTCAACGCGAACCTGCGCGAACCGAAGTTTGAACCACCCTTCATACAAGTCGGTCGAGTAGCGAGTTCAAGATGCCAAATAACTCGCAAGAAATGGAGACATGAGGGATTTTCTTCCGTGGCAGTGGCAAGGCAGTAGATGGTCGCTGGGTGGCAGTTGTGAATTGAATCGTCTCTTATAGTTTAATGGATGGCGTCTATTTCCATTAATACGATGTTGAAAGCCACGAACGAGAAGTCTCCCGCAAGGGAAGAGCGGTACCGCCTGGAATTCCACGGCTGCTGGGCCTTGCTTTGTGGACTCAGACAGTGAGGCCTAGTGAGGACTCAAGTCAGACTTGAAGATGCGATGTCGAATCTGTCGCGCCGTTCAGTTCAGAATCCACTGGGTGGCAAGGCAAACAAGTATGAAGTTGGGTCTTTTCCCGGAGTTGAAGATTTTCCGAGGCGTTCCAAGTGGAGGAGCGTTGTACTAGTAGAGAGAAAAAAGGGACTGCTGATTAACTGCTGATGCCAGATGAGTCAGATTGCTGATCGCGGATCAGCACAGCCACAATTTGCTGACTTGCCACTAGCCTCCCTTGCTGCCTCCTGTCAGGCTCACTGTTCAGCGCTCAGCGCTCGGTGCTCAAAACAAAATCCATTATGGTCCATTCGCGATCCCTCGCCCTGAAGATATCCGCTAACAAATCATCAGCTCTACTGTACTATTTCGACCGTTTCTTCACTATTTTTAGATTTTGGTCGACCGAAGAGACCGATAAATTTCCTTTTGAATTAAGGCGTTTTTTGAGCACATCAGAAAAAATCGGGTGTCACCCGTCACTGAAGAAATAGTCGAAATAGTACAGTATGCTGGGATGACTCGGACAGGGATCCTTACTCTCGTAGAAGATGCCTGCTTAGTGCTAACTTCAGGTCCCGACTAAGCCACCCTGGAGGAGTGTGAGAACTGCCCACTTGCCTGCGAAATACTGGCTGTACTTACTTGAAGTGCCCAGTCTAATTACCGACAAACGCCTGGATCGTCATCGCAGGTCGTCCTTATCGCTTTCATCGCCGTCGCACAACCGCTTATACTGCTGACGTTCCTCGATACCGTCTAGAAACCCTACCGAAGACCATTTGCCGTATATTAGTTCCCGACTGCATATCTTGGCTATTGACCGGGACGACTGCGACAGTTCACTCCATTAATACTCTCTTTCCAGAAAGCCCCCGGCCTTGACTAAGTGGAATACATAGCTGGCAGAAAATTGGGAGCACGGGGAATCAAACTGACATCCTTGAGAACTTATGTTACGAGTCGACGAGGTGTCATTGCGCAGATCTCGTTTCTTTCAAATTCTCGCTTCACTACGCTAGCATGCAGGTACGCACTCTTCTCTGCTCAATTTTCTCTCCACCAGCCTGCGGTCGGTTGTAGGCGCAGACAATATATATTCCGCCACCTAAAGGAGCCGTGGGACGTAGCCAGGCGATAGTCTCGTAAACAAACTTTATATTTTTCGTGAAGACAATCGTTCACTGATATAAAGTCTTGGACGTGTCATTGCCCACCTCTGAGAAGCGACATCCATCAGTGATGATCAGATGTCAGCTTCCCAATACGGCGATTCACGCTCAATCGGGAAGACAACCCTATCCACCCTCTTTTCGAGAATCCAGGTTTTGCGAAGATTGATTTCTCCAAACTATGATCGAATACATCTTCGAATATAGCTATCGCCTGCAGGTCCGAGATGGTTTTCTGGTAAATTGACCTTGATTGCTCTTCCCCATTGAGCCAGAATCGCCGTTTCGGGAAGCCGCAATCACGCCGGACTGACGATCATTGATGGATGTCGCTTCTCAGACCCCCGGGGGGCATACGTCCATGACTAGCCAGGCGATACAGAAGCGCAATTCGCTGGACGGTGTTTAAGGCGCGCAGTGGGTTTTTTGCTCGGCCACATCTGGATGTTTCACAAAGGGCAGATACATATACAGTACGTTCCTCGGGATCTTCACAATCGTACCAAGAGGTAGGCGAAAAGCTTGGAAAATACACGAAGCTCTTTTAGGTAAATTCAGGTCATTTTAAGCCATTTCCGCGACCCCCGAGAGTCTCAGATGCTCTGGTCGAGAAGTTATGACTCGGGTACATTATTTTCCCACGGATTTCGGCATCTCCACAGCGCCGCGAGCCGGCCATATTTTGCAATTTCTTGGAGGGCGACACTCGTATTTTTGGGGGTGGGCTGTCCACTGAAATGATCAGTTTGGCATTATGAAGAGAATACGACGCACTAC
This sequence comes from Mycena crocata, assembly GCA_029281795.1. Classification (NCBI taxonomy): domain Eukaryota; kingdom Fungi; phylum Basidiomycota; class Agaricomycetes; order Agaricales; family Mycenaceae; genus Mycena; species Mycena crocata. The sequence goes on from JARJCP010000019.1 coordinate 255,040, forward strand.
GAATATTTTGATTATCTGCCGTTCGATCACTAAATTGATGGGAACTTGAGTTTCGAGATCGGCAACTTTCTCCTGCACTCAAATGGGATGCTTTCTTCGCGAGGTCCTCTGGTACGATGGAGTGTTGACCCAGCTACAATATGGGCTCCTCAGTTTTGTATCCAATGGCCGAAGACGACCACAGTACAGTGATCGGTCCAAAAAAGAGCCTTATGTCAAGGATTTGATTCCCGCCTACCTCTTGAATCGTACGTTGATAAGCCGTGTAAATCTGCACGCATGGAATTTTGCAATTTTGCTTTGTTTCATTGGCGTCCACGCACTCTCAGAGAAGCTATCATGAGCTCCGAATGAGTAGCTTCTAGTTGCATAGCATGGGTCAAGTCCAGGACTCATTATGGCGGTACCTCCACACTTGGGGCTAATATAATGCTTATCGGGATAAGACTTAAAATCATAACAGTACCCGAAATCTCATACGGATGAGCTGTTTGCTAGACTAGGATCAAGGAGATATAAAATACGCATGCAGGCGTACCGAGGATGGTCTAAATCCACCACTTTGACTTTTGTGGGCCTAAGTGCCAACTGGAGACGCGACGCGACAGATCATGTGACCGCGCTGGTCTAGAACAGGCAATGACGGACTTGTCGGATATTCCGGATCCGAGACTCCATAAGGCAATTATGCCGAGTCACTCTTCCGCGTGGGACCCGATCACTCGGATAACCTCGTGACATATCAGAAATATCAACCTTAGTTTGGTATGCCCTCTTTAGGTTCATTCGAAAGCCAGCAACAACACGATTCGAATAAGTGGCTTATCCCGATAAGGGTACTTGACCGTGTACCAGGCGAAGAAGATTCGAGCTCGTTCAGAGATCAAGACTCCGAGCATCTCCACATGCGAGATTGATATTTGTGGAAGGAAATGAGTCAATGGCCCATGCCTCAGCCAATAGGACGCTTGATACAGATCTGCTTATTCACTAGGCGCTTGCTGCCGCAAGCATGCACCTCACTGACTGGAACACTTTTCCTTACACCACCCACCATCCCGGGCACGAAAAAATCACAGAATACATTGCAGCCAAAATGAAAGAAAATCTAGTGCTATCACAATTCAAGCAGTAACAACCCCGCCCTTCTCCTCTCCCACCTTGACTTTCTTCGCCGGGCTATTCCCTTCCGACCTGGCCTCGCGCTCGCGTCTTCTACCTGATTAGGGTAAGTCTGAGGACACGAGAAAAGTAGGCACACGCACCGTTCCCAACATCTTTTTCCTTGGCTTCAGGTGCATTGTGAGCGGGATGACATAGGCCACAGTCTGTGGAAAGCGAGTAGAATACCCGCCCTGGGCAGAACTCTTGCAGAGACTCCGTACCGGCGACTGCACCGACGCTGACATTCGAGAATTGAGTTCGCTCTTGCTAACTGATCCGACCTGCCAAGTTCCAGATTGGAGCCAAGCTGGCTGGGATGAGCCTACGCTCGTCACGCCGAGGCACGGCGCGAGGATAGCGTGGAATTTGCAAGCGCTGATGAAGCATTGCGCGCGATCCGGACACCGCATGTATGTGTGTCCCGCGGAAGATACGAAGGACGATGGAAACAAATTGTCGCTATATGAACGAGTAATTACAACGGGTGAGTACTATGCGGTTGGTAGAAAATATTCTAATTCTCTCGCAGGATTAAAGACAAAGCAATCAGGGAAGTTGGCAGAACGGGTTGAGCTGGCAGTGGGCATGAGAGCATTGATACTGCTCAACATCGCAACAGAGAGTGATCTGGCCAACGGAACAAGGGGCGAGATTACCGACATATCTCTGGATCCGCGTGAGCGGATCGAAGTGGAAGAGTGCTCACGGGCGCAAGACTCCTCCAGTATCCCCCCGCGTTAATATTTTCAAACCTTTGAAGACGACGATGGAACCTTTCGAGGGACTTCCGAAGGGCATCCTGCCCGTCATTCCATCGAAAGCAATGTTCCGCATTCACAATGGCAATGGGAAATTGCAAACGATACACCGGAAACAATTTGCTGTTACGCCAGGCTATGCTTTCACCGATTACAAGTTGCAAGAGACTTTCTACTGGTGGATTTGGAGAGCCCGGCCGGCGGGAAATTGACGCCTTTCAGCGCATACGTTGCGTTGTCGCGATGCAAGGGCCGATTGTTGAGGGGATTCGACAAAAGGCTATTCACTACGCACCCAAGCGCTGATTTAGCTACAGAGGATGTGCGACTAAGTAGACTGACGGCGAGAACCCAACAACGTAATACGCATGGGTTGCCATAGATATAGAATGGCGTATAGTAACGAAATGTGGAGTGGTCGGGTGTGAAATCGGACTCAAAAATTTGGTCTGTCAAGCAAACAATGGGCTAAACGTTGAGGCTATTGGTTTTTTGTCCAAGAGCGGAAAAGAACTGTCGGCAAATTTCCATGATTCTCGCAATGTTGAAGCCCTTTTTTTTTTTTGGCACAGGGGCGGCAAGAGAGCATCTCCCAGTGTTCGGCTGTGTAGGAGACGCAATCTTATCGGGTATGTTTGAAAGTATGTGTTTTTTGCACAGGGGCGGCAAGAGAGCGACTGCGCCCTCCCAGTGTTTGGTCGTATAGAGGCGCAATCTTATCGTGTGCGCTTGGTCTTATTTGTTTTTTGCACAGGGGTAGCAAGAGAGCAAACTGCGGTCTCCCAGTGTTTGGTTGTGTGGGGTTGTAATCTTATCGAATACGTTTGGGTTTATTTGTTTTTTGCACAGGGGGTTAAGAAAGGCGTTGGGATTCCATGTCGTGGGACCTAACTTTCAGTGAGGTGATTGCTTAGTTTTGGTAGACCAATTGCGTTCATGTAAGCAGTATTGTAGGTGTATATAAGGACCAGAGTAGAGTAGTTTTAAGCTAGTTAGCTGCGCCCTGATCCGGCCAGTATCTCATTTTGCCATTGGTTGTAGGGGAGGCAGCTTTAAAGTTAGGAAGTGCTTGTCCCTCACCCTCTTGTGGAATAAACTTGATTGGATTGACTTGACTGTGTGAATTGGATTTTCGGTTAATAAGACGAAGTAACAGTAGTCTCGAGAGCACCTCAAACTCTCAGTTACGGGATTCATAAGACGAATTAACAGTAGTCTTCAGAGGCACCTCAAACCTCGACCTATAAACCTATAAAACCCACTTTTGCCGGTCACTAGATCGTTATATTATACAAACCCGTCCCTTACCGTAATAACATTGTGTTTACTCGGCCTACAAGCCAAGTTTTCGATTAAACTCGTTCTCGGGATAAGACCAAAAAGACCGAATCAGACATTTTGAGGGATCTATTCTCTGTTCTGGGATCTAATACTTGATCCGCACCCCCGAACACCCCGGTTCTCTCACATTAAGAGGAGTAGTTGTTGGTTGGTTAGTGGTTTAGTTGGTGTTTTGTGTGTTGGTTTCCCAGCAGCTTGCATTAGCTTTTCTATTAGATCATTCACGCGTACCCGAGAGTCACCGTTTCAACGTATCTCTGTTTGATACGAGTCCGTGACCATTAGACCAATGAACAATACTAAACCAATGTTGGACTAATTGTTTATCAAGGACCCCAAGATAAGCAAGTTCGACAGCGCCGCGATAGGACCATGTGCAACGGGAATGAAATAATTATGCGGTCTCGGAGGAATGAGTCAATATTCTTTTTCGACAACCCGATCACCGTAGATAACTACCCATCCTCAGCTTCTTTCCGGCGGGTGTCACCGAATTCACCCTTTGGGGCTCGCTCCGTTCCCGGCGCTGAGAAGGCTCCAGAATTTATATAGTCGGTGTAGCCGACAGACATCGGCGCCCTGCCCCTGAAAACCTTCGTCCTAGATGGAATAATCTCTATCATCTCCATCGAAGGCCGCTCTCGTCGGACGAAAAGGAGTAACCTCTTATAATTCCGGGAAGGGGGAAATACGTGGAAAGTAAGGGATGAAGGGGGAAATCATCTCATTGTTTTATGGTGCATGGTCGTACCTTGGGAATGCGCAAATTGCGTAATTTTGTTGCAATATTGAAATTTCAACCACAGTCACGAGACTTTATCAAGTTCAACTTGAATCGTTTCAACTTGTTTAGTCTCTCGAGCTGATATTTAGACAGGAATATATTCAAATGGCTCTCTCTTTGGCGAGGCGAAGCATGTCCTGCACCTCACCACCCCGCGGCTCGATGACGCATTGAAATTGCTCCGGGCGGCTGGAAAAAGAAGATATGAGCGAGGACTCCCCCAAAGGCAAAGCGACTAGGTGTACACAACGAGACCGTCATCGATGAATTTTGTCCGGTCAGGAATGATCTCCTTCCCATCGGGCCCGATGGGGCGCTTGATCATGACTGCCCACAGTACGGCAACAATGTTGATGAACAGCACGTTGTTCGCGAGATTCATCCCCACGCACACCCTGGAAAGAGAACAATGTCAGTAAACGTGTATATTTACAATGCACAGGGCGTACCGGCGACCGAACCCGTAGGAGAAATGGCCTTGACCATGTGTGTCATCAAACTCTTGTGACTTAGTATTGTCGCGGTCTTCGTCGTGGTACCGGTCGGGGTCGAACTTGTCGGGGTCAGGGAACATTTCAGGATCGCGGTTGATACCGTAAATGTTGGACACGACAATTGTTCCCTGCAGGAGGAACATCCCTGAGTTAGTATTCAAAGAGCACGTCCAGAATGGCTTACCTCAGGAAGGAAGTAGCCATCATACCAGTCGTCTTGGGTGAGCCGATGGGGCAGGCCCAGAGGGCTAACCGGGTGCCATCGCAGAACTTCTTTCACAATAGCGGTAACATAAGGAAGGCTGTCCCGGTCCTCGAAGTTGGGCATGCGATGACGACCGACGACGCGGTCGATTTCTTCGTGGGCTTTGAGCTGGACCTCGGGATGGAGATTCATCAGCAGCATGAAGTAGCCCAGTGTTCCCGCGGTTGAATCAGAACCCGCCCCGCTTTGTTATTTCTCTTGTCAATTCAGCTTGAGTGGAGGGGAAGAAAATACCCACAAAATGATACCGGCGAGCCACGCTTGCTCGTCGGGGCTCAGTCCGTGTGGGTTACCAGGGTAGACAAGGTGCGCGCCAAAGCTGGGCTGATACTCGCCGGTCGCCTAGGAGACTTTCAATTCCAGCTTGTAGTAAAGAAATATTGGCACGTACAACTTGGTCTTTCACATTGCCCAAGAAAGTCTTGAACATTGTAGAGTCCTCAACAAAATGCGCCTTCCCATCCCGCTTCCACTTGGCAAGCCAGTCGGGAAGGTAACACATCCAAGGAATAATTTCAACCAAAAAGTTACCAGGAAGGGCAGCCTGCACGACACGGTGCATCAGGTCGTTGATGCGACGTACGGTGGTGTTATATACCGAGCCAACGTGGGGAAGTGATCCGAAGTTCCGAGGAGACCGGAAGGACGGAAGGGCGGAAGTCAGTAGATATAGCGCAAGCACCACAGGAAGATAAGGGTGTGCGTACTACCCGTGCTGAAGGGGACGAAGTAGGAAATCGGAAGTTCCGGTGAAGCCGGAACGACTCAGAGCAGAGCGAAGAGCAAAGCACATTAATAATCAAACTGGAGAATACAGGCATAGTACATAAGGTTTATATAGTAGTTGAAGATCAATATCCTAATATGGTAAGACAAAGCGACTACCAAAAGCGGGACTTGAATATAACAAAGCGAAGTACATACGGAGACGGAGAAGACAGATGGATGAGATAGATAACGGATAAACGGGAAACGCTCAGTAATCCTTCATTGCGTGAAAACCCGATCAGCCGAGTCGGTCTGAAGGCGGACCGACAGTTTCCGAAAGACCGGACGCTCCGAAGGCCGGAGCTTCCGGTACGGACGGAAGGTCAATGTGCATGGATATAACAGGTGGGGTCGTCGTTGTTTTTCAGAGCCTTTCCAGCGTATACGACATTGAACATAGTGGACGCGATCGAGCTATATAATGCGTCGGCATCGCTTTCAGGTAGAAGCGGCGGTATATACAAACCGGCGGATGTGCGCATCCCATTGGCTGGGATCACGAAGGAGATCCTGAACCAGAATCGCGGCTTCGCGCTCTTCGATCGGGTAGTAAGCCTCCGCGGCGCGCAAATGTAGTCCCAGGTGGGCGGCTTTCCTCAGACGACGCCAGCTATGGGAGAAAATATTGGTGAAAAATAGCTTCCAGCATGAATGATGCGGCGCACAGAGGACCGTATCTCGCAAAACCAACAAGCATACCACCGGTGAGGATCTCCGCGGCCATGATAAATCTCGGACGATCCGAGTAGATTACGGAACGTCTATCCATCAGATCCGCGCAGACTTTCCCAGTATTTAGGACGACGAGAGGCTGACCAGCCATGTTGAGGGAGAATATGGGACCGAACTCTTGTGCCCATTCTGTGAATTTTACCTGCGCGTTCGTTCAGACAAGTTCAAATACAACAAAATATTCCAACGTGCCCATTGAAACTGTGGCAACTGAAAGGCGTTCCCAAAAATCGGGATCCCCTTAGGACCAGGAGGAAGTGGACCCTTGGGTTTGCGAGTCACCCACACCGCAAAAGCCAAAGCGGAAGCGCCGAGCAGTGGGTAAGCATTCCTCGACACATAGTTGAGCCCATTATCGAGGACAGAAGACGCAAAATCTGTAGCGTTTGTGGCCATCAAGGAGAAGTAGCGTGCAGATACATCCTGTAATTCCCGTGTTATGACAGGAAACAGGACCGTTGCCGCACCCCATAGCAGAACCCAAAGCGGATTTGAACCCCGGAGCAATCATCATCAATTCTATCACCAATTCTACACGCAGCGTATACACACACAAGCAACAATAGCACCCGCTGATATTCATCGCATCACCGAGTGCAGATAATGTTCCACGGCGTGTTCGCGTAGAGGGTGCACCACGAAGTCGGGGTAGAGTTGTCTAGCGTCTAAGGCGGACCCGAATTCTGGCTTGACTGCGTTTTCCTTCGTATTCTCACCCAAGATCCACGTGCTATAATGATACTCCCAGTAAGCCAGCAGGCCGGAACGGGTCTCTTTCGCCTCGGCAATGAGTTTGAGGAGATCTTCAGTGGTTTTCTAGGGGAGGTGTCAAACCAACGAATTTTGGATGGTGGGCTGGTGTGCTTACGGAGATGAGAAGAGGTTTTTCACCCGAAACCTCCTCAGCAATGGACGCGAGGTCCTGTTGGGTAACCTCTTCACCCCACGCAAAAACATATTGGTTGAGGGTCCTCGGGTCCGCGACAATTCGAGCGGTGAATTTCCCGATATCTCCCAGATCAGTGTACGAAGTCTTGACGGTTCCTCCATTGTACACAAAACGGGATGTTTCCCATAGGAAGGGAACGTAGGCTTGCTCTGGTTTCACCTCAGTGAGATGGTATTGATACCTGGCAAAGGTGAACTGGTGTAGAACAGAAACCGAGTGCACATACCAAAATCCAATGTCTATAAAAGTATAACCGATCTCCGATTTACGAACATAGTCGCGGATATCGAGTTTCTGTTAAAAATAAAGTCAGGCGCCGCAGAATGAAAGCAAAGGCGCGAGCCTGGTCGTGCAGCTCGCGGACACCTTTGAGACCTGGGGTCCCAAAGTCACAGGGCACCACTCTAAGAGTAACATGAATATATATCAGTTGTTGGGAGAATGACACGGACCGCTTTACTCCAGCTGAAACCGCTGCATCTATTATCCCATACTGCAGTCCCAACTGGGTATGCACTAAGGTGGAGATGACTGTGTCCACACCGGTGAGGACTTCTACGAGCTCATTGAGGGAAGCCGAGGCAATATCGATCAGGACGATCTCCACTCCCCGACGTTTGAGATCAACGACACTGGATTTCTCCTCGGACGATGGGCGGATTGCTACTTTGACTTTCTGGATGGTATTTAAGTGGGACCACAGCCGACAGGGACGAGAGAGGAACGACTTACAAATTCATTTCTCGCCAGCAGAGCATCAACAATGGAACCGCCAGTTATGCCGCTTCCCCCGAACAACAGGACTGTCGGCCTTGGAGACATCTAGAACTAGTGCGAAACAACCCACGGTCACATTTCGAGATTTGTATCGGCGGTCCGTGGCGTTTTGCACACACACAAGCAACGGCCGCAATCCGGGGATAATCGTGCCGGGACGGAAGAACCGGCGTTTGCCGAACCGTTGTCCGCCAACCAACTTGGATGTTGCCGCGCGCAGCCTGCGCGCTGCGTAAACCTGTGTTCCTGAAGGCTTTGCTTTATTCTTCGCGGGCATTTGCTCACTCGATAACTTGCCTCGTCTGCCCAGGGTAGTAGGCACCGAGAAGGCACTTTTACTCTCTTTCTCAAAACGCTTCAAGCAGCTGCCCCGACTTGTCATGACGAACTAAAGACAGAAACTCATCCCATACGGGTATCGACATTCTGCTTTTAGATAATACCCCACTGGAAATGATCTGATTCGGCGGTACCGCAGACCATTCACAAATAAATAGGAAATCCTGCGTGTCTATATCACTCTACGTCTAGACCGCTTCTGCGTACTAGCTAGACTTCCTGAATCAGCATGGACCGTTCGTACGGAATCGTTGCCGCGCTTGTTACACTCGTACTTGTGCGGTTTGTTATAGCGCGGAAAAGTAACAGAAATCCTGGCAACTTTCCCTTTCCTCTAGGTCCGAAAGGTCTACCGCTTCTGGGCAATCTTTTGCAGGCAGGATTTATGCTTGATAGCGCTTCGTTAATTTTTGACGCTAGAATCAGGTCCCCAGCGAACACTATTGGCTTAAATTCAATGAGTGGGTCCAACAGTATGGTGGGATTCCAAAAGATTCTTCCAGGAAGTATAGCGACTGACTGACTGGCTTATAGGTCCGATTGTCTCTGTCAACATGGCGGGAAAACGTATCGTGATTCTCGGTACCCCAAAGGTTGCCGCTGATTTATTCGGTACTTCCATCGTTCGTCCACTCTCATGTATCTGATAATATACTCACAGACCGCCGATCTGCGATCTATTCCGATCATCCTCGTTGGGTCCTGGCAAACGATATTTTAGCCCGAGGCATGCATGTTGGCGTTGTAGGTTACGGCGAAAGGTGAACACGCAGATCAGTTTTCCTTGCACTTCAAAATCACTGATATTGCTATTTTGCAACACAGTCACCGGAGATTCCGCCGCGCCATTCATTCCGGACTTCAGCCCAAAGCTCTAAGCTCTTACCACCCAATAGAAGAACGCGAGGCCCGCATTTTCTTGAAGGAAATGATTAGCGATCCGGGAGACTTTCGTAATAGTGTTAAACGGTGCGCTGACGTCCGCGCAAACAAAACAATTTTGCTAAATATCTCCTCAGTTTTACCGCAGCAGTCATTATGGCAACAATGTACGGGCACCAAGTCAGCACATTCGACAAGGATAAATTTGTGAAGCGAATCTTCGCCAGTGCGGCGAGATTTGCTGGATCCCTCGCCCCTGGAGCGTTTCTTGTAGATTTAATGCCATGGTTGTTGAATTTCCCTCCTTGGTTTCCAGGCGCGGGGTGGCAGAAGCAAGTGGCGCTTTGGGCTGAAGATGATAAGCAGCTTTTTACTGAGATGCTGGAGACTGCCCGAGTGAGTGTCGGTTGCGATATTATACCATCCTAAATTCATACTTCAAGAATAGACCAACAGTGTCAAGCAGTCGTCCTTTATTTCTGAAGGTCTTTCAAATGGTTACGGGGTAACGGACGAAGAGCTCGCGTACATAGGCGGGACGATTTCCCAAACTCCTGATACTATGGGTTATGTGTTGTCTCTTATCAATTTTTGGTTGATCGTATTCAAAGTTAATGAGTGTATCCTCTGGGTTCATGCTTGCAATGGTCCGCTGGCCAGAAGTTCAGAAGAAAGCCCAGGCGGAAATCGACCGAATCGTTGGCAGAGGACGGTTTCCCGTCTTTACCGATCGTGACAACCTCCCTTACGTGACTGCAGTTGTCAAAGAAACCTGCAGGCGAGTGCCCGCTTTATACCCGCTTTCATTTGCAGACTGAATGTGTGTGTTCGACCAATGGCCGACAGATGGAGACCAGTTGCACCGCTTAGTAAGGTTTTCTTTTTTTTCAACATCGAGTCACGGGACTGAGCTGTGGAACAGGTGTGCCCCATGCGTCGATGAAGGTGCGTTTGAATGTTCGACTGGTATCAATCCTCACCACACGATCAGGATGATGTGTACGAAGGCTATTTCATCCCCGCCGGGACAACGGTGGTTAGCTCAATTTGGTCAGCGAGGATGGCTTGCCTTGTGGTCGTTCCAGATATTAAATCTAAATTCAGGTCGATTCACCGAGATCCTGAAACTTATCCTTCGCCTGACAAGTTTAAGCCTGAGCGGTTTATTGACGAAAATGGCAATGAAAAGAACACAGAAGAGAGTAAGACACTTGGACACCATCTATATGGATTCGGACGCCGGTCAGTTTATTTCATTTGTTTCTGGCCGCCTCCACAATCGCTGAGGTCTTTACAGGCTCTGCCCAGGGGCCATAATGGCTGACCATGCAATCTGGATATTCGCGGCCCACGTTCTTTGGGCACTCAATCTCAGTCAAGAAACAAACCAGGACGGCAAACAAATTGTACCTGACGTCAACCCTTTGATGTTCACCTCAGGCGGAGAGGCTTCGTGGGTTGCCCTGTTTTATAGCTTGTGCAGATTCTGACATTTTCTTGGTTCCAGGCATCCCCTCCCTTTCCAATGCAAGATCACGCTGCGCCCAGGTGTCGAGGAGATTTTGGAGGACATTGAATTACCCGAAGCATAGTTCGGCATATGCTGTAACCGTAACGTCATATCAGTCTTTCTTTATCACCGAACATTGTAGGTTCGAATCAAGTTCGACAATTGAATCTTTGAATATGAAAACACCTGTCAAAGTGCCAGATTGCTACTGATGCAACCTCTGATGCGCTCGCGGCGGCTCGAGTCAACCAAACATTTGTGAATTGAATTATAAGTTGTGAGAATACGTGTGCGAGGAACAAAACGGTAACCGACGTCTACGGACGCATTGCGGAAACAAACCCAGCCGAATGAAGATCTTCATATGTATAGGTCTAACTAATGGACACGCAGGTTTGTCGGTCCGATCAACGTCCATTGAATTGTGCCGCGACTCATGACTCTGCTGTAGAGTTTCAAGTCAACAAATTGCAAAATGATACATAAAACCCATCTACGGACAATAACATAAGCAAGCATTTAAAATGCAGCCGCAGGCGCGTGTTTGTCGAGATGGTGCCACTCAAGGGTAGACTGAGACGAGAAATATTTGTTACAGGGCCCGCAGTTCCACTGCGTTCCCATACCATGATTCCCCACTTTGTGCCGTAGGCGGTCGTGTTTCCGCGAAAACTGCATGGAGCATCCGTCGAAAGTGCAGGAAAATTTGCGGTCTTTCTCGCTGCCAGGGAGATGCGTGTTCATGTGCACCCACCGTGTATACACGCGCTTGAACCACAATGGGAAGTCTGCATGCAGGCACCGGAATGGCCTCGCTGGGTCGGGGGGCGGGGAAGATGAAGATGGATCATGTTGCATGGAATCTGACGGTGAAGACTCGGATGCTGGCGTTTCGTCCATGTTGGTTTCTGACCGCACGACAGGGGATGCACCAACTGAATCCGGACCGACAACGGAGACAAACAATAGATCATCATATGCCAACGGAGGCGGCACAGGAGAGGTGACGCCCGGTGTCGAGGACCTATGCGGGTGAGTGTCGGTGGCTGGTGGTTCAATCCTGGCCATGTCAGAAATGTCTGAAGTAATGTATTTAAACAATAGTAGGCGCTTCAACGAAAGAAGAAAACATACATGTAGGGTCTGAATATTGTGATAAATCATCCTCCCGGTGTTCTTGAATGAGAAAACTAAGTCAAACAATGTTTAATTTATTTGGGATTGAAGCTCACCATCGAGGAAGCTTCCCGCCCATCCCATTATGAACGGATCGTGACCATCAAAAATCCCCATCATATCGCTGCTAACGAGTTCACTTGGGGAACTGATGCAGGGAATTACTGATGCAGTCATGGCTGGATCGAGGCCACTGTTGTCGATACATCCTTCGCCAATCATTGAGTCGGAATTACCAAGGCATGGAAAGAGGGAGGAAGGAAGCATGACTGGCTCCGGAACGAAGATAGCTCGATCTAATGCGCTGTCTGATACTTTGGGAAAATCTAGGTCTTCGGTAAAAAAGAAGGGTTAATATTCGAGACCGTATCAGGATAATGATAATGTACAGTTCAAAGAAGAACTTTGGAGTTGCTCGAGCTGAGGATCTGAGTTGTCCAGCACACTGCAGTCCTCGTCATTCGTCTCGGGAAGTCCAGACGCCCAGACGGTAAACGTAACACCCCCCGTCTCATCGTGCGTGCCTCTGAAATGCAATTTAAGGCCGCTGAGACGGGTTGAACATGGTGTTGGTGAGGACGCCATGTCGAAGGAAAAGCCACCATCGGGAAGAAAGACCTTGAAGGAGACTTGAAGCCTCGACATTTCTTCAACAGGCAAGGTTAGCGACATTTCGGGATGGGAGTCGAAGTAAGATGTGCGAATCTACCCAAGTGCTTTATCGCGTCCTGGTCGCTGATACTTCCGAAATAGAATGCGGTGCCAAAATAAGCACAATTTAGGCGATGTCACAAAATCGCCCCGATGGTCTTGGCTGAATCGCAGGGCGCAAAAGAGATAGATACTTATCCAAAAATTGCACCATCAACTTGGACCATCTTTTCTCACCGCCCAAAACACAATGCAGGAAGCAATATCCGGCGTAACTGAGGGGTCCCTGATGTTGCCTTCACGGAGTTGATTTGTTTCCGAGCAGGCCTTTTTGGAGGTTCCCTTTATTGACGGCGTTGGTACGCATCCCTATGTCGCCGGACCGCCATAGACGGGAACTGGCCAGGGGGGGAGAAGAATTGCTGATAAGCGGTCGCTTGTTGAGAGTGCTACTCCTGGTACTTGCTTGGGAACTCTTTGCTACATGGAAATGTATCAGTATCGTATTCAATGCAATTGTCACAAACTGAGACCCCAGCAGCGGTATGTCGTTGTTTTGTTTTGTTTCCGAACTACGGCTCCCGCGTTAAGTCGAGTGAGTTGGGCGGGGCTCCTTCGCTTAGATAGATAGCTCCGAGAACATATCGTTCTCGCGCACCTGTTTCTTGTCAGCCACTTCGGGGCGGCGACCCGAAAATGACCGCTTTTCAGTATCGAATCAAGATCCAAGATACGGCGCAGTCGCTTGCTTGAATGCAAGGAGCAATGCACCGATTGATAGAGTGTTGTCTTATTCCATAGATTGTTATCCTGCATATCTTGTGCTTAGCAGCACGCTTCAAGAACTGCGTCGCCTTGCGTGAAACACACATCTGACGGGCACTGGCACGCAGTCCTCCAAGTTGGGCAGTTCACAACAGAAAACACCAGAGCCGTGCGGTAACCAGTCGCGGTTTCTTCATCGAGAAAGTCCAGATAAGAAGATGGCATAGTAAAGAACGCGAGTCTTTTATGTTTCCGGCCATAATGGGCAGATGCGGGCCAGGCTCATATGACAGCGTGGGATTCTGACAATTATGGCACATTCCACCAAGAATCACTTCTAATGGATGCCTCTCTCAGAGCTGTCTGCAAAGATCCGCGCTGGCTGCTTCTGAGACGCGGTCAGCACGGTAAACTCAATCAGTGCGAACCAGTGATTTTCTTTCTTTCATTTTTTTCTCTTCACAAGTAGCCTCAGTCACATTGGCATAATACTCAACTGGTAATATCCGCCAAGCAAGGTACAGGAAACACGCGGGATGAAACCGATGGCAATCAAGTCAAACTTCCAAACACGGTCCAAACTCCGAGTACCCATAAGTTTTTTTTCTTCTTCTCAGGACTCGAGGCAACTCTGAAGTTGGAGAAAATAATATATTCATGCCATCCGGTTGATAAATCCATCCAGTGTGACGCAAGCATGAGGAAGGACTGTTCAACAATTCACCTCGACTACAGTCTTGGTACGTATTTCCCGAATCCCTGTAGTACTTCCCGGCCAAAGTCGAATCGGCAATCAAAATGCCACCATTGAGGTAACCCACTGGTAACCCGGGACCGCCGCGCGCCAATCAATGATCATATTGGCGCGCCGTCGATCTGATCATGCTTCTGCGGGATGTTGCGGCGACGAACAGTTCAGAATGGTGCATTGCCTGTGACTGCGCCGTAGGTGCCCCGGACGTTCCCAGAGATGCGTCAAAAATAATGATAGTTGTATTACCGCTTTCCGTCGCTGCTTCTTAGCTATGATCTTCCCGAGGGCTATAGGTGAAAATAAGATGTGGCACAAACTTTTTGCGGGAGATAGCATATTCTGCTTCTGCGGAATTTGATGGAAAGTGCAAAGAGGTCCAAGTGCCCTCTCTATGTAGCGTGTCGATTGGGTCATTGCCCGGATTTAAAGAAATCAATGATTTTGGCGTCTTCGCTAAGCAACGGGGCTTCATAGCTTCATAGACGCAGATTTCCGCAGTTATTATAAGACACCGTCGGATAAGGAATACGGGAAGGACAGCAGGCTGAAAATAATTATTCCCTCTTCAGCTTCGTGGAGTCTTTAATCAGCGCTGAGAACAAATAGGGGACCATCTGACTCAAAAGCACTACTTGCATCTTCCAGAAACCCCACCTGTCCTTAACCTGTCCACAGAACTCAAGGATTTGATGTCGCAATAATCTTGCAATAGTTGGTCGAAATTTAGTCCCATCGCATTCGATCAGCGGCTATTACTTATCGGGCGGCGAGAAATCGACAATTCAAACTTCGTTCTTCATTATCGAGTATAGTATAGTACACATGGACCCTTGGACATTGCCCCGATTCACTTACGTACAGCTCAGCCATCGGCTCGCCCGGGCGCTTCGCAACTGTGAGACTTTGACTGGTGCCGATGCCGCCATTACGCCGCCGGAAACGGCTACAAGCTGATGCTGTGTATGATCAAGTTGCTTCCTTTGATTGCGGTGAAAAACGATTTGGGGATACATACATACACAAGCTGTTGCAAAGAAATCGAAGGTTGCCAGTTTATATTCACCTCTAACGGGCCCGCAATCCGAAGCATTACCTCGATTACACACCAAATGCTGAGTGAGCTGACCTATTTTGGCGGCTATTGCTGACTGAGCACTATTTTCCCACGGTTCACCGCTGCCGCAGAGCAAACAACACTCTTCTTTGAAGGGGTTTAGTAGACAGGCGTTGCCCGGTTGCTCTCGTCCAGCACTGACATGACCTCCCCGCAACTCGATTCTTCCACAGAGGGCAGCCAGCACGAAACTGCTGTTGCTGCTCCCATCGTGCACATCATCTCCCCGAATGCGTCCAAGTTCAGAAAAGCTGTCGTGCTCTTCGTAGTATGCCTTGCCCTCTTCGTAGATTCGTTTAACACTGGTGGTATGATCATCTGTCTCCATGATGTATGTGTCGTGCCTTTCTCTCCCAGAACAGTCGATAATTGACCATTCGTTTCAGATTGCGACGGACCTAGACCAGTCACCCGACATCGTCCAATGGGTTTTGACCGCGTTCAATCTGACCTTTGGCTCGTTCTTGCTACTCGTAGGTGTTTTTTTTTTTTTTTGCACTAGATTGTCTCAGCATACTAAATATGTGTGCAGAGTGGCCGCATCACGGATATCTACCATCCCAAGCCCGTTTTCATTGTGGGATTTTTCATTGTCGGAGTTTTCGGGATCGGCACAGGTTTTGTGCACAACATAATTGGCCTGATAATCATCCGTGCAATTCAAGGCATTGGAGCATCCATGACCATTCCCTCCGCCATCTCAATGCTCACTTCTGCGTACACTGAACCCGAGGAGCGTGGAATTGCTCTCACTTTGTACGTTTATTTTGCTCTGTTTTTCACGGACTGATTGAGGTGGCCCTTGATAGTTTCTCGTCGGCCAGTACTCTCGGCGTCTGTCTTGGCTTCGTGCTCGGCGGAGTCATCGTCAAATTTTCCTCGTGGCGTTGGGTCTTCTGGGTAATCGCCATCGTCGCTGTGCCTATCTCTCTGGCGTCGATCTGGTTAATCCCGGTCGATTCCATCAAGATGAATACGCAAAAGAAAAACATGGATATCCCGGGGGTGTTCCTCCTCACCGGTATGTGATTGACTTGGGCCATTGACGTAAACTAACTTGGGGGAAATCAGCATCCATTATCCTTCTCATTTTCTCCGTCTCGGAAGCCCCGTCGATTGGCTGGGGGACAGCCAGAGTGCTCGCACCTCTTATCCTCTCCGTTCTATTACTCGTCGGTTTCTTCTTTTGGCAGACGCGCCTTGACCCAAAGAATGCGTTGATCCCACCGAAGATGTGGTTCATCCCGAACTTCCTTATCTTGATTATGGTGTCGTTCGGCAACCAGCTCTACTTCATCGGCCCCGTTGTCCTGTATAGCGTGTTCTACCCGAGCGTCTACGATTGGAGTCCTCTGACCATCGGATTGCACTTGTGAGTTTACGCCAATGGGTTTTTTATGTGACCGCTCACCATTGGATTGTAGCCTGCCCAGCGGCATCATCTCGGGTATAATCTGCATAATCTTCCCTCGCCACATTCTACGGCTGCCTCCGAAGTTGGTATTGGTCGGCGGACAGGCTATGGCCGGTATATTCGCCATCCTCTATGTCTTCGCTGATACCCGCGAGCGGTACTGGAGCTTGATGTTCCCAGCCATGATCCTTGTTACTGCAGGATCATCAGTCACCTACCTGGTTTCCAAGTGCGTACCCTGGATATTCCCTTCGCTAGTACTGATGTGTGTTGCGAATTCAGCGTCGGAGTCATCACCTCTGTTCCCGTCGAGTCCGTCGGCGTTGGTGCTGCCGTCTTCAATGCTGCACAGCAAGTCGGAGTAGCTATCAATATCGCCGTCGTTACCACCATTCTCGTCGAGATCCAGAAGAAGGCACCGCTACCATCGTACAAGGGACCCTCGTCTGCCATGTGGTGGATTGTTGCTGTTGGGTGCGCGGAGGCGTTGGCGTCGTTCTATTTCTTCAAGCCGAGGAAGAACTCCTTAGAGGGAGCTGGTACGCCAGAGAAGGAAGTGGAAAACACGGACGAGAAAAGGGTATCCAGTAGCGATGTTTAGATTTCGCCGCATTTGTCCACGACCCGTGCACGTCAGATATACAGTCCTCTAATACGCATTTTCCAGTAAAAGCGCCGGAAGAGATGATTGATGAAGGGACTCGGAAGTAACGGAAGGCCCCGGGAAGGGAGATTGCACTACTCATGGTCGCCGTGATCCGGTTGATACAGAGCTGTGCGGCACGGTCGAGTGCGTTTGGGAGTTCGAAATAACGAATAACGAAATAATGGCCGAGCTCGGCATCATTGCGGATGTGATCGGCGGCATGATCGAAACCCAAATCAAGCCACCGGAAGACAAAGCCCGCCGAACACAACAGTCGTACATAACACGTTGAATTGTGGTTGAGACGCGTCAAACACGTGCATTGGCGTGTATTGGCTTGCCCATTGGTGTGATGGACATATACACCGGGTGTTCCCACGTCCCCCAATTTATTCTCACTCACAGCAGCTAAATGGCGCATGAAAGGATGGGTGTCATGCCTAACACTGGGCACACACTATCGTTTACTGGCCCTGTAAATTCCAAGTAAATTCCAGGTATTTTTTACATTTTCTGATCATTTACTTGTCATTTACTGGCCTGGTAAATGGCCAGCTTTTGTATCATTTTCTGACCTTTTTCATGTCATTTGCTGACCTGGTAAATGATACAAAAGCTCATCATTTTCCCATCAATTACCTAACATTTTCTGAGCCAGAAAATGTTGAATTTCCTGATTCAGTAATTGAGAAGCTTTTCTGATGCAAGACCTTCTAAAAAAGGAAATAAATTGAGGTCATCTGATTGTTAGGATTTCATTGATGTGCTTCTTGGGTTGCAATGGGATTCATTTCCTAACTTGGTTTCTAAGCCTCCCAGAGGCTCAAATCTATTTATCTCAGCAAGGCAATGCATATTTGGTTGCTTCCCATATTGTAGTTTGTATGATCCAGGTTTTGGATCCTTTATATTTGACCATAAGGGCCATTTGTTGTTTAATGCATGGATTTAATTCTGTATAGCATCTCTGTAGGGCATATGGTATACTCTGAGCTCAACAAAGCAACTAGAACAAGAAAGGACGCCAAAGTGGCAAAGTTGAACCACTAGTTGCCCTTTTGGGATGACAGCTGTCATGACTTTCCCCAGAATTCAACACAGACAAACATTGAATGATTCCACTCATTCTCAATTAATATTGTGTCAATTAATTTGAGGATATTTGGTGGGGTACATACATAGTGAAATGAAATATGGATGTATTCCATCCAATATTATGAGCCATAGTCACCTTCATATTACAGCATCTTCACTATTTTTGAGAAGATCTCAAGAGACCAAATTCCTGACAGACATTGTAGACTTGTGATGACCACTGGGGAAGGTTACAACAAGTATCCAGCTCTGTCTTTGTGTTCTTTAAAGATTTGGAAAAAAAAAAAAAAAAAAAACCACTTGAGACAGGTTCGAACGAGAGACACCGCGGCTATAAAATAATAGAAACGAAAGATCCAACTGAGCCATACAACCAATGGCAATAATCTCTAACCAGACAACCAATGGCAATAATCTACAACCAGACATAACAATATGCATAACAAAATCAGCAGACTCACATTGGAATATTCTAACAACTCAATCTTAGTACCACACAGGGGATCCATTGAATGCAGTACAAAAAACGGTCAATAATTACCATCCACCATTTGTACCTGTACAATACATGCCTTTGCTGTGCTCCAGTAATGGGATCTCAGAAAATGCATGCTGGTGAAATAACTGTATCTAACCATTTCATCTAGCCACTCAGAGATGTAGAAGAGGAGACAGATTCACAAAGCACCAGGTTTGAATAGGAAAATAAATTGTGGGAGAATAGCAGCAGGTGGAACGAAAGAATCACATGAATTGGCACTGTTGCATTAATCCATTTTAGCATCAGTTCAAATAGCCTCCATCTGCAGTTCAACAGTGATGATTGCTGTGGGCCACTGCAGTGCAGTTGCAAAAAAAGAACACAGGGTCGGTGCAACATGTCAAGGCCAGTGAGAAAGCCGTCTGGTCGGGTCGAGGGAAATAGAGTCGGACCGCTGCCCATCAAATTTGATTGAGGCAGATCGAGTGTCCATCTTTTGCCGCACTGGTTGAACATTTCAAGTTTTTCGGCCAAAGAATTGGTGAAAAGTAGTTTGAGTTTTACACAAATTTTTCACTGAAAAAGTAGGTGAAAAATTTAAAACTTTTTCACCACTTTCTAACTTTGTTTTAGATTTTTCACCTTAAAAGTGGAAATGTTTGAAAAACTCAAAAGTTTTTCACCTACTTTTTCAATGAAAAATTTATGTAAAACTCAAACTACTTTTCACCATTTTTTTCACTGAAAAACTTGAAATGTTCAACCAGTGCTGCACATACAGTCTCGATATCCCTCGTTCTCCCTCCGGAATAAATCTAGTCTGTTTTTATTTTACTGAGCTTTCTGCGCGTGTCAATAGCTTTGTACACACTTCGTAATCAAGTCAACACCGATCACAATTCTTGCTCTTCGTCTGGCACAATGTCTGTATGGACTCCTCCTGCTGGGCTCTTACCTGCTGGACCACCGTCTCAAGCAGTGTCCCATGAATGTCTTATGACAGAATTTGACAACCGTCCTGTGAATGTGCCGAACTGGTACTATGGTGGCTGTCTGGCCTGCGAAGAAATTCACTTTAAAAAGACGACATACGAGGCTGCCCTCACTTCAGATGAATTGAAAGAGGAATCTTTTACATCTGGTGTGTTTATCTGCCTCATTTACCCCCGCAACCTTCCTCACTAAAGTCATTCCAGTGAATCACAGGATTTGGTCACATAGTCCACAATGTGAAGCTGCCTATTACAAGGCTTATGCCAAAAAGCTTGAAGAGACACTCCATCGGGTGCGGAAAGAGCGACACTTCTACTACGAGAAGCTTTACAAATCACAGCAAACACTTTTTGCCCTCCGGCAGCAGGCTTCCTCAGCAGGGGGATCTGAGAAAGCTTGGAAAGAAGAAGATGTTACCGAGGTCGTAGAAGGCGATATCCCTATGTCCTCCATATTACTACATAATTAACACGCATATATTGGCTGTGTTATATTCATCAAGGGGATTTGAAAGAAGTTCTTCTAATCCCGCCCGTTCCAACAGCTTCAGTCCCGGCTTCTCCATCAAATACCACTGGTCTACCTCAGTACCATCGTGGAATCTTGTCTTGTAACGCTGGTCAGGAGCCATCATAACGGCAGATTTGATACAACTTGTGTCGACGACTCGCACTGCTGCATCACGTAGATGCTGAGCGGTCCAATATGTGTGTGATGATGCTGCAAGTAATCCTGGATGTGGTGGGCCGTAGAATGACACCATGGCGACCGGTTTGACACCGATAGTGTCGTTGATATGAAGTCGCACAAAAAAAAGAACTTCTGCAATATAAGACTTTCCGTCAAGTACAAGCTATACTTAAATCAGCCAGGCTCTCGCGACGTGAAACATATGGAACTTACCGTTACGTTCCTGGATGTACGCGAATCTTCGAGGGCCTTAAGACTCTCCTTCCATTGGGCCGTGCAATTTGGCCATTTGGTAGACGCATTCGGGCCCAGCGAACTATGTTGCCTGAATCCTTTCCGAAAACTCCGCCATGACTTTGGAGGTAAGTCCCAATTGCCTGCTCTTCGCACGGGCGGACTGGCCGAGCGGCATTGTCCATTGCACATAGCAGTGCATATCCGTTACCAAGATCGCGGGCTCCACGAGGCAGAGGGTTTTCTGGTGGCTCTAAATCTGGAATCATGGCTTTCAACGCATTTACCTGACAACATCGAATTCCACGCTGCGCAAGATTGGCAAAAGCATTGGAATGCTGTTTGATCTCTTCACCGAGGTTTCCGATCGTGTGTTCCATTCCCCACTGTGAGTAGATAATTCCTGGCCCGACACGAACTGTCTCGGGGGCGAAGTGCGAGAGCGTGTGTACGCTGGGTCGTACAAAGTGAATGCGATCGGTGTGGCGCTGGACGTAGAGCTGCTCAAAATCATCTGAGAATTGGGTGAGAAGGGCATGGGCAGCGGCGACTTCAGAAGGAAAGATGTCTTCTTGCATCAAAATCCGAATACCTCGGACGCACTTGCAATAATGCATCCAGTATTCATCTGGAAGTAAACCATAGAGGAGCGCAGGCCCAAGGCCAAAGAAGTACAGTAGAAATTCCCAGGCTTTATAACCACTCGAGATTTTCTCTGCAGGGTTACGTGGAGGTCGGTCAAAAGACCCTGGGATATATGGTGTTGTTTCCGCGACCAGCTTCCCTGTTTCGCAATCGCGAGTCAAAAAGATGGTCCAATTGCAACATACATAACTCACCGTGTTCTTTCCAGATTTTGGAATCTTGCAAGACCGCCCAGGGCCAGCTGGTTAGTGCTGTGCTATCGCTCCGGTCACAATCAAATGTTCCGCGCCACAGTGGAATGAACAAATCAGGAAGATTGAGACCAGGGAGATGCATGATATCCAAAGTGAATAAGGTCGGAACTCCCAGAATGCGATCTGGATGGAACCCGCTAAAAATTGTCGGTTTGCAGATACCGGTTTCCAGACGGCGCTTCTCGTATTGGGTCTTGTTCGGAGATTGCGAGACGTCAGTAAGGTTTTTCTCATACCGCTGTATCGCTTCGGCAGAGGTAAAGGTTTTCAACAACAAGTTCAAGTCAACATCCGGATGATTTCAGCCTGCAACATCGAACGACGTTGGCAGGAAGCGAGCTGGATAGTAGTGTGTACCACCCGGCTTGCGCCGTCCAATGAGCGGGCAATATAAGCGGCAAGAGTACTTGCCGTGGTGACCGACACATCCATTCAATGCAGCCATCCCGGGGCCGTCTGCACTTCCCAGAGCAAGGAAAAGTCTTGATACAAAAATGCGAAGACTTCCTGCATCCCAGATGCGAAGACCTTCCTTTTGCAGCGCTGCAACATGATGAAGCCCTGGATAGATAAAGCTGTCGAGGTGTTTCGGTTTCTGCGGGCCCGTAATAAAGCCACCAGGAAGAATGTGGCGCTTCTTGTAGCGGAGCTCGGGTGGAAGATCTAGAATTATCCAGATATAAATCCAACAGTCAGAGGCTTTGTTGCGGTAGAGCTGAGCACCATCGATGGAGAAGATTAGAACCATATCATCCTCAGTGATCTTTCCCTCCCGGACTGCACGGAGATAATCCATCCCGTCAAAAAAATCCCGGTACGGGGTTGTACGCTGTCCTTTTGTGCGGCGCAGTTCATTTAGAATCGCGTCGGTACAACGTTTGCGATACCACATATTGTGTGCACTTGCAGGAGTCCTCCAAAGGGCCTGTAGCTGCGGGCCAAGCGGAATGGTATGAAACTGTTTGCGAGGGATGTTCGCTGCTCGGCCAGGCTCGTATCTGGAAGCTCCACAAATGTAACAGCCATTGAGATGTGCAAAAGGACCCGCATATCCAATGCATGAATTGATACACATGTCATGCGCAATGGAAGTGACTCCACTGAGGTCGGAGACAAGCTTTTTGACACGGTGATAGGTCAGAATATCGTCCTCAGGATGACGTCGAAGGATACCAAGACGAATGTTATTATAGGTCTCTTCCGAAGCGTTGCTGACAGACAGAAATATGTCAAGGGAGAGGCGATGGTCTGGGTTATTGAGTGTCAAAGAAGTCTGAGGTGGATTGCGGAGTTGTTCTAAAAGCTCAAATGGGAGGGGTTCATCTTCGTTGTCGAGTGTAGCAGCCCTCAGGCTCTCGATGAATTTGTTTGCGATCCGAATATTGTCGATAGGTGAAATAAAATCCGGGGCCGGGGGCCCAGTGTCGTCGTCTGTCCTGGTAGGTTCATTCAGGGATGGTGGTGGCTCTTCAGGAATTTCATCGTCACGGCGAGGGGGAATTTCCTCATTGTCGGGTTCTTTTTCGTCGCCCGGAGGCGGTGGGCTGAAACCAGGCTCATTGGGTTCGACATCCGGTGGATCGTTAGGAAGTATCATATTGATAGATTTATCCAGAATCACTGGGGTGCTCTGTGTATGTACACGACTGCTGTGATCATCGCGGTCGTCCGGAATAGACTGTGGAGAAGTCTGAGTTGGGTAAGAGAATGTACCTCCTAGCAGACAAACTGGAACATACCAATGGAATTAACAGACTGTTGTCCAGACTGCTAATTTGTCCAGCCTGAGTGCGTCTTCACTTGGTATGTGATGTATTATGAATTTCATCCGTAGGTCTGGTGTGGATTGCAGGCCCGCTAATGGCTTCGAGAGAGCGGGTGAAGTTTGTGGAGATAGCGGCTCTTGTATCCTCACGCATATGTGCGCGTTGGGTAGAATATCCGTGTTCTATACCTGTGCCGGTGGGTCCTCCACAGCGTTGTATGCAATAACAAATCACTTTGCCCTGCAGCACGGAGGACTGCGAGGCCATGGTTAAGCAAGTTGCAGCGAGCCCCTTGGCGTGTAATGGGTGCTGTACGCGTCAATCGCGTTTGAGTATGATGTGCCAGTGCGGGCGCACCTCGGGTGGAACGGTGATGTCACCGTGACTATAATGTGACTTTTGCCCTCAAAAAAACTGACGACTCTCTTTTCTCTTCCCATGATGGACTTCTCTGGGAACTCCAGCCCAGCGAGCTCCATGTATGGGGATTCTGGCGTAGGCTCCGACAGTTACTCGCGACATAATCTAAACTCGGATCCACAGTGGTCCTTTCGCTCCAGCAGTCCTGCCAATTCTTCGGGATTAATGCTTCCATCTTCCCGCCGCTCCCCATCTGTCACTGCTATTCACAATCTTGAGACCCGTTTGCAGAGTCTGGAGAGCGAGAATTCCTGTCTGCGGGTGGAAAATGTTACAATCAAGTACATATCTTGCTTCTATCCGACGTTGGGAGACACTGACAGTTGTGGGTCCCGGTTAGGGCAGCGTATCACGAGCTGGTCAATGCCGTCCCCGGCCTTATTGCTGCCACGTCGAACCCCTTTGATTTACCAACTCCGATTCAAGCCGGTCTCGCCTTTGGGGTGAAAAGCCCGCTTCCGCCACTGACGCAGGCCGACTACCCGAATGTCCACTTCTGGATTCGCCTCGATTACAACAAGGCTACAGCTTCCGACGGTATCTCAAATAACGGTGGTCCGAACCCACATGGCGGCACTTTAATATTGCAGGGAGTCAATACAACAGGCCGCTATATCGAGGAGCAGGACGGCCAGGTTGTGGATGGTTTCAGACTGTCGGCCATGTGTCGGCACCAATTGTCCCCACGCCACAAGGTGTCAAAGGCTCGAAAATGACAGCAACGAATAGCCTCACCGCGCGGTATACACACGTCTCCGGTGGTTCCGTAGAGCAGCTGACTTGGGTCTGCAGGAATCTATGTGCTCGGGCCTGGATGGCGAAGAATCCCGGTGGCCTCCGCTCCGTGTACAGTGCATACTGGACCAGTATTGCGGGTACAGAGGAGGAACAGGTATGTTGTCGAGCCCCCATTGTTACTCTGTCTGACAGCTCCCCCTGTAGCGCTGGAATACAGAATCTGTGCAGGCTAAAGCGACTGCGGAAGCAAATGTATGTCCACAATCATCCATGTCTAGCCTCATACTCATCCAGATTTCTTAGACGGCGCTGGCCATTGCGTGAGCGGCGGTGTGGCAGCCCTCCCCTTGTTTGCCTGTGTTGTGCTTGTGGCCAGGGCGGTCAGACGGGGCAGGATGAGAGAAACGGGCGGGCGGGCGCATCATATCAATAGTCTATCTACCTAATTAGGCAATGATATCCGACTCGTTTTCCCTCGATTTTATTGATCTATCCGACTCGTTTTCCCTCGAATAATATGATGATGAATAGATTACTGTTAGAATTCCCTCGATCATGCTAGATACTGGAACGAGTGAAAACGGGACATTCTTGAAAACAGCGAGGGACAACGAGGGACAATGAGGGCCTCTGTTTTGCTCTATTTCCCTCGACCCGACCAGACGGCTTTCTCACTGGGTGTCAAGTAGTGCAGAAGAGGTGTGATAGCTGTTGAAATTCACAGTGTTTACAGCTGTTTCAAAAACAATAGAGAATACTTGTTTTCAAGTTCAGTTCGGCTCAGTTCAGCACAACTGTCAAATTGTGCCAAACATGG
The DNA here is from genome assembly GCA_029281795.1 of Mycena crocata. NCBI lineage: Eukaryota > Fungi > Basidiomycota > Agaricomycetes > Agaricales > Mycenaceae > Mycena > Mycena crocata. The sequence continues at coordinate 280,456 of JARJCP010000019.1, forward strand.
AGTCTCTTCACGAGAATGGTGAGTCATCAATCCAAGTTAAATCTGAGAATAGATGAGTGTGGAGCTGTGCCGAATTTTGCCGAAGCTAACCAAACTCTGCTCGAAAACAAAAATTCTCTATCATTTTTGAAACAGCTGTAACCACCAAGATAATTGAAACCAGCAAGAAATCAAAGTTTCACGGGAGACATTGTACCAGAAGAGAATGTTCAACAGCTTTTCAGTCCAAGGGTTTGATTCCAAAAATTCAGTTTGGGCCAGGATTTTATATTTTGGTAATCTGCCCCAGGAAGGAACAAAGTGAGATGGACTTTCCTGCTGAGTGGGTTTTTAAACAGGTATGGACCCAGGGCACCTTTAATGGCTGCCAAAATACAAGTCCAACCAATCGCACTTGTGGAACTTAAATCTGCACTGAAAATGGTGCAAAATCACTGTTTCACAGTGTAATTCACCCCAGAAAGGAGCAAAGTGAGACGGACTTGCCTGTGGAGTAGATTTTTTGCATGGAGATGGACCCAGGGCACCTTCAATGGCTGCCCAAACACAAGTCCAACTGCGATTACACTCATGGAATTTAAATCTGCACCAAAAATGGTACTGGTTGATGGCATAATTCACCCCAGGAGCAAAGTGAGACGGACTTGCCCACAGAGTGGATTTTTGAACAGATATGGACCTTTGATGGCTGCCAAAGCACAAGTCCATATATACAAGGATGTCAATTGAAATGGATTAAAAAAAAGTTTAGTCAAATTGTTTGCCCCCATTCATGAAGATGGTACTCCTTCCCCCAAACTGGAACCTCCGTACAGCATTGAATATTGTGCTGTCAGAAGCACTGCCCTCCCAACCCATGAGCAAATAAATGTATTGTTGCTCAAAGTCCATGGCGGCCTGGACATTGGTGGAGAAAGGAAGCCTTTGTGGTTGCAAAACCATCGTTGTCTGGGGGGAAGTGCCAATCTGTGTCCTATCAAGAGCCCCACAGACATCATCAAAAAAAGGTGACAATTTTGGATTGTCAGTAATATATGAGGACATAGGCGTGTCTCGGGTAGGCATCTTCATATAGGTGTCTTGACAGGCAGGTGAAACAATAGCCTCAAGGTGTCACAATCAAAGACACAATCTCGTCCAACTATACAGAGATAGTGGATTGGGGAGTGAGATGTAGAGTGTTTCGAGAAATGAATCAAGTAAAAGACTAAAGAATACAGGCAAATATACTACTCTACTTATACTGTTCTACGAATCGTGAGAATGTCTATACTAAATGAATACCGTGTGTACTAGGTGTGTAAAACCATCCCTTTGCAACATGTATATTATGTCATGTCCTCGTCATGGTGACGTCATGTCTACCATGTGTTTTCCATGTGTCTGATATCTAATCTTCCTTCAGTGCTATCTTATCCACGGGCGCTTCGTTAGGTGTCTCCAAGATAGGTGTTGGAACAATAAAATTGTCATCGAATCGTGACACAAGGACCCAATGGAAGTGTCTGGATAATTTAATCTCAGAAGTCATAGGATAACACTGTAACATACTGATGAATCATACCTGGACTCCTCTGCATCAGCCTTTTGACATTTCTATTGTGATCTTGTGCGGCTTGTTTGGGGTTGTGAGCTTGTCGACAACCTCACAAGATCAAAAAAAAAAGTTATACACAAAAAGACCCCTCAGGAATGCCTGTGAGAGCCCAGCAGAGTGCTGGAAAAAAAAAGTTTTTTTGGAGGCATTTTATCTTGTGAGCTTGTTTTGAAACATTGTGATGTTGCGAGCTTGTGGGTTTGTTACGTCTTTTTTGGCCTTGTTTGGCCTTGTACAAGATCACAATAGAAATGTCAAAAGTCTGATGTGAAACCACTCATGTTCCTCTTCCATGGTATTGTTTGTGACAAGCATGTGGAGAAAAATCCCCAGTGCCTCAACCAGTGTTACATGGCAGGAATTGGTGAGACCTGTCTTTGCAGTGATATTGTGTGCAAGTGCTCAAGAGCCCCCAAACAGTCAGGAAATTACCCTGTGGGATTTGCTTATGTCACTGCAACTTTCAGTTACTGTGACCCATCGGACATGTAGTTCAATTGGGTTGATGATGAATGTCGGGGCAGATTAAGTACTTGATCATCAGCCTTGCACCTGCAACTATGCTGTGAATACTCCTCACCAGCTTTGTTTGATATTAAACCAAATTACCACACTCAAAAGTTTCTTGCTGGTGCATCCACCCTGTGATAAACTTTTGAGTACAAATTCTTTTGAGCTCTTTAGCATAGTATCTAGTTGTACAATCATTAATATTGTACTCACCCATGAATTTCAGAGTGATAAAACCAGAGCAAGATTTGTAATCCCATGTTTGACCAAATTGGGACATGCGGCGAGCGAATTAATCCAGACAAAGAAGAAGCAGAAGCAGACACTGAAGTAGGAGGCAAAGATGTGGAAGTAGATGTAGAAGATGAAGAGGTGGAAGTAGAAGGGGCAGAAGAATGAGGTTGTACAACATAGAATGAGTATTAGGCATGAGAGCGGGTGGGGGAGGAGCAGGGAACAGGGTGCAGAAGAGGAGGAGGAACCTGGTTAGCTGCAGTCTGCTGCTGCTGTTGGCATAGCTGATTGATCTGCCTCAGCGCAGCAAGAAGTCTGGCCAACTCCAGAATGTCCTTCAGGAGGCTGGATGGGGTTGCAGCGATGGCATGATACTGATGCCTGCACTGAGAGTGTTTACTGGGTGAGCACTAGCATGTACCAAGCAGGTCAGAAAATAATCATAGCGGGTATAAAACAACACAAACAAATTGAAAGTATTGGCTGACACATCCTGCAGTGGTAAAGCCAAGGTTGTGTCTGGCAGACCGAGATAGTGGCCGTGATATCAAGGTGAAAGGATCTGATCAGGTCTCGGCAGTGGGGCGTGCTCCTCCACAAGTACACTGATACAATTTTTGATTTGGGAAACAACGCAAGTGTGGAATGGTGAATGATAGCCAAGGCTGTATGCCAGTGGCCATGGAGGAGGAGGAGGAGCAGAAGGATTTGTCGGAAAAAAGCTGTTCAGCATGCAACGGCATGGTGCAGCATGTGACCTTCGAACGGCTTTGGAGTGGTTCGATGGCGTGGTGGAGGGGTTTTGAAGAACTTTAAAGCCGTCCAAAGACTATTCCAAGTTCCCAGCTGTCGCATGCCGTCTCAAGGTATGTACCGAGCGAGTGGAGTGAAGTGGAGTGAAGTGGAGCGAAGTGACATCATTCATGTGGGGCAGCCAGCCGCAGCTATATCAACCACCACTCGGTGGCGCTGCGGCCTCACCTCTCTTCCTTCCCTCCCACCACCACAGCAACCACTGCATCTTCCCTCCTTTCGAGAGGTCTCTGCATGCATTTATCGCATGGGGGTTTGTCCGCGCTGGTGGTATGTATGCTATATCTCCGTTCCCAATGCCGAATCCCTCATGCAAGCGCTCGCGAGAACTGTTGGCATAAACCCCGGTGCGTTTCCTATACGTCTCGACGAGTCCTCCCGCTGACCTTGATTCTTGCAGTTCCATTACCCTCTTTCAAATTCTGTAGTGCGTTCCCTTCCGCTGATTCTGACACTATGCTGACACGGATCTACCTCCAGATTCCCAACTTCACCCACACCTCACAAACGGCCCTCTTCAATACATCCCTTTTCGAATATACACCCCATGTTATACACGTCTTGTCGTATTTTTATAATAGAACTATTTTGAAGCCGTGCTTTTTGGTGCGAAATTCAAGGAGATACCGATCAGAGGCGGTAAATTGCTCGCCGCCGTTGAGGGTGGGTTTGAGAAGCAGACAAGTGGTTCAAAGGTTCGGAACGGTCCTTGAGCCATGGGACACCTTGGAACACATAGGGTGGCCTCAAACTGCATGGTTGATTCTGAACTGTGCGTTCGAAGCCAGCCCGAGGCATTTGGCATTCGGACGGCTTTGAACTGGTTCAACACCGATCAAAGCCGAACTCGATTTTTCCGACATTAGAAGTGGAGAGCAATGACATACACAATGTTCTCAGGTGGAAGAATGCTTTTTTGTAAATGCATTTGCCATCTTATATAGTGTTCAAATCTGACAAATTCTCTGACCAGGCATCACAGCCTCTTAGTCTTGGCCAAAATAATGTCTTAAATCACACTGCAGCAAAAAACACATCAGCTCAGGTGAGCACATTCAATAAAATTCACACAGACCCTTTGGTGGAGTAATAAATTCAGACCAAAAAAGTAACATCTCAGCGGTGGTGCTTAGGAGAGCGAAATTCACATGGAGCCTTTGGTGGAGTAATAAATCAGGACCAAATAAATAACGTCTCAACAGTCACGTTCAGGTCAAGCATGGCCAAACAGACAAATGACAAAAGGAAAAAGTCGGGAGCCAGTGCTTTACGGTTGAACTATGTGCTCTACATTGCTTCATCATTTCTGCATATTTTGCACGCACTCTTTTGCACCTTGTCCCAATGCTTACCTCTGTTTCTGATTGGTTGTCTTGTGGCGCCAGATACGCGAATGCCGAGAATACCGCGAGAATGTGAATTGTGGAATGGTATCAGAATTACAACCAAATGGTAACAAACCACAAATGAACTGTGAATGACAACAATACCACAAGAACATGAATTGTGGAGTGGTTTTAGAATTACAACCAAACGACAAGGTACCATTTCCTGAATGATGAATGCTGAGATACTGCGAGAAAGTTGATTGCAGAGTAGTTTCCGATGTGCAACCAAATGACAACCAACAACACTAGCCAAGGTAGCAATGTCTCGGTGAATTTTGAATCCCAGATGTAACTTTGGAATCTCAAATCAGCACCATTATGCAATGGAAACAAGATATGTGAGCGGAACCATATGGACCATGATGAAATGGGGCCCGCAAGGGAATAGGACCACGGAATCATTATGGATTGGAGGTACATCCGACATTAGCCCCTGATTATTAAACCTCAATCTTGTTTCCATTTCATAGGCAATGTAGGTGAATAGCCAGAATTGTGCACATAGGCCCACCAACAGTAGATGATCAGTTTCTAGTTGTCTGAAATGCTTAGTGCAATCTTCCCCTGCCCCTATATTCACATTCTCAACTTGATGATGCGAGAAGCACTTGTAACATCTTGTGAAGATAAAATTTCAAAGTGGCCAGAGAAATTACCTGCTGCTTTATTTGCAGATCAAGCACAATCTTCCCCTGCCCCTATATTCACTTTTTCAACTTGATGATGCAAGAAGCACTTGTAACATCTTGTGAAGGTGAAATTTCAAAGTGGCCAGAGAAATTACCTGCTGCTTTATTTGTAGATCAAGTTACAGTAAGCCATGCAACTGGATTTTTGCCACATCATTCACTCGCATTCGCTTGTTGATAGGAAATTCGGACTTTCGGCAGACCCGGAGTTCTGACTTGTCTTGGTACTTGTCCATTGTGGGACTTTGCGGAGTCCTTCGGCCCCGAGGATTTCCAGTCCTTGACAGATTTGCAACATCAATGTTTGTGGTTGTCATGCTTCCATCAAATCAAAAGGTAAGATAGGCCGCATCCATGGTCATCCAATGTGATGTCACAGGTGATTTTCTATCCAAACTTGAGTTTCCTCTACAACAAGGGCAAAAAACAAAAACAAAATCTACTTTGAGGATCTCTTCTGAATCAGTCCTAGAGGCTGCATGTGAGACTTGTTTCAAGCTCACGATAAGGGATTCATCATACGCATTCCCTGGCGGGAGATAAGTCGAGGATAGTGGTTGCCTGCTGGCAAATGCCTGAATACGAGAGTGAAATATGTATAGAGTTCGGGTAAGGAGGCTTAGCTCTTATATATCTGTGCTATAGGTCGTGTAGAGTGCGATAGGTGCTGTTGCACACCAATGGGTGCAAAGATGGGTAGTGCAGTGATATAGATCACCCAATGCCTAGCCTTGGTATCTCAGAGAGTCTCAACGAGATAGGTGTACTTGGAGAGTCTCAACAAGTATAATTGAGGAGGCAGATTGTGGTTTGGTGTAAAGATAAGATAATATTACATAACACATCAACACATGACTTGTAACTGATGAGGACACAGAAAGTAAGTAAAAATGATTCCTTACACTGCAGTGTGAGTTTCATAATATTCAACCAACAATTGAAGCACTGATGCACTTTTTACGGCTGTGATCACATTTTGCTGCTTTGAGATCGAACCCACCAAAAAGTGCATCAGCCATTCAATTCTTGGAAATAATTCCCGAAGATATTCTGAGGGAGATTAAGGGTAATTTTGGAGTGATCCTCACCGTAGATTTTCCAATTTCTTCTCTGTTGTTGAGTTGTGAGTTTTTTGAACTTAGCAGACAGTGACATCACATTGGATGACTATGGATGAGGCCTATCCTCGAATTGTATCAGTTCTGTGGAGTAATTTAAAAGGAATGGGACTTCACAAAATAAGACTTTGTGAATGAACGTTAAGTCCCGTCCAATTGGACTCTGGTCTGGAACCGAGGGTGTGTCAGAGTGGGCTTGGCTTCAGATCGTGCACTGCACCTTTCACTACACCCAGTGCCCAAATTCAGAATAAGATGGAAACTAGACGGAAATTCGAAGGACAGATGGAATTCCTGAGGATGGGAGAATAGGAAAAGTCTTAGTTGATTTTCAAGCTGAGCTACTACTACGAACATGATCCCTTTTTATAAGTAAGTAGAATAGAAACAGGGATATTGGAAAAGACGGAAATCCGATGCCTCTGTGATGAAGATGAGTGATTGTGAGTAAGAAGTGTCATGGAGATTTCAGAGGACCAATTTACCCGTTGATAAGGCGTGCACAAAGCATGCATGAAAATGCTATTGTTCATTCATTTCATTGACTTACCATTCTCATAAGTGAGGCTTAGTATCAGAATGTACATTCTCCTCGGAATGGTACATTAGACCTCTGAAGGCCGAAAGCCATCGGGACAACACGACATAGTAACTAAAAAGGGTCCTTAACGGGGTCCGACTCAGGATATTATGCATACCGTTGGGCGCCGGGAGCCAGTTGACAGCCGGCTTCTTGTGTGCTGGAGGTTAAACAAGAGGAACCACCTTGAGTGTTTGAGTTGGTTATCAGTCCGGCTCAACCCATTATTGATCCACAGAACGAAACGGAACAGAGATTAGATTACGAGTACAGCCAGCCCGGCTGGACACGTTAGAGAAATCGAGACATTAGAGATGATGTTATAGGGATGACTTACCAGGCGGCTAGCTTCCGAGCCCGGATGGCACGGTTGAGACCCAGTCTGCCTGGCAGCCAAACCTGCAATGAAGGATAAGAGTAAGGGATTTAGGCAAGGCGGCCTCATCCCGCTACCTTTCCAAAACCTGAAATACGAGTGAAGTACGAGCCATAGTTGCTCTGTGCAATTGGATATGGTGCACTTCACTTAGTCACCACTACTTTTGTACACTGGATAGTTCTGGCTCAGTTTTACCCCAATTTTTTATTCCTCTGGCAGAAATGCTTCTTTTCACAAGGGGGGTGTTTTGGTCAGAGGGATTTCACATAAACTCAAAACTGTGTGAGATAAATATTTCCTTCTGACCCAATTTGGCCGCTCCCTGCCAAATATACACTGTAGGGTCGAAAATCAGCTTGAAAGATGTGTGAAACATGTTTTTCCAGCGCCCTGCACATGCCTGGTTGCTCAAAATCCACACCACAAATTATTGAGTTTCAGGCCTCTCCACCCGAATTTTTCGCTCTGCCAGATTGGCCGCTGTACAAAAGTAGTGGGGATTAAGTGAAGTGCACCATAGGTACGAGGTGGCCTGATTCCTGGGCGGCTTTGAGTAGTCCTGAGTCAGGCGGCCTGACCTAAGAGTGCACACCATCTTGATGAGAATGATACCAGCAGGCGGCCAGACCCGTTGCCATGCACACTATACCCACGATAGACGAATAACTCGACCACCATTGGTTTCAGGCGGCCTGCCAAGCCTGGCAGCCTCAGTGGATCCAAAGCTCCGGTTTCACATTATCTCCGTTTGTAATCCAAAAGTTGTATAAAAGCAGTAGAATTACTATTATAACAGTAGTAGACTTTCCCCCCCGCTCGCGGGCTAACAAGTAGACTGTGGAATTGATTTGATATTTCAATTTGGGTTGCCCGTAATAAGAATTGAACTCTCGTGACGCTAGTGCTGCCGCGAGGTGAGGTGGAGGTACCTCAAGGTGATGCCCCATCAACCTCGGTTCACATCGAGGCTCCACAAGTTCACCTTGATGCGCCTCCGAGGTCTCGCCTGTAAAAGGAAATTTCCTGTCTCACGCCCTCCACGACCGCTTTTTTCCGCTCATGTGCTATGGGACCTGTCCGAGGGACAGTTCATTCATCCTTGGTACCCGGCATGTATTTTGTGTCAAAATATTCAGAATATAACTATTGGCGTGACACGACAGTCACGGGCGGTTACAAGGACAGCCACAGTGTCCTGGGAATGCTGAGCGCGAGTTGCCCCAAGCCGAGGTGAGGTCCTGTGAGGTCCCATCACCTCAAGGTGCTGTTTATGGAAACGGCCCGAGGCGAGGTGGAACTCACCTCCGAGGGCCTCGACCTCGCGGCAGCACTACGTGACGCTTGAGCTCCGAGTTTTCTTAAGACTAGCTATATTTGAGTTTGTGACGCTTTAGCTCCAGCTCACTTTAGCCTCCTTCTTGAAGTGAATCCCAGATTGGATTTCGTGACACTTTAGCTCCAGGTCCCTACTAAGCTTGCATTGGTGCACCCTTGTTTTGAGACGTCCAACCCTCCGAGCGGAACTAGTCCGACTTTGCATACTTGTCGACGCTTTAGCTCCGAGTCACTGAAACAATCTATTGAAGTCCCAGTCGAAACCAACCATCTTAGTGCCTATCCGGCCTGAGTATTGAAGTCCCAAAAAGTGCATTTCCGTTGAAAGTGGTCATCCCGCCTCAGCCATTGCCCGTGAAACAAACCCTTGAATTGAAGTACTATTATCTTGAAGGGCGATACACCTGCCCTACCTCCCCGAACACAAACACGAGACATTTTGGTATTGAGTTGTTGAGATTTGATTGCTGTTTTTGAGTTGTTTAGTGTTGGTTGAGTTCGCTTGCTTTCACTCACTCTTTAGCATAGTTTTCGATTTCACGGCTGCACCCAAATGCACCGTTTCACCGTGATGGAAATGAATCAGAGCATAGCATATAGCATAGGAATAAATCAAAGGCAGTACAAACCAAAAGGAGAACAACAAGTCAGGACAGGACAGGGCCAGAGGAATCTGCGTGTGGCAAAAGGAGAAAGTGAATATGGAACAAAACAGAGCCATGGGAATTCCGTGTGCGGCTGTGTATCGGCGGAGCCGATCTGCTCCGATGGCATGGTATGTGACAGAATCTGGCAACTCAGAAAATCGGAATAGGATATAGCAAAAGCCGTGGAAACAATAAAGAAAGCTCGTTTTTATTCAAAAGAACAGTTTGAGACGCATTTCAAGGAGAGATTGTAGAAAATAGATTATAAAAAGGGCGAACTAGTATTAATATGCAACATGACTCTGGAATGATCAGTTAGCAGCAAATCAAAAACAGATGATCAATATTTTGGACCTTATGAAGTAGAACAAAAGAATCAAGGAGGAACATATGTTCTAAAAGAATTAGATGCATCGGTGTTACAGCAATCAGTAGCTGCATTTTGCTTACTCCCTTCACTGGGTGAACATTTTGGATTTTTGACTGAGAAATTTGGTGAAAACTATTTTGAGTTTCACACAAATTTTTCAGTTGAAAATTTGTGAAAAACTTGAATCCTTTTGATGAAAATTTTGATTTTGAGTCAGAAAATGCTGAAAAATTTGAAATATCACAAAATATCTACAAAAAAGTTTCAAGTTTTTCACTGTTTTTTCACTGAGAAATTGGTATAAAATTCAAAATAGTTTTTACCAAATTTCTCAGTCAAAAATCTGAAATGTTCAACCAGTGCTTTTATCAAACAAGATCGATCATTGGCTTATGTACACCGGATATATGGCAGAATATCCACCATTGATGAGCAAAGGAGAGGAAGGGAGCAGTGATGAGGAAGATGAGAGCAAAGAAGACTGAATGGAGAATACGTGGCTCATCAGGGCAAAAGCCTAAAATCAGTGCATAAAATTGACTAACATATCAGGTAGGACCCTACATGCCGGAATTAGGTGAAGGCACCAAGGCACCATTATATAAAAGACCACGCATCCTCGGTCATTCTTTTCCTTCTCTCTGTCTCTGCCCAAAGTCAACTCTCCTCTTACCAGGATCCCGAAGGAGGAGGATCCCTCACCTTTCCCTTACTACTACACCACAGTTGAACAATGAGATGTTTTGTTACCCATTCAAGATGGACCATTTAACCCTGTATGTCAAATGAGCAGGTTCCATGGCTTCCCTTCTAACCATGATGATCCTTTCGATTTCATGACTTCCCCTACTACTTATGGCCTTCATGCTTCCAATATGCACACTCCCTATTCTTAGGACCCATCTTTCGACTTTGAACTCTAGCATCACACCACTGAAGAACAACTGTGTTACTCCCTGCCCAGATTCACCCATTGACAGAAGCACATCTAGCATGACTGTTGCTGGCTCCCCCATCCACAAAACATTTGAGGATTCTGATTCTCCTCCCATCCTTGATTTCAACATGTTTGAGGCTCCCACCCTCACAGATGCATCAGCCACACTTGCATCCCTGCTTTCCAGCTGTGATTACAACACACCCCTGGGAGATAGCAGGACATGCCCACAATATTCCCTCCTTGCTTTACAATGAGCACAAGCCCCCTAGATCTACTCTGGATATAATCAGAGACTTTTCACCAGCACCTTTTGTTACGATGACCTACCTTCTGCATTGCATCGAGCCTTGACAGAGGCTAATCAACATTGTGGAGTCAACTACTCCATCCATGACCAAGGAACCTGCAGGGAGGTTCTTTGCAGTGGAAGTGTTAGAAGACAAGAGATGGTTGATTTCTGACATCCACTGATCCGCAAACCCTGTTCATCCCGATCACTTGTACCTCATTAATGGTAGAACATCAATTTGTGGATTACACTGCTACTATGCAACATGTCCAAATTCAACCAAGCTGTATGTTGCATGAAGCAGAGTTCGCGCATGAAAAACACACGAAGTGATACTCATTGCTAAGATTTAGGAAGATGGCAGTCATGAGATCACAGTCATGATTCTCGGAGCCATGCGGGAGAATTTGGCTGTTGGAAGTGGCTTGAGTTCAAGTCAAACTTGAACCAAACTTGTAGCCTTCTTGAAAATTTAGAATCTCAATGTCAGACAGTCCTTCTAGACAAAGGGGATCAAGTTCAATTCAATCAAGTTTTGTCCATTTATGGCAGTACATACTCCAGCAAGAATTGCAGATAAACAGCAATTATCCTCGGCAAACATCGAAGCGAAATGAGTCCTCAAGTCAAGCTTTGGCCTGTCCCACAATGTCCTGAATTTGTGGACTATTCAAGTTATGGCATGCAAGTTTGCTTTAGTCAGCAATAAGACAAATCAAAAGCTGTCAAGCAACATCCTTGCCAATATCCCACCTGGAAGAAAACTTACTCAAACCCGGGTCCTCCGCTAGATTGCATTGATGTGGATCCATGACACAAAGAAATCAGTCGACGAAAAGAAACCAGACATGGCTACTGTTAGTGATGTAACTGGCCTGGCCTGAAGCCCTGAAGCCTGCTAGGCCGGGCTGGGCCCTAAACAGGGCTTCAGCGGGCCCAGGGCTTGATTTCAAGCCCAGGCTTGTGTGATCAGTAAAGTGGGTTTCCGACAAATTTCCAGCATCAAATTTTGGCCAAACAACTGCAATATTTCGAGGTACGGGTGGTGTATATATTCTTATCTAGTCAGTTGATGATCACCCCACAAGAAAGTATTATTTTGGTTATTCAAAATTTTCAACCCTGGATCCCAAAATGGAAATTAGAAATTTTTGGGCGTGAAATTGTGTTTATGAACACACCAGATGTTCTAAACCAAAATCCAAGGCCCTCAATACATCCAAGGTATTATTATTAGTCACACCAAAGGCTGAAAAACAGGCAGAAAAAATCTCCTTGCAAGCCCGGGCCTGATCCCAAGCCCCAGGCCTGAAGCCTTATCCAGGGCCTCGGGCTCGGGCTTGGGGATTTTGAAGCCCAAGCCAGGGCTTTCAGGCCAGGTCGGACCTGTTACATCACTAGAGCCTACTGTTGGATAGACAGAATTGCGGTGATATGTCTCTTTGCAGCCTGGTTCAAGCTAGAATAAGCCTCTTTGTGCAGTTCCTGCTAATAGTATCTTGCTCTCAGTCTTGGCATTTTTCCTTGAAGTTGAATTCAACAGAACAACTCCTAGAGAAATTAAAGAAGATGACCAAACTAAAGTACTCAACGTCTAGTTGTCGTATTCAAAAGTGAAATATAAAAATTGCAATTTTGCCATGAATAAATAATAGAATAACGGCAAGTCTCAGCATTGACCCAATATTTTTGGGGCAATAACTGTGGCACTAGTGGTGGCAAAGTTCGGTTCGGTCCAGGTTTGGGGCCTTTTTTCCCGAATGCCGAAGGCAAACATGGTGTCCAGTTCTGCCATTTGCTAAACCCTCAACCTGAACAGGGGTTCAGATTCGGTTTGCATTCGAACACATTCGGACCCAAGGAATTTTCAGCCTTCTCAGAGACCAAAAATTCACCGTGGAAGAGCATGCAAAGGGCAGTGCCTTGTAGCACTTGGGTGACTAGGTTCAAAAGACGGATTTAAGCGCTTGAAGGAAACCCAGATCAAGAAATTGTGAAGTTGTGAATGCAACAGAAGAGTTGAACCAGAGGATGGGTCATATATCTAGGCAATGAAGGTCCAAAAAAACACGCATCATAGGAACAGGAATGCACAACAATGAAAAGTTCAATCAAACCCAAAATGCCTGAATAGTCACTGGGGGCAAAGGCTGAGGCACCTGAATTCCAGGTGCCTCTGACGCATGTGGACCGAGACTCACACTAGGTTTTTGTGCACAAAGGAGATAAAAGCGAGAATTCCTTTATTTCCTTTGTGCACACTGCCACCTGCCGACCACATGCCTTGGAGGCACCTGGAGTCCAGGTGCCCTGGATTTTGCCCCCAGTGAGTGGCAAAATATACTCAACTTTGAGCAATTCTGATTTGGTGTTTGGTTCAAGTTTGAACTTCACCTCAGCCCGAACACCAAACTTGAACGTTGAGTTCAGTTTGGCACCTGGCCAAATACTGAACCTGAACAGTGAACAGTGTTCAGTTCGGTGTGGAAGTGTCTGTGCAAGGTCTCTATTTTCACTTTTAAGGTGAAAAATTTAAAACAAAAGTCAGAAAGTGTTGAAAAAGTTTTTAAGTTTTTCACCTACTTTTTCAGTGAAAAATTTGTGTAAAACTCAAACTACTCTTCACCAATTTTTTCACCGAAAAACTTGAAAAGCAGTGAAAAAATTGAAATATTCAACCAGTGTGCTCCATCAAATCATGTGACTGTGTGACACTATGTGTGTCTCACCTCAAACACATTGTGGGAAGTACATACTGGCAGCGGTCATCTCAACTTGCATTTTCCCTCATACCTATCAAGCATATCTCACATTTCATATCCTTTTCTTTTGCTCACATTCATTATTCCAATACAAACTCTACATAGGATCCAATGGCACACTCATACCCGAGGCCTCACCCATCTTGGACTACTGGGGATCAAGATGATGGTGGATTGGGCACTCATTTGACAGCATTGAGGCAGCAGTGTTCCTCTCCCTATCACGTCTTTGCACTGTTCCCGAGTGGTTCAACGGTCACACCGGGAACATTGTCCCATGCATGTCGGACCCGAGTGCGTGAAACACATTCCTTGTGTAGGTATTCCGCATTCCCATCAGATTTTTTCAATGGTCCATCGAAGACTTTTTGTCCACCACATACAAATTAGCTTCTCTTTGGCTACAAAAAATATACCAACTAATTTTGAACGACTAATCATCAAGTTTGCTTGCTTTTTCACCCTTCTTGGATGTCTGATCCCTTCCTGCTGTGTGTTGGAGTCTCAACCGAAACACCAGCGCACTGCCGCTATGTGGGCGCTGACACAACAACTTACCTTTGCCATGGTTTTACTCATCTGGACTCACCCGCTGTTTGTTTCCTTATCACCGTAGCTGTACTGACTCCTACCTATTCACTCACGCACTGGTACTGTGTTACAATTACTTCCCCCATTTGGTACATGTGTTGTATTTAAGCTGTAGTTTCAATCAATACCTCTACGCGTTTGCAGAGGGTCACTGTGCATCGGGCCAATTTCCAACACTGTGAGTTGGCCATACATGCGGCCCGGCACCAGTATGATGTGCTTTTTGATTTTCCATCAGTGAGGCTTTGCATTTCCTTGGCCTTGGCACATCACCTTGACACCACCTTTGTTCTTTCCACCACTCTATATATGTGCAGCATTGCTCGCCACTTCAAGATGACAAGGACAAAAAGCACGTCAGTCAAGTCTTGATCACCCAATCATGCCTTCTTTTGCTTATTTTGCCACGTCCGCCTCTCATCTCTCGACTTGGTTTTTATTCCACTCCTGTGGGGTCGTTGATCCAGCTACGTGGCAGGGCCATCGTTTGCTGATCCAACTCGGGTGGGGACAGACCCCAAAGCAGCGTAGCTCAACACAGCATGCTGCACGGAGTCCATACAGATGGACAGGATACACTCAACTGAAACAATCAAGCAGGAGCAGCGCTGTTGAGTGGAATTTTAGTTCACCAAAGAGAGCTTCCAATTCCTAAGAATTGTAATAAATCCAGTATGGTGCTTTGGCTCTCATAATATTCCCTTTCCAGGAATTTAGCGGTGAGTGACGGATGGGGGTAACTCGGTGATGTGGTCGGTTCAGTGTCTGTCTGTGCGGTACGGTGTAACAATTAAAGACCTATGAGTCTTTGAACTGTTGAGGCTTATTGGTAAGAATGATAGTGTGCTGCTTAAACTTTATTGGTCTGCTTAATTCATATAGAAGCCTTAATAGACTAGCTATTTGAATCACTCCGTATAAAGTTAAGAAAAACTTAATATTCAAGGGTAACTACACAGGGGTAATTAGGGGATTTTTGAAAGAGGTCCTCCTTATATACTAACTCTATGGTGAGTCATATATGAATGACTAGGACTATGACTTGGTTTACTGACTACATTTGACTTGAATCTTGACTCAAAAGGAAATGATTCGGAGTTCTGATTCATTCAGATTCTGAAGTGGTGCCGTTCTGAGCTGTGTATTCCGAATGATCCGAATTTTAATCCTAATATTTCCGATAGCAATTTTCAGGACAAATGTATTTTATAGGAAACAGATTTACACTGGTTCAGTGCTGAGTCACGAGCAACGTGCTGTCCTCGTGTTGATAGCAGCAGGCTTGAAATGTGACATGTCTGCCAGCAAGGTACAGGTAGTTTAGTACTAGTGAAATTGGTGAAGCATAGGTCTTGAATGTATGAACTTGACGCGAGATTTTCGCGAGGTATCGATCTAAAAGTAACGCAGAATTGCGTCTACATAAAGTGAGTAAATGGTAGAATAGCGAACTAATATAACATACCTCAGCTGCACTGTGTATAGTGGAACGACTGAGGTAGGAGAACAAATAAACAAAAAGATATGGGCAGAGCTGTACACATAAGCAAGATAAGATAAGTAAACCGGAGGAAGACCTATCGAAGGGTTTTGACACTCCCACTCGTGTACAGACAGAGTCCCATGGCCTTTACAAACTTCCAGTGCTTGTCATGCGGAAGTGACTTTGTAAAAATGTCAGCTACCATGTCGTCCGTGGGGACGAAACGAATTATGGCCTGCTTCTTAGCAACCAGGTCATCTCGAAGGTAGTGATACTTCCGTTGGATATGTTTCGTTCGGGCACGGAACTGAGCATCCTTTGTGTGGATGATAGCCGCTTGATTATCACACTTTAAATCGCTGGGTTCCTTCTGCGCATGCCCGATATCCTCGAAGAACGTTCGGAGCCAGGCGACATGTTGACCAGCATAGCACAGACCAATGTACTCGGACTCGGTAGAAGATAATGCGACCATCGTTTGGTGTTTGCTACCCCAGCCAATGGCGCCTCGGACAGAGATGAATACGAAACCGGAAGTGGACCGGGACGTGTCAGAGTCCCCGCTCCAGTCGGCGTCTGAATAACCATTGAATGACATGTCCATGGACACGTCGCTGCCATCGAAGCGGAGTTCTATCGCGGCTGTGGCTTTGAGGTAGCGCAAGGCTCGTTTGCAGCCTCCCAGTGACAATTTTTAGGGTTTGCACTGAAACGACCAAGTAACCCGACTGTGTAAGATATATCGGGTCGGGTGCCCATCATGGCATACATGAGACAGCCGACGATGGTGGCGTACAATACGTGCTTGCCATCGATGTCCATGTCGAGGATGGTGGAGTTGTCGACGGGATCGTCAGAGGTGAGTTTGCAGTTTGATGCAAGCGGCGTCGAAACAGGTTTTCCGTTCGAAATACCGCAGCGTTCAACCACTGACTTGATGTATTGCTCCTGAGAGAGCGAAATCGTACGTTGGTCGCGGTCGCGCTTGATCTGTGTGCCGAGGATGTAGGACGCGGGTCCCAAGTCTCGCATTTTGAAGATTGTGGATAACTTGGCTTTGATTGAATTCATGAACGCTCGGGAGTTGGCAGCCAGTATGAAGTCATCGACGTATACAACCAGGAAGCAGAGGTGGCCGTCCTTGCGAAAGACATATAAACAGGTTTTGGCATTGAGTCGGGTAAAGCCAAGATCGTTAGTCAGCTTTCGATCAAGGGTGTGATTCCAAGTTCTGCCTGCCTGCTTTAATCCGTACAGAGACCGGCGCAAACACCAGCAGTGACTAGCGGGGATGGACACACCCTCGGGAGGAGACATGTAGAGCTCCTCCTCGAGCTCACCGTTTAGGTACGCCATCGCTACATCCATCTGGTCAAGCTCAAGATCATATTTTGCGGCAAGTGCAAGGATAATCCGAATCGACTCGAGATTTGCGACAGGTGCGAAGACCTCTTTATAATCAACACCTTCCTTCTGGGCGAAGCCGCGCGCGACGATGCGGATCTTGAAGCGCTCGATGTTGCCGTTGGCATCGAGTTTAATCCGCATTACAACTTTGGATGTGATGAGTTTTACGCCGACCGGAATCGGTACGACTTCATACACATTGTTGTCTATGAGGCTCTGAAGCTCCTCTTGTAGAGCACCATGCCATTGCGGACCATCGGGTCCCTCGAAAGCTTCCCAGATTGTGTTTGGGACTGGCCGATGTGATGGGCCAGTTCCAGCAATGCCCGCGAAGAAGATGTCGTCGGGGTCTGCCGGCGGCTCGTCTGAGTCGTCGTCGTCGTCGTCGATGGGTGCTTCCTGAGCTCGCACTTGGATATCGCGGAGTGTGTGATGAGGTCGCTTGGCATCTGCACCTTGGTCTTCAGAGGTACGTGCTCGTTTTGCCTTTTGATCCTCTTTAGCTTGCGCTTCAAGTTTTACAGCTCGATTATACTCCTTATTCCTATCGACCAGTTTACGCTCTCGTCGAGGTCTGGTAGCGGTGATGGAAGTGGGATCGGGAGCTGAAACCGGAGTCTTCGCGCGTCCACGTTTGCGACCGCGGGGATTTTCAGGTTCAGGACGAGTTGTGTCAACGGGAGGAGTTGGTGGTCGAGGCAATTGCAGGTGAGGGAGAGATTGTGGATTCAAATCAGGTGGAGGAGTGCTAGCTCCCACTGACCCAGGCGCGTTGTCGGTACCTCCCACTGGCTTGGGATCATTGATAGCTCCCACTGACGGAATGACTTTTGTAGCCTTCGGTGCCGGAACACGCTCATCGTCCGAACCTGTGACGTCGGGAGTGGTTGGTCGCCCTGGACGCGGTTTGGTGCGCAATATATCCTCCCACCGCTCTGGTGTGGAGGGTGTGTCTTTGGTACGCAGATCAACGATGACGGGTGCGGCGTCCGTCTCGTCAAACTGGATGTGCTGGCTGTGGGATACCTTTCGGGTGACAGTGTCCAGGAGTCGATAGGCCTTCTTTCCAGTTGTGTAACCGAGCATAATGCATTTGCGGCCTTTATTTGCAAACTTCCAGGAGCGCTTCCCCTTTGGAATGAGTGCATATGCAACACAACCGAATGGACGAAACCAGGATGCGTTGACCTTACACTTGAAGATCTTCCCGTAAGGAGTCTTTCCACGAAGCCCAGATGCCGGGCTTCGGCCCGTGAGGAAACCGGCGGTGGACATGGTGTCTGTCCAGAACGATTTGGGCAACCCAGAGTTGATGAGCATTGCTGTGGCTGCGGTCGTAAGTGTCTGATTCATCCGTTCTGCCAGGCCATCCTGCTCTGGTGTGTCAGCTGCGGTAGTCTGATGGACTACCCCGCTTCGGGAGAACTCAGCCTTGAAGGATTTGTTTACGAATTTACCTCCACCGTCACTTTGGAAGAACTCGAGCCAATTCGGGGTCAAGTGGAATTCACCGATTTCCTCGTGGAAGAAGGCTTCTACATCTTGTTTCCACTGTCGGAATATTGTGAAAGCTTCGCTCTTCTGCCTCATGAAGTAGATCCATGGGAAGCGGCCGAAGTCATCGGTGAATGTTATCCAGAAGCGGTTTCCGTGGCGGTCAGCTGGAGTAACTGGTCCACCAACGTCGCAATGAATGACTTGCAGTGGCCGTGTAGCTCGCTGCCCTTTATGCTTGAATGGCAGTTTCTTCATCTTTCCGAGGACGCATGGTTCACAGAATTTCGGCGTACCCGAGACGCTGTCAATCTCCTCGAGATGACCGTGTTTGACCATCCGTTTCAGGCTCTTCGGGGCGATGTGGCCCATGTGTCGATGTAGGACATTGATGTCGACCGTGAGGTGAGCTTGTTTGACAGGTAGGATGGGAGTGATGTCGAGATGATAAAGTCCGCCTTTATGATGTCCGTGGAGAACAGGCTTACGTCCTTTGGAGGATTTGACTTGGCAGGACTCGCCTTTGAAGACGGAATAGTAACCAGCTTTGTTCAGACGGTAAACTGATATGAGCGTCACAGAGAAACTTGGGACATATAACACTTTGTCGAGCTGAATGGTCTTTCCAGTGAGAGGGCTCTTGAATGAAATCGAGCCAATACCAATAGCTTCGACTGAGGAGTCGTCACCGAAGCGAACCTTTCGAGGTGGATTTAGTGGTTTATATGTGAGAAACCATGCTCGGTGAGGTGCCATGTGGCCGGATGCGCCGGAGTCGATAAGCGTGAGGTAGTCGAGAAACTTAGATGCCGACCCAAAATAAGCCAGAATACGTGTCATTAAAGCCTTGTCAACTTTTACATGGTGGCTACGGGTTTTGCTTCGTCCGCCTTTTGTCGCAGAGAACTGGGCCCGATCATGGTCGGAGTTGGAGTCAGTCTCATCAGAGCTGCTCGAGTCCGATTCTGAGTCTGACCCATCATCCGCTTGGTGTGCTTTCTCTCGCTCTCGCTTCCGACTTTTTCCCTTGTCCTTCTTTCCATCTCTCTTCTGTTTTGCAAGTGCGAAACAGTCCTCCGTGTTGTGCGAAGTGGCGCGGTGGAAACTGCACCACTTGTCAGATTTTTTCGACTTCTTTGGAGGTTTCGAGGATTTCGACTTGAGCGCGGATTCAGATGCAGGTGATTCCGCGGAGCTTCCTCCGGCTCGAGTGACGTCGGCGATGAGGCGTTCTGATATGTCGTCAAAGTCGAGTGAGGTACCGGGAGCGAGCGAGCTGACGACAGAGGATTTGAAGCCTTCCCATTTGACATCCGTGGGGAGAGATTGGAGGAGGAGAAATGCAAGAAACTCCTTGTCTAAGGGTTTTCACATGGCTGTGAGTTTGGCGGAGGCGGCGTTGATCAGACCAATGTGCTCTTCTACAGAACTTTCCCCGTCCCAACTGAGTTTCATCAACCACATAAAAGGCGTTGACACCCATGTTTACGGTTTGGTGGATTCGGATGAGCTCGTTGTAGAGTCCTTGAGCAGTGTTGAAGGATTCGAGTTTGAGGGCGAGACGGTCGGAGATGTGGTCAATGATGCCGTGTGCTTTTCCATCGCGGACTTCCCAGGTGTCGAGGTAATTGCCCGAAGCATCTCCTGGCAGCGGAACCTGAGTGGCGGTAGGTTTCCCTTTAAAGGGTGTCGGCAACCTTCTCTCGTCGAAGCTTGCCAACAATTCGGATGTTCCAGAATCTGGAAGTTCTTGGGCCCGTCGAGGACAGGGCAAGTGGTTGTGTCTTTCGAGGATAAGGAAGACATGGTGGCAGTGAGTCGCCGGTGACATGGCAAGTGATGTCCACGGAGAAGAAGCCCAACGGTGTAGGCTGTGAGAGTGGGTAGACGAGCGTGAGCTGGCGAGTCGTTGCAGATCTAATACGGGAGCCTAGTGCGCTAGGTGGGGCCCATAACCTTTCGCGAGGTATCGATCTAAAAGTAACGCAGAATTGTGTCTCAGCCGCACTGCGTATAGTGGAACGACTTATGAATTACTGTACCTAAAAGTAACGCAGAATTGCGTCTACATAAAGTGAGTAAATGGTAGAATAGCAAACTAATATAACATACCTCAGCCGCACTGCGTATAGTGGAACGACTAAGGTAGGAGAACAAATAAACAAAAAGATATGGGCAGAGCTGCACACATAAGCAAGATAAGATAAGTAAACCGGAGGAAGACCTATCGAAGGGTTTTGACAGAGATATCATGGATCCTGTATACGCCCAGAAACAAAAAAAAAATGTGGTTGACTTTGGGTTGACTAAAGGGAATGTAACGGCTCTGATGAGTCCCTGAGAATAAAGCAGCCTTCATTGATGTCCTCATCATTTCATCACTGCCCAGCATCTGCAGCTGAATTGTCATTTGCTGGAACCACACTTCTATATAAAGCAAGAAATGGGTTGAAAAAAGGGAGAAGTATGCCAAGATTACCTGACACATTTTTTGTACATAAAGATAGATTAATTTGTCCTGTCCGACAAGAGGCCTTTGCACTGGGTGAACATTTCGGAATTTTGACTGAGAAATTTGGTAAAAACTATTTTGAATTTCACACAAATTTTTCGGTTGAAAATTTGTGAAAAACTTGAAACCTTTTGATGAAAATTTTGATTTTGAGTCAAAAAATGCTGAAAAAATTGAAATATCACAAAATATCTACCAAAAAGTTCCAAGTTTTTCACTTATTTTTTCACTGAGAAATTGGTGTAAAATTCAAAATAGTTTTTACCAAATTTCTCAGTCAAAAATCTGAAATGTTCAACCAGTGTTGTTTGAATAATCACTCTTTGAAAAAAATGGTATAAATTTTCTCCTGAACTAAAGCAATTTTTGCACCTCAAAAAAAAATCGGGTGTGACCGTGATGTAAACACTTGGTTGGAATAGTACAGTACCTACACAAGTGATGCATGCGTGGATCATTTCCCCCGATGTCAGAGGTACAGGTTCCCTAGTGGATTTTTAACATTCCCATGGACACTCAAAGGGGATTCCAGTTTGTGAAATCCATACCATACCTCAAATTTTCATTTTTGTGGGTTTTGGTGGACCTGTCCCGTTGTTAGTGACATCATACTACCCATTTAGGACGTTGATTCAGAATTTCCCACAGCCTCCAGAAGAAGAAAAGATCAAGTTGAGTCCTCAAGTATGTTTTTACCGCTTCTATCCATTGTATGAGCTACTTGTGGGCTCCACAAACATGCCTGTTCATTTTGGAGAGCCTTTTGATGCGACAAGGATTCTGCATCTCATTACTCATGTTGATTATAGCGCAATGTTGGTGCAACGGCAAACCTCTCAGCACCTGAATTAGGAAATAATGTTTTTTTCTCTAGCTCAACAAACATGAATTCTGAGGCCTTCAGACTTCAATTCACTGTCGAAAGGTGAGTAACAATTCCAGAATCTGAGGTGCTTGATTTTCTCTTGAATCAACACCCCCATGTGACATGCTACATATAATTCATTTACTATGCCTCTATTTGTGGTTACTTTCATCGGGCTCTGGTGGCGCATGAGTACGTGTTGCAGCCAAACTGTTCCATGATGTGTCATTTCAAATCACATAAGGGGGGATTCCTCTCTTGCTTCCTTCCTCCATGTGGTGCGAGCTTCTGAGTTTTTCCCTCTGAGTTTCTGAGTCCTGAGTTGTGAGTCCTTGCGCTAAATATCTACAGCGAGTCACTGCATGGAACCTACCACCACTGAGTTGAAATCATTGTGTCTCTCTGCTATTTTTCCACTCTACTCTTACAGGTCTGAGGTTGGATACGGTACAACCGACGTGTCTCTTGGTCCACGCTAGGACCTACATTTACTTCTTCATCAGTCCAGTTCAGATTCAAACCAATATTCACTGGTTGAACATTTCAAGTTTTTCAGTGAAAAAATGGATGAATTTTGTTTTGAATATTACACCAAGTTTTCACTGAAAAAGTTGGTGAAAAACACTGGATGAACATTTCGAGTTTTTGACTGCTAAAACTGGTGAAAAATATCTAAAGTTTTACATCAATTTTTCACTGCAAAAGTTGGTGAAAAATTCAAAAGTTTCTTACCACTTTTCCAAGTTGGAATGAAAGTGAAAAACTCGAAATAAAATTGATAGTTTCTTTTAGAAGATTTTCATCAATAATGTTTCGGATTTTACAGAACATTTCTTACTGCAAAAGTTGGTGAAAAATTTGAAAGTTTCTTACCACTTTTCCAAGTTGGAATGAAAGTGAAAAACTCGAAATAAAATTGATAGTTTCTTTTAGAAGATTTTCATCAATAATGTTTCGGATTTTACAGAACATTTCTGGCTGCAAAAGTTGGTGAAAAATTTGAAAGTTTCTTATCATGGTTCTGAGTTAGAACAAAAGTGAAAAACTTGAAATAAAATTGATAGTGTCTTTTAGTCTTTTTTTTTCCGTCAGGACAACTTGGCCTATGGCAGTCAATCCGCGCATTTAAGTTTTGAGGCATATTTTTCCTGATACAGTGTGGTTTTCAGCTGTTTTCGGTGAAAATTGCTGAAGTGAGTGAATTTTCAGATGTTCAGAAAAAATTCTTGTTTTCCTGAAAAGGGTAATGAAGGTTTTTACAATGGCCTCGGTCTACTCAAAACCACCCTCACATCCGACTTCTGCCAAGGTTTGCCTCTAGCGGAAATAAAATACCTCTATTATTTCCGCTGGGAGCAAACCTTGGCGGAAGTTGAATTAGAGTGTGGTTTTGGATGCCTGGCACCCAGGAGCACCCATTTGTCCACTTGGATCCACCGCCAAGCCATCGGTGCCACAATGGATTTAACTTCCGCTTTCTCCCTGCAAACAGGCGATTATAGAGGTATTTTATTTCCGCTGGGAGCAAACCTTGGCGAAAGTTGAATTTGAGGGTGGTTTTGGGTAGGCCAAGGCTGAGTTTGTGACCCTATGCCACTGGAAGCCCTTCCGAGGTGGCAGCAGCTCTGTGGATTCAAGTTCCGCTCTCCCATTGGGTCAAAAATCAGTCGTAAATTCTGTATTTTATTTCCGCTGGGAGCGATCCTTGCCAGAAGTTGAATTTGAGTGTGGTTTTGGATGCCTGGCACCCAGGGGCACCCATTTGTCCACTTGGATTCACCGCCAAGCCATCCGTGCCACAATGGATTTAACTTCCGCTTTCTCCCTGCAACCAGCCAATTATAGAGGTATTTTATTTCCGCTAGAGGCAAACCTTGGCAGAAGTCGGATGTGAGGGTGGTTTTGAGTAGACCGAGGCCATTGTAAAAACCTTCATTACCCTTTTCAGGAAAACAAGAATTTTTTCTGAACATCTGAAAATTCACTCACTTCAGCAATTTTCACCAAAAACAGCTGAAAACCACACTGTATCAGGAAAAATATGCCTCAAAACTTAAATGCGCGGATTGACTGCCATAGGCCAAGTTGTCCTGACGGAAAAAAAAAGACTAAAAGACACTATCAATTTTATTTCAAGTTTTTCACTTTTGTTCTAACTCAGAACCATGATAAGAAACTTTCAAATTTTTCACCAACTTTTGCAGCCAGAAATGTTCTGTAAAATCCGAAACATTATTGATGAAAATCTTCTAAAAGAAACTATCAATTTTATTTTGAGTTTTTCACTTTCATTCTAACTTGGAAAAGTGGTAAGAAACTTTTAAATTTTTCACCAACTTTTGCAGTAAGAAATGTTCTGTCAAATCCGAAACATTATTGGTGAAAATCTTCTAAAAGAAACTATCAATTTTATTTCAAGTTTTTCACTTTTGTTCTAACCCAGAAAAGTGGTAAGAAACTTTTAATTTTTTCACCAACTTTTGCAGTAAGAAATGTTCTGTAAAATCCGAAACATTATTGATGAAAATCTTCTAAAAGAAACTATCAATTTTATTTCGAGTTTTTCACTTTCATTCTAACTTGGAAAAGTGGTAAGAAACTTTTGAATTTTTCACCAACTTTGCAGTGAAAAATTGATGTAAAACTTTAAATATTTTTCACCAGTTTTAGCAGTCAAAAACTCGAAATGTTCATCCAGTGAAACTCGAAACATTCTGGTGAATTAGTTGAAATGATTCAAGTTTTTCACCAACTTTTTCAGTGAAAACTTGGTGTAAAATTCAAAACAAAATGCATCCATTTTTTCACTGAAAAACTTGAAATGTTCAGCCAGTGATTTGAACCGAACCTTGGCACCACTATGTTGAACTGCCGCACCAGTAATCTCCATACCACCAGTAATCTCCATACCATCCCATTTACAGCTGTCAATAGTTCTATTCTTTGAAAGGAACAAATATTCTCCCAGTTGTGTTTCAGCCAACAGGAAAAACAAGTTGCATCTACCAAAAGTTGCCGTATCTTCTAGTTGCCTTTTCGAAAAAAAAAACCATTTCTCAAAGTTGCATTTAGGAAAGTTGTAAGTTGTCATAGCACACCAAAAGCATTTCCCAAACTTGCCTTATTGTAAAGTTGTCAACTTCCCAAGCTGCATTTGAGGAAAGTTGTAGTTGCACTTTTGGAAAAAGTTGAAAGTTGCATCTTTTCCCGAAGTTGTCACTTTTTTCTTCTCGACTTTCAGCAAGTTACAAACAAAACTTTCTGCACAGTATTTCACCCATACTCATATATTACTGACAATCCAAAATTGTCACCTTTTTTCGATGATGTCTGTGGGGCTCTTGATAGGACACAGATTGGCACTTCCCCCCAGACAACGATGGTTTTGCAACCACAAAGGCTTCCTTTCTCCACCAATGTCCAGGCCGCCATGGACTTTGAGCAACAATACATTTATTTGCTCATGGGTTGGGAGGGCAGTGCTTCTGACAGCACAATATTCAATGCTGTACGGAGGTTCCAGTTTGGGGGAAGGAGTACCATCTTCATGAATGGGGGCAAACAATTTGACTAAACTTTTTTTTAATCCATTTCAATTGACATCCTTGTATATATGGACTTGTGCTTTGGCAGCCATCAAAGGTCCATATCTGTTCAAAAATCCACTCTGTGGGCAAGTCCGTCTCACTTTGCTCCTGGGGTGAATTATGCCATCAACCAGTACCATTTTTGGTGCAGATTTAAATTCCATGAGTGTAATCGCAGTTGGACTTGTGTTTGGGCAGCCATTGAAGGTGCCCTGGGTCCATCTCCATGCAAAAAATCTACTCCACAGGCAAGTCCGTCTCACTTTGCTCCTTTCTGGGGTGAATTACACTGTGAAACAGTGATTTTGCACCATTTTCAGTGCAGATTTAAGTTCCACAAGTGCGATTGGTTGGACTTGTATTTTGGCAGCCATTAAAGGTGCCCTGGGTCCATACCTGTTTAAAAACCCACTCAGCAGGAAAGTCCATCTCACTTTGTTCCTTCCTGGGGCAGATTACCAAAATATAAAATCCTGGCCCAAACTGAATTTTTGGAATCAAACCCTTGGACTGAAAAGCTGTTGAACATTCTCTTCTGGTACAATGTCTCCCGTGAAACTTTGATTTCTTGCTGGTTTCAATTATCTTGGTGGTTACAGCTGTTTCAAAAAAAATGATAGAGAATTTTTGTTTTCGAGCAGAGTTTGGTTAGCTTCGGCAAAATTCGGCACAGCTCCACACTCATCTATTCTCAGATTTAACTCGGATTGATGACTCACCATTCTCGTGAAGAGACTCCATGTTTGGCACAATTTGACAGTTGTGCTGAACTGAGCCGAACTGAACTTGAAAACAAGTATTCTCTATTGTTTTTGAAACAGCTGTAAACACTGTGAATTTCAACAGCTATCACACCTCTTCTGCACTACTTGACACCCAGTGAGAAAGCCGTCTGGTCGGGTCGAGGGAAATAGAGCAAAACAGAGGCCCTCATTGTCCCTCGTTGTCCCTCGCTGTTTTCAAGAATGTCCCGTTTTCACTCGTTCCAGTATCTAGCATGATCGAGGGAATTCTAACAGTAATCTATTCATCATCATATTATTCGAGGGAAAACGAGTCGGATAGATCAATAAAATCGAGGGAAAACGAGTCGGATATCATTGCCTAATTAGGTAGATAGACTATTGATATGATGCGCCCGCCCGCCCGTTTCTCTCATCCTGCCCCGTCTGACCGCCCTGGCCACAAGCACAACACAGGCAAACAAGGGGAGGGCTGCCACACCGCCGCTCACGCAATGGCCAGCGCCGTCTAAGAAATCTGGATGAGTATGAGGCTAGACATGGATGATTGTGGACATACATTTGCTTCCGCAGTCGCTTTAGCCTGCACAGATTCTGTATTCCAGCGCTACAGGGGGAGCTGTCAGACAGAGTAACAATGGGGGCTCGACAACATACCTGTTCCTCCTCTGTACCCGCAATACTGGTCCAGTATGCACTGTACACGGAGCGGAGGCCACCGGGATTCTTCGCCATCCAGGCCCGAGCACATAGATTCCTGCAGACCCAAGTCAGCTGCTCTACGGAACCACCGGAGACGTGTGTATACCGCGCGGTGAGGCTATTCGTTGCTGTCATTTTCGAGCCTTTGACACCTTGTGGCGTGGGGACAATTGGTGCCGACACATGGCCGACAGTCTGAAACCATCCACAACCTGGCCGTCCTGCTCCTCGATATAGCGGCCTGTTGTATTGACTCCCTGCAATATTAAAGTGCCGCCATGTGGGTTCGGACCACCGTTATTTGAGATACCGTCGGAAGCTGTAGCCTTGTTGTAATCGAGGCGAATCCAGAAGTGGACATTCGGGTAGTCGGCCTGCGTCAGTGGCGGAAGCGGGCTTTTCACCCCAAAGGCGAGACCGGCTTGAATCGGAGTTGGTAAATCAAAGGGGTTCGACGTGGCAGCAATAAGGCCGGGGACGGCATTGACCAGCTCGTGATACGCTGCCCTAACCGGGACCCACAACTGTCAGTGTCTCCCAACGTCGGATAGAAGCAAGATATGTACTTGATTGTAACATTTTCCACCCGCAGACAGGAATTCTCGCTCTCCAGACTCTGCAAACGGGTCTCAAGATTGTGAATAGCAGTGACAGATGGGGAGCGGCGGGAAGATGGAAGCATTAATCCCGAAGAATTGGCAGGACTGCTGGAGCGAAAGGACCACTGTGGATCCGAGTTTAGATTATGTCGCGAGTAACTGTCGGAGCCTACGCCAGAATCCCCATACATGGAGCTCGCTGGGCTGGAGTTCCCAGAGAAGTCCATCATGGGAAGAGAAAAGAGAGTCGTCAGTTTTTTTGAGGGCAAAAGTCACATTATAGTCACGGTGACATCACCGTTCCACCCGAGGTGCGCCCGCACTGGCACATCATACTCAAACGCGATTGACGCGTACAGCACCCATTACACGCCAAGGGGCTCGCTGCAACTTGCTTAACCATGGCCTCGCAGTCCTCCGTGCTGCAGGGCAAAGTGATTTGTTATTGCATACAACGCTGTGGAGGACCCACCGGCACAGGTATAGAACACGGATATTCTACCCAACGCGCACATATGCGTGAGGATACAAGAGCCGCTATCTCCACAAACTTCACCCGCTCTCTCGAAGCCATTAGCGGGCCTGCAATCCACACCAGACCTACGGATGAAATTCATAATACATCACATACCAAGTGAAGACGCACTCAGGCTGGACAAATTAGCAGTCTGGACAACAGTCTGTTAATTCCATTGGTATGTTCCAGTTTGTCTGCTAGGAGGTACATTCTCTTACCCAACTCAGACTTCTCCACAGTCTATTCCGGACGACCGCGATGATCACAGCAGTCGTGTACATACACAGAGCACCCCAGTGATTCTGGATAAATCTATCAATATGATACTTCCTAACGATCCACCGGATGTCGAACCCAATGAGCCTGGTTTCAGCCCACCGCCTCCGGGCGACGAAAAAGAACCCGACAATGAGGAAATTCCCCCTCGCCGTGACGATGAAATTCCTGAAGAGCCACCACCATCCCTGAATGAACCTACCAGGACAGACGACGACACTGGGCCCCCGGCCCCGGATTTTATTTCACCTATCGACAATATTCGGATCGCAAACAAATTCATCGAGAGCCTGAGGGCTGCTACACTCGACAACGAAGATGAACCCCTCCCATTCGAGCTTTTAGAACAACTCCGCAATCCACCTCAGACTTCTTTGACACTCAATAACCCAGACCATCGCCTCTCCCTTGACATATTTCTGTCTGTCAGCAACGCTTCGGAAGAGACCTATAATAACATTCGTCTTGGTATCCTTCGACGTCATCCTGAGGACGATATTCTGACCTATCACCGTGTCAAAAAGCTTGTCTCCGACCTCAGTGGAGTCACTTCCATTGCGCATGACATGTGTATCAATTCATGCATTGGATATGCGGGTCCTTTTGCACATCTCAATGGCTGTTACATTTGTGGAGCTTCCAGATACGAGCCTGGCCGAGCAGCGAACATCCCTCGCAAACAGTTTCATACCATTCCGCTTGGCCCGCAGCTACAGGCCCTTTGGAGGACTCCTGCAAGTGCACACAATATGTGGTATCGCAAACGTTGTACCGACGCGATTCTAAATGAACTGCGCCGCACAAAAGGACAGCGTACAACCCCGTACCGGGATTTTTTTGACGGGATGGATTATCTCCGTGCAGTCCGGGAGGGAAAGATCACTGAGGATGATATGGTTCTAATCTTCTCCATCGATGGTGCTCAGCTCTACCGCAACAAAGCCTCTGACTGTTGGATTTATATCTGGATAATTCTAGATCTTCCACCCGAGCTCCGCTACAAGAAGCGCCACATTCTTCCTGGTGGCTTTATTACGGGCCCGCAGAAACCGAAACACCTCGACAGCTTTATCTATCCAGGGCTTCATCATGTTGCAGCGCTGCAAAAGGAAGGTCTTCGCATCTGGGATGCAGGAAGTCTTCGCATTTTTGTATCAAGACTTTTCCTTGCTCTGGGAAGTGCAGACGGCCCCGGGATGGCTGCATTGAATGGATGTGTCGGTCACCACGGCAAGTACTCTTGCCGCTTATATTGCCCGCTCATTGGACGGCGCAAGCCGGGTGGTACACACTACTATCCAGCTCGCTTCCTGCCAACGTCGTTCGATGTTGCAGGCTGAAATCATCCGGATGTTGACTTGAACTTGTTGTTGAAAACCTTTACCTCTGCCGAAGCGATACAGCGGTATGAGAAAAACCTTACTGACGTCTCGCAATCTCCGAACAAGACCCAATACGAGAAGCGCCGTCTGGAAACCGGTATCTGCAAACCGACAATTTTTAGCGGGTTCCATCCAGATCGCATTCTGGGAGTTCCGACCTTATTCACTTTGGATATCATGCATCTCCCTGGTCTCAATCTTCCTGATTTGTTCATTCCACTGTGGCGCGGAACATTTGATTGTGACCGGAGCGATAGCACAGCACTAACCAGCTGGCCCTGGGCGGTCTTGCAAGATTCCAAAATCTGGAAAGAACACGGTGAGTTATGTATGTTGCAATTGGACCATCTTTTTGACTCGCGATTGCGAAACAGGGAAGCTGGTCGCGGAAACAACACCATATATCCCAGGGTCTTTTGACCGACCTCCACGTAACCCTGCAGAGAAAATCTCGGGTGGTTATAAAGCCTGGGAATTTCTACTGTACTTCTTTGGCCTTGGGCCTGCGCTCCTCTATGGTTTACTTCCAGATGAATACTGGATGCATTATTGCAAGTGCGTCCGAGGTATTCGGATTTTGATGCAAGAAGACATCTTTCCTTCTGAAGTCGCCGCTGCCCATGCCCTTCTCACCCAATTCTCAGATGATTTTGAGCAGCTCTACGTCCAGCGCCACACCGATCGCATTCACTTTGTACGACCCAGCGTACACACGCTCTCGCACTTCGCCCCCGAGACAGTTCGTGTCGGGCCAGGAATTATCTACTCACAGTGGGGAATGGAACACACGATCGGAAACCTCGGTGAAGAGATCAAACAGCATTCCAATGCTTTTGCCAATCTTGCGCAGCGTGGAATTCAATGTTGTCAGGTAAATGCGTTGAAAGCCATGATTCCAGATTTAGAGCCACCAGAAAACCCTCTGCCTCGTGGAGCCCGCGATCTTGGTAACGGATATGCACTGCTATGTGCAATGGACAATGCCACTCGGCCAGTCCGCCCGTGCGAAGAGCAGGCAATTGGGACTTACCTCCAAAGTCATGGCGGAGTTTTCGGAAAGGATTCAGGCAACATAGTTCGCTGGGCCCGAATGCGTCTACCAAATGGCCAAATTGCACGGCCCAATGGAAGGAGAGTCTAAAGGCCCTCGAAGATTCGCGTACATCCAGGAACGTAACGGTAAGTTCCATATGTTTCACGTCGCGAGAGCCTGGCTGATTTAAGTATAGCTTGTACTTGACGGAAAGTCTTATATTGCAGAAGTTCTTTTTTTTTGTGCGACTTCATATCAACGACACTATCGGTGTCAAACCGGTCGCCATGGTGTCATTCTACGGCCCACCACATCCAGGATTACTTGCAGCATCATCACACACATATTGGACCGCTCAGCATCTACGTGATGCAGCAGTGCGAGTCGTCGACACAAGTTGTATCAAATCTGCCGTTATGATGGCTCCTGACCAGCGTTACAAGACAAGATTCCACGATGGTACTGAGGTAGACCGGTGGTATTTGATGGAGAAGCCGGGACTGAAGCTGTTGGAACGGGCGGGATTAGAAGAACTTCTTTCAAATCCCCTTGATGAATATAACACAGCCAATATATGCGTGTTAATTATGTAGTAATATGGAGGACATAGGGATATCGCCTTCTACGACCTCGGTAACATCTTCTTCTTTCCAAGCTTTCTCAGATCCCCCTGCTGAGGAAGCCTGCTGCCGGAGGGCAAAAAGTGTTTGCTGTGATTTGTAAAGCTTCTCGTAGTAGAAGTGTCGCTCTTTCCGCACCCGATGGAGTGTCTCTTCAAGCTTTTTGGCATAAGCCTTGTAATAGGCAGCTTCACATTGTGGACTATGTGACCAAATCCTGTGATTCACTGGAATGACTTTAGTGAGGAAGGTTGCGGGGGTAAATGAGGCAGATAAACACACCAGATGTAAAAGATTCCTCTTTCAATTCATCTGAAGTGAGGGCAGCCTCGTATGTCGTCTTTTTAAAGTGAATTTCTTCGCAGGCCAGACAGCCACCATAGTACCAGTTCGGCACATTCACAGGACGGTTGTCAAATTCTGTCATAAGACATTCATGGGACACTGCTTGAGACGGTGGTCCAGCAGGTAAGAGCCCAGCAGGAGGAGTCCATACAGACATTGTGCCAGACGAAGAGCAAGAATTGTGATCGGTGTTGACTTGATTACGAAGTGTGTACAAAGCTATTGACACGCGCAGAAAGCTCAGTAAAATAAAAACAGACTAGATTTATTCCGGAGGGAGAACGAGGGATATCGAGACTGTATGTGCAGCACTGGTTGAACATTTCAAGTTTTTCAGTGAAAAAAATGGTGAAAAGTAGTTTGAGTTTTACATAAATTTTTCATTGAAAAAGTAGGTGAAAAACTTTTGAGTTTTTCAAACATTTCCACTTTTAAGGTGAAAAATCTAAAACAAAGTTAGAAAGTGGTGAAAAAGTTTTAAATTTTTCACCTACTTTTTCAGTGAAAAATTTGTGTAAAACTCAAACTACTTTTCACCAATTCTTTGGCCGAAAAACTTGAAATGTTCAACCAGTGCGGCAAAAGATGGACACTCGATCTGCCTCAATCAAATTTGATGGGCAGCGGTCCGACTCTATTTCCCTCGACCCGACCAGACGGCTTTCTCACTGGCCTTGACATGTTGCACCGACCCTGTGTTCTTTTTTTTGCAACTGCACTGCAGTGGCCCACAGCAATCATCACTGTTGAACTGCAGATGGAGGCTATTTGAACTGATGCTAAAATGGATTAATGCAACAGTGCCAATTCATGTGATTCTTTCGTTCCACCTGCTGCTATTCTCCCACAATTTATTTTCCTATTCAAACCTGGTGCTTTGTGAATCTGTCTCCTCTTCTACATCTCTGAGTGGCTAGATGAAATGGTTAGATACAGTTATTTCACCAGCATGCATTTTCTGAGATCCCATTACTGGAGCACAGCAAAGGCATGTATTGTACAGGTACAAATGGTGGATGGTAATTATTGACCGTTTTTTGTACTGCATTCAATGGATCCCCTGTGTGGTACTAAGATTGAGTTGTTAGAATATTCCAATGTGAGTCTGCTGATTTTGTTATGCATATTGTTATGTCTGGTTGTAGATTATTGCCATTGGTTGTCTGGTTAGAGATTATTGCCATTGGTTGTATGGCTCAGTTGGATCTTTCTTTTCTATTATTTTATAGCCGCGGTGTCTCTCGTTCGAACCTGTCTCAAGTGGTTTTTTTTTTTTTTTTTTTTCCAAATCTTTAAAGAACACAAAGACAGAGCTGGATACTTGTTGTAACCTTCCCCAGTGGTCATCACAAGTCTACAATGTCTGTCAGGAATTTGGTCTCTTGAGATCTTCTCAAAAATAGTGAAGATGCTGTAATATGAAGGTGACTATGGCTCATAATATTGGATGGAATACATCCATATTTCATTTCACTATGTATGTACCCCACCAAATATCCTCAAATTAATTGACACAATATTAATTGAGAATGAGTGGAATCATTCAATGTTTGTCTGTGTTGAATTCTGGGGAAAGTCATGACAGCTGTCATCCCAAAAGGGCAACTAGTGGTTCAACTTTGCCACTTTGGCGTCCTTTCTTGTTCTAGTTGCTTTGTTGAGCTCAGAGTATACCATATGCCCTACAGAGATGCTATACAGAATTAAATCCATGCATTAAACAACAAATGGCCCTTATGGTCAAATATAAAGGATCCAAAACCTGGATCATACAAACTACAATATGGGAAGCAACCAAATATGCATTGCCTTGCTGAGATAAATAGATTTGAGCCTCTGGGAGGCTTAGAAACCAAGTTAGGAAATGAATCCCATTGCAACCCAAGAAGCACATCAATGAAATCCTAACAATCAGATGACCTCAATTTATTTCCTTTTTTAGAAGGTCTTGCATCAGAAAAGCTTCTCAATTACTGAATCAGGAAATTCAACATTTTCTGGCTCAGAAAATGTTAGGTAATTGATGGGAAAATGATGAGCTTTTGTATCATTTACCAGGTCAGCAAATGACATGAAAAAGGTCAGAAAATGATACAAAAGCTGGCCATTTACCAGGCCAGTAAATGACAAGTAAATGATCAGAAAATGTAAAAAATACCTGGAATTTACTTGGAATTTACAGGGTCAGTAAATGATAGTGTGTGCCCAGTGTTTGTTGCGCTGCGTGGAGTCTGGACAACACAAAAGCAGAATTCTGGGGAGGCCAAAAGTGGTGCGCTTATTGTTGCGCCGGCGTCGGGAACATGCAATGCCGACCCATTGTCCGAGTCAGCGAGAAAGGCGTGCAGTTTCTCACACCCAAAGGTGAGTGGGAAGCCTATCCCAAAAAGGCAACTCAGCAGAACACATCCATCTGCAACAGTTCTGGAATCCCATCTAAACTCATCTGCACCGGAATCACGATGGTGATACAGATAGAGATACATACCCGCGTCTCAGTCCGTCTGCCATCCATCCGCCACTGATAATCAGCGTATGATCCCGTATGAGGGGGAGAATTCATGTAACTTACCTCTCCACAGCTACGTGGCGGCTACGTGGCCCATAGCCGTGCCTTTGACACTACCAAATTGGCCCATGGGTTAAATCGGGGCTGTTGTCGAGGAACGGGTTGAACACGAGTACATACAAGTTTAGTAGCATAGGCATTCGGACTAACCTCGGCTAGCCTCCGAATGCCTATTTTTGTGGCGAAGGACTATTGCCGATTGATCGGCCATCACTTCAGCCATTTCTCGAATTTTGCACTAAGTCCTTCCTTCAACAGCATTTTAGATACCTCAACCCTGACATTAACCGACCCTAACATTAACCAAAGCCCTACCTCAAAGCCTAACCACTCACCTAACCTCTAACCACCCAAACCTTAACCAGCCGCTGCGCGGCAGGAATACGGCAGAAACAGTGCCGCCATCATTATCTGATTGCTCCGGATGATGGATAGGCGTTGTTAGGTTCGGATCAAGCCCGCCGATCATTGTTTGTTGATGCGAACAGCGTTTGGGTGCAAACAACCGGAGGGGCTTGGGCCAAGATGCTCGAAATGGGGGGGACGTTTGTCGTGCTCTACTACTCGACAATGACACCGATCAATATGCCTTTGCTGATGAAAGTTGTTTATTGGAAGCCAACTTAGACTTTGCCCTTTTCAAAATTATAAAATCTGACGAGATGACTTTCCTGAGAAGCACTGAAGTTGTCGTTTTTCAAAATTTTGTATTCCACTTTTTCCTTGGTTTCAATGGGTGCAGTGTCGATGTAAACCAACCTGAATACCTGGCATCCTCCGGAATAGCCAAATAAATTGATCTATAGCAATGCCTTAATATTCACTGTGTAGCTGCGAGTGCAGAAAAAAGAAATACCAAAAATGATGGCCGACTTTGCTCGACATCCCTCAGTCACGGTGTGACAGTTTAAGGCAGAGTCACATCGTGACCTTCTGATCAAGCACGAAACACCGTCATTGAAAGGTATTAAGGAGCAGGAAAAAAATTCTGAAGGGACAGAAACATAGTGAAATCCCTTCCTCACTGCGCTGTGGCTTTAGCTGCTCAAACAATACCTTCCAAGATCATCAATATCATTAACCTTACTAAACAATGATGGCAGTCAAAATGGCCTAAAATATAACAACTACGAGTGGGAATATTGAGAGCGCTAGAGCACTGTAAACCGATGCATATTAGCCAGCACTTCACTCAAGCATATGTTTGTGCCGAGTGATATGAGGTCAGAAAATGTGCTTGAACATCCCGGCTATTTTGATCACTTTGTTCCAAGCCTCTCTCCGAGATTGTCCGGCTCGCCGGACCGGAGACAGGCTTGCTCCGAACCTAAGGCGTTGTAGCCATCAATAGGCATTCGGGCGCCGGTCCGAACGCCTATGCTACTAAAGTTGTCGTGCCTCGTTGAACACTGCCACG
Source organism: Mycena crocata (assembly GCA_029281795.1). Lineage (NCBI taxonomy): Eukaryota > Fungi > Basidiomycota > Agaricomycetes > Agaricales > Mycenaceae > Mycena > Mycena crocata. The sequence continues at coordinate 316,249 of JARJCP010000019.1, forward strand.
CGTTGGATCCGTGTGGCGGTGCTATAATTAGGCTGCCACGGTCGAGTCAGGCTTACGTCAGCGATCGGGAGCCGGGTGTATGTATGGGCAGATCACCGCCACAGCCCCTCTTGCTTCCTCCCCTCACCATCGTCTGCTGGGTTTCCTCTCCGTATCCATTTGTGCTAGTCCATCTGCTAGTATATCCTCCGGGAAGGATACCGCATACCGGGCCACACCCACAAAGAAGCGCTACATGTCTGTTTCCGTCTGTCTCCAGCGGGTGGGGGAATACGATTCGTACAGTTTGAACGGGCTAGGGGGACTCGGAGCAGGACAAAGAAAACGCACCACAAGTTTCTCTTACCCCGCCACAGCACCTTCTTTCACGGCGAACCCTCGGCCACGGAAGCGGCTGCACCGCACGGAGAGCTTTGTGGACCTCACTTTTGCTTTAAGCTCCTCGTCTTCCTCATCCAGTTCCTCGTCGTCGTCTTCTTCGACATCTGGATCGTATGGTATTTCACCAGCAAAATCCATTGCGACTCTATCTACCCTGGCGACGACCACACCGAAATCGGGGGTACCACCTACACCCGTGCCAGTTCCGTACAGCCGCACACTTCGATTTTACAAAGAGCAGAAGGAACGCCGCCGTGCGCTCATTCGTCGGGAGCTATCTCCATCTTCCTCGTCGAATTCCGAGTCTTGTGCCGGGTCTCACTCGAGCACAGGGGCAGAATCCGGGTACCTTTCCCCCTTTGGCCCCCCGTCTCCTTTCTCGCCCTCCTCCCCCTCCCCGGCATTTACCAAATCCTCCACTCGACCGCCTTCCACCTCCCCCCTTTCACGTTCCACATCACCCGAAGGACCTTCTTCCTCCTGCGCGGCTCACATCCCCCCAACAACCGAACGCCGTCCATCACCCCCGCGCCTGCTTCCTCCGCCTACCGCTGCACCTTCTACCGTGCGGCGCAGCGGTGGTCGTGCGAAGCCCAAGACGGACCTGCACCGCCGCGCGGTCACGGCGTGCATGCGTGCGTCGCCTGCAGGCGCGAAGATCCTGCACATGGGTGCGCGACTCGCAGTCGGCATCATGTCTGCGACGCAGGACCTTGAGGGGCTGTGTCGCGGTGATGACGGAGGTCTAGATGAGGACGCAGACGGCGACGAGGACGTGCTGGAGCAGCTCATGGGCGAGCTGGAACCGGAGCTGGAGGTGGAGGATTTAGATGCAGACGCAGAAGGCGACATGGAGCCCGCAGAGGAAGCGGAGGACGTCCCGATGCCCGATGCTCCGCCCGTGCTGAGCACCTCGTGGATCGTCGTCCCCGGTGACCGAAGCCGCGAGATTCTCGCCTCCGTCAGCTCGGTCGAGTGTGGGCCTCGCGAGGACTGGGAGATGGTCGACTGTGCCGCCTAGAGGCACAAGCATGTGATTCCCACCACTACCTCCCACCGGCTCCCAGCGACGCACACACCCTTCCGATGTGCATACCACCACATGCTGCCTCATCGTGTCACTCGCATTCCACCCCACCCGCGGCCCTTGTATTCGCATCCTGCCATGTATTCGCATCCCGCCGCCTAGCACTCGCGTCCGGGCACCCGCTGTATTCCTCGCATCCCGGCACCCTGTACTCTCCATCCGATTGGACCCTGCGCGTCTTCGCGCCGCTCCAATCTCGCTCTCCCATCGGGAGTAGCCGCTCATGTCTCCCGCTCTCGGGAGTAACATGCGCCCTTCGGGACATCTGCCTCGGTGCCCCGTTTGGGACTGGCAACCCAGTCGGAGTGACCCGCAGAGCGCGAGGTCCTCTCACTGGCACCTGGCCCGACGCGTCCCAATTTGGGAACGCCGGCGCCAATTGTAGCGCCCGTATTATTTATCTCGTCCTCTCATCTTTCATTCCTGCGTAGCGTTTTGCTTCCCTCGGGACTTTACATGCATGCTCTTTACTGTTACTGTAATGTACCACACTTACTGTACTCTGCCTCTCTCACCTCATCCTGGCCAATTAACATACGCATGGTTATATTCTAGTACTCTACTCTGGGTTTGTAGCGTCTTAGTTACTTGAATGAATGGGTCTTGTTGTCCAAATCACCGTGTGATATTAAGTGGGGCGGGGCGGGGTAAAACCCGATAATTGGATGGTATACTTACCGGTGGTGACTAGATGACTCGGATCGATTGGAAGCGGGCGGACGCGGGGGAACATAACGCCCGGTATAATTGGCGCGTGAACGGGCGGCGATCCATGATGAAACGCATATGGCCACGGACACGGGTGTCGCGGGATGCCGAGTGAATACTAGTAGTATATAGAGAAGTGTACTATATGGAGACTTGGGGATGGCGACGGAGGATGATCATGATCATACGCGATGATCATACGCGTCGACGCGCCGCGGAGAGATGAAACGCGTTGAATGACGCGTCGGAGAGATAGCTAATGAATGATTTGTATACCCCGCGGCCGGGAACTTGTCAGGCGCTTCTCGATTTATTCGAGCAGATTCGACAGGATTCGACGCGGAGATACATCATGCCCGGGATGGTATCGATACCACGGACTGGAGCGGGATTCGGCCATGAAGGTGGGAACTGGTGGGAAGATTTCGAGTGGAGTCAAGAAAAACGGAACTGCGTCATTACCGTGGATCTTGATATGAGGCCACTGATGCGCCGGGTTGTTAGATGCTTCCGCGGGATTATCTGCACTTGATGGAGGGTGGAGGGAGAGATGAATGCGCAGCAGAGATCTTATAGTGGATTCAGGTGGATTTCCATCTCACTTCATATCTCTGTAATATGAGTCCGATCCGCGCCGAGTCATTTCCAGCGATATGAACGATAATGGGATCGCACTGACTACCAGAAATAACGGGTAGTAAGTCCTTCGTAAGATGGTTGTGAGGCACTGTGTTCGGGAGGGAGATAATAAAAACGCCGGATCGGATCGGCTTAATATAACGCGCTTTGACCGGCTTCTTCGACATTGATTTTTTACGTGATACTTCCGCCGGCTGGGAAGTAATTCAAAAAGAAGACGTTTCGGCCGAAGTAATCGGCACTTGAACACGAGAGCCATCTGCATGTCGTAGAGGTAAAGTAACAATGCCGGGAGTTCATCATAATAGGCTTGTGTTGCGCGATCTGCGGAAACGTTCAGGGGTGTTAATATTCTGTGGCAAGGTCCCATCTCTTCGCGTTGGATATGAGACACGAAGACGGTGATGCAAAGCCAGCAATGGCGCGTCAAGGAACGAGAAGACCTGCTTGTTCTAGGACTCCTAGGAGATTACAGTCAAATCTCTAAATTCTTCCGTGGCAGTAGGTGCACGTGTAGCCGGTTCTTTATCTTACACCGGGAACCGGGTAGGCATTGAATTGCCTGCGTTGGCATATAGCACTTGAGAAGTTCCAATTTCGGGTGTATTTCTTGGGATTTATGATGACTTCCGAGAACCGGCGGATTTGTTAATGTGCGAATTGACATAGGCCCGATTTCCCTGATGAATAGGGGACCCAATATTCATATAACGCGCTTTGACCGACATCCGTTTCTAAAACGGTCGAACCGACCCCGAGGCTCGAGCTGCAGTCTGCAATAGGATAGCGGCGTACCGGTACCAGATATCCAGACTCAAGGACGCATATGTCCAATTTTCTCGGGTTCGATAACCTACTGGAGTTGAGGTATTTCCGAGGGTCAGGCGTGTACCTGTGGGTGCATCAGTGGCAGGACCTGGCAGGACGGGAGGACATCAATCGCGCCGGCACCTCAGCAGCCTACACCCGTAGATCCCTGGTTGTTGGCAGCTGCCATATAAGGTTTCGGTGTAAATCACTGTTGGACAGGTCCTGATAGAGATTTACTGAGAGTCTGAGACTGATAGACTTCAAACGGTAAATATCATCACACTTGATGAGTGCTGAAGTACTGAGGTTAACGCTTAATGAAGCTCAACTTAGATAGTAGAACGGCTTTCGAATTCTTTCGACTGATATTTGCAACGACCTCTTGTTCTGAGATGGCCCAAAATTCGGTTGATTTGTGGCAGGCCGAGAGTGAATGGTTGATACCAACATTGCCTGCGTATGAAATCCTCGGTTGCGAAGAAAATTTGAACGAAGAAACGCGCCAACGAGGCCATCCACTCGCATTATTATCCAAGTGCCTTCTGCCCTCCTGTCCGATATTTATCCAGGGATACGATGCTAGTTAATTCGCATAAGTTGGTGTTCGATGTGACCGCGAGCAGCAATGACCACCGCAAGGGGATTGATAGAATGTTAGTAGAGCTGGGTAAAGCAGATAGACACATCTGGCGGGCTCAAGCACAACCTTTCTTCGCACTCTTCGGCGAAGACTGCGACGGCTTATATGTTGAAGAGATGGCATTTGAGCTGCTCGGAGAGTTTGAAATGTGTCAACGTACCTATTTTTTTTTGAGTGCTTACCCCCCGCTTGTGACTTGATTGACCTACATTATATTATGTCTTGCGGGTCATTCTCTGCGTCCGACAGCTCCTGGTTCTGACGCGTCAATCTGTCATTTCGATAGGTCGAAAAGAGATTTCATGAACATGGGGCGTGCTCTGAGCTGAGACACTACCAAAATTTTTGCAGTGTTGTTTGAATTCGAAGTGAATCGGACAAGCATGCCTATTTAATCTCCGACAGAAAGAAAAAATATTTAATCTAATCCTGCTGCCGCTGGTGCTGCCGGTGCCAATACACGTCTTGCTGTTTGAGCCTGGGCTGGCCCACCGAACATGGAAGATATCATATCTCCTAATGGATTACCTGCCTGGCTGCGCGGCGGCGCAAGAGCAAAGTACAAAGTAGACAATTCGGTCAGTGCCTTGGGTGGTTATTCGCATAAGATCGTCGATAATAATTTAGCTGAACATACCTGTCGAACCTCGACCGTCGCTAGCAACCCGCCGCGACTTTGATACGTGCCGCAGAGACGCACCCAGCTCTCTCGCACAGCCTTGTTCTTTTCGCCTTGTGCGCGCTGACAAGTCAAGACTGCGAGCTGCGCGAAGTTGACTACCTGGTCTTTGACGAGAATAACTTCAGTGTCGCCGACTTGCATTGGTGTGTCCGATGCACGGGGAAGCGCCGCCACGAAGTGTGTTATGAAAGTGCGGGCACCAAGCACATTTCCGTTCTGCAGATACCTGCGAACATGGCTTGAACATCGTTCGGACGGGGGAAGCGGATAACGCACGGGAGCGTTCCTCGCAAAGCAAATGAACCATGTGAAGTGGGATCGGAAGCCGACCATTCGATAAACATTTCTGCGAGAAGACGCGCGCTGTCCCGCTTGCTTGATGCTAAAAAATGCGGCTCTGCAGTCTCGAATGCTCCCTCTGCGGAGAAGTAAGGTCATATCAGCAACACAGTGCGTCACACACCTTTGTATAGCAACTCGCCGACATAATGATGGAGTTCAGCGTCGCCTGCGGGACATGCGCCATGTTTTGCAGACCATCTAATGATTCGGCATCAAGAGCACCGATCCAAGCATAATGGCAAGGATTGCCTCACGCTATCGATTTGTCAATGACGGTCTTCCGCCAGGCACCCTCCGATCCAGATAAAGCAATAAGTTGTGTCAATCTCCCTAGAAATGACATTTAACCTTTCTGCGAGCAGTATCTGCTTATTACACACCTCTGCTTTCGTCAGTTACAGCTTCTCCTTTAGCCTCGTACACTTCCAGCAGGAATCCAGTTAGATCAACGCCACTCCCAGTCTGACCAGTCTTGAATAGCTCCCTGGCGCTCTGGAAAAGAACGTCGATGGCTGTATCATGTTGACCGGATTTGGTGTATCTAGATGCAAAAGTACGGGCCTTCTGATGCGCTTCATACGGAGCAGACGCTACCAGAGGCAGAATTGCGTTCAAAGCGCGCCCGGAGGAAGAAGATGGAGCCATGATGCGTTCGAGTTGTGTATCTCTGTTAATTTCGGATGTCAAAGGCTTCCCACTAAAGCAAACACCTTTTTGCCACCAACCACCATGCCGATTTGCACGACGTGCACCTCCTCGGTGCCATTTCTGTACACCGTCTACGAATCTGCCTATAATCTCAGGCTAGAGCAATGTGTGAGTTAATTCCAGGCACTCGTATGCATTTAACTCCTTAAAATTAGCCAAACTGTCACTCGTTTGCGGACCCTTACGTTGAACACGATTCGTTGACTTTGCTGTTGGACCTCATACTCCTCAAAAGAGGTGTTTATCGCCACTTGCTGTATAATCGGGGAACAAGTCCCCGGAGAGCCGTGTCTGGTAAATCTACGACCGCGGTAACGAAGACGCAAGAAAGAGAAAAGGTATCTTCATTCCGTCCCAAATTTTAGCACCGGCGGGAGAGACTTCTGACGAATCTGTTTAAAACCAAACCCCGTGTTTCTTGCTTCATCTAGACACGGTGGTTAACCATCTTTCGATTTGGGGTCCCTCTCATGTGTGTAGACGCCTGTGCGTCAATTAAACAATGTATTCGTCACTTTTTGGCTGACTACATGCAGTCATCAGATGGAGTCATTTGAGTAGGTCATTTTTCGGCATACATTAAATATCACCCATACATTAATCACTACAGACCCCAACCAACCGGCTGATATTTCGCCCTGGACGAGGGAAACTATGAACGCCCTCTTTCGGACGTTTATTGGGGTTTCAGTGGGTCAGAAAGTTTTTGGTTACAGGTGTTTTGCCTCTGACACTCTCCCAGAAACCGTTACATTTCATGTCGGGGTGATTTGCGCATCCTATGTCATTTTGGGGATTGCGGACTGGCTGGGTAAAGAACCTACGATCTCGGACATCCGGCGGGAATTCCGGTTCTCCCTCATCCCACTCACACTCTTCTACTCCTCCCTCACGAAACTCTTCCTGCTCTTCCTTCTCACGATTTGGCGCCCTTCCGCCGAGTCTTCCCCACATCGCTCAAGCTCGTATTTCCTTCAACTGTTAGATGATGACAGCGTCGACCGTGAGTGGATCGTGCGGAACGTTCTTGGAGGCATGTCTGCCGGCTTTGGCTTACGTGGTGCGCAATTTCTTGTTTGAGGCACGCTCGCAAGTTGAACTTGACAACATAGTTGTTCTCGATTCCCACCCTGTCTTTACGACCATCATTATCATTAGCGGTTGGGTCGCCAAAACCGCGGTTTCCCATCTTGTAAGCCGCTGGGTCGGTGGGGACGAGCAGATGGGCGAGGCTTGGTTGGCGTACAGTATACCATAAGTGTTGATGAGTTGTCCCATACCTGCTTTCTAATGTCATCCTTTGTCTGTATTCCAGTGCGGGACTCGTGCTGTGTATGTCACCCTAGCGCGCCACAATCTATTCTGAAACGAGTCTTGCCTCAACTTGGCAGCAAGCTGACATTGTCAACGCAGATTTAGTGTCAAGTTATTGTTGGCCGGCAATTTGTGCCTTCTGCGGGCCGAATATTTCATCAAATAATAGGAACTCCACCTCCGAGGCTGACTTATGGGCCAGCACCCACACAAGTCCTCTCCCCGCAAGAATGTCAGCTGCAGGGGAGGGCAAAGTCGCTGCCCAGGTCGCGCGCAGAACCTTATCAGAAGATTCCTCGTCGAGTACGCCACGGTATAGGCTATATCGCCAACGTTTTCTCGGCCTGGCCGGCTTTGTACGTATCGTCTCTGGTATTGCCGCTAGACTCTGACTGGCCCTGTCGATTCGCGTCCCAAGATTGTCCTCAACATTGTTTCCGGCTGGCCTCGGCCGTGGTTTGGTTCAATCGCTGTACAAGGTTGGTCTGCCGTCGAACCATCGATGTTAGTTTCGAGTCTGTTGAATTTACTTGGGTGTTTTCTGCCACCAGCCTCCAACGAGATGAACTATTCCCTCGACCGAATCAACTGGCTAGGCAATATTATGACATGTGCATGTATGCCCATCGTCCTATCCATCCCCTTCGTCGCGACGCGTTTCGGCCTCCGAAAATCTGTGGGTCCACACTATCGCTTGATACCAATGCATCATGTCTTGACGATGCACAACAGTGTTTCATTGCAGCCGTCTGCCTGGTGGCTGCATCCTGGATTAGATACGCCGGGACCATCCGCTCGCTCTCCGCGAATCAATCCTATGCCCTCGTCATTTTAGGACAGCTGTTCAGCGCGGTATCTCAGCCTGTCTTCCTGGTTCTAGCTCCGAAATACTCGGAGACGTGGTTCGACCTCAGAGGACGCACGGCTGCAACGATGTTGATCGCTGTGGGTTCGTCGCCTTCATCTCTCTTTCGAGTTATTTATTCAACTTATCATTATTTAGCCAATCCCGTCGGCGGTGCCATTGCACAGCTCGTTTCTTCCCGGTTTGCGTCAGTTCGACAGTCAGTGAGTGCATGGGAGATCTTTCGTGTATTTCAAACCAGTAATTTCCTTGGCCAGATTTTAGGACTAGGTGAGAGGTTCATTTCCATGCACAGAGACTGCTGTTAATTTCTGTCCGGCGAAGCCATTGTTTCAACAGCTGTCTCACCGTGTGTTCTACTCATTGGTGACGCACCACCGACGCCTCCCAGTTCGTACTTTATCGTTACCGTTATCTGGTACCACTGACGCCGCTCTTCCTTCTAGCATTCTCCGGCTCAACCAAATCACCGTCCCTACTCGTCCTCATCAATGCCTTGTTAGGCAGGGAAACCACGCCAGAGTCCCACATGGAACCCAGGGAACGAATAGACTTTGCCGCCCTCCTGATCTTGTTCGGCACATTGGTCGCAACGTGAGCTGGAAAAAACTCTGTGCTCATTGTAGACTGATGGCCCATATAGGTCCAACTCGTTCGCGCTCCTGTCGGGGCAGATTGTGGTTCGGGCATTGCTGACAGTTGTACTCGCTCTTTTTTTCAAGGTCCTTGTAGGTTCCACAGGGCTATTCAGACCACGACGCCGGCTTGATGGGTGCGACACTGCTATTGTGCGGAATTGGTGCTGCAGCCGTCAGCGCGCCACTGTTCGATCGTGTTTTCACGTAGGCCATCATACTCAATTGTCTTCCAAGTTCTGACGAATATACTCATTTCAGCTCCCACTTGGCCCGCACCATGAAAATTCTAGTGCCTATTGTGGCTGTTGGATGTAGGCATCTCTGTCCAGTGTGTCCCAACTGGCCCTAACTCGATATATAATTAGGGTTTTCATTGATATGGGCCGGTAAATATGTGTGGCCTTCTCCATTTGAACCTCTCCCTGATCACAAGCACCAGTTCGACCAGACAACAGTGCTGCCCTATTCGTCATAATGGCTATCATCGGCGCAGCGTCGGTAAACGTGTCATTTCCTGCATCCAAAGTTTCACTGACGACGAACGTTCAAGCTAACACTCCTTCCTGTGGCCTTGGAACTTGGATGCGAAGTGACACGAAACGCTCAAGGAAGCTCTGCTTTGATGTGGTTCATGTCCGTTTATTATCCTCTTCGCCCAGCCTCATTGAGGCTCATCATTCCGTTTAGTGTGAACTTGTTCGAGATAGCCTTTGTACAAGGTTCCCATTTTCATGTTTCATTTTCATTTTCCCTTTCATTAACTCCCCTCCTAGTGGAAGGCGCATTGCGAGCCGGAGTTGACGCCCGGCCTCCGCTCAATATGCACCGGGCGCTAATCTTTAACGGAGCCTTCACGCTATCGATGGCCCTTTCCGTGTTTTTAATTCGCGGAAAACAGGTCCGCAAAGAGCTGGACGAGAAGATGCAGCGCCGCTCCAACCAGACTCGGACAGAAGTGCCTTTACAGACAATTTTACCAAGGGAGATGATTAGAACAGATAATGAGTCTGTCAAGTTGCATGTATAACAGCGATTCAAATAGGATATAAATGATTTCTTGCTTTTCTGCATAGGTGTCTTTGAACAAGTTCAGAAGAACTTGTCTTCGTTTTTGAACTTGAAATGATCAAAAAAGCTGTGCCTTATCGGCCGCAACGACCGAACGGCCCCGGAAGGGGTTTGTGAAACACCATCACCTCACCGTCCGAAACAGCCCGCTCAAGTCCCCGCAGTGGGCACGGACCTGCACGGACCTGCGTACCGTCTCCATCCATCATGATCAAGCTCGGTAATCGGCAACGCTTCGTGATTGAAATCACATGAAACGTTTCTTGGGTGACATCCTACATCCCCCAGCGACAAATTTTGGGGCAACTTCAATGTCTTCCCAGCCGTGGACTCCGCTTGGAAAGCATGCCTTTATTCAGAGGCCAAATTCTGCCATAGAGTCTTCTCCTAACGACCCGACGTACGAGCACTCGGGCTCTTGTCGACTATAAAAAAATCTGACAACGTGGACATCACAGGGTCGTTCTTTTATTCGGATGGATGGCCGCCAAACGTTCCCACTTGCATAAATACACTGCAATGTATCGACAAATCTATCCAAATGCCACCATAGTCTTAATTCGGAGCCATCTTTCCTACTTCTGCACGTCTGCCAGCGGCCTCGTAGGTATCTTTTGCTTCTCTCAGATACCTGATGTTCATCCTGAGCAGGACGCACGGTTTAAACCTGTCATCGAGGCACTCGACGCACTCGAGTGTTTCTCGAATCAACAGCGGATCCTGACACATAGTTTCTCTAATGGTACCATGAATCTCAACTGGCGTTGGAATAATCTAATGTTCACGCGTTTTTCATAGGTGGATCGTTTCATATTCTGGCGCTCGCTCCAATGCTGCGTTCAAAAGTCGTCGATACCCAGACTCCGCCAGCCCCGAGCGCATGGATTATTGACTCATCCCCCGGGGGCGACGCCATATCCAAAGTTCAGCTGGCTCTGACGAGTCCAATCAAGAACGTCCTCCTGAAAGTGCTGGCAAAATTCTTAGCACGGCTGGTGCTTACCTTTCTGGCGGTATTAAATCTCATACTTCGCCGGCCGAGTCCAATCCAAGTCATGATGCGGGGGATACGAAACCCTTCCGTCCTTCCGTGGATAAATAGCCGCTCTCCGAGGTTGTATATCTACTCCAAGGCGGACGAGATGGTGCCGTGGGTCGATATAGAAGCGCATGCTGCGACCTCTGCAGCGGATGGGCTTGACGTGAGGAGGCTGCGTTTCGACGATAGCCCCCATGTCGCCCATGCGCGCACCCATCCAGAAAAGTACTGGACGGCGGTGAAAGGTTTATGGTCCGACGCATGCAGCACCGAGAAGTAGAGCACCGTGACGAAACAAACGATTGGGATCTGGACGACTCAGGCACGTATGCTTGGCGTCCCTTCGCTTCAATGAAAGCTTCAAGTTTGGTTGAAAGGTTGGAATCGTCACATGAGGCGCCGTCCCCGACCTGATTTCGCTTTTCGTTTTCCGGTTTCAAAGATGGCCATTTGACCTTGATTTCTAGTACAAATGGACTGAAAAGTCTTCAGACCTCCATTCAATGCAGTCAGCTGGCCATTGCTGAGATTTATTATTATTTCCAATCAAAGTGATAACGGCCCGGCGACATGTCGGAAAAATGCTTCGGTCCGATGGGCCTAATATATACAGACGCATTGCAGCCTCAAGGCTCTCTCCGTTCTTCCCCACAATGACCACACCACTGCCTCCTCGTTTCGTAGAAATCAAGCGCGCGATTGCTGCGACAAACCTCAATTTCGAGCAGGATCTCACCAAGGCTTGGAACGAGGTTCTTACCGAATTGGACAAGGTTACCAAGGTCATCGCCAAGGAGGGCTCTTCAGTGAACGATTTCTTTGTGGATCAAAGGATGTTTGCTGATATATTTACGAAGTACATCCCTCAAGTGTCTTTTGCGGATCTTGACAAGTTGAGCGATGAGCAACTCGCCGACATCAAGCGCAAGGGCACGGTTGTGATCCGAGACGTGGTGGACGATGCTCAGGCGCGAGCGTGGAAGACCAGTCTCGAGGAGTTTATTAGGGCCAATCCTCAAGCTGAAGGTGTCTGCCATTAACATTCGTTTCAGCTCATTCTAATATCATTGTCTCTCCAAGGATTCCCGGAAGAGGACAAACAGTTCTTCCATCTTTAGTATGTGGTTCGGTAATCCCTCTGAGTTCATTCTGACGGTGTGGAAGTTGGACCAAGGCACAGGTCCAAGCGCGCGCGCATCCCAACATGCTGGCGGCGTCGACCTGGCTCAACAATTTGTACCACATTACTTCTGGGCAAAAAACCGACGGAGTAGAGCTTGCCACACCTCTCAGCTACGCGGACCGCTTCCGAATCCGCCACCCAGGCGTCCAGTGGGGCCGTCACCCACCCCATATCGATGGTACGACGTGTCTAACCCTGCTATTGAATCTCTCTGACTTTTTTAAGGTGGTTCCATCGAGCGTTGGGAGGACGAGAACTTCCGCGCTTGCTTCGCGGACATCCTTTCCGGCGCGTGGTCCAAACACGACCCTTATGCGCTCGAGCCCCGCCTCGACGCACGGACTTCTTTGTATCGCCGTCCCAACCAGGTGCCTTCTTTTTCTAACGAGGATTGCGGCTCCTCACCTCGTTCTAGTCGAGCGTTTTCAGGACCTTTCAGGGATGGCTTGCTCTGAGGTTCGCGTTTCCCTTACAGGACTAGACCACGCTCTTATCTTATCAACAACCAGTAAAACCGGCCCTCAACAGGGCACGCTCAAAGTGTTTCCGGACGTGCTCCTTTCCAACGCCTATATCATCTTGCGTCCGTTCTTCAGTCCGCTTGTACCCATCGACTCCAAGGAAATTCTGGACAGCAAGAACTGGAAATTCGGTATATGAAAACTTGGATATGTTTTTGTCGTCCTCAATACGGTACTGACAGACATCTCGACTCCCGATTTCCCTGGAATCTTCAAGGTCGAGAACGAGATTGGCTTCCGCGGACCGCACCCCACGAACGAGCTGCACCCGGTGAGGCTTTTAATCATTGAACTCGCAATGGAGTTCATTGAAAACGATAGCACCTGCTTCTCGATGCAACCATGACGTCCGTACCCGAAGTCAACCCCGGCGACACCGTCTTCTGGCACTGCGACGTCGTGCACTCGGTTGAACAAGAGCACACGGGGTCCGAAGACTCCGCAGGTGGGTTTATTCATCCACCGCTTCGGGGCACCGTGGTCTAAAGAATTCGCAGTGATGTATATCCCTTCGGTCCCTCTGACACCCGCGAACGCGCGCTACGTTGAGCGCCAGAGGGAAGAGTTTCTGAAAGGTCTCCCGCCGCCAGACTTCCCGGTTGCAACCACAGGGGTCGGCTTAGTTGGCCTTGGCAAGGACGAGGATGTGGAGGAACCATTGGGCAGGAAGGCGATGGGGCTGCCTATTTCTGTGGCGTAACTGGAGATGAATTTCCTTGTCGAAGATGATGTATTATTTTCTGTACCAAGTCGCGAACGACCAGAATTTGGCTGAAGACATAAATCCTGAGTGGAATGTAGAATATCTCCCAGCCGTCGCCTTGAGCTACAGCGTAGCCTTTGGGTGGTTTGATGCTTCCTTTTTATTTCTTTTTTTCTTCTAGTGGGCAAATTCAACTGTACTGTGCCAGGGTGTCATTTTCCGCCCCCTTTTGTGCACCCTTTTTGTTTATCTGAAATTGCGGGGGAATGGAAAAATGAAGCAAAGGGAATGATCTGAAAAGTGGTTACTGTGCACGGGTAACCAAGCATTCAGAGGAAAAAGGGGGTGAAAAGGGAACACTGTCAAAGAAAATTATTTTCATCAAACCTCCGTATTCCAGAAGGAGTTTCGGACTCAATTCAAGGTGTATGCAAGGCTGAATTAACTACCTACTCCGGAAAGAACCGAACCGAAAGCTAAACTGGTTAGAAAGAAAGGGAAAACGAAAGAAGCGAAAGGGGTCTTCAATAATAAGAGGGAGGGGAAGAGGAGACAAAAAGGAACACAAAAAGGGTTAAAGGGAATAAAAAGGGCTACTGTGAACAACCCTACTGTTGTACTACGTAGTACGAGTAGCTTTAATCTTCTGAAGGGTGGGGCTCAATCTTTAAACCTTATAAGTTCCTTTGGGCCTGTCGCACCTTGCGAAGTGCATTCGATGTTTTCGACGCATGTCACGTGATCTTGGTTCAATTTCTTTCTGCTTCTTCCACTCACTGGCGTTCTTCCACTAGCATTTTGAATCGTTTGGCTGACTTTTTGGACGCATACGTGACTTTTCAGCACAGGGAACCGTAACGGGTATGATTCGATCTATGACCGATGTTGATTGGGAGCGCTGCACTGACGTCACTCAGCGTGGATCTTCGAATATATAGCGTCCTGCCCTCATCGCTCTCCACAGACATCTCCTCCACCATGAATCAAGAAGGCGCATCTGTAGCCCGTGCAACATCCACTTCGCGTGCGAAAAAGCAAGACTCAAATAACAAGAATCCATCCCCGCACGATCTACGCCCATCGGATGTCCTCATCGAGCGCTTTGTCGCATGGAAAGCGATCGTGAAACAACTCATCACGTACTTTGAGGGCGTCGCAGACGTCCAAAACGCTACTGCGAAGGAGCTTACGAAGCTTGGAGCAGTCCTCCAGGTCCCCTTTCGTACAGGGAACCAGTTTCTCGGCGAGGGAGGTCTTCAGGTGCGTGGAGTGTGCACATAGGCAGAGGTTTGTAGCTGAATTGGATACAGGATATCTTCTTCGACATCCGCGACAAGACTCGCGTCGTCGCGGACCAGCACGCAAATTTCGGGCGTGCAATCGATACCTCCATAGTCCAACATCTGCAGAAGCTGCGGACCGAGATAAAGGCGCACTTGAAGGTGAGGCCATATATATGACGAGACCACCACCACGTAGTAATATCCGTCCAGAATGTGCAGAACGATACAGGAAAACTAGCGACCAACGTCGCTAAGGAACGTGAACTGTCTACACGACTCATCTCCGAGCTCTCTTCGAACATCGCCACCTTTAAATCCACGCCTATGAACGTTACGACTAAAACCGATCCATACGTCGCCAACGCCGCCGTTGTGCGCCAGCTCCAGAAGCAGGTGCACGAAGAGAACCTGCTGCAACAGTCCATAATCAACATGCAACAAAACAGCGCACAGTTCGAACAAGGGATCGTTCGCTCAATGCAGTCTGCATGGCAGAGCTACGAAGAGTGGCATGCACGCATGAGTTTGGCAATTGGAACCACACACGCGGAGGTCGGTACCCACGTCGCGTCCCTGGCGCCCGACCGCGAATGGCTCGCCTTCAGCGAGCGCAGCAACCATCTTCTGGACCCGCAGACGCCGATGCACAACCCTGCAACGATCACATATCCTAGCAAGGACGACCCCAGTGTTGCACCGGTGCATACGGGAATGCTGGAACGCAAGAAGCGTTACACGCGGTCATACCGCGAGAGCTTCTTCGTGCTTACGCCGGCCGGGTTCCTCCATGAATACAGCTCATCAGACGTCACCTCGACGGCAAGCGGCCGTGAACCGCTGTTCAGCCTGTTCCTGCCCATGTGCACGCTCGGTGCGCCCTCGGGGGTGGACGCCAAGTCGCCTAAGTTCTCGATCGAGGTAAAGAAAGACGGCGGCGGGACGACCAAAGGCGGGAGCATACGGCGCAGTCTGCGACTGGGCAGCCGCGAGCATGCGTGGAGCTTTCGGGCGCGGAGCAGAGAAGAAATGATGGCATGGTGGGACGATATCCGAGTTTTGTGTGCCCGAGCTCTCGTGCCAAGCGAGCAGGGAAGCAGGAATGGACCCGTCGCGGCAGCGGTGCGAGCGGCGGGATACTTGAGCGAAGAAGATGGGACGGACGAGGGTAGCACGGTTGAAGAAGAGGACGATCTCGAGTATGTCGATGCCGACGACGGCACAAGCCCACCAAGTTATTCGCACATGGGCGCAACCCATTATCCTGTTAGTATTTAGTTCTCAATGGCTTAGGTATAATATGCTGACGTCCATTTCTCCTGTAGTTTGAAAAGGGTCATTCCCGCCAGACCTCAAAGGACGAGGGTGCGAGCGTTTCGCGCCGCCCGAGCAAGCGCCAGCAGGAAAAGGCACCGGAAGGACACCCCACTCATCCATCCCCCTTGCCTGAAAGTAGTGCTGAGGCGGAGGAGAAGGTGTTGCCAGGCGGTGTCCCGGAGAGCAAATTTCGAGAGAACGTGTAAAGATGCCTATGTAGGCTCAGCGATACGCAAACTTCCCAACTAGTGTACTATAATTTGTTCTCCGGAGCCTTGAATTCTCAGCTTTTGTTCATCTAATACTCGGAGTAAAGCGGAAAACGTCACGAAAGGAGGGAAGCAGGGAATTCCGAGACATAACTTTATTTCGTCGCCGGATCGTAATATCGTAAAGACACTAAGCCTCGTTTTGAGCTGGTATATTCATGGAAGCCGTGTAATATAGAGGGCAGAAAAAGGCTGCTGTAGAGGTCCACAATTCACTATTTGAACTTCTACTATCATTAGTCAATTCCGAGTCAAGAAATTCAACCACATCACGTGATCGTGTTGAACCTGAACAAGACGACCAAGCCTTGCATGTCATACGGCATGAATGTATTCCCTTTTCAGCAAGGAAAGGGCTTTCTTGCTCCTTTATTTGCCCTGCCTTGTCGGCTTCAAGTCGGCTTGGCGACAACTGAAACCACGGTTCCGGATCAACCCGAGTCAATCCGTCAATCCGTGACGCGTCATGCGCTAAGTTTCGAGGGCTTTCTAGGACCTTCCTTCATCAGCAAATTCCCTGGAAAAGGCTCTCAAGCTTTCTCCTCCTGAAATCATGGTGGCGAAGCAGCTTCTCAATCCTACAGGTGTGTTTGAGTTCTAATTTTTCATCTCGACCAGTAGTCACCGCAGTCCAGATGCACAAATCGAGGAAGGTCTCTTGATTCTCCTCGAGGCCTTCAAAGACGGTAAGGGTGGATTCATCCCACATTAGTATGTTGGAAATAATGACTGGATCGTCCATAGATCCTCTGGTTAGCGGGATGACGGGAGGCAATCCTGCCCTTGGCGCCCCATTGCTCAGAGCAATGTTGAAAGCGGCATCTTTGGAGGGGTTCATAGCCGTTGCCACGAGTGAAGGCTCGGAGGTCTTCGAGGCGATCACATTAGGATTTCCTTCTGGTGTAAACTTATATTGCTCGTAAGGTGCCTCGTCCCTGTCCATACTCCTATTCAAGATACCAGGGAGGCACAGCGCGCGGCGGGATGGGACCAATTCTGGACGTCGTTAACCCCTGAGCATATCGCATGGTGGCAAAACGTACGTGGAAGCAGACTGGCTAGAACCGCGTCTTTTCCTGACGGTATGCTTTAGTTCCAGGCTCAATCGAGGGCGAATAAAGAGAAAGCAATGGGAAACGAGGTAAATTCGTCCAGTAAGACTCCAAGAAATTTGTTTACATCTCGTTCAGGTTTTCGTTAATTCCTGGTATATTGACGTTCTGGGCACTCTCCCTCAATATAGGAAAAGAGGACACGCCACTGCTCTGATGAAATTCATTAAGAACGAAGTGAGTTTTGTTTTGTTCGGCCCATCTCCTGCAGCTGAGGGTCGAAATCAGATTTCTGAGAACAACAAAGATGCTACGCTCAGCAGCGACACACCCAACAGGGATGTTACGCTCACAACCCATCGTGTTCCCCTCGTGGAATTATACAAGAAAATGGGTTTTGTGCTTCTTGGGGAGGCGGAGGTCAATCTTGGAACGGTTATAATGCCCGACTACTACATGATTTGGCCGAAGAGCGCTACAGTATGAGGAGTGGGCGGGCTTGCAATTTCGAAACAACGCTATTGTCCTTCTCCTCAATTTCTGCAGCCAACTGCCATATTTTGAGGAACAATATGTTTATTTCTTCGTTGTTTGTTAACGCTTACAATCAGCTTTCTCCATGCTATACAACTTCAACACTGCTATGAACTTCCTTCAGAAATGCTCCTGCAATTGCGAGTAAGTGCATGGACAAAGAGCAGATATATGCACTTGCTTTCGCAAAGGTAAATTCAACCGTGGAGCCGCTGTTATGCAGCGTGGCAGCTTTGATATCCTTCCCGATTGGCCCTGGGCCACAGAAATACGTCTGGCGCCGCGTTGAGCAATCTGTTTGCAAAAGTAACCTGAGCCTTACCCCGACTTTAGTTCGAAGCTGCGATGTGCTGCCCGGGAGATAGGTCCCGCCCTCGATCGCCCATCTCAATCGCCCATAGATGGACATCCAGTCTGGACGTCCGAACATGGTGCGCGTCCGCAGGAGCGTCAACGGATCGTAGTCCGCACCCGCATCGTTCACAACGATGTTCCAAAGCATCTCCTCACTGATCTTCTGCGTGAGGTAGATGTTGATGCGGAGGAAATTCGCTGCGAAGAAACCCAATTCAATAGAATATTTTCGCCGGCAAGAAGTTCACTCACGGTCGGCTTGTGAGGCTTCGACTTCTGCGAGAACGCTTTGGAACCACCCGAAGGAAGGCGCATCACGGCAGATCCAGAAAAATTCAACGCGTTTGAGGGAGCCAAGGCGGTTCTCTTTCTGACGGTACCAGATGTCCTTGAGGATCGACGCAAACGGGGTGACGCCTACAGTCATCAATAGCATTCGAGACTGATCCAGAATAATTCACATACCGATCCCTGCGCCGACCAGAACCGCGACCTGGACGTCGAACACATCCTCAGCAGGGGCGCCGAACGGCCCGTCGATCCTGACCACAGGAAGACTTCCGTTGACCGCTGGGTCCAGCTCGAGGAAGTCACCGCGTGAACCGTCGCTCTTTTCCGTCTCCGTCCCATTCATCGCCGCGGCCGTCATGCGGGCGACGACATCGGGGCCGGCGCCGAGGCGCTCGCCCAAAGCGTGCGTGAAGTCGCCTACCTGGCGGATATGGACCGAGACGTAGGCATCTTTTGGCGCCGACGTGATGGTGAACTGTCGCTGCTTCAAAAAGATGCATTGGGCACAACAAATTGGGAACGCACGGGATGCCATTCGAAGCGCGAGATCTCCGGCACCTGGATGAACAACCACTGGCCCGGGGTGTATTTGAAGCTCGGTTTTATGATGCGCAGCTCCATTGCACCTGGCACGCGCCAATGAATATTAAATGAACCAATCGACGAGGAAGCACGTACCACTTGGGTGGACGAGGACGCGCGAGAGGCGTGTCGCGCGCCGGGCGCGATATTCACGGTACGCACGCTCGCCAAAATACAGGATCCCCGGCCAGATAGTGAAGCGCCAGCTCTCGTACCCAAGGCAGTGGTCCGGGTCATAGAAAGGGAATGTACGCGTGTAGGCAGGATCGGGAAGGTCTCGAACAAAGCAGCCTGTCGCGTGCGTGTACAGCCCAATCATGAAGAAGAACGCGAGGTGGTGCGTGTACCAGAACGCCTCGAAACACTGGTTCCGGACCTTGCGCGTCGCGGTCGTGTACATGAGCAGCATGATCAACAGCATGAAGTGGCCCGTTATTCCCCCCGGCTGCGTGTAGTGGATGTCCAGCGCAGTCTCTGGGCGAATTTCTGAAGAGGTTTAATATTTTTAATAGCCACTCGGAATGATTGACTCACGGGTGCGCTCGACGTTGATGAAGTTGACATAGTGTGCGGTGGTGTGTACCATGGCCCAGAATGCCATCGAGTAGGCGACCTGTCTGTGGAACCAGATGTTCTCGTCGGCAGGAAACAGCCATGCCAACTTTGGTCGAATGACGCGAATGACATTCCGGAGCATAGGGAGGAGAATGAGGCCACCGTCGAATGCTAGGACGAGACCTGCACCGCGGGATATCCAGACCGAGTATTGGAGAGAGTTCAGGCCGCTGAGCTTCGAGTTTGTTTCCTGCAACTAAAAGTGAGAGATGCCGTCGGATGCCCTTTGACAGACCTGCCTGTGAATACCAGCCATAGGCAAAGAAGAAAAGATGAAGCCCGTAAAAGATTGTGTTGAACGAAAGCCTTCTGGGGGTCAGAAGCTCTCTCTGAAACCAGCTTTCTGCCATTTTCTCCGCACAGGAAGGAGGGGAAATATGCAACCAGTGCACCAGCGAAAGGAAGGAAGGGGGACGAGAATCGCGAGGCGGCTTTGAAATAGACCGGATGCTATATATGCTTTTGTTTCCAGGGTAAGAATCGCAGGAATTTTTAGTCTTGTGCCTTGTCATAAGCAGAGCGCAGCATCGGCTTGTGTCGGCAGCTGGAGTTCTTGGCTAAGTTTAGACTTTAGTGACCCGTCGGAAAAGGGCGCCGTTGATCGCGTCGCTCAGTAGACGTCAGTGTTAATTGAAGAGGTTCAAGCTGGCAGAGACCGTTGCTGTCGGGAAGCACCAATCAGTAGAGGTAGTTTTGTCAGTGTCAGTTAATCATAAATGCGCCAAGGCCCAAGACTGCCTAAGACCTGTGCCCTCTCAGCATCAGGGTGGACCGCAAACAGTCAAGAGCGGGATCCGTGCAAACGGGGGAAACAATGCCGAAAGTGCTATGAAACTGCGGAAGCCTGCTGCGGAGGTTGCTGGGAGGGGAACAATGGCAGTACGAAAAAAGAAGAAGCCGGAAGGAAGGAAGGAAAGGAACAAGCGATTTCAAAGTCCGACGCCGCCGATCACGGCATCTTACTTTTTAACAATTTAACAATGTGATATTCGTCTACGTGCATAACACTTAGGTACAGGTACCTCGACGAACCCAAGTGAGAAAGTTATAGAAAAGGTCATTTGGATGCAACCTGATCCAAACCTGATCTAACTCAATATGCTGGAGGACACCCGACGCACGCTTAAAAAAACGGAATCGAGAAACAGAATTGGAAGCAATCTAAGGCTGTCTCTTCATTGAATTTTTAAATGAACCAGCAGTCTTTTCAATGTCAACTGGCGAATAAAGTTGAATTTTCTTACTCATGATCCTGGTGGTTCATGTTCGATTTCGGAGACAGTAATCCAAGAACACTGTTGGCGGAAAGCTGCAGGGGAGACTCAACATCTTTGTAACAGAGCATCAGACACAGCGACGGATGTTATGAAGGGTATTGCCAGAGACCGCCGCTGGTTTGAGGCGGAGACTCGAGTGGGAAGGTTTCTTGAGACGTTCATCACACGTTGGATCTGATTCGCACAGCTCGTTTGGAGGGAATAAATGTGGCGAGCGGCTTGGAGATGCTAATCAGCGGAACCATAGTTGTCCCTCGATGTATATTGGAGTGATATGAAGATTTACGGGATCAAGATTCTACTAGTTCCTTCCGCCTTGGATGTAAATCTCAATCTGCGCGGGGAGTAGATGTAAGCAAGAACCCAAAGGAGAGGGATATCATGTTGCTTGGAACCCAAATGCGGACGCGCTGCTGATTCTTCGGTGCCGGCAGATTATCGCGCGGGAAAAGAGGGAAAACTTGAAGCTGCGGAGATAAATATAACAACAACGCGAAATTCAGTTTCATGAAGCCTACAAACTTTATTTACGTTTGAGTTAAATGTCCGTCTGCTAGACAAAGCGACTTTTTTTAAGAAAAAAAGAAGAGATGCACGTGCTCTCGGTCAAAGCGAGATAATGCAAGTGTGACCTGTGACGATCGTGACTTCCCTTTCGTACTCTTGCCAACACCTGGCCGCTCAGCGGATTTCTCCCTGGCCATTCTGGAAGCTCGAAATTTATCGCCATCGGTTTGTACCGCACCAAATCGCCCCAAAACTCGCTGGGATCTGGCCCTACTTCAAGCTGAAATTGGCTCTGAGGTTCTTCTTGTCGAAGTGGACTTGGGAGGTTCCCGAAACACGAAATCTATGTCTTTGCCTCGCCCCAGGAGCCTGCTCACCCGCATCGGGCCCATCGGAGTCATTCTCTCAAGCTTTGCACTTGAATCCTGGGGGGTCAATCCTCCTACTCGATGACGATCCTTATTCCGGCCGTCGCCCCCCGAGCGCTTTGAAGTTTTCCTAATTGTGGGTGACTTCCATCGGGCTGTTACGGACATCCAGAGACATCTAGGCAAAATCGTAACCGGACCGGTAGACCCGCCTGATGTAATCCTGATGTAATCAACGCGGCCGTGACAACCCCACATAAAATCCTCTCTTCTTCCTTCCATCCTCGCAACTAGCATGGATTCCTTCCCCGTCGACCTTAAGAAGTTCAAAAAGTGCTCCGATATATTCATCTTTCTAGTGGTGTTGCTCACGATTGCGATCAGGTTCAAACTCGACCCTGCACAGGGGAAGCTGACGGACCAGCAAAAGTCGGATTTGTTGGCCAACATCCAGCTTCTGCGCGATGCGATCGTCTTCTTTACTGCCTCTGGAGCAGCCCGGGGTGTGAGCGGCCACACGGGAGGTGCCTACGACACCGTGCCCGAAGTCTGCATCCTGCTGTCTCTGTTTGAGGACGCAGAGAAGTATGTGCCTATCGTCTTCGACGAGGCTGGTAGGCGCTTCAGATTCCCCCGATGTCTATTTTTTTCTGACCTGCTACTGCAAAGGCCACCGGGTGGCGACTCAATACATTCTCTCGGCCCTGGAGGGTTCTCTACCGGCCGAGCATCTCCTGCACTATCGTGAGGCCAACTCAAAGCTTCCCGGCCACCCGGAGCTTGGTCTTACACCGGGAGTCAAGTTTTCGTCGGGACGTCTTGGGCACATGTGGTCAGTCGGATTTTCGATGCGATGTGGCTTAATTCCCTATCACAAACGTTCACAGGCCCCTGGTCAACGGTGTCGCGCTTGCTAACCGTGGCAAGACCGTGTTCTGCCTTGGCTCCGACGGCTCCCAGCAAGAGGGCAATGACGCAGAGGCGGCCAGACTCGCTGTCGCCCAACACCTCAACGTCAAGCTCCTCATCGACGATAACGACGTGACGATCGCCGGTGCGCATGTTAGACCCCGCTGCCAACCCACGCTTATCCGCTAACTCCAGGCCACCCGTCTGAGTATCTCAAAGGATACGATGTGACCAAGACCCTCGAAGGGCACGGCCTTAAGGTCATCACTGTCCAGGGCGAGGACATCGACGCGCTCTGGGGAGCTATTAGCTCCATCGTCACGTACGATGGCCCCGCGGCTGGTGCGCCCGACTCCCTTTGTGAGATCTTCGTCCATTAACCTCCTCCGCCAGTCATTGCAAAGCGTGTCATGGCGCCCGGTATCGTGGACATCCAGGGCAGCCCGCACGGGCACGACGTCATCCCCGTCAAGTCTGCGGTCAAGCACCTCCTCTCACGCGGGTACCCCGACTTCTCCGAGCTGTATGCGGGCATGAAGGCCGTCGACCAGGCGTACTTGCATATCGGGTCCACAGCCGAGCGCGGTGCCAACCGTGTCGTGTTCGGAGAGGCGGTCAACCTGGTCCTCGACAAGCTCAGCAAGGAGGAGGCTGCAGCGAAGGTCATGGTCATCGACAGTATGTTTTACTCTGGCGTCGATTACTCTGGCTGACGTGACGAACAAGGCGACTTGGAGGGCTCGACCGGCCTCAAGGTCATCCACCAGAAGCACCCAGAGGTGTTCATTCCCTCCGGTATCATGGAGCGCGGAAACTTCTCTGCCGCCGCCGGTTTCGGTTTCGACCCAGAGAAGTTCGGTGTCTTCTCTACCTTCTCTGCGTTTTTGGAGATGGTCATCTCCGAGGTTACGATGGCCCGCCTGAACAATTGCAACGTCCTCTGCCATTTTTCGCACTCGGGTGGTAAGTGTCCTTTTCACCGCGTCACGACCCTTTGCTCACGGACCATTCTCTAGTTGACGAGGTTCGTCTTACCATCTGTTATCTTCGAAGGCTTACCACTTGACGCTTCCCTTTCTTTCCCTATAGATGGTACGTTTGTAAATCTTGACTTTTGCTACCCCTGCTAACGTCCTCCAGGCTGACAACACCTGCCACTTTGGGCTCAACTCGCTCTTTGCAGACAACGGCCTCTCCGACACGCATTCCTTCCTATACTTCCCCGCGGACCCTCTACAGATGGTCGCCGTCGTGCAGCGCGTCTTCTTCGAGCGCGGCCTGCGCTTCGTCTTCTCGACGCGGTCCAAGGTCCCGTACATCCTCAAGGAGGACGGCAAGACCAAGTTCTTCGGCGACGGATACGAGTTCATCCCGGGCAAGGACGAGACCATCGTCGAGGGCAAGGCCGGCTACGTTGTATCGTTCGGCGAGATGCTCTACCGCTCGTGGGACGCTGTGCTGCGCTGCCGCGAGCAGGGCCTCGACGTCGGCCTCATCAACAAGCCTTCGCTGAATGTCGTGGATGAGCGGGTGCGTCCCGAGTCTCTATGATACAAGGATATCCGCTTATAGACCATATGTAGACGCTGAGGAAGATCGGCGCAAGCCCCTTCGTGCTCGTCGTGGAGTCCTTTAACCAGAAGACTGGGGTCAGTTACCTCTTGATATCCTGCCCTAGTAGAGTCTTCGCTGATTCCTTCATCTCCTCCTAGCTCGGCTCCAAGATGGGGACGTGGCTCCTGGAGCGCCAGCTCACCCCTCGCTACGGCTACATGGGCACCACTCGCGAAGGTTTGCATATTGTGTTTATCCGTGAAGAGAAGAGGCTAACTTCCGGCTCAAGGTTCTGGCGGTCTGTGGGAGCAGATTCCTCATCAGAGCC
This sequence comes from Mycena crocata, assembly GCA_029281795.1. Taxonomy (NCBI): domain Eukaryota; kingdom Fungi; phylum Basidiomycota; class Agaricomycetes; order Agaricales; family Mycenaceae; genus Mycena; species Mycena crocata. Next base: position 340,814 of record JARJCP010000019.1, read on the forward strand.
TCGACCCACAGGGTGCGCCGCCTCCGCGTCTTCCTGATCGGACCCCGACTAACATTTGGCTGTTTCTTCCCAGCAATCGTCCTCAAGATCAAGCAGCTCACCCAGTAAATCCACGCGCGCAAGACGAGAAGAGAAGGTTTGTAAAGCAAGAAAGGGCATGGGCTCACCGATATGTATTTCGACAAGACGAGACACGCAGATATGTCGTGTATGTACAAGAAAAGAATATAGAATTGCTTTCGTTACGGAGTGACGCGCGCATATCTGTATTTGGCGGCCCGATGCCGGCATCACAGAAGGCTCGGGAATGATATCGTGGCCCTCCGGGTCCTCCTGACCCTGGGCTGGGACCCATGACGCGGATTTAAAGATTACGCCTGTTCTGTGCAAATCCACCCCGTTTCTTTCTCTCCACCGCCATGTCCAGCCCGCTAGGTGCCACCGCACGCACGGCTTTTGCGACCACTCCGACCGACAAGGACCCCTATCAATACCAAGTTGGGTTTGGGAATCGGTTCGCAAGTGAAGCCATGTAAGTCACCGTGTTACTCATTGCACTTGGAAGCTATTTTATGCGCGTCGTAGACCGGGCGTACTCCCCGAAGGGCAGAATTCGCCCCAGAAGGTCAAATATGAACTCTATGCAGAAGGGGTAAGTTGTTGAGATCTCGAGCTCTTTGGCAGCGCTGACTCTTGCGGGCAGATGACGGGGTCGTCGTTCGTCGCCCCGCGAGTGGATAACCAGAGCGCGTGTGTATAATATTATCAGCACTTCGGCGGAAATAATTTAACTTCTGTTCTGCTCCAGATGGCTGTATCGGGTCAGTTCCGTCCACGTTCTCGCCGCATCGCGGTGCTGATATACACCTTTTTGTCTAGATTCGCCCATCGGTCGCACACCAAGGATTCACCAAACTCCCTGAGAACCCTGACGTCAGTCGGCATGTCGTTTTGTGCTGAAAATATCATGTTGACATGGAGGCAGTTGGAATCGAACTTCCTGCCGCTCAATCCGAAGGTGCATGTGAGCCCAACGCAGTTGGCTTGGCATCCCTTCGACCTGCCGCCGGATTCCGCCAAAGTGGATTTTGTGGATGGGCTCAAGACGATCGCGGGCAACGGCGACCCGACGCTGAAGGAGGGGCTCGCGATCCACATCTACACCGCCAACACATCGATGGAGAACAAGGCGTTCTGTAATAATGACGGTGATATGCTCATTCTGCCGCAGCAAGGTCGTCTCGATGTCCAGACAGAGTTTGGAAAGTGAGTTGAACATGCTTCATGGATATTAATTCCATACTCATTTTGGAAGGATGATGGTGAGATCGGGTGAACTGCTGGTCATCCAACGAGGGATGAAGTTCAAGGTTTGTGGGCACTACTACTCATGAATGTTGTTCAACTTCTTCTTTAGGTTATCCTGCCTGATGGGCCGTCTCGGGGATGTACGTTCACGTTCAATCCTGTTCAATCACACACACACCGTATCATGAACTGACAATAAATCAGACATCCAGGAAATTTATGGCAGCCACTATCAACTTCCCGAGCTCGGGCCGCTCGGTGGATATGGTCTGGCTAACGTTCGCGATTTCGAGAGCCCCATAGCCAGCTTTGACATCGATCAAAGTTCCTGGCAGAGTATGAACGGTCTCTTGTTGTTGAACATTCGCTAACCAAATCAACAGTTACCTACAAGTATAGTTGAACAGTTGCCTGTGGTCATATCGACTAACAAGTAGACAGGGTCTGCGGCCAGTTATTCTCATGCTCGCAGGAGCACACGCCTTTTGACGTAGTTGCTTGGCATGGAAAGTATGTGTTGAAGCCGAGGGAAAGTGTTCATGCTGATATCGTTCTGTGAAGCTACGTGCCCTACAAGGTTTTTATCCAACATATTGCTCTTCTGTTGGATTTCTAATATGCACCACAGTACGCTATGGAAAAATTTGTCAACGTCGGCAGTATTTCCAAGGACCACATCGACCCGTCCATCTTCTGTGTCCTGACTGCCAAGTCAAAGGCTCCAGGGGTACCTCTTGCCGACTTCCTCATCTTTAGCCCGCGATGGGACGTCGCCTCGGGCACCTTCCGACCTCCCGTAAGTTTTTCTCCACTCTTCTGCAGTTCTGATGAATGTTGAACTATGTATGGCCAGTATTATCACCGGAACTCTTCGACGGAATTTATGGGTTTGCTTTACGGTATCTATGGCGGAAGAAGTGATGGGTTCCAGCCTGGAGGTAAGTCTTATCGTCACATACCAAACATTGGTTGAACTTATGCCGACCTCTACAGGTGCGAGCTACGAAACCGGCTTCTGCCCGCACGGAGGTACATTTTATTTTGACATGACACTTTGAGAAGCTTTTAAAATTTAAAATTTAGTCAGCTACGAGGAGTTCAAGAAGGCGTCCGAAGCGGATCTCAAGCCGATGCGCATCCATGAAGGAACCATCGGTGAGCAATGTCTCTATAAAAGTGGCACTGCCCTTACACAATGGTTGTTCACAGCTTTCATGTTCGAATCGAGCATGATGTTCACGATCACCGACTACGCGATGAAGAGGTCTGGAAAGCTTCACGGTAGTGTTTTTCCCATACTCCATCAGTCGATACTAACGTGTCGCAGAACATGAGCCGAAGATGTGGGATGATCTCAAGGGCCAGTTCATAAACCACCTCGACCAGGTCAACGCCGATCTGCGGGCTGCTGGCCTGCCGGATCTCAACAGCCGCAAGAATTAACCAGATGTAATGTGTATGCCCTATGTATCCGAATAACACCATCTGTTTGTCTATTTTCACTTGACACCACCTATGCGGTGACGATCATAGCGGAAGTCATGCCGTATTGCGCCGGTGTGTTTCCCTATGTTATTTTAAGATCACGTCAGAAAAATGCCAACAATCCATTTTTCTACGCACAGGAGGGCAGTTGTTCGCGGTCTCGACGACAGCGAGGTACAATTCGGAACCAGTGACGAATCCAGACACGTCCGGCATGGTAAGGGTCGCGGGCGGGACGGGGTTGCCGATGGGCGGCAAGCCTGTGTAATGGTTGGACTCAGTTGAATAACAGTTCCCTCGACGTTCAAAAAGCGCTTACCAAAATTGCCCATGAGGTAGGAACCGAAATAATAGGTGGCGTCGGGGAATTGTCCCGTCGCGTTCAGGTTGGTTGTCGTTGGCTCAGAGTCGAGGAGCCAGACGGTGATTGGCGTGTATCCGCCTTGACACCAGTTCGAGTCCCCGTAGCTGAACGGGACGGCTGCACCAGATGCGGCGACGAACCCCTTTGTTGGCTGGCTTATAGTGCCGTGGTGTGCGGTAATTACGCGGGGGCTGAGCGGTGAGGCAACAGCAAAGGCGGTGAACAGAGGAAGGAGCAGAGAGGTGCTGAAACGCATTGCTGCAAGGAACTGGGGATTTCAGGCCGTGAACCTCAGCTACTTATACCTCCAGCGGGCTGTATGTACGGCAAGCCAAGCCGGCGCTGCATTTGGTCGGAATATTTTGGGGGACCGTTCGTTACGGGTTTCTGAGTGAAGCGGTGTGCAGTGAGCGGCTTTGAAGGGGGGCATCACGGAATGAGACATGTACCTGGACATACGTGAGAATTCAATAGAGTTATCTGGCCGCTACGAGGCTAACTCCAGACTGCCGTGCAACGCCGTTACATTTTGGGGGTATCAATGTACCTGAGTCCTTCTCATGTCAGCATGAATGGATGTTGAACCTAGTAGAAGTGATCCAATCATGCCGACTATAGAACAGCGCAGCTTCTTGACATAGAAGGCGACATGAATGGAGCGTCCTGCATTTCCTTCCACTTTTACGGGGGGAAAAAATTGGTGTGCATTCGGACCGACGAGGTACAATGCGATTCCGGATTGGCATATGTCTCCGGGAAGTTCGAAGGCGTCGCATACGATTGCATCCGAAAAAGGGTTCCTTCGGACGCGTATTCTAGCGAAAGGTTGGCGTCGCCGCGGATTGGGTCGGCCTGGAGTGGTCCAGACCCAAAGTTGAGCTGTTATAGTTTGAACCTGTTTGAACCATTGTTGAGAAATGTGGAATCTGATGGTATCACTTTCGGTTTGATGGCCGGCATTGGCCGAAAGAGAGGGAAAGCCTCAGAAGATACACCAAAGCAAAGCACGCATGCCCTGGTCCGAATCGAATAGGATCGGCCAAAGTGAATCATCCCTCGGTTAGAATTTCCAGACGCGATCCATAAAAAATCTTGCCCTACGTCTTGTCTTCCTCGTTTTCAACTACGTAGGATTTGATACCCGTGAGTCTCTACAAATTGATGACCCATTTCTGCAAATCACCGGCTGAAAAAGTTGAACCCAAGGTTGAGCTAGTCGTCGACCGAAAACCAGAAAAGGCAAGAAAAAGGGTTCGGTTCAACTACTTATCGCCACTGATCATTTGTAAGCTGTGGCGCTCGGAGCACGTGTTCGTGACGATCACCAAATTTCCTTTGACCGCAGATCCCACCTAGTTTCGCCACTATACCCTTCTCGCTATGCTCTCGCGGGAAATAATCAATCTCCAGGCAAGTTCTGTGATTAATCTCTCCTCTCCACCCATTGAACCTTTGTCCAGGTTGGACAGGCAAGTGGCATCCGACGGTGACATCACAATTCAAATCTGAAGATTGCGAACCAAATGCAGGCCGGAAACCAGGTCGGAGAGAGTTTTTGGCAGGATGTGCTGGCGGAACATGGACTTGATCAGGCTGGCGTGAGCTCGCTATGCTTTCTGGTCGTATCGCAGACTGACTCGGAAGTGTATATGTCACCCAGGTTTACAAAGGTTCCGATCCAGTACAACTTCAGCGGGTGCAGTCCACCACCACGGCTGTTTTGTTCCTCGTCTAAATTCATCTTTGCACTTGGTCAGATTGGTGTCTATTTCGCAGAAGTTAACGTCGGGTCGCAACCCAAATATGTCCCCCGATCTCTCCAGATTGACCTCGAGGCTGGTGTTTGCGAAAGGGTATGGGGTGCAGTTTCCGTGTGTTCTCCGTTGATATTGTTTCAGGTCCGTAGTGGTCCAATGGGTGCTCTATTTAGCCCGGATACGTATCTACACGGAGAGAGTGGAGCTGGCAACAATTGGGCAAAGGGATGTATGTGCGATTTCAAATTTCGATTGTCGGTCTTCCGTTAATCTTTGTCCGATAGTTTATACCGAAGGTAATGCGGCATCCATTGGAAAGAATTCCTCACGTATGGTTTTTACAGGAGCTGAACTGATCGACCCCATCTTGGTATCGTCTTTCTTTCATAAATTTTCCTCCTCCCTCACGGTCCATCACTAGGATGTTTTAAGAAAGCAGGCCGAACAGTGCGAAGTTTTACAGGGCTTCCAGATCATCCATAGTATTGGTGGCGGTACTGGCTCAGGCCTGGGGTGTCTTCTGTTGTCAAAAATGCGAGAAGTAAGTAGCCTTTTGTCGGCAAGGCCGTATGTTTGAGCCTGCTTCGTAGGAATTTCCTGACCGCATGCTTGCGACGTTTTCTATTCTGCCTTCCCCCAAAGCGAGTTCAACTTTTATCATCGCCACGATGTTCTGTTCTGTTTACTCTGTGTATACAGGTTTCTGAGACGGTGGTCGAAGTCAGTGGGATTCATTCATTCTTTGTGTCTCTAAACTAACCTCTCGCAGCCCTATAATGCAATGCTTTCCATACATCAGCTTGTGGACAACGGCGATTTAACCATCTGTATTGACAACGAAGCCCTGTATGCCGGTCCAGTCTGCATCCCCGGTAACTGACGCTTCTTTAGATACGACATCAGCATGCGGGCACTGAAAGTTAAAAGCCCAAACTTTACTGACCTCAACGGAGTAGATGTTGTCCATTTTTTAGAGGAAATCGTGCTTACCATTCATTCCTTTAGCTCATTTCGAAAGTTATGTGTGGTGTTAGCACTAGCCTTCGATTCCCTGGTCAACTGAATGGGTTTGCCGCATCGCTCTGCATGTCAGCTGTTTCTGACGGCTTAACTGAAGTGATCTCCGGAAACTGGGAATGAATCTCATTCCTTTTCCTCGAGTAAGAGGGTGCCCACTGCTCGTGCTAGATGCTCCCACTGATGGGTCTGTCCAGCTGCATTTCCTCATGCCAAGTTACGCACCGATTTACGACACCAAGGCTCAATCATTCCAGGGAACCTCCGTTCCCGAGCTGGTTCAAGCGTAGATGACCCACTTGTATCAATTGAAGCTACGATAACAATTCATCTTCCAGGCTTTTCGATCGCAAAAACCTGCTCGTTGCTTGCGATCCTCGCTATGGGTAGGGCCGCACACACAGAGAACCCGTGTTAGCTTACTGGACTTGTTTTCATAGTCGTTATCTTACGGCCGCGACCATATTCAGAGGCAATATCGCATCCCGAGAGGTGAGGCTCTCCTGATCCAGCTCATGTGGACCTACTAATAATATGTGCAGGCTGAAGTATGTCGTAGATCGTCGCAGTCCCATACATAAAATATTGACCTTCACCATCCAGGTTGCCGTCCGTGATTTACAGGCACGCAATTCGAATCAATTCGTAGAGTATGCTACAATCAAATGCATCTGGGGTAGCCGCTGACTGAAAATGCGTAGATGGATTCCGGACAACGTGTCTGTCACCCTCGTCTCTGTCCCACCAGTAGGCCAGAAGCAGGCGAGTAACTGATCAGCGGGCTTTCCACATTGTAGTATAACGTGTCGCGCACACAGGCTGCCGTGGCCCTCTCGAATTCGACCTCGATCCAGGAACTGTTCCAGAGAACTCATGAATCGGTGAGAATAAGCGATGAGCATACTCGCTTCCTTATTTATCTGCCCTCAGTTCGCTGCCATGTACAAGAGGCGGGCGTTCCTGCATTGGTGATTTCACGTGTTCAGCCGTTGTGATAGGTTTTCAACTCGGACGATAGGTATACTGGCGAGGGGATGGATATAATGGAATTCTCAGAGGCCGAGAGTAACTCTCAGGATCTGATGTACGTTTCGATATTCAAGTTTCAACAATTGCTAACGATATGCTTTATTAGTGCCGAGTATCAGCAGGCAGGATGCCTTTGCTTCTCGGGTTGTATTATTCTGACTGCTCTGTCTTCAGTATCAAGAGGCGCGCGCTGGAGACGAGGACGAAGATTACGAAGAGGAGGAGGAAGTGCAGGCGTACTCAGATAATTGAGGCCCATTCACAATGTACGACTTTTCATCCCTTGCAACTAATTGCATCGGACACGCGATCCCGATTTCCATGCTGTGTTTTTGTGCATGATTCGGAAACTGTATTGCGGCAACCTTGAGCACCTACATTCCGCAGTGGGCACAGGTATGTACTGGGGTACTGGCTGATCCTCGCCCGCTGCTTTACAATCATCCCTTGGGATCTTACTCTTTCAGGCTTCCATCGGAGAGGTTAAGGCTCTCGAAGCATGCTGTTTTGGCCGTCCAAGCCTTGCTTTCCCGAGTTTTTGGTGTGAGCTGAAACTCTGTGGTCGGACGCTGGATAGCCTGGCCCCACGCCATCAACGGAGATCAATCGTCTTTCTTTCTGTCCACAACATAATCCAATCCCATATCTGTGTCTATGGACACACCAGACGTGCTCGAAGCCAAGGGCTTCCGAGGAGAGACGCCAAGACCACCAGTTTTCACCACCAAACTTGAAGAACGGGAGTTCCTCAAGTTTAGGCTGGCGGAGCTCTTGGACCTTTACCACCACAAAGGTAGGGTGCCACTGGTCCACAGTGGTTCCCGGCGCCCCAGCTTGAAAACCTGGAGTTGCTTATCTCGCACAGAGATACTCGGACATGAGTAAAAACCAAGTAGAATCTACATACCTGTAGTGCTCCGGTCGCCGACAGCGATGACAGCGAAAACGTACGAACTTTCGCGATCCTCTGATCATCCGATCATCCGTCCTCAGAACGCGGAATTCGAAGCCCATACACGTGGTACATCCTTTTGTCTCCACTCACATCGACGGTGCTGCCGTCGCAGCTGCTCCCTCTCCGCCATCGTACCACCCATTGCCACCTCAGCCGCAAGCTGCCCTCCACTCATGTGACTTCAATTCTTTGTGCCATGACCGTTTTGTTCGCCGCCTTTAACAAATCAATGTGCTTTGTGCAGTCCCTTTATTGAATCCCTCTTTGACTCGACATGTATAGGCCCCTTATTCATTTTGCCCTCGCGGACAAAGCCCTTTCCTTTCTATTGTTCTGACAAAGGCACCCGTTTAACGGCGGCTGGGTATAAATTCGGGGAAGGTACGCCTGCCGCACTATCTCCAAACTGTCCGACCACATCGACACTGACTCGCGCCCCGGCAAGCGCAAGGCACCTCCTCCTGCTGAAGACGGCGAGAACAACACATCCAAACGAGTCCGCTCTGCATCAGTTGAACCTCCACCGCCCAACTTCCCTACCACCGATCTCCCACCCAGGCCTCCCACTCCACCCCCACCCCCCAAACCCCCGCTCCACTTCCGCAAGAAGACAACCATGGACACCGGCACTGACAATTTGGGTAATTCTACCGCCGGCAGTGAGTCCTCCCACCGCCAACAGATGTTTTTTTGGCTCATTTTCTTTAAGTGCGTGCTGAAGGTGGCGTAATTCAAATGACGAACGGACAACAATACACGGCCCCTCCCGCTAACATCGGATTTGTGCGTCCACAGTGTGTGGAGTCCCCATGGCGCAACACCACTGACCGCAACCGTGCGGACTGGGGCGCCCAGGACGGTCCCAAGGGTTGGATACGGCTGTACCGTGCCAAGTATGTTCCCAATGCACGGGACTCCATCCTGAAACTCCTTTTCGTTATCCCACGCCTCGTCGACGCTCCCAAAGTTGTCATCAGTCCCCCCACGGCTCGCGAGGAGCTAGATGAGCGCCTTCCTGCACCCTGGAACTTCCTCATCTCGTCCATCCCTGAAGCCTCGCTCAAGACCCTCACCGACCAGTGTGTGTGGTCCACGCCGACAATAACATTCCTCGTCTTCACCTTCGACATGCCCATCCCTCGCTACATCATGACCCTCCAGAACTTCACCTGTGTCGACAGCATCGAGTCGAACAAGTTCATCGCCCGCACCATCAAGGAGAAGCTGATTGGGTACAAGGAAGCTACCGAGTTCGTCGTGAAGCACTCCTCCGAGGCTGACCGAAAGCATGCGGAGGCCATGATCGAATCGATTGATGTCCGTAGCCAGGAGATCGCCATCGCCGGCGGCCAGACCGACATCATCTGGAACGTCTATTGCTCCCCACCGAACTCCCTCGGCTTCTTTCGCTTCCTCGAGTGGTGCACAGCAGCTCGCTCCTACACCTTCGACACTGCCCGTTTCGGCACAGGTGTCCCACGTATGGGCCGCGAACAGCTTTTCTGTGTGGGATGCAAATCTTACGACCACCCCACTGGCCTTTGCCCTCTTCCCAGCGTCCCGGGCTGGTTCGGACCCACCATCAAATCTGTCTCATCCGAGGACAAGACCCTCGTAGCCGGCGATGAGCGCAATGAGCGTAACTCCGGTAAGAAGGCGACGAAAGGTAACCGTCCAGGTGGGAAGTACGGCAACAAGAACGAGCCCAAAGGCGGGAAAGGTAACCGCGGCCCCCGCTATAGGAACTAGAGGTCTTAATACATACACTTGAAGTCTACATTTTGCAATATATGTTCTCCATCCTCCGATACCTTTGAGACGCCGCCAAATTACTTCGGAATGAATCTAAAAATACCCAATGACATCATGCTGTCAAGAAAAGACGCTCTTCACCGTACATCTCACCAAGGTAGTACATCATCGAGTGGAATGGTTTGTCGCTACACCGTACATGGCCAAAACTGTGATAATTAACGTCAAAACACTCCTGATTTTCTCAAAAAACTTTTATATTGAGTTATCTGATACAAGCGAGCCATTTACATGTTGCCGGTAGGGATCGGTAACACCTCGAGCAGAAATGTGAGAGGGTAAGTGAGAAGCTCAGCGTCAAGGGAGCCCCATATTTACTGACCTTGCTTCGGCGGGGGACAGGAAAGGCTCTGGGCGTGCTAAACTGAAGACCACGGCGGCTGTTCGTGGCCGGAAGTGCCGTGCCGAGAGGCTGAAGTTGGGGAGGGGAAGTGAGCTGCGCCTGCAATGGTATCCCGGCAGACACGGTTTTGACCCTCCTTGACATATTCCCCCGTTGCAGGTATGGGTATATCTCACGTTTCCGATGAGTGTGGTTGTGCTCCGGAAAAGGTAGAACTAACCGCTAACACTAACAATAACACCCTACACCCCCAACCTGTTCCGCTGGTGATCCGCGGCAACAGGGATGCCTCAGCTGGAGGGGGGTACGGGTCCGTCGCCGCTCAGCCCCCCGAGGAAGGCCCACGGCATGGCGACGGTCGATTTTCGACAGCTAGCAATAGCCAAGAGGATCCTCGTTGTGAAAACAATGAGGATGGCGTTCAGCCAAGAGTGCAGATAACACCACCCGCATATCAGCGGGTACCTACTGAGCCGCACAGGTTCATCTTGCGTCCAGCGAGAGCCGCTGATGAGGCAGAGATCGGAGAATTCCACCTCCGTATGGACAATCCATTTGACCAGCCAATTAATAGCCGACGAGATCACACACCAGATCCCCCGCTAAACGGAAACGGTCCTCAGCCGAGGTCACAACGTGCGAGAAGACAATTGAACCGGCAGAATATGCAGAGAAGGAAAAAACCGAAATTCACCAAACGCACCAAAGGGTACATAAAAATATCTACCTTGAATATGCGTGGACGTTTTCATCGTGGGGAAGACAAATGGATTCACATCAATCAAATTGTGAGAGACAGAAAAATTGGAATATTGGCCCTACAAGAGACGCACCTATCACCCAACGACGTTGAAGACATTCATAAGGTTTTTGAAAAAAGACTTCAGATCTATGCAACAATTGATCCTGCTAGCCCGCAATCCAAAGGAGTTGCAATAGTAATCAATAAAGAGATATCCAATATAATAGGAATCAAGACACATGAGCTAATACCTGGGAGGGCTTTGCATCTCACCATCCCGTGGCATGCAGAAGCGGAACTGACAGTTCTGGCTGTATATGCACCTAACGATGCGGAAGAAAATGCACGCTTCCTAGACCTGTTGGAAGTCAAAACTCGTAACCTTCGAAAACCTGATATCGTACTCGGTGACTTCAACATGGTGGAGGATGGAATCGACCGACTCCCTCACCATAAAGACCCAAATGTGGTTGTAGAAGCAATGCGCAAACTAAAATCAAAGCATAACCTCCGAGATGGATGGAGATCCACGTTCCCAGATGAAAAAGGATATACCTTCCTCCAAAGCGCCACAAACTCACAATCAAGAATAGACAGGGTTCTGGTTACAGAAAAAGTACTGAAAAACTCGTCAGACTGGAAAATTGAATCTCCGGGCATACATACCGACCACCAACTTCTGTCCATGAAATATTCTGACCCGAAAATGCCCTTCATAGGCAAAGGTCGCTGGGTGCTCCCGCTACACCTTCTCAAAGACAAGAAAGCCATGGACAAAGTCTATGCTCTCGGTAAGGAGATGGAGGCACGTCTCGAAAACGCGAAGGATCATCGCTCGGATGAAGAGAACCCACAAACCATCTTTAAAAAATTCAAGGACGAAATCATAACAGTTTTCAGACAGCGTGCAAAGATCCTCGTCCCTAATATGGACCGTGAAATCAATAACATGAAAAAGGAGCTAAAGAACACACTCAATACCTCGTTGATTGGTGAGGAAGAACGCCGGACAGAAGCAGCCGCGCTACAGGAAAAAATTGATGCTGCGGAGAGAATAAGGCACATGAAGATTCGTGATAACACAGCAGCCAGAAATCGGCTAGAGGGTGAATCGACGGCCACAAAATACTGGACTCAAATGAACAAAGAGAGAAAGCCGAGAGACACCACTACATGCCTCCAAGTTCCGGGATCTGACCCCCCAATTTATGAGAGACGATCTGACAAGATGGCTGAACTAGCCAGGGACTTCCATAATAACCTGCAAACTGAAACGATTGCCGATCCTGACGAACAGGAAGAAGCTGCAAACGTGTCTTTTGAAAATATTGAGAAACTCACGCAACCCAATAAAGCAAAACTGTCTCAATACCTGACACGAGCCGATGTAGCCAGAGTGCTCCAGAGGTTACCTAACGGTAAAGCACCTGGGATTGATGGCCTAGTCCATGAACTGTGGAAAATAATCAACCAGAACTTCGAAAGGACAAAAAGACAGACAACTCATCAATGGATATAGCGAGAATCCTTACTTCAGTCTACAATGATGTAGAAAAGCATGGAGTACACCCCGACACCTGTTTCGCAGAAGGATGGATGTCCTTGATACACAAGAAAAATGACAAAAGAAATATCTCCAACTACCGTCCAATCACCCTGCTGAACACGGATTACAAGATTTTCACCAAGGCACTGTCAATTAAATTAGCTGAAACAGTTCCCTCTATAATCCATAAAGACCAAGCGGGATTCATTCCGGGCCGCAGCATTTTCGACCAAATTAAACTAATCGAGACAATTATCAACTTTGCTGAACAGGAATCAGAAGGTGGTGCTGTAGTAGCACTGGACCAAGAAAAGGCTTACGATAAAATTATACACAAGTATTTGTGGCGAACCATGGAAGAGGCTAACTTCCCGAACCACTTCATCAACACGATCAAGTCCCTGTATGAACACGCTTACACATCAGTTTGCATCAACGGCGAGAAGAGTTCACGCTACCGTGTGACGAGAGGGGTGCGACAGGGAGACCCAATTTCATGTCTCCTGTTCAATCTTGCAATTGAACCCCTCGCCCAAATGATACGCTCCTCAGAACTAAAGGGTTTTAAATGCCCCGGGCGACCAGGACAAACAGAACGAATAATTGCCGCACTTTTTGCTGATGATACAACTATCTGCCTTTCCGAAGAAGATAATTTTGAAGATCTGGAGAAGATTCTTGCAATCTGGTGTAGAGCATCAGGAGCTAAGTTCAATGAAGGGAAGACACAAATCATACCAATCGGCCCGAAGGGTTACCGTAACCGTGTAATACTCCAACGTCGCCTCAGCCCCGACCACCCAGAACTCCCACAACATATAAAAATCACTCCAGACGGCGTAGCAGTGCGCATCCTTGGAAGCTGGCAGGGAAATGAGACAAAACAGGCGGCAATATGGGCACCCACCATAGAGAAGGTAGAGAAGAGCCTAGCGCAATGGGACAAATCCCACCCTACAATCGAAGGTCGTAAGAAGATTGTCCAGATGACGGTCGGGGGAATGACTCAGTACCTGACAATGGTACAGGGAATGCCCAAAGAAACCGAGGAATACCTCGACAAGAGGATTAGAAAATTTGTTTGGGAAGGGCGAGAAGTGGCCCCGATCAATAATGATATATTATACCTGCCAGTTGAGGAAGGGGGGAAGAACCTGCTCTCCATCAAAGACAGAAACAGTGCAATAGATATTAGAACCCTGCAGGGATACCTCACGAAAGGGGAAGACCGAGCAAAATGGTGTAACCTCGCAGATCGGAGTTTCCGAAAAGATGTTCCTGAGAAACCGGTAGTCAGAAAAAGCACGAGAGTTAACCCGTTCGTCCAAACGTGGGCACCCCTGCAGAAAAAATTACCGAAACCTCTAAAGAAGATGTGGAAAATCGCGTCAAGGTTCCATCTTAGATTTGATGCACTCGCCTTAGCAAAAAACATAAAGGAGGAACTCCCAGTTTGGTTCCACATAGGCGGTAAGGTTGACCTGGCCCGACATAACAATACGAACTGTGCCAAATGCCTAAGTACAAACCACCGTGTCAAAACAGTTGGACACATATCTTCGATAATTCAAAGGAATTATGCCCGCCACAATAGAAGAAGAAATTGTGCCTGCCCCTCATGCAAGGAAGACCGGCGGATGGGCTGCGACGCCCCCTATAAATGTCAGGAAGAAGCACTTAAGATTCTTGACTGCCTAAACGACAAATGGGACCCGAGACAAAACACACACCAGTTGAATGCAGACCTCTCGAAGGAAGAACTCCTGGTAAATTCCGAAGCAATAATCAATAAGGACGAGGTCATTTTTGACCCCAAGATTACTCTATGCAGTGTTGAAGATGGATATAGAATCTTCTGCGAACAGAGCGGGGACTCACCTGCGAACCAGATGCTTCCGGAAGACGACGAGGAAGGACATTCAGTCGAAACAGCTTTTATTGGCAACGCCCACATGATAGATGAGGATGGACAACACTGCTCAGCTGGAGCACTCTGGTATGGCCTGGAAGATCCCCGCAATAAGGCTGTCCGCATAGAGAAAGAAATGGCCTCAAAGGAAGCAGGCGAGGCTGCTGCAATCCTCTATGCTGTTCAAAACACCCCGCGAGAAGTCTCGATACATTTTAAAATTAAATCCGGACGGATCCTGCGTACCTTAACTAAAGACCTCGAAAAATGCGAGGACAAGGGATGGATAGATATCCGCGATAGCACCCTACTGAAAGCAATTGCGGCCGCACTCCGAGGTAAAGGCACCCGATGCACCCTACAAGAAGTTGAACTAGCAACCAGCATTCCGATGAAAGAAGCAGATAAACTTGCTGAGAGTGGGCTCCACGACGAAGCTACATCCGATCTGAGGACAGAAATTCCGGTTGCACACGATCTCCAGGGCGTCAAACTGCGCACTGGAACACAGTCATCCTTCTATAAAGCAATCAAAGTGTCTAAGCCGAAACCAGAACGCACAAAAACAAGGATCATGCTCGATATCACTCGATACGCAGCAGCAGACCTGTCGGGGAAGACCCCGACGGATAGCCAGATATGGATGTCAATTCGGCACCCGGACATCTCGCGGAGTACAAGGGACTTTATGTGGAGGTGCCTACACCAGGCATATAAAATCGGCAGCTACTGGAGAAATATACCGACGTACGAGCACTGGGCAACGTGCCAACACTGTGGAGTCGATGAAACGATGGAGCATGCACTGCTTGAATGCAATGTGCCGGGCCAAGCCATCCTCTGGAGTCTAGCAAGAGAGCTATGGGAGATGAAGGGCTACCAGTGGCCTGAGATGAGTTATGGACAAATCTTTGCATGTGGCCTCGCGGACGTCAGAAATGCGGCAGGGAAGAAAGATGCAGGTGCAAACCGGCTATTCCGGATCCTGATCTCCGAGACAGCACACCAGATCTGGCATCTCCGCTGCACACGCGTCATCACATGGGGAAATGATCCGTTGCACTTCCTCTCGGAAGCTGAGCTCCACAACAAGTGGCTTCACCGTATAAATTCTCGCTTGAAGATCGACATGCTTCTCACGGATACCAAGAAATATGGAAACCGTGCCTTAAACAAAAAGGAAGTCATTAATACATGGAAAGGGGTACTAGACAAGCCTCTAAATCTGTCTGACATAGGGATCGGGCAGTCTGGTTTTTTAGTGGGTATCCCTCCTCTCCGTCCTCCGGGACGGAACCGGTAGCTTGCTGCTGGGGAGGAGGGGAGTCCTCACACTGTCATACACTGGCGTACTTAACGTATTTTTCCAGGTGGCTTTTTGTTGTTTTCTTTTGAGGGCTTGCCCTCAAAAAGAAGCGTGCGGAGAGGGCTGATGTTATCAGTTGCTCGAAGCATCCATTAAATTGGAACGCTCCACTAAAAAAAAAAAAAAAAAAAAAAAAGTTTAGGCTGGCACAAGCCATCCGGATATTCGGTAAGTCCTTTCTGGGATGCTTAGCCGGCCTCATAAGTCCTCTCAGGCAAACATGGTTACGATGAGGGTGTCGCAGGACATATCACAGTCAGAGTGCGTTTCTGTTGTATGCAAATTCGGTATATCCTTCGTGATCCACAAATAGGACCCCATCCGCACGGACTGTTTCTGGGTGCGTTTCTGTTGTATGCAAATTCGGTATATCCTTCGTGATCCACAAATAGGACCCCATCCGCACGGACTGTTTCTGGGTTGTGGAGCTTTCTTTTGAGCACGAAGGTGTTGAGTTAGATTTCTTACAAAGGACCACGCTCTCTATACGCAGTATAACGGCATCGTTCTCGATGAGGTCGAAGGCAAGGCTATAACCGAAGCTCTGGGAAAGAAAAAGGTTCGCGATGCTTTTTGTCGCCCGCTTGGTTCAAAATCAGTTGACAGGTTTAACCAGGCTACAATCCTCCAGGTAAAAGATATTTAATTGAGGAACGTTGTGCTTCCGTCAGTTGTGACATCCAGCATCGAAGCGACGATCCATTTTTACACTGCCCTCGAGCGTGCTTGTCAGGTCCAGCTACTCGCCGATGCTGCCGCGGCGGGTATCGGAGCAGAGATGATCAAAATCAACCCTGAGCAAGCGGCCGAGACGGGAAAACTTGGTGGTTCACAAGAAGTTGGGTGGTTCAGTGGGTGCATGGAGTTCATGGTCTTAGAGAACGAAGAAGGCGCCAAATTCCAGGGCACGGTGTAGGCGCTAAATCAATCATCACACTAACAGTTGCAGTCTCCCCGTCAACAGAGCAGTGAGCCTCGGTTATCGTCTTGCCTATCGTTAAAAAAATCTACTTCCGGAGACCAAGTTAGCTTGACGGTCTCTCCAAAATTCATATCAGCTTTTGGTTGGTTTTTCTAACTCAATCTCCGGCAGTGGACTCTTTTCAGAGATCATACATCATGATTAAATCAGACGGCGATCTCGCACAAACATCACCTTCCTCTCCCCTGCCATCCACCGCAGATGGTTTGATCGCCTCGCCACCTTCAATTTGTTCGATAATTGTCATGCCCGCGTATCTCGCTGTTCCACGAGCTGCGCTCTTCACAGCTTCCCCACAGCGGGCGGTCTCAACCAAAAAAAAATTCTTGCACGGTGCTTTCAGCGATCATAGCCACTGGAATGACGACTGAATGGAGCGCTTTCTGTTCTTGGAGTATCCCCACCGCCGCGACTAGGGTTTTAGATTTCAGGAAAATCGAAGCATGACTACCGGAGGCTTCCCAAATTTCGCTGAAACTCTAATATGCGCGGGTGTATTGGAGGTGCTTTCATCTCTTTGGAAGACTTATCCACCACGATTCCGATAAAGGATCATGACGATGCCAATTCATTCCTGATCGTTCACTATGTTCTGTGTTCGAACTTGATGTGATATGTACACAAATCCATCTCCGCCCGTGATTTTTTCCCCCGCCAAGTTCTGACCCGTCCGTCACCTCTGGACTTTTTCAGCATATCATGAGCGTTCAATGAGGTTCGGCGTCCTCCAATTATGATTGATGTCTGGTCCAAGCTTATGCCCACGTTGGGATCTTCGCTGTCCACACTGGATTGATCTCAGCAATTTCTTGGACTTCCAAAAGGCGCCACGTCCTCAGGAGGTAAGATTTGGGTAAGATTGGCTTTTTTAATTGGAAAAATCTCCAGTCTCCGGTTTATTAGGGACTCTGAAATTCCCGACCAACGCGACCGTAACCGGGCTCGACGCGTCCCGCCAATAACCCTCGTTGCCACGTGATCGCTTCCTGCAGTCTGGACCCGAGTTGATGGTCGTCGCTTTCCCAGCCTGAAATTGAATTGACTTTGCTTCTGGACCATTTCTTCCTCCTCGATGAGCTGGCCTCTATTTCGTCGTCCATGTCCTTACACAAGTCGGAATTGAGGATAACCGTCGTGGAAGACCTTGAATGGCCTGCTCTTCAGGTTTTTCCGCCTGAACGCATGTACGCACCGTGTTGCTGATGCATATTCTCCCCAGGAATGCTCCATTTTGACTCCCCACTCTCTCTTTCCCCGCGATGTCACTCTTGACGAAGATTCAGTTCTCCGGTTGACACCGAACAGTGCCAGATCTGGCAAGTTTGCGTGGACAGAGTACGCTTTTCCACGGCATTCCTGGGTCGCTCTGACTTTCGTGTAGTAATAGGACATCCTCAACGAGCCATACATTCGGTTTCCCTCTTTCTCCTGCTTCCACCGTGTCCAAATTTCCCTCCGGAAACCAGAGTCCTCTCGAAAAGCACAAGCGGCGACTGAAGCGGTATAATGCCGCCGAATCGGTCCTCGCTCGACTTCCCGTTCCTTCATCACTTTCTCCGCACCAGCTGCGAGCCGAAGCCATTGACTTTGCGGCCTCTTTTGTGGCGGTACGCGTCAAGGATGCCCGGTTATGCCTCCGAGCTGCGCTGATCTCGGGGCGACGAGACACCACACGCTGGATGGCAGAACGCCGTCTCGTGGCTCTGGAGTCACTACAGGCCGAGTTGACATTGCCAGAGTTGGCGCAGGGTGGGGATGGCGACAACGACAAGCTCCGTCGGCGGGAAGCGAATCTTGTGCGCTTCTTGTCCGTGCGTAAGGGTGAGGGACTTGTTCCCGTTTTCACACGTTCTCGGGGACGTCGGCCTCTTATTCAGACGACCGGTGAACCTGAGCGTCGGTGCATGACGGTTGGTTCGCCGATGAAACTCCAGTCGGATGCTATGCCGGCCCCACCGACGGCAAAAAACGAGTGGCCCTGGGAAACCCGGGTACGAGCAGTCCTCCTGTATCCAAAGCCAAAACCGCCAGTCTCGCCGCTCAGGATCCTCACTCAGACTCCGACCTCAGCGACAATGTCGACGCCAACAAGTGGGAGCTTGAGTCCAATCGAGCCTGAGACGCCACTGACCGAGCCGGAAGACGAAGACGACGAAGATGACTACGAGGACTATCCTACCTTCAAGATGGACTCCGCGCTGTCATACCCGTCCGACTGGCACCCCCGCCATGTCCCCCGCGCCTCATCGTCATCGTCCTCGTCTTCGTCGTGGCTCCCGGCTCGTCCCAAGCCCGAGCCTGCGCATCCCCCACTACCGCCCCTCACGACCAACCTCTCCCCCGACGCCACGTATGCCTGGCTCTCTGACCCATCCACCTGGGCGTCTCCCTCTGGCTGGCACGGCGATGGCTGGGAAGTCGCCGCCACACCCACGTCCGCTTCCTCGACCGCGTCCCCCGCCACATCCTCCCCCGATTCTCCCACGACCCGCACACCCTCCCCCGTACACACACCCCGCATCCGCTCGCAGACTCTTCCTCCACCGCCCACGCATCGCTTCTGGACCCGTGAGCGCCACCGGCGCCTCCCATCCCTGCGACCCATCGCAGAGACCACCCGCGATGCCGCGGCATACGCGGTGCGGCCCCTTCCCCTACCGCCTCAAGCCCCGGAGCCTCTCCGGGCTCTCCCACCTCCGCCGACACCGCAGAAGAAGGGCCTGCACTTCTTTTCGGGGCTCGTCCGGCGCAAACACGACTCGTCTTCGTCTGACCTACAGGCGGAGGTCGAGCGCGAGGAACGGGAGAGGAACAAGCTGAGGAAGCGGGGCAGTGCTCGCAGTCTGCGCAGCTCTAATAGTTTCCGCAGTTTGCGAGATCAGTAGGCAATAGCATTTGCACAACGAGCCGGTAGCGCATTGACATTTTGGCATTTGGCATTTGGCAGGTATATTTATGACTTTTTGCATATCTTGTATTCCATATCCACGCATCTTTGGCTGTAATTCTACAAGCTGAGGAACGCTTGTCGTTCCTGCGAGTCTAAGCACTCCTCTTCTATTGGCAGCGTGAGAGTCTCGAATTTCTTGACTTCACACTCGCTTCCCACTAAAGTCCCGCCCTGCAGTCACTTTCCCTCTGCACTCCTTACCATGTCTACGGCAAGCCACATCGTTAATGGAGCCGTTTCATCGCCTCCTGTGATTCTTCGGAGGACCCTGAAAGGCGACCTCCCCTCGCGTGCCGCTGAAGGTACAGCGTCTTCCCTGCGAGGAACGATAGATTTTCAAGAGATCCGTTCGCGAGGCCCACCACCAGCGACTATAATGGGTCGACCGGGAGACATCTATTGGGATCTTACCCCACCCTTCCTAATATATGTGCGGGAAGCCACCTGTTGGAGCCCAAGCGATCTGCTGGTGAAACATCCCAATTTTGAAGAACGTTACCTTTGGATTTCGAACACCATGACGTACAAAGGGCTGGGGTGGTTTACTGCCCAGCATCTGCGAAATCAGAACATCGATCTCGTTCCCCGTCCATTGGATGGATATTCAAGAAAGATATTGGGAGGTTTTTTCGATGAGGTTGCAAACCCCAGATCGAATGGTAGTCCTGCCAGGGCTTCCAAGAGAGAACGGGAGTCAGAGTCGGACTCGGAGTCGATGGACTTGCCCATGAAATTACTCCGATTGGAACCACCCACACTGCTGTCGGAGATCCCTACCACCAGTGGGTTTCCTGCTTGCACAATTTATCGGGCTGACTTTGTCTGTTCCTCCCAGTAGACGCAATTGTTGCGTCATATCATGAATTAGGAAGGAGGTTGAGGACAGTTCAACCAGCCGGTTCGATTATTCTTTCTGGATTCATTTCCAGCTGCGCTGATGCCCTATCCCACCTAGTCCATGACGTCGTCTCTGAGAGGTTGCAACGCACTGCTCATGTAGTGAATGAAATGCAACAACTTCGGACGCAAAATCACGAACGTGAGGCCAGACTCCTAGTTTGTCTCTTTTCCTTGCTCAATCAGTAGCAATTCCAGTAATTCAGGATGCCGCTGTGAAAGTCAGGGATGTCGCCATGAAAGATAAGTTAATCGAAGACCTTAAGCAAACTTTGCAAAACCGTGGGTCCCCCCGCTACTTATCCCACTAATGCATATTTTTTCCTCGCCAGAGCAAGAACAAAATCGCCAAACTTTCATTGCCGCGACCACGAAGCTTCAGAGACTCAAGAACGATGGTGCGTTTCTTCTACCGACTCGGAGTTTAGGGCCGTTATATTTCCAACTCACGTAATTCTTCGTGCAGCTGCAGCAAACCGAGAAAAGCACGAGTTGATCGTCCAGACGGTGCAGGAAACATCGGAAAGCCGTACGTACCATCTCTTTTTGAAAGGAAGTCCCAGCTAAGAACGTACAAGTCCGCCGAACCCTGGACGAGAGAAATACAGAACATGAAACGCTCAAACTGTCCTGTGCGTTTCTCAGCAGCGATTGTTGCTGAATGCTTACTTTGTATTCAGTGCAGACTAGCGAAAGAGAAGCCGAAATTACCAGGAACGATTTGAATGCGCGGATAATTGCCATGCAAAGAAATTCTGAACAACTTGCTGCACAAGGTAAGAATGAGTTGATGTAGTACGGATAACCTCATTTTTCATTCGCCAGTGGCTGTTGAAACCCAACAGCTTAAAAAGGAGCTTGCGAAAGCAAAGGAGCAAGCCAAAACATCAGAAAAAGCATTGATTGGTCTGCAGAGCAATACGGTTGTTGCCTTTAATGGCTTAGCTGCTGCCCTGGCCACCTCAGGTTTACAGTTGCAACAATGATGGAATAACCAATTCCAAACGAGGTTGGATTCCGATTGTAAATTCCATAATATACCAAATATATCCATTATCTCGAGGTCAAACCAGTTGAAGTTAGTATCCTTGCGTTGTGTTCATCCATCGGAACAAAAACCCCGAAACACCGTCGACAAAGGCTGAACAAAAGTAATCAGCCTGAGCTCAGACAGAGAGGTGCAATGATGATTCAACTTTATACAATGGCGCAACTTTCCTATATTTACCCAAGAAGCTTTGCGAGCCTCAAATGTAGCATCTTCATCAACAAGTGAAAGCAATCTATGAGAAGAGCGTCCGTCACCTGCCGATCATCACAGACCTACTTTTCGTCCTTGGTTGTGCAGGCACCAGCAGGGCGACGGACGGCGAGGCCATTAATATTACCGTGCATATCAATTCAGAGCATAACTTGCCAGGAAATCAGCACCCATGCTTTGAATATTTCTTGGGTTCGTCGAGAAGTTGAAATCAGTGCCGGTATAAACAGTACCTGTAAGTCGTATCGAACCTTGATAGTTTTGGATGATGCTCGAAATGTTCACTGAGGTTGGATCACAGAAAATGGCTGTACATGTACGTGTAACGGGCAACGGTGAAAACTGTAATCCAAGGTACTTATAACGGGTGAGCGCAAGGTGAGCGATAAGTATGTGCATTGTGAGCACTAAGAAAAGATTCACAGTAGTGGATTGCAAGGATTAGATGATGTACAGGCTGAGGACAAGCTTCTCATATCTGCTACACAACTATAGATTATTCAGGCTTCCATGACTCCAGCACGCCAGTACTCTGCTGCTGACAAAGCTGTGTTGAACCGTGAGAAATACACATCAAAGATGAGTACTGTCTTGACCAACTATTCACAGGGTGTGACGCGTGATGCAAAATGTTCACAAAACTAAGTGTTCACTCGCCGGAAATCGCCATAAAAGGTAGGCCGGACCAGGGAAAAATGGAGTTTCACTCGATTCAGGCGATTTTTCGGCGTCCGTGACGCGCACGAGTGTCCAAAGTGTTCAGTTCATGGCCATCCGTGACGCGTGATGTGAGCACTCGGTCGAGACAGTACAGAACCAGTTTAGCCCTGGTCGAAGCGTCTGTCTACGAGAGACTAGAAGAGACGAATATCCATCACAAAAAGATCACACACACGGATTTATACAACTACGCAAGTATTTACCACAAGCACTCCACTAACTCCGAGTCTAACGACGTTTCATGTCCCCGACAAGTGAAAGATGTTCCTGCCATAGTGGCATCTGGGTTGGTTCTAGTCGCGTTGTTCCGCAACTGTTAGGAAACGAGGCAAAAATCGCTTTGGTAAAGCCCATCGAGCTGACTCTGAAATCGTTACTCTCATGAATCATGGCGATTGTTGAAATAGCCTGGGGTGTCATAAAAGGGAAAGCATATATGAAGCAAACAGCATCAACTAGTTTTCTTGTCGAGAGATCCAAAGGAAAGTGACATTCCATCTTGAACGAGGAATAAGCAGCTCGGGAACACAAGGCAAATTTAAAAACAAGGGGCTAATTGGGAGAGGTGCCGGAAAGAGCAATTGCAAACTGAGAATAATGAAATCTAAAGCGGCAAATTGATGCCACAAATCCTGCAAGCGAAATGCGGCGAATCAAGGAATGTCGACGACATCCTCATGAGTCATGGCGGTGAGAAGGAAAGGTGCTGACCGTGTGAATCTGGTGACGGAATGGCATCGCGCTCAAGTCCGCGCTCCTACACCCTCATTACAGCTGGAAAAATGGCTGCCATAAAAAGAGAAAGGGAGCCCGGAGACCCCGATTCGGAGTCGATTTCGAAGCGAGTCAAATTATTAACTTTGAAAACTCCCACAACGCTGGCGCAAATCCCAACTACTAGTGGGCCCTTTTTGTGTATGATTTATGGGCCTGAATGTCTGTTCCAGTTGACGCAATTTCCGTTGCATTGTAGGAGGTTCTAGCTGCGAGGCACTTGGATGACTTGAAGGTAGTTCAACCAGCTGGTTGCGCGAATGCTACGTATCCATGATTCCCAGTCCACAGCGCCGTCTCGCCTACGATAGAAAGCATTATTAAGGCAGGGATTGAAAATCCGAAATGACGAATGTAGGACAAGGTTTCCAGTTAAGAGAGTTTTTTTTCCTCGCTCAATCAATTACGGTTCCAGTAATTTAAGATTCCGCCGCCAAGGACAAGTTAATTCGAAACCTGGAGCAACAATTACAAGAGGGTGGGTCGTGCGGATAGGTATATATTCCATAACGCCGATGCTTTATTGCACTAGAGCAGGAGCAAATTCGCCAAAATGCCATTATGACGACCACGGAACTGCAGGGGTTGAAAGAAGACGGTGCGTTCTTTCGCTCGTGTTTAGAGCTATCATTTAGTGAATGCTTACTTCCTAAAAGCTCCCTCCAGTACAAATAAAGGAAAAAGAAGTGGAAGCTGTTAGGGCGGACTTGATTCACCTCAAAACCTATTTTAATCAATGTAAGAAGGACCGACCTGTCATGATGTTGGACGGTCTCATTAGCATCGCCCAATGATGGCCGAGAACGAACAGCTGCAAGGTCAGCTCTTGACGAGCAACACCGAGCTTTCGACCGCTCGGGCCCAAGCCATGAAATCCGAAAAAAACAATTAAATGATCTCCGTAGTACCATCTCCCGTGCGCTGAAGACCTCGGCGTCGGAAAGATAAGGTGTTGATAATTCATTAAGGTGTCGATAATTCATTTGTGTTCCAAAAATGCACCTTCTCTCGGGAATCCGTGTTCTCGCAGCCGCTTCTAGCAGTCGACCTGTATTTATAAGTATTTTAAACGCCACGTATACGGGGATCCAAATTTGTGTAACTATGACTCCTCGTTCATGGTCGCACTGATCAGCTGTTCCTTGTCCCCAGACCGTGGCACAATCCGATATCCAAAAGGTTTTGCAAGGCTGGACGTCTTCCCTCAACACAGAACTAGCGCGATTACAGATAACGCACCTGATCAATCCCGTTGTATATTCCACCCGTGGCTCTGTTTCTCGTCCCTGATCATTCAGGGATTTCCCAATTCTGTAGCAGGAGAGCGTCGAGGCTATTACGATCCATATTGAGTCTAAGGCCAGGAAGCGCCCGGGGCACATTCTGCACATGCCGCTCAGCAAGTTGGGGAACGAAAAGAAAGTGCGACTCAGCCTACCGTCTTCCGAACCCAAATGCGAGTTCGGGGTTCGCGTTGATATTTTGGCTCTGGTTGAAAGTTGTGTCGATGTACCTGTCGGGGTCGAACTTGAATGGGTTTGGATAATGCTAGAAGGCTCGTTGGCTACAGTTGCATTGGGTTATATACGCCTTACGAGAGGGTCGTGAAGCATTGCCCTGAAGAAATTCAACTGCGACAACCAGGTCACTGCATGCTGACGCACCAGATATTAGCTAGACACGTTGTACCTTGGCATATTATTCAGCCACAGGCCAGTTATAGACTATGTCTACCTTTAGGAATCCGGTATCCTCGATACTCGTCGGTTTCGGTGAGAAAGTGTCCCAACGCAATATTTACGGGCGGCTGCCAGCGAAGACTGACGATTTGTGTGAAAAAATCTCGCTTGAGCCACCACGATCCACCCACCACTCCCAGGCAATGCACATGATGTATGGCAACTGGTCACGATCGGAGAACCGGGGCAGTCGGTCACCGGGAACCACGCGGTCGACTTCTCTCCAGGCCTTTTCCTGGACCTCAGGGTGGAGTGTCATCGCCAGGAAAAATGTAAGCAGAGTGGATAACGTCTGCGGAGTATCACAAGAGGGTTGAACCTGCTGAAGGCGTTTACATACCGTGTCAGAACCGGCTGCATACGTGGTAGCTACTACGTCTTTGATAATCGTTTCACGCTCGTCTGCCCGACTTTTCTTCGGGGCTTCCCGAAACAAAGATTCAAGCTCGATAGTCATCAAAGAAGGTTCAGCACATCCGTCCTCCTAGACACATATTATTCAGCAAATTGAACCGCTAGAGAGCGAGTCTCTCTGACCAGCTTCTGCTTCACAGAGTCAAATGCATAGTTGAATAATCGACTTGACGCCCGGCGCCACTTGAGACCTTCGCGCTTGAATTTCGCACCTGGTATCCAGGCAGGTATGTATTTTACTGCGATTGAAAGTGCTTGTCAGTGCGGCCCGAGTGGTTCAGAGGAGGAGGACGTACACATGGGGAAATAATCGACCAGGAAAGTCCCAAAGTTTCCGCTTGACGAGATGCCAGCGAGTGCCTGGTCGGCAAGGGTCACGTATTCGTCACCCGCGTCCGCAACATGGATCCCGTAGCATATCTCCAAAACTATCGCAGCAGTTGTTCTAGGGTATTCATCCAGCCAAATAAAGAAATTGACGCGAGACGAGGACCTACCTTCGAATCATGTACTCCAGAGCATCGGGTGTCTGTGCGAGATTGCGAAGGAGGGTGTGGGTGTGTTTCCGCTGCAGGGGCTGGTATTTTTGAACCACGTTGCGTTGGAAGTGATGATGGAACATGGTCCGGTGTTGTTTATACCACGAATCATATTTCATTCCGGTGAACAAGAAGTGGAAACCCATCCTGATGTCCCATTAACCCACGTCATCGAAAGGAAAGAAAACTCCTCACACATCTTTCTGCATTACTCGGATGGGTCGCGAGGAGTAAATTGCACTTTTCTTTTCGAGGAGGTCCTGTGCGACTTCTGCAGAGTTGATTACGAGGATGGGATTTCTGAGAACGTTGAGGAAGATAAGATCGCCTGGGAAGGAAGTTTAACAGGGAAAGATTGTAGAGAGTTTCGTTACCGTAAGTCTTTCTCCATTCCGCGTAGGTAAGCCATTGGAACGCGTTGGGCATCTGCACTCCGCTCCACAGACCAAATACCGATACATTGGGACCCGGAGGAGTAGGATGGTCTCTGCGATATCGCAAGACTCCGAAGAAAATTGCCGTCGAAAGGACCGCCAGCCCCAGCCACCAGTGAAGCATGTTGGCCAGTTCCCCGGCATTTTTAAAGAGAAAGGATGTAGACATTTATTCGAAAATCGACAGATAAGTGCGGGTGTCTGAACATTATCACGGTGGTGGCTTTATCCCTCTTCTACATCACCCATATTTCCGGTGCCGAATCTATAGAAGTCTGCCGACCGTACTAAGGTGAGATTGATATCCACGGCCTAACAGATCCAGAGAGATGGCGCCAGGGAGAGATTGAGAGGGGGTGGCTCTGGA
Organism: Mycena crocata; assembly: GCA_029281795.1. Classification (NCBI taxonomy): domain Eukaryota; kingdom Fungi; phylum Basidiomycota; class Agaricomycetes; order Agaricales; family Mycenaceae; genus Mycena; species Mycena crocata. The sequence continues at coordinate 367,524 of JARJCP010000019.1, forward strand.
CCTCAAGCAGCAGATCTTGCCAGCGAGACACTGGTTCCATGGGAAGACTCTCTCGGAAGTAGACCATCTCATTACGGATGAGACTAATGAGGTTTGCTTGAACCAAATGAAGAAGCGCTTGATCCCAACGAGATCCAAACGAAACAGATCGGAAGGAACAAGGGAAGGAACAGAGTCCGAAAAAGCTCCCGATATGTGATGTTCCATGTTTTTTTTTGTTCTTTCTTTCACCGCCATTTCAGCTCGTCATCTGGATCTAGATCACTTCTCAGTAGCGTTTACTGTCCCTTCATTTGAATCTAGTAAAATGTGGGTTTTTCTTGTGAAAGAAAGAAAAATCGGTCGATCCGAATTTCGGATCAAAATGCCGAATTTCGGAGCTGCGGCTGTTGCGCAGCCATTCACAAATGTTTTTTTCAGGTTTTGCTCTTTTGTCCCCACAAACAATGCAAAGATGGGAATCTATCCACTCGGAAACCCAACCGACCTCCCGGAAAATCTACTGGCTGGCATCCGAGCTAGCATCGTTATGACATCGGACGATATTGCAGCTGACTTGGAGAGCTCCTCATGTTCGCCTTGCAAGAATCCTGTTGTCTAATCCTTTCGAACATCTGGATTGCTTTGATGGGTGTGGGGGCACGTTGCCAAGCGCCATCTATCCTTTGTTAATCTCCGCCAAATAAATACGTGCCACGCCAAAGCTGAGTGGCACTATTCCTCAAGGCCCACACCACTACACACTAATCAGAGCTACGACGGTGAACTCTCGTCTTACTATGCCACCGGCCTCGGCGTCCAGTGGCTCTGTTCCTCGCGTTCTTCATCGAGAATGGAAGGCAGTCAAACCCGTATGCTCAACACCAGTAGACTGTGGCACGCGCACACCTAACACGTTTCACATCAACAGCATCTCCCCAAATCGACCTCGCTTCCGACGTTCCAACTTGTTCCAAGGGACCGACCGAGATTTACCTGCCTCCTATGCGGGTTCGTCAACTTCTACAATATCCCGCTGTGCGTCTGGTGCGCCACTGAGGGACCAGAATCAGCTGTGTGGGATTTTGAAAGGACGATGCCTCGCACCCGGACAGCAAGCGCACCACCTAGGGTGTTCTGGTTCCCTAATGAACTATGCCGCAGATCGTCACAGGCTGTGGATACGAGAGCAATCACCGGGGACCGAACATCTACTGGCTCGGATGGTCTTTACGATATCCAGAAGTTGCCAAGCTTTGTCGAGCTATCGAGTCGGCGCCATGAACCTGAGGGCATAATGCCAGCAGTTTGCTTTTTATCTAGTGACATCTCCATGAGTGGTCCTGCGGATCGGCGTCGACAGTCCATGATGGCGCCGCTGCTCCATTCGCCTTCGGGCAGGCAACAAGCACACAAGCGCTCACATTCGCAGCCCAATGCGCTCCGCATCGGGCATTCCAGCCGCCCTTACTATTCTGCGATCCGCAAAGACACTTCATCTTACCTGCACTCGGACGCGCGGCCTCCGCGTGCTTCCCGCCTCTCTTCCCTGCCTCTTCCTCCGCCCGCCACCTTCCAGGCCGACGACTTCCGCCTCCCGATCTCCATCAGTGATGAAGAGGATGAAACCATTCCGCGGGGCACATTTGCGTTCGTTTCGCCCGTGGCAGGGCATCCTGACAGTGATGAGGCGCGGACGCCGCACCGCACGCTGTCGGCCCGCATCAGCCACACCCTCGCGTCGCCTGTCTCGGCGTTGCATTCAATGAGCCGAGAGGCAGAGATGCGTGCGGCGCTGGCTGCGATCGTGCAGGAGGCGCAGGGACAGGGGCACGAAGAGAGCGTTGTGACCGCTCGTCTGCGAAAACTGCGCCGTGGCTTGAGGGTTTTGGTCCGACGAGCAAGCACAAATTAATTGTCTATGCATGTATGTACAGTATCGATTAGGCTGCATTAATATGATACTCTGCTCTTCCAATGCCGCCGCATCAGGGCGCTTCGTCTAGTCAGTAACGTCGTGTTCAACACGGGTAGAGGGGCTGCCGGAGACGGATCCGGGAGAAATGCGTACGAATCCTCGAAGATGTCCTCCTGCGCGCCGTCCCTAAATTCGTAAAGGTCGGTGTAGATCGGAGGCGCGTACGTCCCCTCGAACATCTGTGGTCATTGCAATGAGTGGATGAATTGATTGCACAGTGTGAGAAACACGGCGCACGTTATTGCGTTCCTTTTGGAACCAGTACAATGGCTGCTTGGCGCCGTAGGTGCAATTCCCTGGAGTCGCGTGCCACTTTCCGTTGGCCGAGTCCGCGCCACAGCGCCGCGGAACCTTGGGGGCCGCCACAGGCACGGCGGATGTTGCGCCGGTCACATTGCATTTGAAGCCATTCATGTAGTCTGATGGTTGATGAATGAGATCCTGCAGCTAGCACGCGTGATAGTCCACTCACTCTGTTCTCCGCCGCTGTCAGGCTAGGATGGTGGGCAATCAGGATGTGAAAAGCTAGCGAACGCAATACATACGGAGTGGATCCAGAAGAACGCGCAGGTGCACCCGCCCGCGGGACAGGGAGGCATTCTCGCGGGGACCTGAAAGTCGGTGAAACGCGTCCACACGCAGGTCTGGTTCACGCTGAACACAGTAAAGTCCTCCGGCTGCACCTGGGTCGCGTCGTCGTTGTACGCGATGGCGAGAGCGCAGCCTGTGAGGTCGTCGAACCCCTTGGTGTGGTACGCGTCCGGGGCTGAGTTAGGGCATACGTCGTTAGGGTTCTCCGTGCGGATATCACCTCCCTCGGAGGATGCAAAGAAGGACGTCGCGCCCTTGTTGCACGCAATTTCAGTTGTTGCGGCCTGTCCTGCGGGGAGATCAAATATGTCGCCCTCGTTTGGTGGAAAATCGAGATGGCCGTGGAACCACCATTGGGAGAAAGTAAAGTCCATTAAAGGACTGACCTTGATTCATCAATCTTTGAGCTCTCTGTCAACGCATTAATAGAAGACTCAGAGGACGTACTGGACGGTTATCGTATGAAAATGTCTTGTCAGTAACATTAAATCCGTACATGCTGGGGTGCCAAAAGGCTAAAATTGCGTCAGTCTTTGGTATATTTATAGAATTTGGAAACTGCTCACCAGCATGCCCAGCAACAACTTGAATGTGGAAGCCAACCAGGGCTCCAAAGATAATTGGCGTGAAGAGGCGTGAAAAGGACATGAAGGAGAGAGTGGGACACGACCAGCGAAAGTTTTGATGTGCTTCATGTCGACCTGTCTGTTTTTATAGTCCCTCATTCCACAATGCCGAGAAAGAACAAAAACAAAATTGAACCTATTGTTGTCACGTGGCCGCATATGATTGACATATTTACCTTTGTTTGCGCAGTTCGACTTACTTCCATTGCCACCACGTAGTATGTACTCAGCTTCGGAAATTGTATTTACTTATGTATATTGTGTTTCCACCCGCCCTCCAGCAAGTGAAAGGCCGGAGAGTCAGCACAGATTCTGGAATGCAAAATTGATCAAAGTGACAACAAATATCAACAAACCAGCATGCTTCATCATCCCAACATCATCCAGTTTTCATCGGCGCTCATCTTGCGCTCATCATCGAATGTGTACATAGGTGGTCTTTTGAATTGCAAACACGCGCAGGTTTGGGACGGAATTCATGACACACGCTGTCGCCAAGTCAGTGGAATCCGAACATCACACCGATCTTTAGCACAAATCTCACGGCATATTGGAACAATATTGCTCTGCCGGCGTCCTCGGGATACTTGGCAGCCCAATAATTCCACTGGAAGAAGTCATCCAAAGTTGTCGTCAGCGCACTACAGGTCTACACCAACGCCCCCGTCGGCAATGTATGTAGAACGAATCCGACTTGAGTCGGGAAATGCTCGCTGCGCCGAGACGGCAATTTCCGGCCGACGACACTGCCACTTACCGCTTTTGGCCAGAAAGCCTGAGTCCGAAAGTAGTCGGTATTTCGGTACCGCCAGAACCACTGAGAAAAATGCCGCCGAATGGCACCACATGAAGCAGAACATCGCGAAATTGAACGATTTTGAAGCCATTCTTTGCAGAAAAGGCGTGTCAGCCACAGTGCTTCCTCGTTTGTTCCTGTTTGCTGCCTAGCTTCACCCCCAGCCAAGTCACGTGTGCCAAATTGAGAATTGCTTCGCTTCGCTCGCAATAATCCACGCGACTGATGTCTACGCTTCCTCGGGCAGCTTTCATCAGTTAGTTGTCAAGAACCTCCTTCTAATATTTCCAGTTTCTCACAACAGTTTCCCCCACCACTACGCCTCTCCTCCATGCCGGAAGATACGGAAGTTGAAGCCTCATCCACTTCACAGAAGCGCACGCCCCTCCCCAAACTCCAAGTCTTCATTCTCTTGTTCATCCAGTTCTCGGAGCCTGTCACTGGTAAGTGAAGAGACGAATGAGGTTTGTTTGCTCAACATTTCCATAGCTCTGGTTATCTACCCATTCATCATGCAGTTCGTGCGGGACACTGGTGTTACTGGCGGGGACGAGACCAAAACGGGGTACTTTGCGGGCATTATCGTACGATCCGTATACATCTCACCTCCTAATCCCACTCACCGCATCGCAGGAATCTGTGTTCTTCTTAGGTACAGTCTACTTCTTGCTGACTGGGACCTCTGCGTAATACACCTCTTAGCCGAGTGCTTGACTGTTGTATATTTCGGCCGGGCGTCGGACCGCTATGGACGCCGGCCAGTCCTGCTTTTTGGTCCTGTGGGGCTTGCGCTGTCCATGCTGGGCTTTGGGTTCTCGAAACGCTTCTGGTCTCTGGTCGTTTTCCGTTGCTTTCAGGGTGCATTCAATGGAAATATAGGCAAGTTGGACTTTTACTCAAAGGATCGGGCAGCTAACATCGAGTAGGCGTTTCGAAGAGCGTCATGGCAGAGGTACGTATTATAACCCGCTTCGAGATAGTTCGATCTAACTGCAAGACCAGATATCGGACTCCACGAACATCGCAGAAATTTACGCGCTGCTTCCGTTCATGTGGACTGTCGGTGTGACGATAGGGTTCGTTTTTTTTTCGAATATTTATATTCGATGAAGTTGTAAACTGAACGTTGGTAAAAGTCCTTTCATTGGCGGGACGCTTGCAAACCCAGCTGCCCGGTTTCCAGACACTGCAGGAAAGATCAACATTCTCCGTGAATTTCCTTACCTCCTGCCCTGCGCTACCGCTGGTGCATTAGCTTTCGGCGCGTTCGTGTTTGGGTTTTTCGGTTTGAAGGAGGTACTTATCGTCTTGACCCTGGTCTATTTTTCATTTGAGGTACCAACGGCGCATTGTCATAGACACTTCCCTCGGCCATTGCAAACCAAAAGAGGAAGAGCATCCAACGGGGCACCGAGACTGAACCTCTACTATCTGAAACCAGCGTTTCCTCCAGGGATCCCACCGCAGACCCAATCCCTCCCCTACGGGATCTCTTCATTCGGCCTGTGCTGATTTCACTGATGAATCACGGGTTCCTTTGTTTCTGCCAGATGTCCTACGACGTATGTATCGCCGTTGGTATTAAACCCATCTCAACAATTTTAACAGGTCCTGATTCCCTTGGTATACGCAACCCCGATCGCCATGGGTGGACTCGGTCTCAGGTGGGGAATTGCGCGCCTTTGATATAGCAGGCGGACTGAATGCTGTTCTAGTCCGCTGTACATCGGACGTATAATGGGTCTCTGCGGATTCCTAAACATCTTCACGCAGACGTTCCTTTCTGCAAAAGCTATCAGGCGATTTGGCCCACGCAGTATCTTCATCACCGCATTCTGCTGTCTTTCGATGTCTTTCCTCGCCTACCCGTTCCTAAACTTCTTCGCTCGCAGAGCAGGCAAGGTCGATGCGGCCGTTGTAATGGTTATAATTCTCCAATTGAGTTCCAGCTTCGTTATCTTCCCGACCTTCGGTACGTATATGTTCGAGGCCGATGTTCAAATTCCCAACCAACTAAAATATCCCGTTTTAGCTTGCACGCAGATATTCATTGTGGACTCCGCACCGACGCAGAACAGCCTTGGCGGTGTCAACGGGCTGGCACAGATGGTGTCTTCCATTCTCCGCAGTATCTCGCCCTCTTTCGCAGCCTCGTTGTTCTCGACCTCGGTCTCGCACCACCTTCTTGGCGGCAACTTCGTGTTCTTCGTCTTATGCGCAATATCACTCTGTGGAGTGCGGGCTTCGTTGATGCTTCCGAAGAGGTTGCGCTCAGATGGCGGTCCGTAGGTTGAAAAACACCGTATTTCTTTATTCACTTACATTTTCTTTGTAAACCTCACTTTGTTGTACCGTCGTCGTCTCTTTGACGAGGCTCGGCAAGATTGTAACATTTTTCAACAGCATGTCCGGTTCAAAGCATCGATAGCGATTATGGTATATAAATTAGTAGGTATGACCACCATGCGCAGATAAATAAGCCACGCCTCATTCTATAGAATCTCAACATAATCCAGAAAAAATGAAGGACATAATTTCATGCCCGGAAAGTCTTCTTGCGCTACGGATAGGTGTATCATCAGCAGTCAACAATGGGGCGAACACGGCGATTTGTTTCACTCACCCCACTATCAGGTGGGCCATGCTCCAGCTGAGCCTTCTTTTCTATGAGCTGCGTCCACTGTTTGCTCAATGCGTCCTTCATTTCCTTGTGCCGAGCATACAGCTCCATTTCCGACTGTTTAAGCTTCTGTTCCTGGAGTTCTACTTTCTCGCGGAATATATCTTTCATGGCGGCCTCCATCTTTGCTAGCTTAGCCTGGTGGATCACATGGTCTTCTCGTAGGCGCTCCGCTGGGCTGTGTTGTGGAATTGATCAGCACACGAATCGAATAATATAGCATTTGGCAGACGCACCTGATCTCCTCAAAGACCGAAGGGTCCTGCGCAACACCCATAGCCAGTAGCTTCTCCGTCCGCCAACCCTCATATAAAACATCATTCGTGTGCTCGCGTAGCTCCTCCATATTCGTTCGTACGAGCATCTGCCGAAGCTTGCCGAAGTCGCAGTGGGCGGGGTTATCGACCTCAACAACGCCCCATGGATAGGCGCGCCCGCGAACTACACGTCCATCGGCGGTACGGACGGCGCGAGTAGACCCGACAACCGCGAAAGGAATTGCGCGAGCTATCTCCTCTGATTCAGAAATGCTCTCCTCGTCTTCGTCCTCATATATTGGCGCCTGGAATATCTGAATGCCGTTAAATTCAAGATCCGAGAGGATCTTATGCACAAGTCAATATAAATTCGCCGGCGCTGTTTGAAGACCTACCCGCGCTTTAAAATCAACTATCTCCTCGTCGGTCATGGTATCTGCCTTGGCTATAACGGGAATCAAGTTGACCTTTTGGTGTAGTCGCCGCATGAACTCGATGTCAATTTGCTTTAATCTAATGTGGTCTGTCAACTATCAGGTAGCGGAGGAAATGGTGGGAGTCGCACGAGTGTCCGGTGGGTTGAATAAAATAGAGACATGCGTGAACGCGAGTGTCCACCATCCTCGCCCGTCGTACGCGATGCTCCTGCGATAGATACGCCTCAAACCGTTGCTCGATAGTTTCCATGATGGGATTCCAACTGGGGGTTGGTGAAATAGTAGTCAGAGATGGCCAGATTGCGAGTAAAAGTCACGCACCTTGCGGTATTATTGATAGAGTCACCGAATCCAGGTGTATCCACAACGGTGAGCCTGAGTCGGACGCCATTCTCCTCGATCTCTGTAAGCGGTGAGACATTTCTCTTCCCAACATTTACGGCTGAACAAACCAGCTTGAATGTTCTCGACAGCGACCGTCTTGGGCCTTTCCACGGCGGAGTGCAAGGGCTCTCGCGGCGCATAAATTGTGGAATCGAAGAGCGTATTTATCAGCGTCGACTTTCCCAAACCTGATTCGCCTGTAACGAGTAAACGTTGAACAAGTGGAAGGGTCATGAAGACTGAACACACCGACGACCATAACGGTGAGCTGAAACCCGTCCTTCACGCTTTTCCGTCGAACTTGGTTGGGGAGATTGGAAAAGCCAACATGTCCGGTAATCTTCTTCCGTACAATCGTAGGTCCTGCGGAGGCAGAAGAGGAGGATCCCTGGACGGTCATTTTTTTTGGCTTGAGAAGTGGACAGAAGTGGGCACTGGACAGCAAAGGGAGATGCGGTTAACGAGCACGTCGAGCTACATGATGCAAACAGCTTCGACGAGGTGCGTGGTGATCATCAAGCCCGGTTCTCTGATATCGGAAAACACGGTCCCGTGACATTTATGGAACGCGTCTATCTTCGAACGGAAAAGTGGACGCGAGGGGTACTTGACCAGTTTCGTGTCGTTTCTCACGACGGTGTTGTACCATCCAACCTCCGCCACGCCATGCAGGAGAGATGAGTATTAGTGAGACTGTGAGACAAACACCCGAGGATATCCAAATTGAGCAAGGATTCGATGTGATATTTAGGCAATTAGCTCCAAAATTACAACTCACAGTTGGTATTAGTATACATCTCTCAAGAAAAATTACTACGCTCCACGGAGCTGCGAGAAAACGAGCACTCCCCGGCGCTTAGTTGTCGGCAGGTGTTCACGCACCTGCTCTTGCGTGTATTCGCCGTCGACCAACATGACGATTCGGTCGAAGGAGGAAAATTGGCGGCCAGAGAGTAAAATGTCGAGCCCCGCCCAGTCTACAGACGCCTCGCGCGAACAGCATGAAATGACATGACAGAGCGCGACCGTAGCGGAGATTTGGTTGATCTTGATTGGGTACTGGTAAATAGGATTGATAGGACGTCGAAGGACGTAAACTGAACGTGCGGTGTCGGCTAGTTCCACGTAAAAGTGCACGACAAGTGGGTGCTGCTCAGATATCCTGAGCACTAGACAGTGGAGTCAGAAGTCTTCTGCAAGGCCGGAAAAACTGGACACACCTAGATCTCTGCACAATTGAAATCGTGGCGGTCCGATCTCTACCTGAGTAACACGCAGCTTGTGTAGAAATGCGAGTATCTGGGTGTTGGAATTCGCATCCAACAGCGTGAACGCCACGCTGTCCAAACTCCGCAGATCGTGGTGGTGAAACCAATCCAGAATTGTTCCGAGTGCAGGTATGGAAATGGAGAGATGGCGCAGGGAGGAAAAATTCCCTTCAATACGACCGCAGTCATATTGGATCCAAGTCACGTCCAAGAGAGCCAGCTTTTCCAAGCGGGAAAACGTCGAGATCAGGTGCGTGAGGTGGCTAAATGCGGGAAACTTGAATCCACTGATTTCTAACGACGTAAGGGACGTATACGAAGAAAACGATCCCGAAAACGTCTTGTCGCACAGGAGCACAGTCGTTCGGAGCCAAGGCCCAGCCGATGCGCGGAAAGCCAGCGAATGCACCCCGGAGCCAAACGTTTCGCAGCGTTCCAGAAATCGGCGCAGGCGAGATGCAGTTACTGAGATGTGTTGAAACAGATAGAAACGACTCCGCGGAAGCCAGGCCCGCGCGACGAAAGTGCAGCTGCGCAGTGAGCGGTGGTCGGAAACGAGGTTATCGATGATGATATCCACGATTTCGGGAGGAATCCGGGCAGGCGGAGGCATTTTTGCGAGGAGGATGCGGTGTTCAGGTTCTTTGTAAATCGTTGGGCCTTATATAGCTGGAAGGCTGTCGCGGATCGCTGACGAAGTTGAACGGCAAGTTGTGGCAAGTTCAACCGGACAGATCGGAGTCAATGATCCACGCGTTCCTGCCGAACATATAATTCCCACGCTGTCATGTTGAACCAGAAATATGACAATCCGATCCAGTGAAAGAAGCCGAACAATTTGTGTGGTAAGACCATTACACAGTCACCTCTCAGAACTGTGAGATCACTGTTCAATTTTTCTGCGCTCCACCAAAAGCGCAAAACTAAGTAATCAAATAAAAATACGCAACAATATTAAACAGTATGAACATGTACAGGGCCGTCCCCGTACTGCAGCGACTGGGAAGTCTGTCTGCACCCACTGCTATGCTTCACTGGTTTGACACACGCATGTGAACCGCACGCGCCGAATGTTCCGAATACCAACAAGTGTGAGTTGAGTTGAAACCGAGCAGCGAGCTGATTGATGAGTTCCATCGTAATTATTCCAGCGTGCCACAGTTACCCTCCAACCATAAATTGTGCCAGCCGTACTCAATTGATCCTCCGAGGAGCGAACCTTTCTCCAGGTCAGTAAACTAATTGGTGCCAAGGAATGCATAATTCATGCAAAAGTTTATGCAAGTTGAAACGGAGTCATTGCGGAGTCAGCCATGTTGGCTGAGTCGGCGCTTCAGTTGGTCCAGTGCTTGGGTAGAGTTTTAAACTGGAGGTAAGATTGATGGAGTCTCGCAACAGGTATTTTTAGTTGGTTGTTGTTTGCAAGTTGAACGTCCTGAAGGTGGCTTAAGCTTGCTTGTCTCGGTTTATTCGACTTTATTGATGCAGGCTACGATCATTTATTATAACAAATTGAAAGGCGAAGTATTTTATGAGCGTTGTCAGATAAATATCAAGACGACGCTGATAGATTCTTCTCGACTTTTCCAAATGACTCAGACACTCAGAAAAGAAAGCGAAATTGAGTCACATTCTATTGAGTCAATCGCTGATTGACAGTTGGGCGCCTAATTGTCTCCTTTGATCCCGTACCACCACCACATACCTATACCCACGGCGCGCTGCTCCCATGGAGGCTTGAGTTGCTGAGGCCAAAAGGTCTCCCCTTCTCAAGATTTTCATCTCTTCCCATGGAATCCAGCGAAGAGTTGCAACAGCTAGAGCTTACGGCCCTCAAGTCAATCTACGCCGAAGATTTTATAGAAACTCCACCACCCAAAGCCTGGAAGGTGCGTCGCAGCCCGTATGGACCGGAATTGAGCTCATTATTATCAGGGCGCTCCCCGACTACATGAATTCACGATACGCGTCCCACACCCAGACGCGGAGCACGCGAGTAAAATATGCTTTAATCTACATGTGATGTGTGTCCGCCGAAAGTTTCTTTGTGAACATCGCTGACCCGCTCATAGATTTCCGAAAACATATCCGGCGAAGGCGTCGCCCACATTCACGATACAGAAACCCGTAATCGGGATCAGCAACGACCAAACGACGACCCTCTTGCAGGCGATACAGAATGAGGCCAAGAACTGCCGTGGTGCAGAGGTTACCTTTCAGGTGCGTACTGCTGCTTCCCATTTTCAGCGAATCCTCATCAAAGACAGATCGTCACCTTTTGCCAAGATTGGCTACAGAGTCATGTTGTCCCGCCGATCGACATACCTGGCTCACTCGCGAACCAGATGACCCAGCGTGCACTGGAGGAGGAGCGTGTGCGAAAGCAGAAGGAGGCCGATGCCGCGGAACAGGAGACTGTGCGCGCGGCAAAGCTAGCCGAAGAGCTCGAGGCCGCTGTCAAGGCCGACGCTCAGAAACAGCAGCTCGCAAAAGAGCGCCAGTACAAAGCTCGCAAGCGTGCAAACTCCGAGGCAACAGAGGTTGCCGCCGGAGGCGACACACCCACCGAATCGTTCAGCGAACCGGTCCTTGTCGATGGCGTGGAGTTTCACGCCGTCAAGGTATTCCATCCTCAGCCCGAGCGACTCGGGACGTCCTACACCGCCGACCCCATATGTGACGATGTCAATGCATCGCTGCTGTTGCAGCTCTACGTCGTGACCTTCGTCTCGCATTATTATATTACCAGCCAAGGCCGCAAGAAGCTCAAACAGGTCGAGGCTGAGATCCGGCGGCTCATCGCCCTTTGCCATCCCAATCTCCTCCGCATTTTTGCTGTGAAGCTCACCTTCCCTCAAACCACTGGCTCCCCTCGGCTGGTTGTGCTCCACGAGGCGCACCTCGGCTCAACATTACGCGACGTCCTCGAGGATTGTGACGCCATCAAGGAGACGCGGGCCTCCGTGCGTGTTTCCATAATCTCCGCGATTCGCTCTCATTCGCTGCAGGAATATCTGGTACAGATCTTATCAGGTTTGAACATCATCCATGCGGCGGATCTCATCCATCGCGGTGCGTAACTTACCACCCTCGCAGTACTGTCCGCTCAAGATTTCTTAGGAATCGCTGCCGACTGCATCAGCATCCCTCTGCGGAATGATCGTTCAAAGACCAAGATGGTGAAGCTCACGAAGGCGGCATTCTACACACGGCTCCTTGATCTCCACCGGTCCAACCCATTCGGCCCTGGAATTTCTCTGGACCCTGACGAACCACGGATTTCTGACCAGTGGTAAGCTATTTTTTCTGATGTCTGAGATCGTACGTCTTCATTTATGGCGTAGGTTGTGCAAAGACGTCAAGAACGAGTCCTCCCTGCTCTATACGCGCCATCGCGACATCCACGCCGTCGGGATCGTCTTGATGCAGATGTTAATGGGGCTGGATGTAACTGAGCGATATCCTGATCCGTATGCAGCAATATCTGCATGTAAGAGATTCCTCAACGTGAGGTATTTGTTTTAATGACGGGCCATCAGCGAGCATGTCTCCAAACCTCCAGCAGCACGTCCTCAACATGCTTTTCCCCTCAAAAAGAAACCACCTCTCTTGTCTGTCACTCCTCGCCGACTTTGCGGAGGCACCCTTGAGCACAGGCGTCTCTGTTGCGAAAAGCCCGTCGGTTTCAACATTTGGTGAGAATCGGTTCAAATTTCGCATCTCAATTTAATTGTTTTTTAGATCTCAGGACGCCCATTCCGGGGAAATATGGCTCACCGGAAGTCGAGTTTTTCCGCATGCCACAGCGAGACCGTCAGGCTAGCCGCTGGAAGGAAGATTGGGAAGAACTTGAACTCCTGGTGCGTGACGTTCAACATCAATTTTCATCATGTTTTGATGCGTGAGTTGAAGGGTAAAGGCGCTTTCGGTTCAGTTGTGAAGGCACGGAACAAGATCGATTCGCGTATCTATGCAGGTGAGTCCACGGTAAGCTTTAGCCGTCCCTGAAATCTTCAACCTGGCCTCTTTCAGTCAAAAAGATCCGCCTCAGCACAAGGCAGAGTGACAACAAGATCTTCCGCGAAGTCAATGCCCTCAGCCGGCTTTCGCACCGATTCATTGTGCGCTATTTTACGACATGGGTGGAGACTGCCGAGGCGGCGTCTACCGCTGTCTCGGATGATTCCGGTGCTGATTCGGGGACTGAAGATGGTCTGACGTCCGTGCCCAGCGAGCGCCACTTCTCTTCGAGTGACCATATTACATTTGATCTGGCGGATTTAGATGATATAGGTTCAGGGTCGAGGTCATCATTTCCCAGTATCCACTTTTCGCGCTCGTCGTCACCCAGAACAGACGACGGGGACGGCGATGATGAGAGCGACAGCGATGGTGTGTTCGGGGAGATTTCGTCGCCGGTGCCTCCGCCCACGCCGCCCCCTCTTGTCTCACGCACTCTTTATATTCAAATGGTCTGTGTATGCAGGCGTTTACTCGATGTACTCCGGCTGACTGGTGCACAGGAATTTGTCGAACGCCAGACACTAAAGGAGGTAGGGTTAAACCGACTGTTGGTGCCACGTTGTACTGACCATTTCCAGAGAATCGACGAGGGGATCTCTGAGGAAGAGGCATGGCGTCTGTTCCAGCAAATTCTGGAAGCACTTGTCTATATGTCTTCCCTGGGCATCGTATGTTGTTTGACTTCAACCAGTAATGATGGCTGACAAAGCATCAAAGCTTCATCGCGACATCAAGCTAACGAACATTTTCATTGGTGAGTAGCCCACCGTGCTTCGATGCAAATCTTAATCGCCTCATATTTGCAAGATGCCAAAGGTGACTGTAAAGGTAGAGTTCAACTCCTGTATGTGTGACTCCACACCTAATCTCTGGCTAGTCGGGGACTTTGGACTTGCGACATCGAACTTGTCCGCCGTGGAACCGATGCATCCCCCTCACGCTCCGATCATTGCAGACGCCGAAATGACGCTTGGTGATTATTTAAATTATATTGTTTTCAACCTACCTCTTAACGCAATCATCGCAGAGGTCGGAACGCGCTTATATATTGCGCCGGAAGTACAATCGAGAAAACGCGGGCCCAGAAATCACACCAAGGCGGACATGTATAGTCTCGGGGTATGTTACATGGCACATTATCATCAGAAATCAACTTTAATTCTGCGGCAGATCGTGTTCTTTGAAATGAACTATAGATTTTCCACGGGGGCGGAACGAATTGCCGTCATTGAAGGCTTGAGGCAGCCTCTTCCCGCTTTCCCCCCGACTTGGGACATCAATATGACGCGGCAGCGACAGAGTACTTACCTTTTTTCCACCTCCACTGATTCGTTCTAATGGTGCCTCAAATAGTCATCACTTCTCTCTTGGATCACGATCCGGACACTCGGCCCACCGCGTTAGAGCTCTCGCAGAGCCCGTTGTTACCGGCTAGATTGGAGGACGAGTATTTCAAGGGTGCCCTCGGGATGATGGGTAGGACTATCGATGTTGTGTTGATTGACCTCGCTCAAGCATGACGCAGTAAAACCAGACTCGCCTCACCATCAAGCTGTCTTGGCTTCGCTATTCAGCCAATCCCAACCGCCAGCTCGCCGATTTTTGTATGACAGCGAATGTGGCCTCCCAGAACACGCCGCTTTAAACGATATCGTCCAGGAACGACTCTCATATATATTCAGACTCCATGGTGCGGTTGATATGGAACCTCCATTACTTATGCCTGTCGTCAACCCGGCCGAGGACAAGAATCAAGCGGCTTACATTGATCGCTATGGCGAACAAGTGGTGCTTCCTCAAAACCTTTTAATTCCCTTTGCACGTCTGGCGGCGAGGGGGAACATTTCTAGAATCAAGCGTTACCATATCACGAACGTCTATCGAGAAAGGTCACTTTTCATCATGGCCTCGTATATTGATCTCTGACTCTACTTTAGCGCCGTGGCTGGTCATCCGAAATTTCAGAAGGCCGCTCTCTTCGACATTATTTCTACAGATGTTACTTCCGGCCCCACGGCGGCTGCAGCGGAGATGATCGCTGTTGCAAACGAGTGCCTGGACAGTTTCCCCAATCTAAACGAAAATTATGAAATCCATATCTCTCATTCTTCCAGTTCGTCCCACTAATCTGCCGCTAACAATTCGGTCTGATTTTACTTTCAGTCATTCGCATCATGTTCGATCGGCTTCCATCCGCTCTACGACCCTCCATTTTAGAGATAATCAGTCATTCCAAGTCCTCGCCGTCTCAAAAACGAGCCCTGTTGTTGAAGAAAGGTCTTCTTCGAAGTACCGCAGACGAGTTAGAAATTCTGGCTGAATCGGGTGTGTTATTTTGCCGTCAATGATGTTACTCATTTACTGAACACACCTAATTTAGACGAGGACATTGATGCACTGCTTACGAGACTCGATAAAGTCTCTCCATCATTAACTAATCTTCTTCGGCCCGTCGTGGAAGAGATCAAGGAAACCATTCAATATGCCGTTTTGACCGGTGTCACCAGGCCGATCTCATTCCACCCACTCATGCTCGGAAACCATCACGCACACTTCAAAGATGGGGTGTTGATCGAGGTGGTTCGTAAAAATAAACGAACCGACGTTCTGGCTGCTGGCGGACGGTGCAGTCTTTGTTTTTTGCCTCGTCATTTTTTTCAAAACTTAAACGGGTTTTTGTCAGCTATGATGGGCTCATATATGCTCAGACAACCCCAGGCCACAAGCTAGAGACCATCTGTGCTATGGGTCTTCAAATCGCTTTCGAGAAGATCACCGTCGCTCTAGCTGCTTACCAGGTCTCCTCAGTTAGAACCCTAGTAAAACAGGAACGCTCCTTTGGCTTCTGGAGTCCGCGACGCTGTGACGTTTACGTTGTGTCATATCATCCCGGTTACCTCCAAGATCGCCTAGAAGTTGTAGCTTTCTTGTGGCAACACAATATCAGTGCCGACTTGATGTACGAGTCCAGCATTCCCGACCAGGAACACGAGAGCTATGTGGACATATGCAGTCGGGAAGGAGTTCTGTAAGTAGATGCATTTCGACCCTTCTTTTCTTCTTATTGATTGTTTCAGTTTCTCCGTATATCCCCGCCCTCGGAATAGTCGACGGGATCAGGTAGCCTTTAAAGTCAAAAACATTTTGAAAGGCACGGAGTACGAGCGTGAGTTTTTTTGCGATTGAACGCTTCCTAGTCCTGACCATCTTGTAGTTTCGCGGCCAGAGCTCGTCGGCTGGCTCCAGCAGCAAATCTCAGAGCAGAAACGCGTTGATGCCAGCACTTGTGGCGCGCCTAGTTTCTCTGAGATTGGTGCAACTCATCCGGTGATCAGCAAAGAAACAACTGGGGCGTCTTCAGTTCAGTTACTTCTGCCCGTGGATATCAAGAAGCAACGCAAACAGGTGAAGCAACTATTCATGGATCGAGGTCGGTTTTGCTCCTTTTTTTCTTGTTGTATTGATTTATCTCTACGAACAGCTTACGAAACCACTGTGGAAATTGAATCTGGGGTCAACGCTGGGATGCCGACCCTTGCCGTCGATGTTCTACCTGCTGTCTTTGATGCGATGATCAAAACTTCCGCGTGGCTTACTGACGAAGAAATCTGGAAGGCGCTTGCGGCGGCGTTCCCAGCGCAGCAGTGGACTTATGCCCAGCAGATTCGAGAGGCGGTCGTTAAACGCAAAACAGAAGGACATGCATATATCCTTCTGTTCGCCGTCCGCGAAGAACGAGTGCAGCTTTTGAAACTGACTTGATTTTATTTATGACCATGTACATACTATCTACGATGTCCCGCATTATGATTCCGTCCTCTGCTTACAGCTCACTTTCACTTGAAAAGATTACTTATGTATTGGTTCTGACGGGTTCCGGCGTGGTTGAACTTTTTCAAATGACCAGTTGTCGCATGGAAGCCAACACCTGGTAGTTTGTGTGTTCGTCGACATCGACTATATCTACCAGTTTCCGCTCATCGTCAACGTCAGTACCTCCGGATGGTCAACACACTGCTCGATCCAAGTATTTCCGAGTGTGGCCATCTGTTACATATTCGAAGTCTAAGATCAACTTCGACCCAAAATGATGAGAAAAACAACACTTCACCATGCCGAGCGGATTATCCTCTTCGTCTTCATCGTAGCTGAAGCGGTCCCCAAGCTGTATCAGTTCCCGTCTATTGGGGTGGACATGCGGACCAGGATATGGGCAGTCGGCTTCATCTGAACAATAATATTTTCCTGATACAGTTTAGTGACCTGTCGGCTGTGGAAATCGCCACGTACCTCGCACCGCGTGTCCAAGCAACTTCAAACCTGGTTCCGGCTCGTGAAGAGCATAAAACTCCTCCGAGTCGTTTTGATCCCATAGTAATTCATCATGTAGGGTCTCCTCCTTCCCCGCAGCCCAGGTCTCCACGAGACGTGCAGGCAGGAAGCCCGGACCCTGTTCGATTTTTGCTCTTGGTGCGCCACCAGGATGGACCACGGTAGACACGGCTGCGACGCGCACGATCCACGACCGGGTATCCGTCGAATACAGGGTGGAATGGTCGTAACAGTCCTCCTCGGGGCAAACAAAGAGCTGGACCATTGTCGTGAGGCCGTTTTGGGCAATTGGAGAGGGGAAGAGGGAAGAGAAGGCCTCCGGGGTATTTTTTGATGAAACATTTATCTGGACCAGAGGAATTAGAGGATGCGTGCATGTTGCACAGATGGGCCAGGCTTCATCTGGCTTAAGATATATGATCGATCCGCCGATGAGCATGGAGTGATCGCCCAACTCGACGGTAGGCTGAGCCAGGGAGACAAAAACTGGAGTAAATGCTTGTCTTAGAAAGCTCATGGAGGTGGTAAGACGAAAGAAAGACGAACGGGCTCTCTCATCCTCCGATGCATCAATTTATGGACTTCCCTGAATGCTGTGTATTTGGGTATGAACTCCGTCATTGTTCTAGAAGCAAGTTGCGGAGTTCCGACCGACCTCGTTGCATCCATTCTGCCAGAGAAGCATGTCAGATAGGAGGCGAATCATACAAGCCTTATGGGAAAACCGAGGTCGACTTCAGTGGCTTGTTGGCAGGATACTTTGGGCCGTCGGTCATAGGAGGTGGCTGTGTGATAAGATGACAGTGAGCCAATTCCTTTTCAGAACAAAAAATCTGGAGAGAAAAACTTGGGTTGAGAAGCAAGACGTTGTTGCAACGTTCCGGATTGTTTTCAACTTTAACTGGAATTATCCATGATGCAATCACGGAAGTTCAGTGTTCAACTTGAACTGCATATGGTTTGAGTGTACTCTCAACTCCACACCGGGCCATTGGATCGACTAACAGAGTACGTCCATGTTTTTACCCTACAAACAGAAATATCCCCTTCTATCTCATAAGTGCCCATACGGAAAGCATTGCATTTCCTACTCGACCGTAATCAACAAGTTTTTATGAGGTCGCCCACCTCTTTCTGCCTGTTCGATCCATCGATTCCTCGGGCGGCCGGAGGTTGTCGTCCCATGCCTCTCACGAGATCGCATGACCTTGTACATACTGCATACTGTATTTGCCGTCCGCCTTGTGTAGGGTTGAGGCTCAGCTGAATAGACTGAAAACCCCGACTCCCCGAGTGGCCAGGATCGCAACCCTCTGTCAGGATCTACGGTGAAGACAAAATACCGATTACCCGACCTGAATAAAAGGTATTGACAGTCGTAGACATCATCTTCCGCGTACGCCTGGGGGAATACTGGGCCAGGGAAACCGAACACGTGCTCTAAGCGCCACGCAAAGTCGGATGGCGCGCCTTGCCACATATCCCAGTCCAAATAACCAGGATAGCCGGAAACCCAGTCTCTGCTCCAACCTTGAGCAGATTGAGTTAGATCGATATCGTCCTTGACCCATGAAGAGATCAATGAAGGATTGGGATCTGAATATCTGACCATAGGCCGAGGCGCAACGGAAAGACCGAGAGGTATAGGAGCCTAGACTGTCGGTAAGCCATCATGGGACGGTGAGGAGTAGACTTAACGCTTACAGTGGGAAGTGAGCATTGTAACAGGGTCGGCTGATCGGTGAAATCTCGGGCCAGACGAACGCAGTGTTCAAGCTGCCCTCCCGCGTGGTCATAGATTGCAAGTTCGCCGAAACAATTCCCGACGACGGTCAATCCGAGAGTGTCGTCGAAGTCAACAACCGGAAATGCCCACACCGCGAGTTGGTCTGGTTCTTCATCGCTCCAGACAATGCGTGAGGGCAGGTCAGTGTCTGATGATAGGGATGGGGCATCCATGTAGATAAAATCAGGGGGAGCACCCCAGTACTGCTCCTGAGATTCAGAAATCCATAGACTTCGACCCGTTCCACCAACACAAAGCTGATACCAGGGTTCTTCATTTTTCGTGGGTTGCGATGGTTGTGCGAGGGAGACGCTACGACATTCCTCGTTCACTATCAGGATATCATGTTCAACAACACACATCCTTACGCCATCCGTCGATATGACAATCAGACGCAATGGTGGGATATGGTCAGACGACGGTGATGTGGATGAACATACTGTCGCTTCCCAAATGGTAGGTGTTTTGATTAGCCTTGAAAAGACGATGAAATCGCCGGGTAGGGTATACAATTCTAGTTCGCTTTTTCGTACGATGACAAGAAGGTCGCCCCAGATTGTCATGAGATGCGGAGCACTCTGAATGTGTGTCAAATTGAGAGTTGAGATACAAGGGCACAGGACTAACTCGTCGTTCGGGGATGTCGGAATCGCCGGGAGGAAGAGGGACATCAAAGATAACATTATCCTCCCAATTTATAATGTGTGGCACAATAGCGCCATGGCGTAACGCGCATCCAATAATTTTGCCGGAGAGCATCAAAACATGGGAAGATTCCTCGTTGCGGTAAAGTTCAGAAAAGACCTGTTGGCCCGAGCGCTGCCTCAGAGTGATAATGTGAACAGACAGTGCTCTGCGACAGTTTCAGGGACTACATCAAGGCGAGAAGAATTCAGAATAACACACTCTGCACATTGTAGGCCGAGGGCCAAGACAATACCGCAGTCCTGAACCTCAACCTTCCCGGTCTTGACCTGACCAGGTAGGTATGCTTCAGCGAGGGGTTTTTTAGAGCCCTGAGAAACGAAGGAGAGGTTCCAACAGCTGATTTTACTGCTATGATTGTCCGATGAGGCAACAAAGAGCCAGCTTCCGGAGACCAAACGGAGCCATGTGATCGATTGAGGCAGATCAAGGCGTCGAACGTTAACGGGAGCGAGGTTCCCAGACTGCCACTTGTCGGCGAGTTGTGACACCCGTCGCACCAAAGCTTCCAGTGCGGAAGCGTCAAGCGAATCGTATGTTTTAAGATAGGGAGGCAAAACTGCCCCCTCATCGCGAATCTTTCGTTCCAATACGTTGATCCAGAGGGCTTTTGTTCGTGTTGCATAGTAGAGAATACGGCATACCTGCAAATAGATGAAAAGTTATCAAAGCAGAGGAATGTCCGGCCACCTGTCGAAGTGAACCTATATCCGCAAGAGGTAGCTCAAGACAGACGAGGAAAAGCAGATATTCGCCCAGGGAGAAAAGCGACATGGTGGCAGAGAGTGAGAGTGAAACAAATAAACCACAACGACTCCATCAAACAAACACGAATGACAAACTTCTTCCGTCCGAATTTGGCGACTATGCCCAAGACTATGCCACCTTGTCTACTTACGACCTTGTCTGGGAAACTGTGTGTTGCCCTTGTACTTTCGTGACTAAGGCAACAGGAATGCAAAGTTCTCATCATATCTGGCCGGCGTTCGTACTGGGTTCTTCATTTTCATCAAAAGGATTCAAATCCACGAACCGCCGCGATCCCGCGATCGGGATTCGGCATGCTCACAAGTAGAAGAGAAATTTCCGAAAGAAAAGAATGAAACAGGTTCACAAGCCAGGTGTTGCTTACACGTGAGGCTGAACAGGGCTCAACTGCGTTGTACAGCGACTTGGTGGGTCCGTGTGGGTCCGCCGTCGACAATGCACCAGGCACATGGTTACTTTGTTTTCATCTTGCGACTTTGTGTTTTTTTTTCCTACTGCCTTTGTATTTCGTGACCAAGTCAACAGGAAGACAGCCCCTTGTCGTCGTTCTTGTCAATGCGGGAACCCGGATTCTACATTCTCAGAAGTTTACCCACGAAACGTCGCGATCGACAACTAGTTTTTCCTTCAAGTACAAAGAAAAGCTCCCAAGGACAATGGAATACAGGTTGTCAGATGAGGTGGTGGTCCCACGCGCGCTTCTTCGGCGTCAAACCGTTGTCTTGGACTTTTATTGGCGCCTTGGGCCTCAAGCCTCTAGCAAATACACTTTGCACTCCGCAACCGGATTTAGATGACCAAAATTGTAGCAAAATTGACGCAACCAGTCCTACAAATCGCTCATTGTGTTCAGAACAAGATTTCAAAGCTTTCCATCCGTCAAATCCCGGACTGAGAGATCCGAGGATCAAGACCTACTCGGCATCTTTAGTAATTACCACAGAACGAAAGGTATTTTCGTTCTTATGTGGTTGTCAAGGAGAGAACAACGCCAACATAATCGCATGACGGTATAAAGGTAAGCGGTAAATAATTCTACCTGGTCATCTCATATCCTCAAACAATGTACGCTCCAACGACTGGAGGAACAGCTTCCACGTCCTATCGCTACAATGAAACTCGCCAGATTTCAATTCATACAGTTTTCTCGCCCACTTCGGATGAGGTACGTATTTTGATATTCCTTGTACCATCCTGACGGATCTTTCAACAGATCATACATTATTTGGAACACCGCTGCAGGTCCCACCCATTCGTAGATGTAGATGATGGACATCGAAATCTTTGGAGCCTCATTGTTCGATGGCTGTATGTATTTCGTCCATTTTCAAAATTTTCGGATAGCCTTGAAATTTTATTTCAGTCAGATGCAACGGAGCCGCTGTTCCAAGCCTAATTCTGATGAGCTTGAATTTATCACAGTTACTGGCCGTCACGGCCTCAAGATGCGAATTGCGGATTTTTATTCGGCTTTGGGTTGGTTTTCCCTTCTTTTTCGGTAGGACAACACAGCACTCATTAATTCTACCCTCCAGGCTTTGTGATTAGCGAAACTGATCCATACCCTGCTCACGGCTACGAAACCCAGGATCAAATGCGCGCCAATCATTATCAAATGCTCGCAGCGTATACCAAATGGATTAACATTTCAGCCCAAACAATATTTGACCCCAATCAGGAGGTTCCGCCAACCACCGCTTGCATTATGTTCGCGAAAAGCCCAGGGGCAGCTGTAGGTGAAGAGATCCCACCGATGGCGGGCACCCAGTCCCAAAGACGCCGATACGAATATTATCCGGCCGCAGTATTCCCAAACTTATCCAGCCCAATACTCAAAGACGCGGCCCAGAAACTCCAACTTGAAAACATGAATGGTTTCAAACCTGGGCTCAGCTTCTCGGGGCTAGAATTGACTCCGCAGCAACTTGCTGGATTTGACATCCTCTTCGGACATTGTTCTGAAATACTGGCTTTACTATAGTGAGTTTATTACGCAGTTATCAAGTCTTTCTCGACTCGATTTTGCCTAACTCTACTTGACCAAGTATGTTGGACCCAACCACACTTGGTCTGTTTGTTCTCGGCGGTGTAGCAACGCCAACTGCTCCCATCCGAGACATGGTCACCTATGACGAGAAGAGATTCCGGTCCAGGCTGAAGAAGGCTTGCAAAAATTGCGAGTATACCGTCCGTGCTATCAACGAATCGATGGGAGGCATGCGATCCGGCGGCTTCCCTGCGTTTCAGTACGACGACTATGCTACCGGACCCGCAACGCCCACCGTTCTTCCGAGGAACAGACATTGTGCCCGAAACGGTTGCACCAGTCTCGCTTCCAGAACGTACGAGTGTGCCTACTGCAGGAATGCGTGGTACTGCAGTTCAGAGTGCAGACAGATAGATGCCCCGAAACATCTGCTCTCCTGGTGTGGCCCCAAGAATTGCATCGTTTGTCGTATACCCGCTACTCTATGCTGCCCGGACTGTCTGAAAACACGGAACAAAGTGCCCACAAGATATTGCAACGCTGAACATCAACGCAATGATTGGTCGACTCATATGTTGTGGTGCAGGAATGGCAGCGCAACGGGTGTGGAGCCCAGATACTACAGAAATGCTTAAGCGTCCCTAGTGAGTATACTTATCTTCATGTCTCATTCCTCTGCTCAACAGTTACTTCCCCAGCTGCGGTTCGTTTCATGGCTGCCCGTCCCGCGTTTACCCACACTGCCGCCGAATTTCTCTACTCTCGCTCTGTTTGCTACCTATACTACTGCGGTCTTTACGCACCCGATATCTCCTACCGTCATTTATACCTGAACCCGTAGTACCCAATATTATATCTTCAACCGAATTGCGAAGTATCTATGTTTCCGCCGCAAGTCCCGCACTATTGTCTCGAGTATACCTCTGTGAATCATGATGACAACAGAACATGTACGCGTGTAAGATTCCGGTCAATTTTCCTCAATGACTTGCTGCATGCTCATGATCTGGATCGCAAAATTGCGATTGCTTCAAATGGTCGTCGACGACCAGCCGGGTCTCTGAGGATCCGGACCATGACTCGAAATTCAAAGCATGGTTCGTTTTATGATCGTTACCCGTGGATCCGTTCAATATATGGTGGGGATGTTGCAATAGGAGTTGTTGACAGTTGCTTACGCTTTGTTCAAAAACGGATTGAACCACATGCACGTGACAAGTTGTCGCAGTTGTCAATTCGAACAAGATGTCGAATGCGCCGAATGACTCCTCCAGAGCTGAATCGGAGTCGTCAGATTCCGACTTTGAGCCTATAGCTCAAACACACGACAGCGATGAATCCTCCTCCTGCTCTGATTCTTCCTCTGGGCTGGATGCCACACCACTGGCATCGCCGGGACTGAAACGCGATGTGATGAAGTTGTTCCGCTCCGAGATTTGGATGCCGCACGGAGACTTAGTTCTAATGGCGGATGCGTGGCAGTTCAAGGTCAACGGAGACGTTCTGGCCAGACATTCATCTGTGTTCCGGGCCATGTTGTCTCTCCCGCAGCCCATATATCACCCCACCGTGGACGGATGTCCCGTTGCGCATCTGTCGGACTCATACAAAGATGTGGAATTGATTCTCACCGCTTTTTATAATCCGTGAGTGTCTGTCGAGCATCGATATCCACGTGGAGAACGGCGTTTTCACACACTTTGTAGATTCCACCACAAGCATACCCAGCCCTTCAAGACCGTGGCCAGTATGTTACGAATGGGCAATAAGTATGAGATCTTCACCTTTCAGAATGACGCTCTGTCTCGCATGCATTACGAGTTTCCCACCGACTTGGAAACTTGGGATCGACTACCCGCTCAGCTTGAGCAGATCGAGGAAGGCCCTGGGGTTTATGTCGATCTTTTAGCCCTGGCGTACGAAAACGGTGTTTACACATGCATTCCAACCATAGCTTTCACATGTTTGGATCTTTACACAATGGTAAGGCTGACTTCCTGCTAAAATTTTCTGACTAAATCACACATATGTATCAGAAGGAAATCTTTGATGGTATTCCACGCGGAGGTGGACCCGGTGGAGAAATTCTTCCAGATCATGTCAAGTTGACATTGGCGCTAGGAGTCGAAAAAATCAGGGCCTGCCAGCAAGAGAACCTAGAATGCATCCGAAACTGGTTTAAGGATTTTGACCACCAATGTGACAGGGAGTGCCTGATCGACCTCTTCCAAGACCGGGGTGATTACGATGCTATGATGTTCCAAGCGGAGGATGTAAATGATCTGAGCTATGTGATGGATCCTTGGGATAGAGTGGGAGCGGGTCGCTGGAGAAAACGTCTTTGCAAAGAATGCGAAAAACAAACAAAAAAGAAGTGGGATATACGCCGCAATGAGAGCTGGAATAAATTGCCTACTTTTTTTGGGTTGCCCGAATGGACGGATTTGGTCGATGATTAGTTTTGCTTGCTGCCGGTGCGCATTCTTCTGACTTTCCCACTGGTTCACAATTGTATTAATCTGGTGCATTTACGTCCCCAGTTTGGAATGCATGCAAGTTATACCACATGGGGTACATACGTAGGGAAGGAAAAGGATTTCGAAGAACGCGGCATTTCAACAAGAGGGTTTCCGGATTTTTTACGTGAATTATATACACAAAGAATACTATGATCAGCCGACGCAAATGTGGGATCATATATCAAGGCTGAAAGGCAGCACCGGCTCAGAAGAAAGTGCTCTGATCGGTCTGAATGTGCTTCCGCTGCAGCCCGATCAGTGCTCACTCCGAGGAGCAACTTGCCGCCTCTTGAAGTGCAACGTTGACAGTTACTCGGCGGGAAAGGCACCCCGTCGGGCAATTAAATGATCTAAACCTTCGAAATAGCCGTAGATATCGAAACGGTGGGCTATCTTTTAAACCATTGAAATGATGATGCTCAGCGGCTAGTAAAGGTCAGTACTTAAGCTCAACAATTGTATTTACTTGAACTAACCCTGCAGAAAAATCCGAAGAATGATCGAGAGTATCATCCACGGAACAACGAAGGCAAGGCTTGACATGGCATGGAGGGACATTATTGTAGTGGCCAGGTTCTTGACGTGCAGCCTAATTACTTAAGGATCGCAGCCGACCACAACGGGGCGATATCTAGTGGCATTAATTTGAAACTGAGTCATTCCTATGGCAGCACATGCTGTCGGTGAGCGTCGGGCACTGGTACTCGGTAGTGTTGCAGAGCCGAGCATCGTGAGTTTCAACTTGCAGTCTGGTAGTGGCAGAAACAGTTCTGTTTCACTGCTTGGTGCAAAAAAAAAAATGTAGCATGCCGCTACGCTAGACCTAGACCTCCGAATCGAGTCGAAGGCAAGGGAAGAGGGTATTGAACCGATCTTTTCCAAATATATATACTCAGAATACGAGTGCACATCCAAGCGGATAGACACACCTACAATAAAATACTATCATACAGCATAAGCCATTTTGTTTCTCTCAATCGGCGCGCCATAGATGCCCCGCGGCCTCTGCGCATCCAAGGGCCTGAGGTTCCTCGGCACAACATGTCCACATGGGAAGCGTTCGTCGAATCCGGAGCTCGCGGCCCTCCGGTGTATAAGAGACGAACTCATAGACGTCATCCTCGAGGTGGCCTGAACAAACAGGCGATCAGTACCACGTCGCGAAACGTGCCGTAGAAACACGCACCAGGATGAAAGCTGCACCGTTCGTTGGAGGCGGTGGCGCGACAGACTCGTTGACAGTTGGCACAGATCGCGTCCGGAGGGACGGCTTGCAGCGCTTGTGGCCTCCCCTGCGTGCGAGAGAGAAGCTCGCGCGAGATAACGCGCTGCAAAGATGGCTTGGTGGCAAGCTTTGCCATGAGATCACGAAGCTCGTCTGCGGGGAGCGAGGCGATCGCGAGAGCGCAGGCGTGTCCCGGGCCCTCTTCAAACATCTCGACGAAGGAAAAATCAGACGCCGGGGAAGACCCGCTGCTTGACGAGTACCCCGTGGCATCGAAAGTGGGTGAAGGAGAAAAAGTTGAAGTTGAGTGGCGGGACATGGTGGGTAGGAAGGAAGGCTATAGAGCACAAGGGTAAGAGTACGGAAGAAAAATAAATGAGTCCAGGGAACGTACAAAGGTTTTATGTGAGGTGGTTGAGTGAAAGAGCAAGTTCGTTGTTAATAGAGACAAATAAAGGATTTGAAAAAGAACGCTTTGCCAGACAGTGTCGCACGCCACTCCGTCTTGCAGATTTGCTTCAGATCGACGAACCGCGTGAAACAACAGATTGATATTAAAACGCTGAAGAAAGTATGTAAGATGGGCAGTATGGTGGACAAATGCCCCTCCCGCACAGGTCCGAAAACTGAAACTTGAACGTCTTTGTAGCAGGCAGAAATCAAGTGTCTTCCGGGTCAGAACCGCCGTTTCTTGGGTACGGCTATGCTGTGTTTCCCAGTGATGCACCCCTCTGCCATCCCACCGGCGTTACAGCAGGACCACGAGAAGTTTTCCGGGTAATCGTCCCGGTTTTGTGCTGAGTCCATGGGCCCATGGCAATCCTCGTCCCAGTCCACAAATTTTGTTTCGTCAACTTCAAGGTCCCCTGCCAGAAGCCCGAGTCAGTTGATCATGACTTGCAGTCACGGAGGCGGGACACCATACCCGAATGGAAGGTGCATTCATCCTCATCGTCTGCGTTCACATCGTATGTTTCCCCGCAGTTTGCGCACGTTTCCCAGCGCGGAATGACCACACGCGTCGTGGGGTTAATAGTCACAAGCTCTTTCGCCAACGCACGGTGAACAGCGGGAACAGTGTCCGCTAGGTTGGCTAGCACGTGGCGCAGACGTCCTTCGGGCACCGCGTAGATTGCGGCGCGCAGCCGCACACGAGAGGCCTCATCAGGACCTTCCAAGCCAGGATAGTGTTCTTCGTCCTCGTAATCGTCGTTCTCATCTCCGGACTCGGTCGTTTCCCCGGTCAAGTCGATGATTTCCAGCTCAGACTCCACTCCAGCTTCTGCCGTGGCCATCGGATTGAATGGCTCCAAAGTGGCTGGATTGGTACTGAAGACAAAGTACGGTGCCTTGTATGAGTTCCCTGGTTTTTAAGAGTGGGGAACAGAGAAATGCGAGCCACAAAAAAAAAATCGCCAAGGAAGAACGGAGCGCACACGTGACTCGTCCCGGCTTGTCCTAAACTGTCACCTTGAAGTTGGACTCTTGGAGTCAGAGGTGTCCTTTTCTTTCTTTCTTTTACCCACAACCACCAGCGCTTTCTGTAGGAAGCTGAACAATAAATTCAGATGCGGGGCAGCATCGAGCCTAGCAACACGCGTTCGGAATAATTTTGTATACAGTATGCTCGAGTCGTCGGCCCCAATACAACTGTACCGCCTGAAGGACTTCCATTTCTCGCAACTGGTGACCCCAACTCTTTCTATTCTGAAGCATTTGACTATTACTCCAGGTTTATCGAAGCTTAAGCGGATTCAGTAACCGACTCGCTCTTTATTTCCACACCTGCGCAAAAATGCCTCGGAGCTTCATCCAGATAATGGCTTTGTAGTCAACCTGTGGCATGCGCGCGGGTACGGCCTCCGTGGTCATCGCTGGCCATGGTACCATGGGCACTTTTCCACCGGGCGTGGTCTGTGCACACTTCAGCACGTGAGTCACTTTTTTTCCAAAAAGATCTCCGGAATATCGGTCCGACGCTTCCCGTGCCGTTTGCGAAGGACAATTGAGTCAACTAGCAAACTTCTTTCAACAGCCGGTCCTATAAAGCGCCGTTTCTGCTCTGACTCCATCTCTATCTCAATCATGCTCGCCGACATCAATGAAGAGACGGCCCTGCTTTCGAGACCGCAGAAAAAAACTCGGACGCCACTTCCGAAGCTTCAGCTTGCCGTGATAATGCTCATCCAAATCTGCGAGCCTATCGCCAGCCAGTCGATCTACCCATATATCAACCAGGTAGTTTTTTCTCCGTTGAGTAATGGACACAGTATTCATCGTCGATAGCTCGTCAGTGAGCTCGACATCACAGGCGGCGACGAGAAAAAAGTGGGATATTATGCGTGCGTACATGAAGCTGTCGTGTCCTTCTCCTGTTGACCAGCTCGTTTTCCCGCAGTGGTTTGGTGAGCAGTTTTCGCGCAGTGCATTTATTGATTTTTCATAATTTGATCAACGCAGATCGTTGAGTGCACGACTTGCATTTGTGGCATACTTGAGCTAATTCAATTCAGGAATCGCTGTTTTTCTTGACAGAGGCGATGACAGTGCTCCAATGGAGCAGAGCATCTGACCACATTGGCCGGAAGCCCATCCTATTGGTAGGTTTATTTGGAACAGCTGCATCCATACTTTGTTTTGGGCTTTCTCGGACGTTCTGGGGATTAGTTATCAGGTAACTAACCCTCACTGCCTCCTGGTTTTCTCTGATTTTAATGCCAACCGTTCGAAGCCGCTGTCTCTGTGGCTTGTTGAACGGAAACATCGGTAGGTGTTCCTCTATGCTGTTCCCTGTAGTCATTTTCTGAGGTGTTCTGCCAGGTGTGATGAAAAGTGTGATGGGGGACTTGACAGATCGCACAAATCGAGCGGATGGGTTTGCTTATCTCCCCAGTGAGTTTCTTGTTTCTTTCTCTCACGCGGGAAGTGTACTAAGATTCTTATCTGTGTGCGAAGTTGTCTGGGCCACTGGGGTAAGCGAGTCTTCTCCAGTATTTAGCGAAAGAACCCTGACACGGCGTTCGCAGGCATCAGTAGGGCCTCTGATTGGAGGTTCTCTCGCACGTCCGCATGAACGTTTTCCGGAGTCGTTCTCCGGCAAATTTTGGAGGGAATTTCCATATTTTCTCCCCTGCCTAGTAACGGGGGGCTTTGTTTTCCTGTCTTGGTTCGTGGTGCTTGCACTTTTTAAAGAGGTACGTTTATAGTCCAAGACTTGAAATCACGTAAACTTTACACTCGCCATTGGATTAACAGACTATTCCCGGGAGAAATTCCAAGCCTCGTGTTTGCGCCAACACCGAAAACGAAGATATCTTCCGTGCCGACCTTCACGAGGCGCCTCGCAAGGGTCCGCTTCCCATGAGAGAGCTCTTCATCTTCCCGGTTATCATATCGGTCTCGAATTATGTTGCGCTCGGATTCCTCAACACCACGCTAGGCGCACTTCTTCCCCTTTTTCTCGCGATGCCAATTGAAATCGGTGGCCTTGGGCTACCTCCGCCCACCATTGGTCTCATTTTGTCCGCGTACGGCGTGGCCACAGGACTCTTCCAAATCTTATTCTTTGCACGGTTGGTTCGTCGCTTCGGCGAAAAGCAGGTTTTCTTTAACGGGATGTGCACATGTCTCCCGGTGTTTGCGCTCTTCCCCCTCATGAGCATCATTGCACAACGGTGGGGGCTATCGTTTGTCGTCTGGGTACTCATCGGTTGCGTCCTCGCCTTGGGCGCCCTAATGGACACTTCATTTGGTTCGTTCGGTCTGGGTTTGAACAATTTTTGTTGTTGACAAGTCTCCACAACTCCAGGGGCTATTTTCATGTTCGTTACGGCTTCAGCACCAAAGAGCTCCCGGGGCACGGCGAATGGACTATCGCAGACATCAGTCGCAATCGCCCGCGCCATCGGGCCGGCGATGTCTACATCGTTATTTTCGCTCTCCGTGCAACACAATATCCTGGGAGGATACTTAGTTTATCTCGTCTTTTTCATTCTCTCTGGGTTTGCTCTGGTGCTCGCGGGACGCCTGCCGGACGAGGTCTGGGACGACGCTGAGGATTGAATGGGTTAAATGCGTATTGGTGGTATACATTGCTCCACTGCACGCACATTGAATACATGAACACACATGTGGAGGCGACAGCTACTACCAGTATACTATAAATTACTGAGAATTCCGTTGACGGGAAATAGACTGAACGCCTGAATAATTGTGCAGACAGTCAATGCTCACGTCATTCTATTTTCCAGCGAAGTAGAATGCCAGTGCGGGACCATTGCGGAGAACTGTTCGCTTACCTATTGTAATAGAAAGGGGTATCGCGGGGTATGCGATACGTGAGAAATCGACTTATATCCGGGCTCAAATACTGGAACCTTTAATATAATCAGTCGAACACAACTTTCACCTAAGAAGTCTTAGATCTGAACCAGAGCTAGCGTCGTAGTTGCGATATGTAAGGCTGCTGTATTCAATAATGATACAAGCTTATAGCGTTGCACCAAGTTGAGGATCAAGTTAATGAAGGATGAGCGCGGCGGCCCGGCTTAGGATACGCATAAAGCGGTGAGTGAAGGTTTCACGGTGGTTGATTGCAATAGTAAAGATTGGATAGATTTACAGGAGAAGGACAAAGCCTCTTATATACTGCTACTACAGAATATTCTACAACCTTCCACAATAACCTATTGAGTCATTGAGGCAGTGATCTAAGCTATGACTCGGATGACCGAACATCGCCCGAGTACTGCTTGACAAAGCTGTGTTCAACCGTGAGAAATAAATATAGAATACGAGGCATGTAGGCTAAAGTAATCAGTAGAAGCCTAGAACCCGAAAAGTGCAGATATCCATCACATAGCCCCCCCAGCCTACATGTCTCGGATGAGGAGGTAAGCAAGAGATACTATCAAGAATAAGAACAGTGAAACATATGTAAGAGAAAAGATTTAGTCAAGGTTCAACAGAACCGTAATGCACAAATCTGACGCTTTCAGATTAATTGTGTGCAAGCCTTGATGGTAGAAGTATTGATGTATTGTTCTACCAGATGAGAATATTGTTGAAAAGGAACTAACCGATTCCCAACGCCAGGCGTCGCCGTGGAAGGTGGATATTCCGGGGAGATTGGTCCATTCCCATTCCCGTACTCAAAAACCGCCGGATTGAAGTAATTATCGTTGTAAGTCGACCATGGAGGGGATTTGCTGATTCTGCCGCAGACGGGGCTGTGTCAGAGCCCACACCGGAGGCCGGAAGGATCCCTGAGTCCGCTGACATCTGCACATCGATAGTGGCTTCCGTTTCAGCATGCCCCGATAAAGTGGCATTGTCAAGGCCAACAGGAACATCTGAGCAAGCTAGAACGTCGGCCTGGGCAGCGGAAGAGAATACAGCATCGGTGATTGGTGCCTGAATATGTCCAACGAACTCAAGTTGATCTGCAGAATGCACAGACCCTTTGTACTGATTTGGAGGTTCAGAACGCTGGTCAGAGGCTGTGATCCATTCTTCAGGTGCTGAGCTTGCTCTCTGAGCCCACGGTATGTGAGGCACTATCGTTGAAAGCTCACTAGGATATTCGCCGACAATACGTGGGATGGCCGCGAGACTATTCCGAGGGACTTTCATGACTGGTCTGCGCCGATCGAAGTCATAGAATCGACGAAGTTGAACGAGGAAATGTTCAACTTCGACTCGAAAACAAGTTGCCAAGATTTCGAAGTCGGCGAGCGAGTAAAAGTCGTCTAGCTCATAAAACTTTCCCCATGATGGAACGGGCGGCGGCTTTCTACCGTTTAGACGAAATCCATCTATAGCGTAACGTTTCAGACGCGTAAGAAGGTGGGTCACTTGGCGGTAGCTCTGAGATTTGATCCGAAATCCATTCGAGCGGGATCCGATACGAGGGCGAGTCTCAACACAACTCAGAAGATTGTTCACCAGTTTCAGTTCTGCAGAGAACACTTCCTGCAATGTTACATCGCAGAT
The DNA here is from genome assembly GCA_029281795.1 of Mycena crocata. NCBI lineage: Eukaryota > Fungi > Basidiomycota > Agaricomycetes > Agaricales > Mycenaceae > Mycena > Mycena crocata. The sequence goes on from JARJCP010000019.1 coordinate 399,856, forward strand.
TCGATCTGCTTGCAGAAGATAGGGCTTGCCGATTGCAAGCAGACCTTTATCCAAGCAGGATTTCTGGCGAGCTACAACTTCAGGTTCGCCGGACATATCGGCAATTCCCTGGGTGGTGCTCAGACGAAGACAGGCCTCGTATGTTGGTGCATCGGCATTGAACGAAGCTGTATCTAGCGGGCCAGAGAAAGACCTTACAGGCTTGGAGATATCGATGGAGACAGGACGACGAAATGAACCGGAGGTGGAAACATTGACCGAGCGAGAGGAAGTGGTAGTCCTCTGGAGAGGCGATGGCAAAGAACTTGCATGCCGGACGTTGGCGGTATGATGCATGTGAGGCGGTAACGGTGATCCTCGTTGCGTACCAGGGTTAATAACTCCAGGATCGAAGGTTTTGCGAGAGGAAGAAGACTCTGCTTGTCTCAATTCCTCCGTCGAGTTGCCGGATGATGATGTATGACGCTCCCGCCGAAGTGCAGGGCTTTGGTAAGCATAGGAAGGAGGGTCACCGATGCGTTGTTCACGAGAGGAATGATGCTCACGAGGAGGGAGTATATGGGAGTAGAACCGCAGACGTGATTCTCTGTAGGACTGCAGACGGGCTTGTCTGATATCCTCCCATATCGAGTTGCCGTTAGACATATTTAGACCGAAGGCGAAAGTAGCGAGGACCGTTTAAGCAAAAAAGGTTCCCAATGCGTCCACCAGTGTAATAGAAAGGGGTATCGCGGGGTATGCGATACGTGAGAAATCGACTTATATCCGGGCTCAAATACTGGAACCTTTAATATAATCAGTCGAACACAACTTTCACCTAAGAAGTCTTAGATCTGAACCAGAGCTAGCGTCGTAGTTGCGATATGTAAGGCTGCTGTATTCAATAATGATACAAGCTTATAGTGTTGCACCAAGTTGAGGATCAAGTTAATGAAGGATGAGCGCGGCGGCCCGGCTTAGGATACGCATAAAGCGGTGAGTGAAGGTTTCACGGTGGTTGATTGCAATAGTAAAGATTGGATAGATTTACAGGAGAAGGACAAAGCCTCTTATATACTGCTACTACAGAATATTCTACAACCTTCCACAATAACCTATTGAGTCATTGAGGCAGTGATCTAAGCTATGACTCGGATGACCGAACATCGCCCGAGTACTGCTTGACAAAGCTGTGTTCAACCGTGAGAAATAAATATAGAATACGAGGCATGTAGGCTAAAGTAATCAGTAGAAGCCTAGAACCCGAAAAGTGCAGATATCCATCACACCTATAATCGTCACTTTGTTCACCATACGCGTCGGCTTTGGTCTCGCGATCTAAGGTAGTAGTGTGACTTCACGAAAACACACCTAAACTTGAACCGTGGGAAACAGCATAGCCATCCGATTGACAGGTTCTTCAACTTCGCATAGAAGAACTGACAATCAGTTCATAAAATCAACGCTGTAGTGGATGAAAGGCAATTCTGGGCTGCAACGCCCTGACTGTAATATGCATATGGAATGGATGCATGTTTAAGATGCTACGTTGCCGGGCTGCGTTATACCTGCGCTGTAAGCTGTTCGCGTACATGTCTGCATCTAATCCCAAAGACAGCCGCGGAACACAACAACTTCGACATCTATCCGCAATGTCCACAAAGTGTGTTAATATTCTATAACTTATAATGAGTAAGCGGTTTCGGCGCGTTGAAACGGAACGCGATCACCTGTTTCGATCAGGAGGTGTCCTTCGCTAAACGCGGTGCGAAGTGGAAAACGATATTGCACTCGAAAGGCGCACGACCACCTAAAGATCCTCACTTCAAACGGAAATCGGACGCGAAACTAAATTCATTTTCCGTGTTGCAGTACGGCACGAATACCAGCATAAGTACCGATTCCTACATGATGTATTCGAGAAAAACCAGCGTGTAAAATAATCTAGAATTTTGAACAGCTTGGTGCAGCCCTCTGAGAAATTCACTCCATCTTGGACTTTTCCTCCGCCTTTTCGATGGCTGTCATCATATCACCTCCGAGCGTCCACATAATCAGCCCCGGAAAGACCATCCACAGGCTGAGGACGAGCATCAGCATTGCAAAAGGCGAATGAGCAAGGAAATTACATGTTTGGGAAGATCCAGAACGCAAAAAGGTTCAGTGGAGAGTTGTGTCCGACCGCACATCCGTTGCAGAAATATTCTTGGGATCCGTAGAGGATAGTTTTGGCAAGGGTGGCCGTCGCACCGGAGTAACCTACTAGTGGGGAAACCCGAGCATCGTAGACATGCGTGCCAACGAGGTATCCAATCTGATAATCTTTCATTTAAGAGGCAAATATAAATTGTAAAAACTGCGCCTACATTCGCAAATGATTCGAGGAGGTTTAGGATCGCTGAGGGTTAAAGTAAATTCAATATCTGTGCATTCAAGAATCATGCACGCATGCCTGCGGCACTGGCAAAGCCTTCCCCGTTCTCCCAAGCTTTGACGCCATATACCTGGAGGAAATCGAAAAGTTAGATGATAAGACGCAGAAAAAATGCAGATGTGACATACGTAGTCGACCATCCCATAGAGCTCGTACGGTTTCCAAAACCAGTGCAGATCGCCACCCACCATTGAACGTGGTCTGAGGGTGAAGAGATTACGCGTCTCATAAACCGGCAACCCAGCGAAGAGGCGAAACGGACCTCATCAAACAGTATCTGGGGAAGAAGTTGGGGAAGGCGACGATCAGCGAGATCAGCGAAAGTGTGGGTAGTGTGGGATCCTACCCGGCGTCCCAGATCATGAGAGGAGAAGTGAGAAGGAACCTAAAAGCAATGCGTCCAGCGTACACCCGCGCTTTTCGGAATACTGACCATAAAGATATCCACGCATAAGTTTTTTGCACCATAACAAAGACAGATGGAGTTGAAGACGGGAAAGAAAGGAGGGACGGGAGTGGTGGGTGCTAGGCGCCCCTTTTGAGCATCCGACTGCTGGCCGGAAAGCGAATTTGGACGCTACGTGCGAAAAGAAGGCTTCTTGATTGCCGGTTCAATCCATGCCAGAAGGCGATTGAAAGCAAGGTTTGGTGGCGCACACTGTCTCACACACCTGGAAATATGAGAACTTGAGTCTTGAATGGAAAAAAACAACGGAGGAGCCGTAAATGCATGCCGGATGCTCAGCATTGTGCCGCACTCAACGTAATTTAATATCAGAGACTTTTGTTGCGTTCTTCGAATACCGATTTGCACAGAAAACGGGAACGCACAAGCTTCAGACGCCAGATAGAGGAATCAGAAAGCGAGAAAAATGTGTGATCTGGAGCACAAGCATCTCATCTCGAGAGCTATCCCTGCTTCTCTCTATCAGTGTTTGGCTTTGAGCGGGAATTCACCTTGCAGACCTGGCGCGCACTGTGGGGGGAATGCCAGATGGACGAGAATGTGCGACGAGGCATCGAACGATAGTCGGGGACAATGCGCTCGAAGGAGGGGGAGCGGGCTTTACTCGCTTCGGCATCTTCGGCGCCACAAGTGCTGACAACCTTGAAGATTTTTACACTCCTTCTATTGCCCGAAAAATTCCTATGCTGTCGGACTGGGTCGTCGCAGGGGCTGTCATATTCCCTTCCTTCGACCTGAACTAACAGAGATTAGGGTTTGCGCCTGCGAGGAGGTTATGGCAGGCTCCAACGCCAACAAAACGTTTTACAGGTGAGGCCCAATGAGTTCACATGTGTAAAAATACGCACCAGAAAGCTAAATAGAGAATTTGAAGTCCTCGCCAGGTTGAATCTAGTTTGAGGTGTAGAGAGTTTACACGAGCATATGCTCAAGTGCCCGAGATTCGCTGGATGAGCACGCCATATATACGCGTCAAAAGCTAGTCTGAGGGAACTAAGAACCGTCCGTTTGAGAATCTTGTCCGACCAAAGCGCATCCAGTCCCTTTGTACGTGTCGTAGAACGCTCAATTTGAAGCCAGGAGCCACAACAAGACCAGAAGTCCGCTCCAAAGATAGGATCGAAAGCAACGTTCGCGGCATGATGGCTTGAAAACATACTATGATAGATTACGCCAGCCGGGTCCGCAGAGAGCTTATTGAGAGCCAGATGAGTCGCATTTAATTCAGAATGGGGCAGGATAAGGTCCCCGTTCCCAAGAGAAAGCGATGTAGCTTTTCAAGAGGAACATCTCCCCTGAATCGCAATGTGATTGCAAAGGAAGCTCTATATGGTCTGGTTCTCGAAAGAGGGACAGAAAATTCAAAACACGCACCTGCCAACACGCACAGACGGCAATTAAACCATGTAGACCGAGAGCAACTCGAGGGACGATGAGATGCGAATAGCGAATGAATTCGTCAAAAGTTAGTCTGGGTCAACGAGTAAAAAGGAACTAATGGTTTCTCGACTCACCGGAGATGAGATTTAGAGAGTAGACATTCAATGTGATTCAATGGCATGCCGTCCCGTGAAGCTTGTGGAGCCTGAGGTGTTGTGGACCGCGGGCCGTGGGTGTTGTTACAATCGAGCTGCGGTAGAGTGATTGAGCAGAGAATAGATTTGAAAGAAGCCTCATCACATCGTGATGGCTTGGGAAACTCTCACCTGTCCGCACCTCGCCTCCAGGTAAGACCGAATAAAATAGGGATAGTCTACATACACTCTAGGTACAAATTACACCCGGGGAATAAAATAACTTTTGGTAAAACATACAGCCGGAAAGTATGACGAGAGAAAGGGAACGCGTGCGGTAGTAGTGAAAAAAAAATGAGGATGTGTGGATGTAGTAGTATGATGCATATGTATAGTGAGATGTAGGGACTAGAAAGTGCATGGTAGATAGGCATATGCCTGCGCTCAGCGTCCCATTGCGGCCTTTCGGCGACGCTTCTCCTCCTCGTGTCTGCGCTCCTCCAGCTCCGCCTCGCGCTCCTCCCTGCGAGCAATCCGCTCGCTGAGCTTCTCCTCGCGTTCGAGGGCGCTCGCGCCGGCCTCCATCATGTCATCGTCGTCTTCCGAGTCGGAGAGCACGTCCCGCGCGACATACGCTGCTTTGTTCTTCCCGAAAAGCCCCCAGATCTCATCGCTAATTGACGACCCCGCGGCGTGCGCCGGTCGGGACGTCGACTTGGCCTTGATCGACGACGCGGATTTGGATGAGCCCGCGACGATGTGGGGGCGTTTAGCTGGTGGTGGGGAGACGGAGCGCGACATGGATGTGGAGCGTGGGCGCTTCTTGGTGCTGCTGGCTAGCGCAGGGGTCGGAGGCTGGACCTTTGGCCGTGGCTTGGGCGAAGCCGATGTCGGTGCAGGGGTGCGTTTCACCACAGGTGCAGAGGACGAGGCGGCCTGAGATGAGACGCGGGAGGATGAGGAGCTGGCGGAGGAGGAAGCGACAGGTGCTTTGTCCTTTTTGGCCTGAACGCGCGAGGAAGGAGTAAACCAGTCGTCAAAGCCTCGAGCACGGTCACCGTCCAGGACCTCCTTGTTGTCGCGGCGGCGGTCGCGGACGATCTCGTCAATGGTACGAGTGTCGCGTTTAACGACATTGAGGCGGGTGAGCGTGTTCGGCATCTTCGCAAGCCTGTCCTTGACGTTACCGGCGCCACTCGTCGCCATTGCGGTGTCCTCGGCGGTTGTGGCTACATCGTAAGCACCACCGGGAAGGCGACGGCCAGGCTTGCGGTAGCCCGATGAAGAATGGGCAGAACGTCGGGGAGCATGAAAGACCTTCTTCAGGTCTGCCTGCAGCTTGCGTTCCCGCTTCTCCTCCCGAGTCAGAATGTTGCCTGTGTCCATCTCGTCTTCTTCGCCATCGGGAAGACGCTTTCGCCGCACCTCCTCCCGAATACCAGAGCCAGACGTGGGCCATTTGCCAGAGGCTGCCACCGTCTTGGCCTTCTTGGGCCCGTATCGTAAGGCGTCCCGCTGTGCCGCCTCACGCCGCAGAAGATCCGCCTGTTGCGCCTCGCGCTCCGCCGCGCGCTTAGCCTCGGCCTCTTCCTTCTTCTTCTGCTCCTCGAAGTACCGGAGACGCAGCTTGGTCTCCAGTTCCCGTTGTTTCTTCTCCTGCTCCTCCTGCTGCTTCCGGCGCTGCTGCTCCTTCAGCTTCTTCTGAGCCAGGGCAGCTTGCACGGTGCTCTCGACGCTCTTGGTGTGAGACTCGCCGAGCAGCATGAGGTCCTTGTACCTGGTGGCCATCGTGGTGATGGAAGGGAGAAAGAAAGATGTGTATAACGTGGCTGTGTGCACGTACAATTGTTTCCGTTTTAGGCAGGTCTCGTCTCCCATTGTAAAACGCGCGGTGTAGTTAATGGCAGGTATAACTAGGTGTAGATGACTGAGGAAAAGCCACACTGTTCTACCGTATTTTACATCGTCGTTCCGACGGATTTAAGAAGCCTGTAGAAATAATGGCGAATTCCGATGTCGTGCTAAGTACGTGGGAGTGTACATGAAACACCAGGCATCCGCCCACACAATGACTGCCTGGGTAAGGAATACAGCGATGAAAGGCGCTGCTGAGAGGGAAGGCGTCCAAGTTGAGTCAGAGGGAAATTAGAAGAATTTAAGACGCCGACTCCCAGGGAAAAGTGTAGCATGGAAAAGGAACGCAGCGACGGTGAGGAAGACAGAGAGGCACTCGAGTTCATGTTGGAGTATCCTGAGGAGGTATTAGGTCGGAGTAGGTGTCCCGGTGCTGTGCAAGTGTGACAAAGCAGAGTGGGCTGCGCGGAGAACCTCGGGCACAGTTGCTGACTCCTGCAAACGGGGCGATCGGCGATCCTGTGAAGAGGCTACGTGACGGAGCAGGAGCTGGGTATCATACTGCGTAAATCGGCATTGCTATCTGGGGTCGATACATTCGAGCCCGTTCCGACGCGATATGGTCTCTGCGGTAACACCGCATCGCAGGTCGACAGGTCCAGTTGACCGAGTTTGGTGTGATGTTTCTTTCAAGAATACGGCAGATGCATAAGCGTTCAAGGCGGTCAGTCATTCTCATCGAAATACAAATACGTTTGATTGCGCAATAAATGTACAAGATGATGGTCTGCCAAAGCCACAGATCAGCTATTGGCCGCGTATTTCGTGGGAGCGAAATGGGCGCACCTACTAATATATTTACAGGCTGACCAGACGCTTGAGCTCGCCGGACTGGAACGCTGCCTGAGTCTTGTCGTTGCCTAGAGGGGGCGGTGAGCAATACAGCGGGTCTGCCAGGAACGTATCATACCTCCGACCTGCTTCTGATCTGGCGATAATCAGTCAATCATGGCTCAAAGTGTACAAGTCGATAAAATACGCACTGACGAAGACATTCGGGACGGACCGCTGCCCGGTCTTGGTGGCGAGATAGTCCTGGATTGCGTCTCCGTCATCGCGCTCATCCAGCCTGCGCATAATGGATGAGTATGTATCGAGAAAAGCCCACAGATTATCATGCGCACTCTATGACATACGGCGTTTCCTCAGGGAACTCGGCGTTGAATAGAGCTTTGGCCTTCGCACAATACGGACACCAGGTCTTGGAAAAGATGGTGATCTTGTTCGAGTCAATGGATTTCTGCAGACAGATATGAGTGTGCTGTTTTTTCGACGTTGCTACTTTTCTTCCACCTCGACGAATTCTTGGACAGACATGATTGATTTGGATGAGGATGCTGAGTGGTTGGGGGATGAAGAAAACAGATTGAAGAGCGCTAATAGGCTGAAGGAGGAGCGCGAAGTATATATACGGGTTCTGGGAAGGCCGGAAATGAGTAAGCGCGTGTGTAAGAGCATGACGAGCTTTCGACGCGATCGCGTGACTTGGCCGTAGGCAGTAATTAGTATTACTGACAGGGATAAACACATGTCAAATACGAACCGACTTTGGTATTACCTTGATAACTTGGATAAGGCTATTTCTCAATATTTAAGAACAACCTTGCCATGTTGTGTGTCCAAATGTTTATAATCCCAGATTACACAGGCTGAGAACACGTATTAACGCGTCGGTTTACAAGCGGTATATGAGGTTTATCCAGCTCGGGTATTGGAAGAACTCTCGGAGGTGAGCCTTGAACAACTATGATGATTATGTCGGTCTCGATATATTTAGAAGAATAATCAGACCCGTAAAGAGGATACACGGATGAAATATTACTGGTCAACGTAGACTAGAGGCCCTGTTTCAGTCGTCACTTCTTCCCTACGCATGTTTGCGTCTCATGGTACTTCACAAGATGGTAGTCGTCGCAAAATCTTGTGGGTACCCTGCCGTGTATAGGAGGGCACTTATTGCAAGTCCTGGAGCCTGCTCTGCCGCATACAGGGCATTTCCTTTGGCCGGCACAGGAGAAAGCGTGAGATGGGGCGTCGTTTTGTCTGCAAGCCGGACTGCAGTACCACAGCATCCTGCAGTTGGGACACTCGTTCGAGGGGGAACTCTGAGCTTTGCACTTGTCCCGGGCACAGGTTACCGTATGCGGCACAGAAGTGGCCCTTCTGGTAGACGAATATTCTGACGCCTTGTCGCTGTACTGGAAAGCGTGAATACCGCCCTCGCGAATCTTTCCCATGGCGTCGTTGATCGAGCGTATCACGTATTGACAATTGGCACACGCCAACTTCAGTTTCGACTTAAACAAGTCCGCCCGATAAACTGACATGCCTCGGATGGGAGCGACCTGTGTTGTAACTCCGTTAAGATAAACACGACTTTCTGAGTCTGGGTCTAGCATACTGGAACAACGCAGAGTTAAGCAAAGCAGTGAAGGGAGCATGACGAGCTCACTATAACAAAGCCAGCAGCTCGGCACAATGGCCGAAAAGGACATCGTAGCCTGCAAGCTCTTGCGGAGAAAGTCCAGCGAATGCGAGCCCGTCTTTAAAGCCTTGGAGGTTTTCCTGCTGTAGTTTGAGAGCCGCGGATTTCAAATGTGCGGATAGGTTCGGAAACACTGCTATCGGGACGTAACTGTAGGCAGGTCTTTGTATGCCTCCGGTTGTTAAAACAATTTCTGGAACTCGAGTCGTAGTCTTGGTATACATGAGACAAGCGGTTGACGGTGCAACATCGGATGGGTCCCCGGTGAACCACGCCTGTGCAATGTCAATCCATTTGGTATATGTTGCGAGCATTTTTAGGTGTTTCTCTTTCACATCGTTCTGACTTTCCCCGTTAACAACAGGGAGTGGATCAGTCTCGGTAATAAGGAGCCCTATGTTTTACAATCAACAGTGTTCGGCGGTAAACGGCTTTGAAACAGACTAACCCAAACTTGCATGCACATCTGAAATTCGTAACTTGAGACCGTGCATGCCCGTCACCGTGACGTATTCCAACTCCGGTTCAGAGTTGGTATGTTGTGCGGACGACTTCAAACAACGGGTGGTCCGGCTCGCACTAGGGCAGGAATCTAAGTGTGAATCATGAAGGGTATTGGAGCTCCTTACATGCATTTCCTAATGAGGCCCCAAAGATGTTCGCGGCCGCCAGCTGCGTTGACAAATAGATAGGATCTTGAACGTTTTTCTAGATAATATCGGATCTGTTCAAAGAGTGGTCGTGAAAATGGTGTTGTCATGAGCAAGGAACAATTCCCTACTTCAAGCCAAGTGGGCGAAAAGTGCCTGTGAATCGAAATGTCCTGGGTTACATCGGATTCATACTTGAACCTTGACCCTCCGGTGGCCAAAGAATACATTTTTCCAAGTTGGTTGCAAAACTGCGTTTTCACTCCTCACCTTTATACTGTCCCATCTGGCTGTGCGGTCTTGTTCTTCCCTTGACAACCACCAGCTTCTTCACGGAAAATTTTCTTCCGTCGAATCAAGATGATCCTCGGATCTTCCCAGAAATTGAAGGACGGATTCCTTCGCGACCTCTTGTTCCAAAAACAATGGGCCAGTTGTAGTCGTGCTCATTTTCCCCCACAGCGGTGTCTGAAGCCAAACAGTGCCGGACGTTAAAGCCCCGAGGATCTTGACCATAGTAAACATACCTGTATAAAATCTAAATACAAGGCGAGCCGCGACAGCCGCAGACGAAGTTCTGAAGCTGTGATAGAAATAAAAATACAAGACTCCCCACGTTGAATGGTAGAGACCTACATCATTTCGATAGAAGCACATAGAATACAAGGAATACAATGACTTGACGCTGAACGGTGATCGCCAACTGGCATATGCATGCGGCGGACCCACTGGGACCCACAAAAAAATGATTGAAGGTCATTGTATGTTGGGTTGCGCCACATGGCTTTCAGTACAGCCCGGCCGGAAAGCTTTTGTTCTTGACGCCTAGATTGGACTCCTCATTACATACAACGTCCGTCGTCGTCGTCGTCGTATGTTCCTGAGAGATCAAATTCTGTGTGGCAAAAAAACGCCGTTTGACAGGTTCTTGGGTGGCAACGGAAAACAATTCCCCCGAGAAACAAAGTTCCAATAAGAGAACAAGGATGAACAAAGGAAGGGTTGTCAGGGTACAAGAATAGTACGGCGTTTCTCAAGCTTTTCACAGTGACAGCTGATGGTGACTCGTGAGATGTCGGAAGTTGTGGCTTATTTGTTCTTTGCCACTCTAAGTTTGCTTTCATCATGTCGTTGGCGTCGATTGGCGAATATCTACTTTTTCTCGTTTGTCTTGAGCTACCTCTCGTGGATATACATTCACTCCGACAGGTAAACTTTTCTTTCTTCCTTGCATGTTTCACCCTCCTGATTTACAGGCATGCCGTGCTATCTGTGATGCAACCCGGACTAAGGTTCTCTGGATCGGTATCCTGGAGCGGAAAATCCACGACGAAGGAATAATCTTGCCCCTCTATCTCAAAACATACGATTTATTGGACGCTGTTGCGCTGGAAACTTTAGTGCGAAGAGTATCAACGCTTACCGACAAGTGGAAGAACGGGAATCTTTCCCCCGCTCATGTCCGGCGACTCTATATTCCCCAGTCGATTACCTGGCTTCGTTTGGTCTCTAGCATTTGGCTTTTTGTCGCCTCTTCAGATAACCACAGCAGTAAAATCAGCTGTTGGAATATTTCCCTCGTTTCGAAAGGCAATGAAAAGCCTCTCGCTGAAGCATATTTACCAGGCCAAGTCAAGACTGGGAAACTTGAGGTTCAAGGGCCCGGTATTGTATTAGCCCTCGGCCTTCAAAATGCAGAGTGCGTTGTCTTCTTGCAAACAATTCGCCGCTAAAAAATTGCAGGACACAATCAGTTCTCGTTATTACGCTCAGGCAACATCTTGGACGCCACGCCTTTTGTGAATTGTCCCACATAGAGAACTCTTCTCATGTGCTGATGCTATCGGGCAACTTTATCGGATGTGTACTGCGCCATGGCGCGATTGCACCGCACGTAGTCCAGTGGAAGGAAAATCATGTCTACGACATCCCATCTCCTCCAGGTGATCTGGACATTCCTGGTCGACGAGTGAGTACCTGTCTTCAAAAACTCCGCTTGCTTGAACTGACACACGCTCAGAGTGCTCCGCACCTGATGACGACCTGGGGCGACGTTCTCGTCATCATCCGAAAAAATGATCTCGAATTCTACACTTTGCCCGGCGATTCAGTTAGTTTTCTGAAGCTAATCAAGACACCTACGATCTGGGAAGCCGCCGTATGTCACTCTCCTCCATCGATATCCTCGGACCGTATTCCGCCATTGCGTTTGATGGCCATATCTCTAGATGGCATTGTGATGTATGTCCTTGAACGAACTGCCCTGGCGGACTTCGGGGACGACCCTCTCTGTCCCAGTGTCCCTCTTGCCAAATTACCTCGACACACTGGTTATCGAGAGCCTTGGTATAACCTTGGCATTGGGGAAACTGGGCGAAGAAGTCTCTGGATCTCAGAGACTTCACGCCTCAACGCCCCACTCGAGTTCGTGTATATGGGTGTCCCGCTCATGTCGCCAGACACTGAACTACCTGCTCGCATCATCTGGAGTGATGCCCCAGATCAACTTGCGCTGTGGGCACTTCCTGTTGTCGACTTCGACGACGCTCTCGGATTGACTGTCGTCGGGAATTGCTTTGGCGAACTTGCAATCTATGACCACGTGGGAGGTAATCTTGAACCCTGCGCCCGTCTGTCCACAGACTTCACCCACCAGCCAGTCACGCGGTTGCTACCTGTTGTAAGTGTTGAATTTCGCTGGAGCCATGTTCTGGTGGCTAACCGATCCTCTAGGCTCCTATACCTCTCGGTCTTTCCATTGCGCCTCGGCCTGTGGCCAGTTATTCAGAACCAAATCCTTCGTTGATCGCCTCTTGGGTTAAGGACGATATTGATCTCACTCGTTCAGATCAACTGTGGAGTAGAGACTGGGTTTCTGGCTATCCTGGTTATCTGGATTGGGATGTGTGGCAAGGCGCACCCTGCGACTTTGCTTGGTTTTTGGAGCACACATATGGCTTTCCCGGCCCTGTATTTCCCCAGGCATATGCGGAAGATGACATCTACGATTGTCAATACCTCTTGTTCCGGTCGGGTAATCGGTATTTTGTCTTTGCGTCTGATCCTGACAGAGGGTTGCGATCTTGGCCACTCGGAACTACCGATTTCTCCCTCTCTTCCTCTCAGCCTCAATCACATGCTTGTCTCACGGCGAGAACGGCAGGAGTTATGTACAGGACCATGGTATCCAATGAGATCGACGGTGAGTCCGGGCGGACCAGGAATCGGTGGATTGAGCAGGCAGAACGAGGTGGTCGACCCCATAGAAACTTGTTGATCACCAGTTGAAGTATGCCAAAATATTACCTCTGTACATTCCACTTTGCGATGCTGAAGACCCATAGTCTCTTATAAATGGCAGACGCTATACCAAACCGTGACTAGCTCGTAAGCTCGCGCCGATGGTATAGAAGACCCATGAGGACCACTCTGCGCAGCCGTAATTTAATGGGAAACTGTAGCCGATAATATCTCGTGGTCATCAAATAAAAAATCACTTTTCTCTTCCACCGCCGCGATCTTGAGTGAACTTCAAGTTCGCTTGACCTGGCAAATTAAAATATCAGATTCAATCCTCGCGAAGCTCGTAGATAACCAACCTTCGGGGTGTTTAAGGCTCACATTTCACCGTATCGGTTGACCTCCGGAAGGCAGACATATTTTCAGAGGTTCCTTCGAAGGTTTTCAAGTCAGAGCGGAGAGAAAAAGGCAAGGAAAGGGACGACTCGGAAAGGAAATAGGTACAGCCACAATCACACTTCTTTTTCTACCTCCATGTTGCCCAGTCCGTCGTTCTTCGATTTCAAGCAGTCTCAGGCCTCAGGGTCTCAACCATACGGCCTTATGGACCCTTAAAATACCATACAAATGCTGCCAGCATGAAGATACATCCTCAACATCCAATATCCGACTCAGAGTGGTCGCCTGTGGTCGCTACTCGGGCTTCGCACTGGTCACCGGTGGGTCCAGAAACCGACATTATCTCAGCTCGGTGCCCACCATTACCAAGATGACGCCGAAAGACTAGTGCCGCAGCACTTGCCTCGGACCAATGGCGCACCTGGCATACTTTCGCTACCTTCTGCGCATCGGGATGTATCTGGCCACTATGAGTCTCTGGGGAATTGCAGCTACACCCGTGTCGTTCGTAATGACCGTCATCGGGCGCCGGTTCGAAGTCGGGCGTGTCGTGACGCGTTCGTTCTTCCACTTCATCAGCTGGGTCCTCGACTTGCGCGTCGAATTTGAGGGCGCGGAGCACCTTGCCACAGAACCTGCCGTGCTCATGGTAAACCACCAGAGCGCGCTCGACGTGTGGCTTATTGGCAGGTCAGCCTCTGATATATGTCCTTTTGAGTCGGGTACTTACGCGCCACCTCCCAGCTTCCTGCCCAAGCGTGTGTCGGTCATGGCGAAGAAATCGCTAGGGTGGTCGCCTATCGGGCCTGTTCTCTACTTATCTGGCTCTATTCTCGTCGAACGGGGCAGTGGCGCGCGGGCCGTGGCGTCGATCCGCAAGGCCGGCGCGACGTTGCGCGAGGGTGGCATCTCGCTCCTGGTGTTCCCTGAAGGGACGCGCAATGGCGCAGCCACACCCAGCCTGCTGCCGTTCAAGAAGGGCGGCTTCCACATGGCTGTGCAGAGCGGGCTGCCCATCGTCCCCGTCGTATGCGAGAACTACTCGCACATGTACCACCGCGGGTATTTTGAGCCGACTACGCTCAAGGTTCGAGGTGCGGTTGCGTGTTATCCCTTCTGACAAATGCTGATTCCTTCGCAGTTCTGCCCCCCATCTCGACGACGGGCCTCGGCGTGGAAGACGTCCCGGCGCTGACAGCTCGGGTGCAAGAGCAGATGCTGCAGGCCATACGCGAGATTTCGCGACCGACTCGAACGTACGGGCACAAATACAGTCGTTTATGATGGTCGTAATCTATGTAAATCTCATGCATCCCCAGGGACCTCGCGTGAAACCGGTTATGAGACGACGCTACTCGGAGTGCATTTTCTTGGGAAGCAGCAGCGAGCACCGCAACGCACAGAGGCCCAGGGAAATCAGCACGATGTACACCATGTTGCCGCCGGCGACATTGTCCTGATGCTGCGCCAAAAGCGAGAACAGCGACGATGAGAGCGACGGCGCCAAGCTACGCAGCAGCGCCGTTACCGTGTGCCCGAGGCCGTTCACGCTGCTCATGCTCGCGGCGTTCGGGGCCGAGTCCATGATGAACAGCATTGAACAGGTGTATGAGAAGTAGATGACGAGCTGGCAGCTGAGCTGCGCGGCGATGGCAAGGCGCACAGGCGCGTTGACCTGCCCTGCGCGCCGCGCAACGAGCGCCACGACAGGATACATCGCGTACTCCACGATGAGTGCGCAGAACCCCGCTATGAACACCATAGTGCCGGATGACACTGGTGTCGTCAAGTAATTTCCTGACATGCGTACTTGTGTAGCCTGGCGTAGCATAACATTCATCTCATGGGGATTGGCGGGCGGTCGCTGGGGCGGAGTGGACGGGTAACGACACCATACATTAGCCAATTGTATGCTACAGTCTAAGTACTAGAACTTCGCACGTTTTGAAAAAAAGGCGTACTCAATCCTCTCGCGAAAGGATATCGATCCTTGACATTCAACGCACTCTTTTCGGTCCAAATCATACACACGCTTTCATATCATATAAATATTTCATGCCAACTGAGATCGACATATATGCATGGGTGGCATTGAACAATCATCGACGTCTTGGAGTCCACGCCCCATTGTCCGATTGCTTACCTTTGCCTTTGCCTTTCCTGTCCGACGGACTGGGGCTAGAAGATCTTTCTTCCTCCGAGTCGGACGCCTCCTTATATGATTTCTCAGCAACGCGGACTGGCCTCGATCCTTCAGTCGAAGACGCGGTCCCGCGGGGTAGCTGGGCGGGGGCGTGCCGCTTCGCAAGCGGCGTAGGTTCGTCGCCAGTGCGACCTCGTTTGACCGACCCGCTTGGACTAGGAGGAACAGGGGGAGCCTGCGCAACGGGTTCGGAGTACACATCAGGTAGTGCCTTGATTGCAGTAGAGATGACGTCGAGAAATTGTTCATAGTAGCTCTTTGCGGCATCTTCAGCGTATCCTGGGAACGGTACGGTCCCTCTAAGACGAACCGCATTGGCGACTGTGTCGAGCCTCTGGGTAAAAAAACCTTGCAGCTTCTCCATCAGATCGGCCAGAATGTCGTCGTGGTCCGGAAAACGGGTCAGCGGCGCTGAGGTGGGAGTGCGGATAAATTGACTCTTGAGATTACTCAAAGTCGTTGCGGGGTTGAGGGAATTCCACTCGGTGAGAGGCACCGATTGCGACAAAGGCAGAGGATTGCCTTGAAGGTCATGGCCGTAGAGAATGTAGTAAAGGACATAAAAGATGGATTCGAGGTCGTCCATGTTGTCATGATGGCCGAGGAGGGGAGACCCGTTGAGGACCTTCACAGACTGATAGGCCCGCGTTCCCTGATAAAAGAATGGATAAATGATCAGCAAGGTAATATTACTTGGATACGGACCGTTCTCGAGTCGCCGTCAGTCCCCTGTTGCGCCACCAGGTCCACCATCTTCTTGGATAGATCCCAGTCGATGATAACGGCTTTGGAATCGTAGGAAGAAAGAAGGAGGTTCGAGAAGCTGATGTCACGATGCAGGATCCCTCTCTCCATCAGGCCGCCGCAATGACCTGAAAAAATGAATACCGGTACTGATTGAAAAGGGTGCAGTTGACTCACCCTTGACGATATCCTGAATAGCATACAGTAGTTGGCGAGGAGACGTGGCTTTCTCCAAAGTATCGCCGTACTTAGGGAGGACTAGCCGCGTGAACCACCGGTCCAAAACGGGTGCCCTCGTGTCGTCGGATGTCATGAGCTCTTCAACATCGAAACCACGCTTGGCCTTGATGGACTCTTGGTCGTCGTTGTATGTGAACATCTGCCCAACACCTTTTATCCCCACGAGTTCCTTCAAGAAACGAGATTCGTAGGCGCGGCCATCTGCGCGCCAGTAGTCCTTCACGACATATTGGTTCCCATCATGTGTGGCGATCCAGCACACGGTTCCTCGAGATCGAATCGTACGCCTGGAAAACATGGGCTGGTCCTCGAGCGCGAAAACGTATTCTTCCGTGTTGGGTTCCCAAGACTCGGTGGTCTGGTTGTAGAGCTCGGCGGGCGTCATTCTCATGAAGCGTCGCCCCCTTTCCCAATAAATTGAGGTGTCGAAGCCCAGGAGATCCTCGTTGAAAGAGCTAAGCAGGATAACAAGTTTGACGAAAAAAGCCGCTTCAGCATGATAGTCAATGCGCCGCGAATAGTAGCAGCCGGAACGGTCGAACTGGACGGTTCGGATGACTTTCCCTGTCAGGATGGGGACATACACAAATCGACGGTTGGGCTGCTGGATAAGCGCTTCGCGCGCGTACGTCGCTATTTGCCCCTTCTCCTCACTCCCAAAAGTCTCCTCCAGTTTGACTTCCCAGAGACTTGCCGTCTGAGTGTATGACGGTCGAGACAGGAGCTTTGAGTCTTTGGTGGCAGCAGGCCCGGTGCCGAAAATCGATATGTCGGGCTCGGATTTGAGAGCTTTATTCGCCGCGTCGCTAACGTTGTGTGGCATAAGAAGTCTGTGAGTTTTCATAACCTGCCGCCGTTTTATGACCTCTTCGTTTTCTGTTTGCTCCTTCAGGCCAAAATCCCGCAGAATGGCCTGCATTATGGTGACGATCGGATCGTAAAGTACTTCTTCTTTCTTCGGATCGACGGGAATATTCTTCCACCGTTTATTCGTGTTGTCGTAGCCGGCGTAAGTCTGAAGCCAACCATCGACATCCAGGTTAGGATATTCCCGCTCGAAGGTGGCCATCAGGTGGCTTTGGAATGGTAGGGACGATTCTTCCTCCACCCATGCGTCGGCCAATTCCAAAGTGACCTGCGCCCTGATGTCGCTCACGAGTTTATACATCGCCTCGGAACCATTGTCAGACGATGGCTTATGGGGGGTGGCACCAGTGGCTGTGACCGCCTTGACGGACGGTAGGGTCCCGGGAGGAACTGAGGTTTCGGGTGGGAGAATTGCAGATGGAAGTGGTGCAGAATGAGTCGGGGTATTTGCAAAGTTAACATCGTGCTGGGACAGGCTTCCGTCACTGCTACTCATAGCGCTGGCACTGGAGATAAGGACGAGCTTGCGGAGCGGTTGCTCGCTCGCACGACCACCTGCCCCTGGGCGGCCGCTGGGTGAACGAAGCTGAGCGGTGTCGACTGGAGTCAAACGCTGACGCGGCGCATTGGGTATGTCAGACATGGTAGTTGAAGAAAGAGTGTGGTAACTGACTCGGTGCGCTTTGGCTTTCCTGTTAAGGGTTTTCAGTCTCTCACGGAGACTCTCAAGAACAATGGTGGCGGTTAGTTACAATGTCACTGTGGTTCGTGAATGTGACTCGGGTGACAGTGCCAGCACGTGCACGTTATGTCACGCGAAACCCACTGTGCCTGGAGGACTTTGCGGAGGACGAAATCTGCGCAGGAAATTAAACAAGATAAAATGTAGCTGAATATAGTAAGTTTCCAGCTGGTTTAAATATGCCTGCCGGACCCGGATGTCTACTACTTACTGCATTTCAATTCAGCCCCTTGTCCACTTACGCCGTCTTACGGTTGGGCCGCGACTACGAGTAGTCTTGGAACTAATAAGTATGCTGCGTGTGGATTTTCCCTCTTCCAATACGGCCGAGGTTGAAAAATTGGATCAACGCAACGTTAAGGACGGAACATGGACAAAGCTTTCGCCAGCGCACATCAGGAGAAAGGAAGCATTTTTCATAGCTATTAGCAGAGTTGTAGGAATCGCTGCTGTAGCTCGGACAGCGAGTCACGCGGTTCATCACAGTGAGATTACTGTTCAATATCAATGTCAGTATAATTTTCTGAGTGCGCACTGGTGTAGACTGGCTGGCATAACTTAACATTCATAACATTCGTATGACGGAGATTGGTCGAGGGTCGGTTGGGCGAGTGAGCGACCAAGGTCACCATTTTGCGCGCTTCCAAGGCAGCGTGGCACTACTTTTTAACTTCTTCTTGTTTTGCCTTTTATAAACTGTGCCATCACCAATTAGATATGCGTTCCCAACCACAATACAAATCGGAAAAATCCTATTCAATGGGTCGGGGTGTTTTGGTCAAACTCACAGGGCGTCTGCCCGGACAGTGAGCAAGTAAGAAGGCGCAGAAATATACCTGCATCTTGTCTGGGACGCGGGCAAGGACGCAAGCCGAGCTCAAGAGAATTACTTACTTCCGCATCCTTCATGATTTCTCCAGATGTTATTCGAATTGCATTCAAGTTGAGAGCCATGCGTGGAACACAACGAACGACGATTTGAGAAGTCGTATGTCTTAGGTCTTCGAGGGCGGTTTTCGTGGGACCGGATATGGAGGAATGATGACCGATATATGGTGGTTGTTGGAGCCTTGAACCAATGTGCAACATCTGAACTTGAGTGACATCGACCCACAACGAAGGTCTGCATACCGCGGGACAGCATGAGTGGATATTATCCACTTGATATATAAAATCGGCTCACAACGCGGTATATATGTTTCCTCGTCAATTCTTTGAATGTTTCCTCGTCAATTCTTTGAACTTGGAACCCCCGCACCTTGACACGGTGTGGAGTTATACAAGGGAAGTCAACATTAACCTGAGCTCTTCGAAACCAGAAGGAACGCACCGTAATTCAATTCAACCATAGAACAAACCCGACATATCGTGCAATCTTTTTCTGCTGAGAAGAGGGGTATCACCGACGAAGCCATGCCCGGCAAGAAAGAGAGAACACTGTGCTCCGGACAGATTCCGGGTGGAATGCACCTTCTCGAGTAATAGCTGAGCGGCGACCAGGCTGAGAAATAAATAGTAAGCGAAATGAAAGAGATTGATCAACAGGAAGTACTTATACGGCGGCAGCTGACTCCTGAGGGTCTCGACCCTCCAGAAATACGACCTCGTCGTATGGAATGTGGTACCCAGCGCCTTTCTTGATATTTGTTTCTTGAACGGAAGGTGTTGATTCTCTTTGATTTCCTTTGACTGTCTAGTCAACGAGATTCCAGACTCCCGACAACAACATCTCTCCGTGAAACGAACATCGCTCCGTATGTCGTTCAGCTGGCTCCCCACGCCAACGGTCAAGTCGGATAAGGCGTTTCAAATCAGAGCTATACACGTACATTCAAAAGATGAGCAGGAAGAAAATATGAAAACTAACCTGCATTGCCGGCGGGGTCTGCCATAAGATTGCCAGTGGCAGCAGGATCAAAGCCACTTTACATCGGCTGCTGTTGCTGCTGCTTGTTTCCCGCCACCACCCCGGCTGTCTGCAACGTCAAGCAGCCTTCAAACCTCCTCCAATGGCAAATTTTCGTTGGACTGGAATCAATCGGATAATCGGACTACGCCTCCGAGTAGTCGCCGACGGCAAGAGAAAAGGAGATGGCGAACGGGAAATGAAAACCTTCTGATAGTAAAACGACAAGGGAACAGTCCACGGACGGCGGAGACGTGAAGCGATACCTCGGGCCGATTCTCTGGCCTCACTTCGCCCGACATTGACTTAAGAAGAGGGTTCAGATGGCGCAAAGATGGACCGAGTCATATGTCTTGCGCTTAGAAATCCCGTAATGCTTTGACCAATATTTATGCACCACCCACTTCCCTTTCGGCGTTTGCATCCTTCTTTTTCGCGACTACCATGTCGCCTCGGGACGACGACGAGACTCGCCCGCTCCTTGGATCTCAACATGACCGTAACGACATTGACGACGCGCCGCTGAAGCGGACACCCCTCCCGCAATTCCAGCTCTTCATTGTGCTCTTTTTGCAGCTCGCCGAGCCACTTACCAGCCAGGTCATCTATCCTTTTGCACCCCAGGTGTGTCTCGCTGCTCCCATGGTCGTACTTGCGTTTATATTTGCACCAGTTGATTCGCGACATTGGAATAACCAATGGTGACGAGACGAAGGTCGGGTACTACGTCGGGATAATGGTGTGGATTCTCTCTGGCCTCTATAGCTCCGACTGACTCCGCCCAGCAATCCCTGTTCTTTTTTACTCAAGCCTTGACTGTGCTCCACTGGTCGCGTCTCTCCGATCGTGTTGGGCGCAAACCCGTAATTCTATGTGGTCTCCTGGGGCTCAGCATGTCCATGTACTGCTTCGGACTCTCCCGCACCTTTTGGGGCCTCGTCTTGAGGTGCGATTCTAATTCAGGCTGTCGAATTGCTTGTATTAACTTCGTGTTCCAGCCGGAGTCTAAATGGCGCCCTTAGTACGTTGTCTCACGCGACCACCGATTCCTGCTGATATTCTGTAGACGGAAACATTGGGGTGATAAAAAGGCAAGTGCGTGCCGCTTAACCTCTCGTATGCGGCTGACTTGTAATATGTAGCATGGTCGCAGAAATGACCGACTCGACAAACATAGCGCAGGTGTGTATTGGCATCTATCTCCGCTACCCCGCGCTTGCTCATATGCCGCTCCCAGGCTTATGCTTATATGCCGAGTTTGTGCGCACAACCTACCTTCGGATATATTTCTAACCGCCGCCTTCAGTCGCCTGGTCCACAGGTGGTGTCCTGGGCCCCATTATCGGTGGCTTCCTCGCCCACCCGGTGGAGCGCTTCCCCGCCCTCTTCAGGAAGAGTGACTTTTTCCGAATGTATCCGTACTTCCTGCCCTGCGCGGTCCCGGCAACATACTCCATCCTCGCATGGTTCATCACCTTCCTCTTCCTCAAAGAGACAGCGACTGCACCCTCCGTGCTGGCCATTCCGCGCCTCTTCCGGCACAAGGATGCGGACATAATCAAGCGCGAGGCGCTGGTCGAGACCGGCCCCCACACCGTGATGGCGCCGACGGAGGGCGAGCAAGCTGTCCCGCTCCGCGGACTGATGACGCGCCCCGTGATCGTCGCGGCGTCCAACTACGCGTTCCTATCGCTCGTCGACATCGCGTTCCGTGCAATCCAACCGCTGTTCCTCGCGACGCCCATTCAGCTCGGCGGGCTCGGCCTCCCGACATCGCGCATCGGGAACCTACTCTCCATCTTTGGCGTGCTGAACGGGATATTCCAGGTGTGTTACCTTGCGTCCCCTGGGCTAAGTAAAACGCTAAGCTGCACACAGGTATTTTTCTTCGCGCGGGTGCACGATTACATGGGCAGCAAGGCTATGTACACGCTCGGGATCGCGAGCGCGCTCCCCACCTTCGCCGCCTTCCCACTCCTCTCCTTCCTTGCGCGTCAACAGGGCCTCACAACGCTCGTTTGGGCCGTGGCGATCGCGCAGATCGTCATCTCCATCGGCCTCAGCTTCTCTTACGGCGCCGTCTTCATCTACATCTCCGCAGCCGCGCCGAACCGTGCATCGCTTGGCGCGACAAACGGGCTGTGCCAGCTCAGCGTGAGCTTGATGCGCACAATTGGACCTGCGGCGGCGAACTCGCTGTTCTCGCTATCGATGGAGAAGGGGTATTTGGGCGGGTGGATGGTGTACTATGTGTTGATGGCGACAACAGTCGTGGCGTTGTGGGTCGCGGCACAACTGCCGAGGCGGCCGTGGGGCGTCAGAGCATGAGCTTGCTGCCCCAGAGCCGTAATACCCACGGATCTCGAAGACTTAAACACACTCGCCCAGCGGCAATTTGGATGCACCGGAACACACCGCACTATCTACTTTATCTTGATTCTCAGGGAAATAAATAGCATTCATTTGACTCAACTCGGGACTGTGGCTGATCCACCAAATGCGTAGATAGGTAGTAGGAGCCCTTGTAACTTATGTATCGCACGGCAATTCAGAGTCTCAACGCACCCATCCATCAGATTCAACTCAATAAATAATGTACATCTTAGAATCCCTTCTCTTTACTCTGGGTTCATGTGCTCCCGAACGCTCCACTCACTCCACGCTCAGTCGAGCTCGTCTACGGCCAGATGGCGCCTGCGGATTAATTAAGTAGAACTGAGTGCGAAAGTTCAGGACAAGTGCACTCACTTGTAGCTGGAAGGGACGCTGGGGTTGGCCGAGACTGCGGCGGACTCGCTGGGAACGCTGGACGCCGCACCCGACTCGCTAGGGACGCTCGAAGCCAGCACCGACGCGGAGGGAAGGCTCGAAGCAGCCCCCGACGCGGAGGGAACGATAGGGCCATGACCGCTCGGAATGCCCGTTGGTTTGGAGTGGGCACTGCCACTTGGGTGGCCATAGCCTTCCGGACCGCCGCAGTCATCGCTCGGCTTGGGGTGCTTGGGGTCATTGGAGGGGTGGGGTTTCCCGAACGACGATGGCTCCCCGTACGACCCTCCTCCGGGAGAAAGGCTTGCACCGGCGGAAGGAGCACTTCCGGTGGCACCGGTTCCGACACTATCGAAGCCCGTTGAGATATAAATTTATTGTAAGAACTTGACCATACTTGGACTTGGGAACCGAAGTGGGGATGGCCCCCGAATCATCTGAGACCGAGCCACCACCACCACCACCAGCTGGAAGAGACGTCGGGATATGGGGCTGCAACATCGACAGCGAACTCCCACCCTCTGAGATGTGAGGTCCTGGTCCCTCGCTGCAATCGTCGCTCGGTTTGGGCTGCTTGGGGTTTCCAGAGGGCCGGGGCTTCCCCCCGAGTGAACTTGGCTCACCATACGACCCTCCGCCGGAAGGAAGGCTCGCAGTTGCCCCAGCCGATGCAGGACCTCCGCTAACAGTTGTTCCTACAGAGGCAGTGGTTCCGAATTTGCCACTATTTGAATCGTTTATATGTGGACTTCCTTCAAATTGATCAAGATTCTTACTACTCTGCCCGCTTCCTATACGAGCCTTCAGCGGAAGACGGGACCGCACTTGGAGCCGCGGATGGAACAGAGACTTCCGCCGAATCGCTGGCCAGAGGACCGGTTGCTGATGGCACGGAAGGGGCATCGCTGGGTTGAGGGAAACCCGACATGCCGCTCCTGTGGGGCATTTGGGATCCCGATGCGTGGGGCGGGTGGCATTCGTGGGGTTTCCCAGACGCCTTGGGTGGGTACGTGCCGCTTTTGTGGCCGATGCTTCCCGATGGCATTGATGAAGGAAAAGCAGAGGATGCGAGGCCTTTCCCAGCCGATTCTGATTTACTATACAAACACAATCACGACTCAGGTTAAGAATTCAAAGTTGAATGCGTTGACATACTAAATCGGCTCCATGGGGGCCGCAGCACAGGAGCTGACTTTCCAGGCTACGACGGCGGCAACAGCAGCAGCTTGGGCGACTTGAACCATGGTAGGAGATGTTTTGGATTGAGTATGTACGTGAGGTGTTGTTTCGTGAAGTTGAACTTGAATCTGATGTCCAGCACCAGAAGTTGTGGAGGAGAATGGGTGAGTCCAGCTGAAGAACATGCCGTCGCCGTTGGGCCTTTATAAACTTTCCTAGGTGGTGTTAAATTTGAATTGTGGAGTGACGACCGTACCTGCCATATTTTGGGGGGTGCAGTAAAATAGACAGTCGTCAAGAAGAATCGCAAGATCTCAAAATTACCCAGCGGACTGATTGGATGAAGCAACGCCAAGTTCACGAATCCAGGAGCGTATCATGACTAGCAAAGACTCGCAGCTTCTCGGGGATCATTCGTTTCTCGTAAGTTCTGAGAATATGCAGTCCAGTATCAGCCTCAATCAAGGTTTGTGGGAGTCCAATCATCCCGTAGACAGTCAACCACCGCGTCGTAAGAGATCCAGCGCGTCACAGTGCGATCCGACAGAAAATGTGGCTACTGATGGGTAGCAACAACCGTCCAGTGTTGCAGCCGTGTATCAATCCAGATTGCGACGATGAGTCGGGAGGCGGGAAGCAATCGGAATTTCGTGAAGGAATGAACATAAAATGGTTGAGAGCAAGTCAGACGTCGGCTTTCTCGGCTGCAGTGCCGGATTCTTCCAGGCCATGGCAATGGTTCCGAAGTGCAACGCCGAAATTGGAGTGGCGTCAGGTTGGGGGTCTGCGTCAATGTGGTGCGAAGGTGTATGGGGAAGCTATCCTAAGCAATAGCCCTTCGGCATATTCAAGGAAGACCCCAGATTTCTCAGTTTAGCGCTCATGGACACTGAATGGTTGACACTGGATGGTTGCAGAGGTTGTCGCAGTGGCAGTTCCAAAAGTTACGGCTCTTGCATTGTAGCGGCACCTATATTAGGTGAATGACTGAGAATAACCCGCATTTCGGATGTTGCAATAACGATGTCGCCAGATCAATGAACTGCTGGTCGTGGTTAGGAAGAAAGGATGTGAGTGGCTGTGTTCGGGCTCAACCAACCCGGGATGACCCGGTGGTTCCGCGTTTTCCGACTGCTGTCTTTTTTTCGGAGAATACGCTTGTCTGATAGATTGCATATACTTTCTAACCTTGAGAATGATATTCCAGAGGGCCATTTTTTTTGTCGAGGGAAGAGAACAGATCTTCACGTTGTTGAAAATGCCTCCCTAAGTTCGACAAGGACAGAATCTTGTTCGTCGTCCTTCACGCTCCAGGAGTTCGACTCACAGAGTCTGAATTAATCCCCTCGCGATGCTTTTATAATTGTGTTTATCACATTCACACATCTGGGCAGCCTACGCAGCCTTGCAGGCCAGAGATCTTGCAACCTGGCAACATCGATATTGAAACGGACCAGTCACGCCCCTCCGACGTTCGACGCCTATTAAATTCCAGATCTCACTTGCGAGCTAGCTGGTTGAAGACTGAAGCCTCCGGCAGCTCATCGGAGGCGTGTTGGAAAATTCCGCGAAGAGCTGATTCTGAGCCATTGATGTTACAGCTCCTGTCATCATATTCCTGATCAGCGTTGTTTATTCAACGCGTCGATTTTGCGCCATGGAGCGTACGGACACCCTGTATGATGTGCTACACTGTGCTACACCAGGCTACACCGATGTTTGGTTTGGACATTTCGGTTGCTTCTTTTGGTTTTGAAACACACGATTGAACCGTGGGAAAATAATACACAGCCACCGGATTAGGAGCCCTACCTAGCGCGCCCCAAGCGCGCCGCCCAGCTCATCGATGCCTTGATTTACGATGAGGAAAAAAAGACTGGAATTTTTCGGCTGTGTTGAATTTAGCTGTACCGAGGATGATTTGTGAGTTGGTTTTAACCAAGGCCAGGTGCTTTGAGGCTTGCGACCGCACAGCAAAGCTTCAATTTTTTTTTTTTGGACACGTCGCGGAGACAAACCGAAGTCAAATCAGCTACTTTCAATAAAATTAGGGTGCGTGTGCCCCATGACATACTTCGAGAAACAACTGTCAACCCTGATTCTCTTGGTGTACATAAAGTTCACGAATTACTGCGACAGTTGTGCTGCAAATGCAACGACAGTTCCAGGAGGTTGAGCCTGGGAACAAAGTCTCCGCCATCCCTCTGTGTTGCCTGTAAGTATAACTGTGCTGAACCGGGATGATTTGAATAGCTTGGTGAATGCTTGAGAATGGCTGATATCGCCTTCAACAAGGTATGCACAATCCTGATCTGTATATTTATCCACCTCTTCTTCCAGCTCTCACTAAGTGAGCTTTTGGTGGAGCTTGCGGCTCCGGAACTGCTGATAATTCTGAATCGATAGTGTGCGTCTAGGTATATTTTCATGAGCGGTTCTTTATATCGTCAAGTTAGCATGGAGCCAGAGATTGTTCGCGTATCTGCTATATGCACCGATTTTGCCAATACAAACGCACCCATCAGTACGAATGACTTACGAGGTTCAGAATTCTCGCAGTGTCGCGGAATAATCCGTCTGGAAACATCCTCTGCCTGTAGGAACTGTGGCGGCTGTGGCGGCTATCATAGAGTTCATTATACCGCTCTATCTCCGCTAAACACGGCTTCGATCCAACCCAAATTGTGATGCTGCAGGACGGAGACCCTAAGTAGTCAGATTCCGCTGCCACTGTAGTTTCACAAAGATTGTCCGCTGAGAAGAGGTTCAGATATTTCCAGCAGCTTCGTGGATTCTAGCTGATGATAATATATAACGCTTCAGTTGGCCCAAATTCTAGCTGATGATAATGATTACACCGCCAACGGTCAGACATCTGGTCCACAGCTGGACACACTTTCATGGCTACATTCCGGATCCAGCTGGGACCAGCATCTGGGATGCTGGCCACCAGCTTTAATCCGAATGGGTCCACACTGGACCCAGTCCACGAGTGGCAGTCAGCTGTCAATTCAGCGGGGATCCAGCCGTCCTTCCACTCGCAGAGACCATCTGTTATATTTGGAATAAAACATACATTAGACAGATTCGAGCGAGGCGGATGGTTAAGGGGGTGCATTGAATTAGATGTAATAGTTACATGTACTGGATATCATAGAGAAGAAATGGAATGGCGAGCTGAAATCGTGCATCTTGAACGATCCGGGAGTTATTAGCATGTCGGCACGGCCACTTTTCAGGGGCGCCGCGCTAGGTTTGAACCGTATGATTCCGAATCCGGAAGTCTCGAAATGGTCCAGGCTTGCATGAGTGTCGTACGAGCGAGAGGGCCAGGTTACTGAAGGACGCCGGAAGGGAGCCTTGCCAGGGTGAACTGAAATGGGAAACCAGCAACTCGAGTAGAAGTTGAAGAAACCATACAGAAGCAGCGAGGTTGAAGGACCAGTTACCAGAGTAGACTTCGTTGACATTGAAGTCTTGGACTTGACGGCTCGAGGCCTTGGGATTCCGCTCGAGTGTTTGGGTGCTCAAAGTTGGATTGATGGCTTCGAAAAACTCTTGAGAATGGGTTGCATTGCGGGTTGGGTCTCAGGTCTCGGGTTTTGGAAGTGGCGCTTGGGACTTATTTCAGATGCCAGAGGAGCCTCCGTGGGTTGATCGGAGGAACGGTTCGGGACGAATACATAACGAAGGCAGAGGTGACATCGGATGTTTGTGGACGGAGGAGCATGGGCCGTGAAATCTGTCGGAAACTCATACCACATCGCTTGACGGTGCTACTGCAAAAGCCAAGTCAACCATACAGTCATGTCCTTGATTCCTTCAACTTGAGCCGTTGCGAGCGGTCCTCTGCATGGGTTGTTCGTTTGCAGACTCGCCAATGTCAGAGGCTGTGAGTAGAGGCCCCGATAACTATCCTGTTGACGTAGCGCTGAGGGTTGCTTGGATTGTGGTGGAGGTCAAGAAGAGAAAGGCCAGGCGAAAAACAAAGCAACTTACACGTGACGCATAACAACACCAAATACTGCGCACGGACCTTTCGTTTGCGAATATTTCCACAAATCTCGATGACACCCCGCAACGGCTGGACGTAGAACTTATGTGTTTACAATTCCCTCGCGACTGACATTGATTCCATCTGGACTAGTCCACGGCCTCCTTTTCTAAGTAACCCTGATAACTAACCTATTACTAAATTACATGTTGCAGACGGCGGAAGTTCCGAACCTCAGGAGCACTATGTGAGCTGTCCTCTGGATGATTTACATGTCTCACATACTTTTCTTTTTTCTAAACCCAAGCGTATCAATTTTATTTTATTGTCAATCCAACCCAGTCACCTGCAGCTGGATACCAGATGGAAGTCAGCCTGATCTCACTTTTCGTAGAAAGTGGCTACCATCTGACCACTCCAGATGAAGGCCACGTTTGGGCACTTTGGCGGTGTAGATGATGATAATAACGCTTCAGTTGGCCCAAACTGGTTCATTCAGCTTTTGGGATGTCAGAGGAGCCCAAAGTCGAAACCCCCTAACTTCTGACGCGTGACGACGACGCGTTGTTATCGATGTTAACGCGTCTTGAATTGGTCACGTGGACGCTCCGATGTTGGCGCTCACCTTGGCGCTCACGTACTACCAGCCATCTTGATTCTTCTGGTCTGATTTTTGGCCTGAACCTCGATAGTCTCGGACCAAACTCTCATGACATCCCAAAATGGGAACCCTGTCATGAGAGTCTGGGCTTATCCCAGGACAATAGCCGTACCATTGCGCTATCATTTTTGATCGAATATTCCCACGACCGCAAATGTGTTCTACTGGACATTCTCACAGCATGGAACCATTGTTATTATACAGGTGGGGTTCAAGGCTCAATTAAATACATCCTGTGTGTTAAAAAATCTGGAAAGGGCCATAGATGAAACTGAACATCAATTTGAACTACCTTTGAGTTACCGGGTGCACTGCCACATCACACATCGGTCGAAAATAATGTTGCAGTAGAAGTAGCACCGAATTTGGATGGGCTGATACTTAGGAAACACTTGAACGTGTCCAATTATTGATTTGAGGGTATATCATGTCCGGGTTCCGAAGCAAATACCAGAATTTGCCTACACACACCGCGGGAATATTCGATCAAAAATGATACCGCAATGGTACGGCTATTGTCCTGGGATAAGCCCAGACTCTCATGACAGGGTTCCCATTTTGGGATGTCATGAGAGTTTGGTCCGAGACTAGAACCTCGAAGGATCCTCGTCAAAACTTCTACTCATCTGTCAGCTTCAGGTTGTCTCCCCCACCAGAGATTCACTCAAGAGACTCATTCACTCCTGACTTTAAAATTCTATGTAGCTTCCTACAGTTTTTCGTTGGTTTTTCGTCCGGTCTTTCAGCTTGACCTGTTCTTGTTCGACATCAGGTTCCCCGAGCACCTTTGGGTGGACATAAATACGTGTACCGATCTCCTTATCGCTCACTGCGACCCTGGGAAGGGTATGAGACAACCTATCCGAACCCGCGCTACCCGCCGGCTTATAACAATTTAGCTGCGGAAAGGGGCCATCTGATACATACCGCCCACGCGTTGACCTGCCTTACAAAAATGGTATTCTACGTGATACGCCGCAGGCCCGCAGCAAACATTTAACTTCCCATTCAAGAAGCCCCGAATCCAAGGGATGCGAACTGGTGCCCTCCGCAGCGCGTCAAGATGAAAATCATCATCGTCGGTGGCGGCATCGGTGGGATTGCGGCATACCATGCCCTACGCAAACACCTTGCCGACGCCTCTCCGCCTGTGACACTGGTCGTTTTCGAATCTCACGAATCTACACTCGCCACAACGTCTGTCCTCGGCGGTGGACTTGGTCTCGCGCCCAATGGCCTCCGTGCCATCTCCTGCATATCTCCTGACGCTGCGGCCTATATCGAGGAGCGCGGTTTCCCTGGCGAAGTCATGACTTTCAGAAACTCAAAAGGGACACTGCTGGGACGGTTTAAGGCTGGCCGCAAAGCGCGATACGGGCTCGGCCAGCTGATGTTAGCTCGCGAGACTGTGCATGAGGCTCTGATTCAGGAACTGCGGCCAGGAGCTGTGGATTGGGGAAGAAAGGTTCGGTCGGTGAAGGAGAATAGCGACGGGGTCGAAGTGACACTGGAAGATGGCACGGTCGAGACGGCCGACCTTGTCATTGGAGCCGACGGCGTGAGGAGCGTAGTGCGCGAAGCAATCTTCGGTCACCGCTACGACGCAAAATATGAGTGAGTAAGCCCGACCTCAATAAAATATTTCTCACCTATTTTTAGAAATTTGACGGGTGTGGGCGGCTTCATACCCATGGCCTCCTTGTCTGAGTCGCTACGGGATTCCATACGTGCCGACCCCGTCACGATGACCTTTGGCGCCAGAGGTTTCTTCGGCTACAGCCCCACCAACTGGGATTTCACCAACCTAAAAAGCGCCCAACTCATGTGGTGGTCGACGTATGAGACGACCGACCCGCCACCACGCGGCACCCCGCCTTCGATCATCCAGGAGCAGCTCATGGCACGCCACGCGGAGTGGTCCTCCCCAGCGGACACGCCCGACCACCGCGTCTTCCGCGACATTATCTCCTTCGGCTGCGCGGACGACGCCGCATCCAGCCTGCTTATCCTCCCTGGGTATGTCATGCCCCGCCTCCCGCACTGGAGCAGCTTTCCTGGCGCCGGTCGCATACTGCTACTCGGCGACGCGGCGCACGCGATGCCGCCGCACGCGGGGCAGGGTGTATCGTGTGCCGTCGAGGACGCCGTCGCGATCGCACTCCTTCTGAAGCACTACCGAGTGTCGCACCGCTTTGAGGTGGACGATTCAATACAGCGGACGGCGAAGGCGTATGAGGCCGTGCGGATGAAGCGTGTTGGGAAGATACTAGACATGGCGAAGCATGGAGGCGAGACTAAGAAGACGCAGAGCTGGTTTCAGGAAAAAATACGCGATTGGGCGTTGTGGCTCTTATGTGAGTCCTTCGTCCGCAGCGTCTACAGGGCTAGTGTATTCAACTTCCTTTGCAGGCAAACTCCCAGAGTCCTTCAACGATGGTCAGTTTGGGTATGATGTGGAGGGCGAGATTGCAAAGTATATCGCCAAGTCGGGTTGCGAGCCGAAGTAACTTTCGGATAATTTAGCAATGTTATAATGCACGAGCCATTTCCTCTGTGTATGGGTACAAGCGCATGTCGAAACTGTTACAAAACACGAAAGCAAAGAGCACGACAACGATACTAATATTAGGGATTAAGTCATAGGAGGCGAATTCCATCCACGCAGTCTTTTAAAATTCCCATCCGAGGCATGCTGAATTCAGACAGACGAGGCGCTCATCCGCTCTCATCCACGCGGTATCGCTTCCTGGGCCCGTCGGGCGGCGAGAACTGCTGCCCTCCGCCGGCCTGCCCTTGCATGAAGGCGGGGTTGAAATGGCCGCCACCGTTTGCAGTGAAATTACCCCCGCGCCCCATCCCAGGACCGGTGGGCACCATACCCATCCCTTGAGACTCGTAAGCATGTATTCTATGCACAGGAACAGACAATCGCTTACCCATACCGCCGCCGCGCATCATCCCTCCGCCCCGTGGACCCTGCGGAATGCCGCCACGCGCGCCCGCAAAGCCGCCGCCCATCATGTTCATCCCGCCCATGCCCATGTTCATCCCACCCAGCATGTTCATCGCGGGCATGCCCATGCCCATCCCGCCCATGTTGGGCATCCCGCCGCGCATGCCCATCATGCCGTTCATGCTTCCGCCACCACGCATACCGCCGCGGAAATTGCCGCCGCCGCCGCCGCGGCCCATCATGCCTGCGGCCGCCGCCATCGCCATCGGCATGCTGGGCATCGGCACCGACGGGATCTGCTGCGGGGTTTGCTGTTGCCCGGAGGGGCGTAGATCGCGTGGCGGTGGTTCTGCGACGGAAGTGAGTTGTGGAGGGAGGCAGCAATGATCTATTTACCTTTAGGAAGCGTGCGGAAGGGATTGCCTTGCGCAGAACTCGTCAGGGTCGCTGATGCGCGCCTATTCTGGAAATCGCTACGAGAGGGTTTAAAAAGTTAATATGCATCAGAGAAGCAGACTGACTTGTTGTCGAACCACGTCTTGAGCGCTACCGCGTTATCATAATCCCCGCATTCGATATACGCGATGCTGTGGGATAGAGTGAGTCACAGGTTGATGAACAGAAGGGCGACGGCGCCCACCCCTTGCTCTTGCCGTTCACTTTATGCTCCGAAAAGGTAATGTCCTTGTGGTCGATCGTGACGCCGACGGTTAGGGCTACTTGGCGGAGGTCCTCGTCCGTTGTCCACTGCCGAGGTATCGTTATCAATTAGAGTGATAAAAAGCCACGAGACGACAGGGAAACAAACCCATTGCAGATCGCCGATGTACAGCGAGTCGTTGAGAGGTCCAACAGTGATGGTGCCATTTGCGTTGTTGGGCGTCTGACCGAGCATCGCAGGATACGGAGCACCCCCAGTTGAGGAAGACGCGGCCGTAGCAGAGCTGGGACGCGATGACGACGGCGGCTGGTTCACGTTCATGTCCGCGCCGTCTTCCTCCTCGTCGTCGCGCGGCCGCTTGTCTCCAAGTGCCGATGCCGGTGTCGATGTGAGCGTCTCGACCTGCTCGCCCTGATCCGGTCCCAAGTCAGAAAACAGAGCCCAGAGGGAAGAATCGCGCGCACCTCATTTTGCTCGGGCATGGGTGCGTCGATTTCACCGTAAATGTCAAAGTCGTCTTCGGGCATGATGGACTCAAAAGCACGGTCAAGAGAGAGGGTAAACTTTTTCGTTCAAGGTGGTCTATGGGGATTGAATCACATAGAGACAGTTGAGTATCGACGACACGGTGGGGAGTAAGACAGGACAAGAAGAGCATAAGCAACGAGCGCTTTACATGTTAGTGTAGAACAACAGGAGGGGCTCTTACATGAGACAGGGATACACGGATTCTACAGTATCCAGACGATACACGGGTAGTAGACACGAATACAAGAACCACGGCCACAGAAATGTCAAGAGTCTCACCGAAGATGGAAGGAGGAGGAGAAGAGGTTATTCGTTTGGCTGTGTTTAATTGGCAGGCTATCGGCCCCGCTGCTGCTGACTCATTTAAGCGCCATACGCGCCTCTTCAAGAAATTCACAAAAGCCATGCACATTGCTCATTGCTTCACATGTGCTACCCTCGAATCACAAAAGAAGTGCCGCTACAAAAAGGGCGGCAACTACACCATAAGCTTCCCTTCCCCGCGCCACAGCAACAGCAGCATTGGGACCAGCCGACTTCGATGGGCTCGCAGACGCGCTGCTAGCTGACACCGAATCCGACGAGGCCTGGGTGACAGTCGGTGTCCCGCTGGCACTTAGGCTACCGCTTCCGGTCACAGAAGCAGAAGTTGCGGGGTCAGCGCTCACGGACACAGACGATGCGTCCATGCCGCCGTTCCCGAAGAACGAGCCGCCATGCGAAAGCGAAGTGGGCGCGGCACTGACGGCCTCGTTTCCGAGGGTTGTGGTACTGATCGGAGATTCTGAGATGGACGAAGATGCGTTGTCCGCCGCGGAACTTGAGTCTGATGATGAGACAGTGACGGACGCCGATCCAGATGAGCTGGCAGCAGTTGCCGCCGCAGAATCCGACGCCACCGCCGAGGTAGATGCAGAGGCCGTTGTCGAGTCGGACGAGGCGGACGCGCTGGTGCTGGTATTGGGAGTGGTTGTGTTGCCGACGAGGGGGCTCTCATCCGTGAACCCAATCGTGGGTTGGCTCAGCGTTCCGCCAGAGTACACATATCCCTGTACCGAGGCGCCCGGCGAAGTAGGGTCTCCGCATGTGACGGCCACCGATTTGACGTGGGCGGTGAAATGCCCGCCCGCGGCGGCGTAGTCCTTATCATTCCAGTCGATGAGGCCTGTATACATGGGAAATAAGAATGCAGTCGTTGACCAAGATACAAGGAAGCGACCAACCTCCGGCCCACTGTATGGTTCCTGGGGCACTTGCAGAGGTTCCAGCAGGCCAAAGACTGGGAGATGCGGGTGAGTAATGCGTACATCCAAATAAACGTTTCGCATACCTGAACTGAATCCGGGACGGAGTGTTCGGGAATCGGCTGACGCCATCGACGATGGTATCTGTGCGCTTGATGGTCCGGACAGTCTTCTTGTCGATCTGGAACACCAAAGAGTCGGGCGACCACACGATCTAGGCAGAAAATTGAGATCGGGCGTAAACGCGAAAAGTCACCCTCATACAGTATAATCGTGATAGTTCTTGTATGTGTCACTGAGACCTTTGGAGACTCCACCATGGTTTGGCGTAGCTATCTCGAGCATTCAGTTACCTCTGAACTGAAAGCCATTCCTTGCACTCACTGACTAATCCCTGCCAGAAATAATTTGTTTGGCCTTCAGCAGTGGCTGCACCAGGGAACTCCCAGTCAATCTCATCGCGAATGCTGACAGAGCGAGATTAGTCTTATCTTATGGAACTCGTTAACAATACTCACTTGCTCATCGTGACGAAACCCGCGACGACGCCATTCCACCGTCCAGTTTTCACTGACCGAGGATCAAAATGATGTAGATAGGGACGAAAGGGGACGTACTAGTAGCAGTGATTGTTCCATAATGGACGAATCGGGTCGAAGAAAGTCGGACACCGTTGTTTGTTTCAGTCAAGCTACAAATGCTCAGAGTCTGTCAGATTGAGCAGAAAAACTGCCGCTTACAGCATGGAGAGCTCCCCGTTGGCGACGCTCACCGTGCCGCCATCGACGACCCAGTCATACTTGTTCGCGTCGCCGTCATTAAGAGTAGAGTTCGTAAGAATACGTGATTCGTCTTCGAAGGTATACGTCGTGGATTTGCATATGGGGCCGGGCTTGCACGAGTCGAGCGTGTGTGACTGGAACGGGTTGCAGCCGGCGAGACAGAACTGGTTCCCGGTGCCACAGTAGCCGAATTCGCTGCAGCAAGGAGCCGCGGCCGGACATAACGACGTGGCGTTGCTGTAGGGAGCACAATGAGCCGGGATCGGTGATCAAGGCTCTCAAGGGACCAACCATGTCTGAGCCTCCGCAGAGAGTAGGAAAGCAGAGAGGGAGAGCGATAGTACCACCAGGGTATACATTTGGCTATCGGATTTAGGAGCGGGTTGGATGCGCACGGCGCACTGAGCGCGAACATAGCTGCCAGCGAGGTTTTATAGTGCGGATTGAACGTCTCGACCATCAAGGGTTGTTCTGTCAGTAAAACCACGTTACGAGTTAACACCGAGAGACCCCCGAAAGAGACCGCCGTAGTGTCCACGACCCGGGTCGTAAAAGGAGAAACACCGCTCATTTCTGCGCATCTTTTGATTCAAACCCGTCTACATTTCCGTAGATCTGAATCATCAAGGTAGCTTGGTGACACTTCAATGTAAAAAACCATCCGTAGACGTGGCAGCCGGACCCAGAGTTGAGAAAGACCTGAGTAACCACCAGTCTCCCGAGAATTTGCATAGAATAAACCTGGATCCATCGCCCCAAACGTATGAACACTGTACTTAGTCCGCGGCGGAGACGAAAATACGTACGCGGGTAGACATTTCAATGCTCTATAGACGTAGCAGCTGGGATAAAAATTGAGAAGGCCGAAAGTCTTGAATAACAGCCAGTATATCCGCTCAAAGAACAGCAAGAGCCCTGCCAGGAGGAGCAGGAAGGCAAAAAGAGGTAAACGTGGCTGTGTTTTGCACGCAGCGAACTTTCGACCTGTTCTTGAGCTCGACCTGCGCCACGTAGTCCTCTATTGCTACAATGAGCCCGGCGTCGTCCAAATTGTACAAGAAACGGCTCCGTGGATGGCTCAGTTATGCATTTGCCAGGTAGCTCTCAACTTTATTGTGGCCTTTTTGAATCGGAGCATTCTAACCAGTTTTGCGGCTCAGCGAGGTCTTCGTTATTGTCTCCTTGACGCTCTTTCTGCCTATATGCCTTGAGCAATTCGCCCGGGACAACGGGTACCTTCTCCCAGAGCGAACAACGCGATGTGGTGCGGAGACAGGGACGGAGGTTGGACGCTGTGTTGTAAAGATTGGGTGGCTTTGGATAGACACAGCGAGCTTCAGGTGCGCGTATTCATAGTCTTCCTGAGGCAAGGCGAACGATGCGGCGCGAATCTTGGTCAACTCGGGATGCGTTGTCGGAAATATCCTGAGGCGCGAATGTTGAAGTATTCATGGAGCTCTGCCTGGGAGACTATAAATTCAGTTCAATTTCGCGCGACTAATGATTTTCCAGCTTGTATGTCTACTCAATATCTGTAGCGCTTCAGGCTCTCACAGTCATTTCGATGGGAGGGATCGCTGACCACCGTGTGCATCTCCCTTCTCATGGATGTGCTTCTGCCTGACGCTGCGTTCAAGCCCCGCATCGCAAGATCCTTCTTCTGACGTTTGCGCTGCTTGGTGCCTTGTCAGCAACCGCATTCTTACTGCTACCCTCCTCTTCACCCGTTTGGATCCTCTCTGCCCTGCTTGCCGCTGTCGCAAACGTGGGTTTCGGTGCTTCAGTGGTCGCCATGAACGCGTATCTCCCGTCCCTGGCAAAGGACTCGCCGGAGGTCGTACAAATACTGCACGAAATACAGGAGTCTGTAGAGGACACCGACGACGGTTTAGAACGCGATTCTGAAAACCCAGAAGCACCTCTGATCACTCATACCCCTTCACAAGAGCGCACTGAGCTGCGTGCGCGATACGACACCGAGCTGTCACGGGCTACGTCGCGCATCTCGAGTCAAGGAATCGCGCTAGGCTATGGCGCCGGAATCTGCTTGTTAATCGTGGCACTGATTCCCGTCACGAAACTACACGGCTCCACGTTCTCGCTGCGACTTGCCATTGGCCTCAGTGGCATCTGGTGGGCGGTTTTCACCCTCCCCGCCGCTCTGTGGCTTCCGGGGGCCAGCGTCAACTCCTCTGACGACACTGCTCCGTGGCAGCCAAGTGTCGACGGCAAGTGGAGCGTCCGACGAGAAATTGTCGCTGCATGGGCACGTCTGGGAGGGATGCTTCACCCGCGCGAGATCAAACGGCTCCGGAACACCTTCAAATACCTCGCGGCCTGGTTCCTTCTATCAGACGGTAAATTCTCCATCGAGTGCGTAAGAAATAAATTTCTGACCATGTCAAGGTTTCACCACGATCACGTCGACAGCGGTCCTGTTCGGCAAGACGTCGTTGCACATGGAGCCCTCGTCCCTCATTCTCATTGGCGTGCTCACGCCACTGTCGGGCATTCTGGGGTCCCTGCTGTGGCCGATGCTGCAGCGGCGGTACGCGTGGTCGAACCTCCGTGTTATTATCATGCTCGTCATGCTGGCATCGGTCATCCCTGCGTACGGCTGCCTCGGCTTCCTCAGCGTCTTTCAGAGAAATACGCGCTTCGGGGGCTTGACCACACAGGGCGAGATGTTCGGGCTCGCCTTGTACTTCGGTGAGCCTACATATCTTCATTAGTCAATGGCTCATCGACACGGATATAGGCTCCATCTATGGCGCGTTCCAGAGCTATGCGCGGGCATTCTACGCGGAGCTCCTGCCGCCTGGTGAGGAGGCCAGGTGGTATGGTCTCTTTTCTATTACCGACAAGGCAAGTTGATTCCGTTTTCTGCTCCCCTCAAACTCACCCAGCCTTCACAGTCGAGCTCTTTCGTCGGCCCCTTGATTGTTGGCCTGATATCTGATACGACTGGCAATATCCGCTATGCTTTCTTCTTCCTGGTGTTCATGATATGGGCGGCGGTACCAGTGCTGATGAGCGTTGATGTAGAGAGGGGGAGGAAGGACGCGAGGGAGTATGTGTATAACTAATGATGTGACAGATTCCTTCGAGTGTATAATAGATCTTCACGCGTCGCTCTCTTCTCTGTCTCCCTTGAGTCTACACGCTTAGTACCGTCCTTCCTCTTCATCTCTCTTCACTGACACATTGTATCCTCGTATCGCGGCCATATGCATGTACTCTTACCAGAATCCCCCCTCACGGTATCTCGCCCCCCTTCGCGTCACTCTTCCGGCCCTAGTTATCCGCGCATGCTAGTGCTATGGTTGAGGCTGAATAAACGCACTGCCGGTTCCGCATTGACTCAAACCTTGCACTTGGTCGTGTGTTTGCGGACCTACTCATGGCAACGCCCTCTTGCGCCGACTATCCCAATCGTAATAAATCGTTGTGCTTGCACCAGGGTTTCGTCAATCTCATCTTCTTACATTTGTTTAGAGTAATACAGGCTTCAACACTTGAACCTAATATTTATCTGGCTGCCCGGCCACCAACCTAGAGTTGAAACTCTCAGTACATCGAAACTGCCCGAGATGGACAGGTAAAACGCGCCTGAAGAACGTTAACATCGATTTTGTTCGCGTTTGCGTTCCCGTCTTCATCATATCTCTCCATATTCAACTGTAGCAAGCACAAGTGTGAGAAGGGGGAAAGTGCAAAAGGAGCGACGCACGGAATCCGGAGTGTCGTCGTCGCGCAGTCTGATACCCTCGAAGTTGAACCGTAACAAGGCTGTTAAATGGCCGTTCAACTAATTACATAACGGTTCCTGTGCAGTCGAACTCACATAGGTCCAAGCCTAACTTTTTCTGTTGTTCGCATTGATTAGAGCGGTTGATTATGTGGGCGTTATACAGACGTACAGCAAATCTATCGAAGAGCTTGCTGATACGTGTCTTGGCCTTGATTTCCACGAAGACGACTGGGGGAACGTCAGCGAAACTATCTCAGTCAAGCATGAGGACGTACACGTTTTTTCGTGATTAATCAACACTCGAAATTTTCCATCCTCGAGTGGAAGTTCCAATCTTTTCTTCGAGCTGGGAGACAAGCCAAGTTCTCCGAAAGTCGCTAAACAAGAGTCAGAGGAGAAGGAGGTGCACGACGCTGACATGGTTGTTGGTCAGTGAAAAGCGCGCAATTGCTTCTTCTCCTAAGCCCAGAAGCATTGTTGTGTACAAACAGTTCAATTTCGGTGCTCAAGGACAGCGTGTGTGATCTGCTATGAATAGAAGACGAGAGAAGTAGTACAGAATAACATATATAGCCATGCACTCTAGCAATGCCTGCTATTGAAGTGAGTCCCCGGCAAGGAAAAAGGCAGTGGACTGTACGTACTGCAACAGGAACGAACCCAACCACTAATACCAGGAGAAACCACCCAGCTGCTCCAGGCTGTTGTGTGATCATGATCAACAGATGGAATGAGAGAGAATGACGGCAGAAGAATGGAGCACGCACAAACAATCGATTTGGTCTCCGTCTTCAATATCGAGGCTACAGACGCCATTAGAGATTGCAGAAGAGGACAAAGAAAGGCCTCACTCAGCGGGTGTTTCGTCCTTGCCGATTCGTTTCCCCTCATGTACGAATTTGAAGGTACCTGGGTACAAAAGACGCGTTAAGCAGAGCGTTCACGAGCGGAGACGCGTCACTTGCCCGATTCTTTGCCAAATCGTTGCTGCGCTCGATTTAGTGACTAGGGGCATTCAATGACGCGTCGAACGCACCTCAGCCGCCTGAAAAATCTTTGCAAACTTGGTGTTAGGCTTGACTTTGACCGTTATTTCTGGATGAATTGGATTTGAGGAAGAAAAACGCGAAAATGGAGCGTTTCTGTACTGACGATTTCCTTCATACGTAATGTTTAGATTGAGTTTGGGCTTGACATCCTCAGGCTCTTGGGACATTGTGAGTCGGTTGGGAGGGTTTTTTCAGCGTATATGTAGGGAGAAATCGACGATAAACCGAAACGACAATGTGGTCGGTGTGAAAAGAGCAGTCACGAGTTATTTCGTCACGGCCACGTGTCCTCATGGCACCGCCACCATATTGACGCGCCGAGACCGCGATTGCAACAATTATATTGCTCTATTCTTTGTGGATGCGCGAATGCCGTTGCAAGCGCAGATTCTAGGTATTACAAATTTGAACAGAGCTCGTTGCGGGGTTTTAGCAATCATCGGCGGTCAGCTTCATCCGAGTCCAACAGCCTGGGCTGCCCGGCTGAGCTTCTAGTATATTTTGTGAGATAAACCGCCAATTCCTCTATGGAACTACGATGGAATATACGAGAATATACGCTAGCTACCAAGAGCCTTTGCCTTGTGAAAAATCAATTATCCCATCAAGCCGAATTGCAATTATCCCATCGAGGCAGATTGTGAAACACATCAAATCAGCCAACATCACACCCAGATTTTCTTCTTTCCCCACTCCCAAAAACGACCAAGGGCACACCACAATGGCGAGCAAAGTGTCTCCCAAGGTGACCTCGGCCTCACCAGCCAGCTCACCCATAACCTTCCGTCCCCTAAACCCCCTCTACATCCTCCTCTTCGCCAGCATGTCCGCACTCAGCGCCTGGTTCTTGCGCATCGAGCCGGCCCTACAAGAGGTGCCCACCGACTTCCTCCCGCTAATGGAATCCGGCCGCTTCCCAAACGGCGCTACCCAACGCACGACATATACAGGCATCTCCTCCGTCGATGAGATGCTGCGCATGCTCGTGACAGCCTTCATCGCCGGGCCCGCGCGCTGGGACCACGGTGTGACGCTGCAGCAGCTACACTTCCTGCTCAACTTTTTCTCCGTGATCTGTATATGGACCGTCGAGGCCTGCCGCGCGCGGAACAAGGGCCGCCTGATCAGCTACACGGCGCTGTTCGCGCTGTTCTACCAGACCGTCGGCGGCGCGATCATCATCCCGTTGTACTATCTGATTTCGGCAATTATTTCGACTGGGGATGCGTATCATCTCTCCGGCAGGGCGGTGCCAATGGAGTATGCGCGGGGGTTATTATTCGCGGTTCTTGTGGGTTATTTGGCCCCAACGGTGGCCATGTTCGTCCCTTGGGACAGCTTCGAGACGCGGCAACTGTGGACGGCGGTGTGGCAATTCGCCCCCGCGTTCGTGAATTTGCTTCTGCTACTCTGCTCCTTCATCCTCCCATCCACCACCTCAGGAACCGCAGGCGAGAAAAACGGAGATGTCCCGTACCTAAAGAGAATTTACATCGTCGCCGCCGCCGTCTCGACACTGAACCACATCGCGACCGTCTATCTCTGCCTCACATCGTCCAACCCGCAGATGACCCTCTCCCGCGTCTTCCTCCCGTACAGGTCGAACTGGAAGGACAGCACGACGCTAGGCCTGCACTACCTTTTCCAGGTTGACTGGTGGGGATGTTTCGTGCCGGCACTGGTGTGGGCTTGGGTCTCCGTGTACGACATGCTGAGGATACTGGGAAAGCCGACGGCCTGGGACTATATACTGACGGCGGTGAACATCACATGGCTGTCGCTGGTAGCAGGGCCGGGCACTGCGCTAGCGCTTGTGTGGTTGTGGAGGGAGGACAGGCTCGTCATGATTGAAGATGGTGTGAAGGGCACTTGGAAGAAACCTAAGACTGCTTGAGGGAGCTATACTGGACGTACGACCTGCATTTCCACGTCCACAGTTTTTAAATAGGGCCTCGATTCTTAGGTCGGTTGGCCGGTTCGTTGAAAATGAACAAAAAACGATCAGGCGACAGTTGAACGACATAGTTCACTTCAACTTCAAACGAGTCACCGTTATTTGTCACCCACGTCTAGCCTCGCACCGCCACTGACACGGTAAACTCGAACTTTTGTCCCGAGCGCTCGTGTGCTCGCTGCAATGGCTCCTGGAGCTAATTATATGGGTGGTAAAAGGTTCTTGTTATCCAGCTGGTCCTTGACGCTTTCTGATCGTCCTCAGGAGCGCTGCCAAGGCTCGCTCCAAGGACACCACTGGTCGCGTTCACAAGAACTTTTTTGGCCGTCAACGACTTGATATCCTTTCCAAGAGCCTCAGTGGGCGTGCAACCAGTGCTGAATGCGCAAGCGGACACGGTCCACGCGTATCTGCCTCCGACATCGGGTTGTCGCACGCAAAACACGCGATTTCACCCGTCGTCGAGGTGTATCCCAGTCGGTCTCCTCCGAGTCGTCGCACCCGAAGCAAATCTCATAAGCGCTCGAGTTCTGGAAGCCGTAGCTCGAGAGTCCTTGAGGCCCTTGATACGGGAGAGCGTACGTAGCCTCGTCTCTTTTTGCACTCACATCAACCATCGACTAGCTCTGGCTATGCGCGCTGCAATGGATAAGATTCTTTCCATCCCGGATCTAGCCGGCCTCTCGACTCGTCCCGCACAGAAGCGGTCCCGTCCAGTGGATGAGTCTGAGAGAGAGAGGAAGCGAC
The DNA here is from genome assembly GCA_029281795.1 of Mycena crocata. Classification (NCBI taxonomy): domain Eukaryota; kingdom Fungi; phylum Basidiomycota; class Agaricomycetes; order Agaricales; family Mycenaceae; genus Mycena; species Mycena crocata. Next base: position 441,911 of record JARJCP010000019.1, read on the forward strand.
AGGCATGGTTCCAATTGCGGGTAAAATTCTTTGTTCTAATCAGATTTACAGAAGAGTCGATCGGGCTTTCCCGAGCTCGACCAATTCGAATCAATGGAGGTGGACTGTAACACAACGGACGATGAACTGGAGGATGCGGCAAGTCGTCGAATTTACTTGTTGGACGAATCCTTATTAGCACCGCCAGGTCTCTCAATTCAACACGACTGATCAGGCTGACGGTACTCACCATGACAATACTTCGCTCGATATTAATCAAGCAAATACTCCGCCCAACGTTACTTACCAAAACGACAATCTGGTCGATGTTACCCACACTCCACCCTCGAGTTCTTCCAGACACTTGCCCCGGCGCGCCTTCAATTATCCCTGTGTTTCGCTCTCCTCTCACTCTGCGCAAGATACACCCACCTCGAAGCGAGAACCGACCACGAACGCGGACTTGTCCCTCCGCGACAACCTGTATGAGTACCAAGATCCCTGGAATGCGATCGGCGTCATCCTCGGACTGGAAGTCGAGGATACGGAGATGCAGTCAGAACTTGAGGATACTAGGACGAGGATGTGGTTCCAAGGGGATACCGCTCACCAATTGGAAGAGCTCGACTCTCACCCTCAAGAACTTCCTGCCGAGACTATCGATGTTTCCCAAGCTCATCTGACTACCTTTTCTGCGGGCGGATTTTCAGCAGCAGATGACCGTGACCTTTCAGTACATCATCTTTCTCTCGACGTTCCTTCAGCCTCCCATGCTCTCGATATTCCTTCAGCCCATGCCCTCGATGCTCCTCCAGCCCACGTCAACACAGACACCACTCCAAATACACCCGAAAGTGGTGCTGTCTCGAAATTCGCCACCCCCGCTCTCTCACGTACTGCTAAAACTAAACTCGAACCGCTGGCAACTGTTTATCTCTACGGCTCAGAAGACAACAACCGCAGTGGTTTGGACGACGTGAACCACGAGGTGCAAGACGAAAGCTATGATGCGGAAGGCGAGAGCCATGTGTCGCCTTACCGCCCGCCAACGCAAAAATCCCATCCAATCTCTCCACACAAATCCGACGTAGTCACACCGTCGCGGAATCCCTTGATCAGCAAACCTGAACCATCCCTGGCTCTTTCGCGTGCGACTAGAATCGAATCGCACGACTCCGAACTTGATGAGATTTGCGTCTCACCTGAACGCACCGACCCAGCCACTCCGTTGCAAAAATCATCGAATGTCTCTTCCCTCCTCGACAGCCACGATGAGCGCGATGTGTCTGCTTACCATGTCCAATCCAGTCCAAGCACTCGATTCTTGCGGACACCAATCGAACCATCCGTTAATCTCCGTGACTCTTCAGCCGGAATCTCGAATGAAGAAGACAAGCCCGCCTCTACTCAGTTCTCGCGTACTAAAATCGTATCTTCCATGACTTTCAGCGACTTCGAAAACAAAGGCGTCAAGTCTACTCCCCGAATCCCACCGTTGCGTACGATACCCCAGTCATCCGTCGCGCTCGCTCTCCACGACGGAGGCGAATTATCGAGTGATCCCATACCCATACCAGCGACGCACTCGAACAAATCACATATAACCCCCCGCTCCGTCCGCGCCAAAATCACATCATATGCGGCTCACCGTAACTCTGCAGACGAAAACCAGATGCCAGCTTCGAGTGAAGATGACATACGCACTCCTGCGCGTCTCACTCTGCGGACAGTGCAGATGCTCAGCTCCTCGCCTCCTCCAAGCCGCGATGTTGTCACAAGTCCTCCTCCGGCTTTACCCAAATTTACCAAGTTCCCTTCACCGGTTGATCGTAAACTGTCCACCACTACTCATAATAACAAGATCGGCGTGTCTCCGCGCATCGACTACTTCAAACCTCGGCCGCCGCCAGCTTGGTCGTATCCGCCGCACAAGCCCGCCGCATCCCATTTCCCTGGTTCAGCTGGGCGCGATGGTCGTAAGGAGTACAGTGAGTCTGTCGAGGTGCCGGGTGGATGTTGTGGCCAGTTTACCTTTTTTGTCAGATGTGCATCCTCAAGTCGCGAGAGAGACTACGGCTGTCCAGCAGCTCGAGGGGAGCGGTGCTGTGACCGCGGAGGATACCGAGGTTGAAGCGCCCGAGACTCGCCAGTCAGAGAAATTCTTTGGAGACCTCTGCCTGTTCTCGGATGATATTGATGCTTCGGACAGTGACGACTGAGTCGCACAAACTACATAGCTGCTATGGAATGATGTGTAAGAGAGAAATATAAAGTGCGCAATTGCATCAAATCATAAATCGTCGAAAGTTTGAGTGAGAGTCGGGTTGGGGTTGTGAAATAGAAAGGGGGGAGGGTATCAGTATTACGGGGGAACGCGTATGCATACACTCAATGGGCTGGGAAAGACCTACCAAATTTCAGGCAAGGTCTTGGTCGCACGAGAAGCGATAGGTAGCTAGGTAGATAGGTAGAATCACACCGCAGTGAAAGTCTACTGCTTACCTTTTTTAATTAGCTTAGTCCATCAGATGGCTGTCTCGGGTTCCCACGGTTGAAAGTCAGTGTTCAGATAGGGATTCTGCAAACACTATAAACGAAGGCTTCTTTTGACTGAAATGTACATTTTCCCGGGCTATCCTCCGCGTAACTAGCTGTCCATTGCGATTGCGCGGCAAGGTCCAGAGGCGGCGGAGATGAAGAACAGCTGAACTTGAAGTTTTGCTGATCTGACTGTAATCACTGTACCCTGTGATTTCTTCTGACTCTCCTTGAATCCTTCGTCGCAGAGGCCAATAGACTCTCAACTCTGCACGTCATCTAGGAGTAACTGGATTCTTGAGACGTCGCACTGCCAATCGATACAGGGACGCAATGGGTGTTTCGGTCTTCTATTTAACGTTGCTTCTGTGTAACCCGCCTGCATGTTTGAACTACTTTCCATTGTACGTTGATCTTCCCTTTTTATTACTTCAAAGAGCCGTCTTCCTCTACGATGGAGACTGACACCAGGTTTCTGAAATTTTGAAGGCAACTGGACGTGTTGTTCAAAGGCTCTCGGCTCCGGCCATTGTAGTCCGTAGATGACAGTCACCAATGCCAAGTTTGATTGATCAGCATGGAAGATCACGTCAGAAAAACAAGCACATCATGAGAATGGTACGACAAGTTGATTCCTCGACGGATTTGGCAGATGTCGGAAGGAAGGAAGCAAGTTAATTTTAATCCCAGCGGTTCCATGAGGAACACAGCGGGGCCTGTAACCAACCTGTGACTATAGACACGATGTTAGAATGTACATATGCTACGGACGGAAACGAGTCGGAGACCAAAAAAGAGGGAAAAACCCGAATCACACCATAAAAATGGTACGACAAGATGTTTCCTGATGGACATGGAGATTTCCGAAACCATTGACATATATTTAGGTCCATGCTTGAAGGGTCTCATTTCTAATATTTTCACTTGCGACCATGCCTGTAACCAAAAAGACAAAAGCTGCTGGCGTACCTCCCCCTTTTTTTCCCAAGTGGGCCTTCCGATCTTTCATCCTGCTCGCCGTCGTCGTTATTGGGGGGTTTCTGGACCGCATTAAGGCGAGCACATCTGTTAAACTGGATAACTCGTCCCTCACAGATAATTTGTTCAGGATCGGTGGTATGTTTTCGACCCATCCGCTTTACACGAGCTCGCGCAAGCAGCCATCGCGGCCTCGCCCCCGAATGATACGGCTGGAATGATCCAGTACATCGTCACCAATCTCACCAATACATATCCCTCCACGATCGTCAAAATCAACGTCGACTCGGACGAGTGGATGTTCAATAACGCCGGCGGCGCCATGGGGGCGATGTATCTTGTTCATGTCAGCATCACGGAATATCTGCTCATCTTCGGAACCCCGCTGGGGACAGAGGGCCATACTGGAATGCATCCCGCCGACGACTACTTTAATATTCTGGTTGGAGAGCAATGGGCATTTCTTCCAGGGAAGTTGGAGATGGAGAAGTACACTCCCGGGATGGTGAACTATACTCCCATGGGGACGGTAAAACAATACAAAATGCATAAGGGCTGCTTTGCTTTGGAATATGCTAGAGGTACGTGGGACTCATAACTTCTGTCGATTTTCTTGACGCTGTATAGGCTGGATTCCTCTGATGGCTCCGTTCGGATTTATGGATGGCCTCTTTTCAACTCTCGACTTCGTGACACTATACCGCACAACCAGAATCACGCTAAGGGAGATAGGCAGGAATTTACTCGTCGGAAAGATTTAATCCACTGTCTCCGAGAGATCACTTTGTGTCCAGTCATTCCTACACCCCAATTACACCTACAATTTCACTTCTTCCCTGCACCGTTCACGATTGTTCCAAACAGAGTGAAAATCTTCCAGCGACAAAATCAAATCCCCAAGAAGACCAGCTAAGCATCGCGCATGTGTACGAAATCGGTGTGGAACGTTATTACCAAAAGCGGGTTCAAGTTGCCAAAATGAGTGTTGTGGGCGCATATTTGGTGGATGATCGCCGGGCCGGATGGCGACTTCCAACCATTTTACCAACTTGACGACATTCATTTCTTCAGCTTCATTACTTGAATGGTTTCCAGAGATCCAATCTGCAACGGATAATTGAGCGAGTTCGCAGTTCCTCCACGCGGCGAACAGCAAACTATGGGTCCCCGTTGACCGGAATATCCAAGGAATATCTGTAAGGCACACACAACACAAAACATAAAAATGGGAAGCTACCAGTCTCACACCCACATCCGTATCGACAGCAATCGGGGAAAAACGGCCAGTATTTCAGCAAAATGATGACCGGCATCGACTTTACAGTATACAAAGGGTCCCCCAATGATAGCGACGAGCTATCTCGACCTTCCAATAGGTAACCAGGTTTTGGTAAAAATCACGCATTCCGGAATCTGCAGCACGGACGAGTACTTCAAGCATGGGAATATGGCACTGGGCCACGAAAGCGTGAGCACAGTGGAGCGAATTGGCGAGCGCGTGAAGAGTCTCCAGGTTGGGGACGTCGTGGGTTGGGGATACATAAATCAAACATGTGGCTCATGTGCTCTTTGCTTATCAGGTGAGGCTTGCCTTTGAAACTTGGGCACTGACTGCATACTAATTGAGGAATGATATTTAGGGCCTGGTCAATTCCGTCGCACGGCCGAGATGTAAGTCCTACAAGAATCCAATCTTATTCAAAGACTCATTACTGTTCGAAATACAAAGGTACGGAACCAGCAGCTTTGATCAAGGCTCCTTTGGCACGTACGCTATCCGGGATGCATCGTGAGTCTTCAAGATCCCGCCAGGCATCGCCCCTGCCAAGGATGCAGCACCCCTCATATGTGGCATTCATTCTACTGACCGGGTGGGCATCCTTGGTGTCGGTGGGCTCGCCCATCTCGCCATCCAGTTTCTTTCGAAAGTGGGAGCTCGCGTTGTTATATGCTCTTCGACTTGGAGCCGCTGAATTTTATGTCTCCGACGGTGCGGCTGCACTCAGCGTTGGTGAACCTCTCGATCACCTCCTCGTCACTTCCAGCTTCTTGCCTGACTGGTCACTGTACTTCTCTTTCTCTGGAATTCTGCACATAGTCTAATATGCATCTCAGATTCATGGATGTGATGCAGTCTACACCACCATTCGAGTGACATATTTTGGGGATATCATTGATCGACAAATTGCTGATATTTGCTGCAACGTCGCAATTACATGATTTCGTTGTTGATATGATGTTTTCATCCCGGATGTCTGAAAAATATCCTACCAATGTACAATTCACATTTATATGAGATTCAACTTGTGTCGACAGGGTTGTTTCTCCAATCTCCGTCTGTTTCTGCATGTTTTAGGATTGGCCTTCAAATTTGATGCTTTGAGTGCAGGGTTTCTCAACTAGGTAGTACACAAAATTCAGTGGTTTCGCAGAACTGTTCTTGGGACTCAGCCATGCAGATACCCAAATCACGGATGCAGATCAGGTCCGTGCGCGGCATCACATTAGGTCATGATCCCATCTTTTTGCTCGTACGACTCTGCTTCTTTTTTCTTCCTGCCACGACATTCCCCTCTTCGATAATCCCTCCTCCCTGTTCTCGCTGTCCAGCTTCTTCCAGCTGCCACCCTCAAAACTTCCTTCAAGCTGTCTCAACATGTTATCAACCTCAAGACTCCAGTTATCTCATAGCAAAACCTTGTTCCTCAAAATACACTGTTCACGCGTCAAGCTGCCTCAAGAAGCCCGCGCAAGTGCTGATTCTGACCTCAAAACATCCATTCTGGAAGCAAGAGTCCTTTCTCGTTCTCAAAACATCTGCTGGTTGTTCTCATTTTGTTTACCCTCCCTTCTCCTGTGTCATTACTTGTATTGTAGAACATAGTGAATTTATTTGATTTTTTTACTTGATTTATTGTGTGAATGGATTAAAAGTATTGTTATGTTGCTGAATTGATCTGTGAGATGTCGTTTCAATGTCTGTAAGATGTCTACTTGTCGGAAAAACATCTGAAGATGTGACTGTTTCTGTCGTGTGAGCCTTCTCCTGATGTCGTCAGGATGTTCGAGCCACAAACATTGCACAAATATTTGATCCGAACGGTGGTGTACAGGACGTATTCATATCATGATTATCAGCGAAAACGATCTGGTCATTCCCTCCATGCCGGTCGTTATGAGAGGTATCGTGATTCAAGGCGCTGCAGTGGCGTCCCGTGGTGGGCAGGTCAAGATGTTGGACTTCGCGGCGTTGCATGGTGTGAAGCCGATAATAGAGTGTTTCCAAATGTCCAAAGAGGGTAGAGAGGAGGCCATGGCAAAGCTCCGCGAGGGTCGTTTGCGGTACAAAGCGGTACTTGTAGGATAATTAAGACCGGTCATCTCCATACATGCAGACGGTCACCGTTCATTGAGTTGGGTATGACATTTGACTTTCGTAGTTCGGAAGTCTATTCAAGGTTTAAGAATGACTGTAAACTTGTTCTTGTTTTCCTTTTTTATAATGCCTACACTGCACTTTCTGAACCCTTTCTAAGTACTCAATAAGTTTTTGCCCATCCACAGAGTGGCTCTTCACATCAACCTTGCCCCTAAGTTCAAGTAGGTATTTGTCCGTGCTTGTCTAAAACGTGCACGCGTTAGCATCACGTGTACCCGGCAGAACACGGAAAGATCCCTTTCAGAGACTTTTCTCTTCTCTGCGCTGATCTTCAAGTCTATCTGATATCAAGACGACCACACCACCGCGGCCGTCAAAACCAACATAGTCCTTATGGTTTCTTTGGTGTTCGCAGTAATGGCCTTCAAAGGAATTTGAACTTGGATGCTGCATTTTAACGTGGCTGTTCTCAAGCAGTGTTCTCACTCAATAAACGCCGGTTTGCTGGCCTTTAAGAAGCGAGGTACGAGGCTCTCTCTTCGGTGACTCCTATGCCAAGTATTGGAGACCATCCTGGGAATTCGGCATGGCTTGCAGCCCCCATGGCCGTGCTGCGCAAGATGATTCTTCCCTTCGACTAGCGAGAACCGACCTTGTTACATTCTTCTGCTACTTTCGGACGGATATATCAGTCCAAGCAGCATCGAATAGTTGGCTCGCCGGGAAGGTATCACTACTGTGGTTTTTTTGAACCTTTCCGCAGTGGATACCACTTGTCTAATAATCTGTTTCTATCCGTAGTGCCGCAATATTGCGATGCAACATTAACGTTCCATCTCCGCATCAAGGGTTCGTTTTTAAGATATCCATTCTCTTGTTCACCGTGTCCGCCGTCCGCCACGTATCGATTCTGCACAGAGTACTCATGCCTACTTTTCTCAAGCACGGCCTGTTCAATTGATTGAGATACAAGGAAGGAAAGTCTACTGTCAACTTGAAGTTGATATTCCTTGATATGCGCAATTATGTTCGATCCTTATAATTGTATCTAGAGGGTCGCAAACATCACTGGAAGGGCGATGTAGTCGGCCATATGCAAACGGAGATATCCAAACCCTTCCAAACTGTTACCATCTATGCGACTTGTGAGTATTTGCCGTTCATCACCATTTATTTACGTGCGTACTCGAGACAATGGATTTAGGTCTGCGCCAGGCAAAAGCTATAGCTATGATGCAAGGCCCCAGTCTGGCCAATCATTTTCCCAGCTCGGAGGGCGACCAGCAACAGGTAACCAGACGGAATGGCAACAAGTTCGATCTTTACCTCGCACAGCGTCCTATCTCTACGCTTCCGTTGTCAGTATTATGAGAACGGCGTAAGTAAGAAACGGATCTGGATCACTCGGGGACTTGTTGCGACTCTAGTCCTTTATTTTTGGGGCCTTTGCTGGTTTCTGTGCCAACAACGCACGGTGCGAGGTATATAATGAACTGTCGGAGAAATGGATTCCTCAGCTGTGCTCACCACATTCCCTCTTTGGCGCAGGTTGCCTAGAGGTCCGTCTTCATTCACAAGTCGACTTCCTTCCTTCGAGAAACCCTTGACGAATTACGCATCCCTTTCAACTCGTTCGCCATGCTTTTTTCAACCTCCAACGCTATCCTAGTCACGGCCTTGGCTCTCAATGTCGCTTCGACTTTTGGTGCTCCCTTTCCGTATGTCTTTTTTCAATAAATCGGCCATCACGGCCTGAGAACTTCGTTCACAGCGGGGGAAGTACCGGAAATGTCGACGCCAGAGCGCCCAAGGGTGAACTCAACTCTCGTTATATCGATATCCTAGTGCCAAAGAAGCGTTTCCGCGCTTGGAATAAAACGCGCCGCGCCGCTCGCGAGAACGCCCTCAAAGCAATCCGCCACGCGGAATCACGCGCTGCCGCTATTGATGTCGATGGCCAAGGGTTGAATGTTGCAGTTGAAGAGCCCAGAGAGCTCGCTCCTCAGATCGGCCGCAGACATCCTACTCCGTATTCCGCGGACGATCTGTTAGAGCGGGACCTCGACGATGAACTGGAAGCAAGGCATAGTAACCATAAGAAAACAAAAGGGAAGGGCAAGAAAACGGGCAAGGGCAAGATCAACAAACTTCAATCAACGACTGTTTCACTGAACATGGGGCATGCAGGTGGAATGGGACTCGGTGGAATTATGGGACACGGTGGGGGACACGGCGGCGGAGGACAAGGAGAGGGAGGAATGTGCCCGTGTCCGAACTCGCCTCCTCCTGGGCAATGTCAACAAAACCCAGGAACTCCTGCACCTGGCCAACCCGGATCGGCCCCTCTCCCTGGCCAACCTGGTTCTGCACCACTTCCAGGTCAACCAGGTGCGACGACTTGTATTTAATGCGCTATTGCCGGGCCTTTACTTAAAATATTTCTGCGACAGGTTCCGGCACAGATGGCCCAGGCTCTCCTGGAAGCCCGTCCATGTCTATTCCAGTTGATGAACCCTTGCCTTCGGAGTCTGCTCCTGATGGGTCCTCGCCTACGGACTCTGTTCCAGTTGATGGACCTTCGCCCTCTGATTCCGCCTCAGGATCCACACCCACCGATCTTCCCGACGGCGGCAACAGCACCATCCCATCGGCGTCGGACTCGGCCAGCACTCCCATTGAGACCGGGACTGGAGAAGGGGATGGTGGTGACGGTGGCGAAGACGGCGGCGCTTCAGCAAGCGCCGGACCTTCGGACGCCGTATCTTCAGACGCCGTACCCTCTGCCTCCGACTCCGCATCAGTCCCGAGTGAATCTGGGACGCCTGACGGCACGACCCCGCCAGACGACGGCACCACGCCCCCCGATCCTTCTGGTGGTGACAACAGCACTGAGACTACGGACCCACCCACCACTGATTCACCTGACGAGTCCGCTCCAGAAGGCCGCAGCCTTTTTGAACGCTGGCTCTCTGGGCGGACTGAGCCCGTGAGACGTGTTGACAGTGCCCGCTTCCGTTTGCGGTAGACTTGACTGACTATCGATGTAAACGACTTGTGAATTTTGTACGCACACACTCTAGAAACAGGTTCCATAGAGGGATGGGGTGCAGTTTATTCTGGAAATAAACGTTCTTGTTATGAACCTGTTCGATCGCAAGCTGTTTAGAGTGTGCTAAATATGGTTCAAGTTCGTTTCCTAATTCTCCAACTAATGCTACTGTCTGAATCTATGTTGAATCAGCTGCAGAGTCATAGTTCGCGCTCGTTATTTTTCAAACTCATCCAGGACCTCTTGGGAGTTGAAGAAATTGGTCTTGTCCACGTCCCAATCTGTTGATACATTTAATTATTATTCAACCAAGGCGGCTTGGACGCGAACAACGCACCATCGGGAATCATCGTAACATTGTCGCGCATCAGCTGCATTACCTGGCGCGTCCCACCGACGGTGTAAGCCTCCCATTGCGCTATCGAGAGGGTGAGGGACTGAGGTTTAATGATGTGTAAGTGGATTCACCTCCAGGGTTGAGATCGTTGACAAAATTGATGTAAAAGTCAAGCATTTGGTTCGCGAACGCGTCCTCGACGGATGCCGGAACTGGTCCAAACAGGAACATCAACTCGGAAGCATGGAAGACTAGAAAAGATGGTTGAATTTGGATTGGAAACACAATAATAGAAGAAGAGATGGTTTTCTTGCCTCCTAAGGTTGGATCACCCCCAGGAATAAACTCGCGGAAGTAGTACGCGAACGTCTTCTGAAGCCGCGCTGCGTGCTGAAAGAAGTCGCGTCGTGGCGCCAAAAACATGAGGCCTGTATACCAAGCTTCGGCGCGATCAAAGAGCGAGTCCCCGGTGTTGAATGGCGCCCCGAGGGCAGGGTCATTGGCAGGGAACAGCGCAAGGCTTTTCGCATAAACATCTGGCGTAATGGTGCTATTGTCAATGACAAGATGGCCGATGAACTGCTCGAAAGCGTTGTCCTGTGATGTACCGACGAGACTGAGATTCCGAAGAGTTGTGCTGAAGGTTGTTCCCTCGTTGACCTAGTCACCATCTTGTTACTGAAGTTGAACTTGAAAACAGAAAAAGTCAACCAACATTACTTCCTCCCAAGTAAGGCAGGTGTAGGAAATCACCGCGCGCAATTCGGGCGGAGGCTCGCTCAGGGATCAAACTTCCCTTGGGCCCAACGGATGGTTGCCAAAGTTGGCCGTTCAAAGTGGATGTTATCATCCCGTTACTAATACTCAGGAGCGTCTAAATAGCGGTTAGTTGGCTGTAGTATACATTTTTGAACAGCGTCGACCTCAAATGGAACTTGCCGCAGGCATGAAACGGCGCCTGGTCCGGGAGCACAACCAGTCGCAGCAAGAAGACGAGCAAACGGCTTTCCTGCCTTGTCAAAAGTGCTTGCAATTGGAGAATTTTTGCTACAGCATGATCGTCAGCTGAATTCTGCATGTCCACAAAAAAGAACTCACAAGGGACCCGTGGATGAATCAGCTATTCCTGCACGGAACAGAGGCTGCGAAGCCGGGAACACGAAGTGGCTTTCCACACTTCCGGCACCGGCAGACTGGGAACCGGTCGGTTGGATTCTTGTAATTAGATTACAATGAGGTGGTGAACTTACTTGACCCCATATGGTGACCTTGTGCGAATGTTGAGCGGCAAGATTCAGAAACGACGTCAATTTAAACCTACCTTGGAAGGATCACCGCCAAAAGCCTTGATGTTCTGCTGCACAAACACCATGGCTTGACGTTGGTCCTGCAAACCCGCATTAAGGTCTTTGGCCGCCACACCTGCACTGGAAAGCTGATTTTGCATGTCAATACCGGATCGACATGGATACAAGGAGAATATCTACGAATCCAAAGGTATTGACGCGGTAGTTTCTACATGAAACTGTGAGTCAACGGCTTTGAATATGCGTCGAGCGACCAACGTTGAAACGAATATGACCGGCTTATTCACCGCAACGCTCCTCTGAACCATTCCTGGAGAGAATTGTCAGCATGGAAGGATTGAATGGAACATAGAACCGTACGTGTGGGATCATACTGAGGGGAGGAAGCGGCCCTAAAGGTAAAATCAGACCCTTGTGCCTGAAAGGATGTTACCTGAATATTACCCATTGGTGAATGCTCCGCCCTGAGGGACATTATAAGATTTTTGGTCATTTCGTTCAGAATCACTTACATGGATCCAAAATAAGACCGGAAGCTTTGCGTTGGCAGTTGTATTCTGCGGTCTCCAGACCTGCCCTCGACATTAGAGCCAGACTCGCGACTGTGATGAACACGACATACATTGAGGAAGAGGCAGTCCTCTGCCACCTCAGCACCAAGGCTCGTAGTTTGCACTTGAGGGCAAGCATTTCCGAATGTTGAAGCGTTGCGGATCCCTTTGAAAGCCTTCGCGGGTACTGGGGCCTTGAAACGAAGAGATCCAACGGGTGGTTCGGCAAAGGGTATTCCCAGCCATTTCTCGAGGCCGGTCGTTGTCGACACGCCACGGACTGTACCTATGTTGAGAGATACATCCAACGAGGCAGCAGAAGCGGAGAAATGGTGAAAGACAGAGACTAGGCCCCACAAAAGCATCGTGCGGGCAGGTAGCATGGTGGAAGTATGCTGGAAAGATGCTTCCTAAGGTTATATCGGCACTCCGTCCTTACATCCGAGTCGGGTATCGGATTCTCAGTCAACTAGATCAGCAGACACCCCACCCCGGACCGACACAATTGCGCAGTTGCTTCTTCGCAAAACGTCGCGTGAGATGAGCGCGGATTGGCGACGGAACAGTTTGCGGACAAGGAGCGGAAAGCAAGATTGTCACAGTCGCGAAACGTAACATCATGTGGTGCGAATCAATGATTTCTCCAAGCAACTTTACTATCGATCGGGGTGATATGCAAAAGATGGGTGATCTGCAAAAGAAAGTTAAATTCATTTCCGAGCTCAATTTGGCTCCAATCCAGCTCGAAAAAATATGAGGAAATAGAGATGCTTCCTGGGAATATGACCCAGTATTACTGAGAGGGGGATGAGTTATATTGAGTTAGCACTGGATCGAAACTTTTTTTTGCAGATCCCCAGTATTTTGATCGCATGGCTCGGCAGCATAATTGCGAGCTCAATTCTGCCCCAAATCTTCTAGAACTTCGTTAGGACCAAGTTCTCGCCAGCAGCTCCCTGCAGCCCGACTGCCGAAGCCAATCCGGCGAGATACGGGCATGTGCGAGTACCATCAATCCTTTTTTTGCACATCCCCCCGATCAATAGTATGGTCGGCACTCACTTCAAGCTCCATAAAAACTGTGCATCTGTCTGAGATGATTGGTCTCGCTTTGACCCTTTCAAGAAATGCTTCCGCGTCGATGCGGGCACTCAAAGCTTTTTACCCCTATACTATTGCTTAATTCCTACCACACACTCCTTCAACCAGATATTCAAAAAAAAAAAGGCATTATACACACACACACCATATTTATTGCCTCGAATCTGACGACGCTGCTGTAGCATTAAACTTCCGGCCCGTGCGAGTTTCGAAACCAAGGCCCCACGACGGCTTACCTAAGCGGGTTCATCTGATGCCTTTGACGCTGTCGGTTGGGGACGAGGACGACGTCGGCGAGGCGGAGCTCAGCGCGCTTTCAATTTCCTCGTCCAACTTTGCGTCCCCAGCGGGACCCTCTCCCACTTCTGATTCTCCGCCGCCGTCGGTTCGCAAAACCAGCCTCGACAGCCAGCCTTTACCGTCTCCGGCGAAGGACAAACGACCGCGAGGCCTCTCCAGGTCCCACACGCTCCCAAGAGTAACTCAGCTCGAAACAAAATCTCGGCGGAAGAACTCTGAAGTCGATGCGCTAGTTGTCGAGCCCGATATTCTCGTCCGCATCCGCCAATGGATATTGGGTGTTGCCATTGTGGACTTTGACGTCGATGACGGCCCAGTAATCAGTGGCATATATCCCCCGCTCCTCGTCTTTCCTGCAGAGGCGGAGAATATGTACGTTAAACTCCAATTCCAAATTTCCAAGTGTCTAATAATAACACCGGGTTGTAGAGCATTCTCCGCATTCCCCGACTCACCGCAGTTCGAGGATGGGTCCCAGGACCACTCGTTCCGCATACGAGAGCACCCCATTTCGCTCCCAAGTGATCGACGACCGGCGCCCAAAGACGGATACATGTACGGATTTGCGCATTTCACACAACGCAAAGATTCGGCGTCGAAACGGGGGTACCAGCAGGTGAGTCGACACGTTCAGCTTCTCTTCTGCGATGTCTAATATCTTTCCCAGCGCTCCCTCGTCATTCTCACCCACCACTCATACCCCGCCCTCTTTGCGAGTATAACCGCAATTCTCGGGCCCCTCTTCCAGGAACACGGTCTCCCCATGCTGGAGGCTGCCTGCCACAACATTGCTACTTGGTGTGTATATCGCTCGCACTCCTGTTGTTCCCCGCTTATCCCACACACAAAGCAAAGGTCGGACCCGACACCTGGGATGATCGTCGAGCTTGGTTTTCTGGGCACCGTCCTCAGTGTCGAGCTGCCCCACTCACCAGAGCAGCAGCAGCTCGCTGACAAGGCTTATGACCCGCGACAGCACGTACGTCGCCGCTTTCTACCCCAACACCCATTCAACCCTCCCCAGATTCTCGCGTCGTCGTGTGCCTTCACGCCGCCGCCTCTCCTGCTTTTCGAGGCCGCGCTATCACACCTCTGGTCGCTCTGGGAATGTCTCGTCCTGTGCGAGCCTCTCCTCGTCTTTGGCGCGTCGCCCGCGCAGACGAGCCAGGCCGTATGGTGGCTGCGTGACCTCTTTCGGCCGCTCCCACTCACAGGCGACATCCGCCCGTACTTTACCATCCACGACACCGATCACGCGGCCCTCGCCTCACGCCTCCCCCCTGCTGCGGGCCGTATCCTTGGCGTCACTAACCCCGTCTTTGAGCGCGCTTGCGCCCACTGGCCGCACGTTCTGAGTCTCGGGCGTCACGTACCGTGCGTCCATCTCCCTTCTCTTCTCATTGTGGCCCTGACTCTGATTCCAGACTAAACACGGCCACACATGGCGCGAGTGCAGGCAACACACGGGCCCGCGCTGGTCCTGCCCCAGGGTGGAAGACGCGCACGCACAGGCGATACGTCTCTAAGGACCGCGCGCTGCTGCGGCGCCTTGAGGATGCATGTGCGACCGGCTCCGAGCGTGACCGTGCCTCCCTTTCTTTGCCTCTCTGTATCCCGTTGCTCATCACTTTACATCGTCAAGGGCTCGACGTGTCGCTGGACCTGCGGCGCCACTTCCACGCGCGCACGACGGAGATGCTCGTCCCCCTCGCCCGCTACCTGCACACGCTCATCCCGACGCCCGCCGAGCGCGCTGCCTCGCCGTCCGCGGAACCGCTGCGCATGCGTGCGTTCAGCGCCCCAACGTTCCTTGCATCTCTTAAAACTGGCGCGGGTGCGGCGTTGCCGTTTCGCAGCACGGCACGGCGGAAGGAATTCTACGAGCGGTGGCTAAGGACACCAGCGTTTGGGGTGTGGCTGGGGCAGCAGGAAGGGATTGTGCAGGGCGTGCTCGAGGCTGGTTAGTATGTCCTTGATACCAGTAGCAGCAACTAATTCCGACATACTCAATCGAGCGAGGAAGTAGCGAGTCGGCAACGCCCGGCTCCGAGTCGGGCGCCCCAAGAAAATGTGTATAAGAGGAGCGGTAGTGCTATACACATTTTTTGTACGACTACAAATTAGGAACAATGAAGCCGTGGATAAAAGGAAGCGGGCGGGTGGGACCAGAAAAAATCCAGACGAAGCAAAATAGCGCCTAGTGCTGATCCAGGAGATGAGACAAAGGAGCCACTGGCCAGGAGTGACTCAGGGCAGCTCCACTTCCCGTGTTTTGCGAACGACGCCCGGCGTCGACGTCAGGAGGGAGGAGAAGAGGAAATAGAATATTGACGCGTACAGAAATTAGACTACTGTAAAGCAAGCTCTAAACTCGATTAATTCTATACCAAGTGACGGTTTCCTAAAATAGCTTGGGTGATGTCAAGCGGCCCGGAGCGGGCCGTCGGCCACCGTGCTTGATCTCCAGGTCTCTCCTTGCCCTCTCCTTCTTTGCTTTGCTTGTTTCCCATGAAAGCAGATGCAGCATAGCGGTGCGTTACTGTAGGCTACTGCAAGCTATTGTCAGTCCGTCCCGGTCTTTGCCAGTGCCGACCGGCGTTACACTTGCACCGTATACCCCCGATGCCGAGTCTTCGCGTTGCCAATCACCGAACTTTTATCGCGGATCCTCATTTTGCGCTGCAAGTCCCGCAAGTCACAATTGTTTCGCTTTGCCACAGGTAGTTTCCGTTTTTGGTTTTGCCTCGAGTCTCGACGCATCGCCAGGAGGTCATAAACCGCAGCTCCTCAAGTCACTCGATCAGATAAAATCCGGTTGCTTTTTTTCTCGCATTAGAACGCAAATTACATGCGGACACAGCATAGGTCGGTACTTTCTGAAACCCTCTCCTACCATATCCCTCGGCAGGATATATATATAGCCCGCCTCGTCCAGAGCTGGAGTATTCTTTCTCCTTCTCAGGCACGCCCCCTTTTAATTATGCGCTTTTCTGTCGCCCAGTCTTCTCTTTTATTTCTTGTATCATGGGCCGCGTCTGCTAGCGCACGACTTTCCGTCGTCGATGATCCAGACGACGATATTAACAACAGCAGAAACAACCGCGTGAGTGCAGCCAATGGTGTTATCTGCCATATCCTTATTTTGCCATATCCTTATTTTGCGTTCCCAGTATACCGCCACCCTCACTGTCAATGGTCTACGTACGTCCCGCCAAAATTACAAACCAATGTCTGCTCAAAATGACTATCCTCAGCCCTAAATGTGACGCTTGATACGGGGAGCACAGACATGTGGTACGCAATGTTTGTGCACCGTCGTCGACCATTGACCAACCGCGAATATTTTGCAGGATCAACGCACCAAATGATTTTGGACCGTTCGAGGACACGGGTGTTACTCATAACATTTCGTATGGAGATGGATCAGCTTATATCAATGGCACGATTGGTTTCGCGGACGTCAAAGTTGCTGGGTATAGAATCCCCAGGCAAGGTACAGTTCTCGAGTCAGCATTTATATCTGTTACTCACCTATTGTCGCGTCTAGCTTTTATCAACGTGACTGAGGTATGTACGAATATAAATTGCGATTCCACTTTTCTGATAATCGGTCCCTTCAGAGCGTCGGCCTCAACGAGTGCGAAAGCACCGGCATCTTCGGCCTCATCGGTCTCGGATTCAACAGCCCCTCCGTCGGCATCTCCGACTCTTTCTCAAACGCGGGGATAAACGGTACCGCGCTGGGCAAGTCGGTCCTATCGAACATCTTCGACGCGAACCCCGACAAGGAGCGCTTCTTCGCGTTTTCCTTTTCGCGTCTCGGCGACAAGAAGCTCTCGGCGGACGCATCGCTGAACATCGGCGAGTATGACGAGAAGTACGCGGATGTGCAGTGGGAGACGAAGCGCCCTGTGTTCCCGGCGACGGGGCAGAATTGGCGCATCCTGTCGGATGGGCTGTCCGTCAATGACGCGCCGATTTCTTGGACCGCGAAGAAGGCCAGTATGGCGCCTGGTGGCAAGAAGGTCATCGGGCTCGATACGGGCACGTCGAATATGTTGATGAAGCCCGAGATCGTGGCAGAAATTTATTCTGCCATCCCTGGTGCAGTCCTTGCCAAGAACTCCTCGCTATGGAACACACATTGGAGCGCGGACAAGGACGTTTGGGTCGTTCCTTGCAACGCGTCGGTCAGCTTGACCGCAACGTTTGAGTACGTGTGTTTAATGACCGTTTCGTGATATATGCTGATAGTTTGCAGAGGCCACCCGTATCCCATCCATCCTCTGGACTTGACGGACATGTACACCCGGGTTGGCCCAGACGGCGTCAACTACACCATCTGTGTCGGTGCCATTACAAACGGAGGGAGCTTGACTAGCGGAGGCAGTGATGGTCTCTATGGACTGACTTTCCTGCGCAACGTCTATACTGTGTACGTCCCGTTTTTGCCCCTAGCAGTCTACCCACCCTCATTCTTCACAACAGCTTCTCGTTCGGCGACAACACGACGGCCCCCTCCGTGCAGTTCCTCTCGCAGACAAACGCCTGGGCGGCTGCAAACGATTTCCAGCGCGTCCGGAAGCGCGTCCTCGCCAGAAATCCGCCTGAGCTCGCACCTGCCGATCTCGTTCGCCTTTTCGACAGCGATCCATCTTCAGCGGGGTCGTCTGCGTCCCCTCTCCCCACTTCGGACCTCCCTGACTCCGCCTCCACTTTGCCTAACCTCGACCCAAGCCCCACCGCACCGGCCCTTAGCACAAGTTCGACTGCGCCTAGCACAAGACCTTCGACGACTGTGGGTCCCCCCAGCGCGAGTTCGTGCCCTACTTTGGGCTCCACTAAATCTGCAGTGAACCTCGCCGACTCCTTCTCCCAAAACTCTGACGACTCCGCACTAAACAACTACGGGCCCACCATCATTGGCCTCCTCGCCGGAAACATGCTCATCCTGCTCGTGCTCGTCTTCTTGGGCGTCATGAGGTTTATCCGGGGCGGGCGGAAGGTTGGCACGACGCGGGCGTATGTGCCTGTTAAGTTGAGGGAGGAGGATGGGTCGTTCGAGGACAAAACGTACGCGTAGTGATTGAATAAAATGACGCTTTCATAGAAGCTACCTTATCTTTATATATTTCATTGTACTTGCATGTCCGGCTCATCTTCGTGGAACGTCGGTGTAAACTCATTCAAACGAGCGAAGTATGGGGTCGTTGACATTTCGCAGAGGGAGGATGAGGATTTTGCGATGTTGGAAGAGGAAGTGAAGCTCAGAAGCCACCCATTTGGTTCGGTGAGTTATGAGTAAATAGGATAGCGTAGACAATGAAAGAGAAAAAGTGACGAGTTCCTGGAAGTGGCAGACGGTGAAAAAAATCTGTGTAGCTAGAATATCTGGACCTCATTCAAGTCTTGTATGACGAAAGATAGGGGTGGCTGACAAAGCGTCACGGAACGCGTGACGGAACGACCACGTGCTGATTTCCCAACTTGGATTCGAACCACGACCAGTGGTGCATTGTTCTTGAGAGTCTCCGTGAAGCGAGTCAGAAATTCATAAGAGGCAAGCCAAAGCGGGGCCACAGTACGTTCTCTCTCTCTTCTCAACCACCATGAATCTAACCAACCTGGAATCTGTGATAGCCCCGCACTCTCCGCATCGCGAAAGCTCGAAAGCTCATCTGCTTGGACCCCCAGGCTCGCCCTCCAGCCGAAAAGAGTCTAGCACAGACCTTCTTCGTCAGGCGATATACAACTCGAGCAACAGCGAACGCGACGAGCATCCTGCTAGCCCAATGCCACACACGCAGACCTCGCCAGCACGGGTTCATCGAGAGTCCTTGCAGCTAGGGTCCCCCGGAGTCGACTCCATTGCAGATGCCACCCCGACTCGCACCACGGATCTCAGTCGCGCTATGCCATGGTTTGACGAACCCATCACCGAGGCGCAAGTTCTCCACGATCAGCTTGTGGCTATTGCCGATGCCACTTGGACCCCAGCCATGGGCATCCAAACCAAAACGCCCACCAGATCCGGTGGCACCATGTCGTTCAGCTCTACCACTCCACAATCCCGGACCTCTCATGACTCCGAGGGCGCATATCAAAAGATCAGAGACATTCAAGCTGCCGTTCGGGAGGAACTACGCGACGCATGGGTCGAGGAGGATGGTGAGCTGCTTTTTCAGCAGAGCTTGAAGGCGAAGGTCGAGGCGGCATATCCTCTCCTCAAAGAGAAAGCCAAGGATTGGCTGGAAAAATATGACGGCTACGATGCATCCACTAGCCGTTGGAAGAACATACCAAACAAGGAAGAGAGAGCCTCGACCAAGAAACCCTTGACCGAAAAGGAGCTCTATGAGCCTCTCACCCAACTCATGACGGACATCATGAAGGAATTTGAGACCGAGCGTGAGCACCCGTCGCAACACAAAGCGGGGCAGCCTGAAAAAACGCGGAAGGTCACGACAACCTTCAAGGGCCCACTAGCACATAATCCCGAGGACGCCCAGGACGATGATGCCCTCAAGTCCGCACCTGACATCTGCATTTTTGGGACGGGCCCCTCGGCGACTATGAGGTCGAAGATTTCCTCAGTGCATTCCTATGATCAGGTGGCCACCGTCATCGAAGTCAAATTGGCCGAAACTTGGGCGGAAATTGTGAAGGATCAAATGGCCGTGTATGGGAGGGAAGTACTTATAGCGCAACCCCAGCGTCGTTTCGTTTACACGCCTCTCATGACGGGGGAGACCATTCGCGTTATCCAATTCGACCGCTCTGGGGCCGAATATACGAAAACCATCGACTATCACAAGGACCCTGTCTTCTTCATTCAGCTCGTCGTCCTCTTCAGCTCACTCGACGAGGAGTTGCTCGGCTACGATACGTCGATTTATTGGGAGAATGGGAAGCGCATGCTGGCCATGGTCCCGGACGAAATATGGGTCGAGGATGCGCAGCCTCCGCGCTGGGAGAAGAACGTCGAGAAGAAGGTTCTTACCTTTGAAATCGTTAACGCGAATGGCGAGGCCACCAAGGATGCGAGGCCTCTCTTCGCGAGGCGCACTATTCGCTCCCGCGGAACCGTTTGCTGGAGAGTGCGACGCGGGGAGAAGACGTACCTCATCAAGGACTACTGGGGCGTCGACTCGCGCACAGCCGAGTCAGACTTCCTCAAGGAGGTTTCTGGAATCGACGGCATCGGTCAGATGTACGCATTTGCCAACAAAAGAGCGACGACTTACGGCATGCGGACCAATGAATCGGAGATGTTCTCGACTACCACAAAATTCGTGCCCAACAGGTCTTTGACGCGCCTGGCCCTTTACATGCATAGCGGCACTCTCGAGACGGCGACATCAGCTCTTCAGCTTCTATGTGCCATTCGGGATATCGTCAAGGGTGAGCGCTTCCTCTGACCATCGTCTACGTCTTCTCACACCTCGTTTTCAGGTCATCGCGACGCCTTGCTCGAGAGGGACATCCTCCATCGTGACATCAGCTTCAACAACCTTCTCCTTTCCTCGAGCACCAACACGAATGCAACTGGGATCCTTATCGATTTCGACATGGCAAAGAAGATGCAGCAGATCTTGGCAAGCCATGTCACTACAGGGGATTCGAGAACGGTAAATACTGCCTACTGCCTACGTCATGCCACTACTCGTTTTCTCACTCCTTTTCGTAGGGGACGCGGTTTTTCCAGTCGGTCAGGACCTTGCAACAAATCGGCCACCACGATCATATGGACGACCTCGAGTCTATTTTCTACGTTATGTTCTTCGTCTGCTACGCTTTTGACGTAGCCGGGAACCTTCTCGCACAACCTCCGAGTCTGATTCTGGAGTGGGAGAAGCCGAACACGGCACCGGAGGGTTTGGGCCATATGAAGACAGGATTTTTGAGTGTCCGCATTTCATCGTCGGTCTCTCGCTTCATGGGGGCTGAAAAGACCATTGTGCGCGATCTCATGGAGGACCTTCGCAAGTTCTTTGCACCACGTCTCGAGGCAATCACGGATGCATCTATGGCTGATGAGTCGGACCGAACCCCTATGCCGGACTGGACGGCTGAAGCTGCGAGGAGAGACTACACTCGGTTCCTCTTCCACATCGACTGCGCCATCGTGAAGTTGGAGGCACTACCTCCGCCCCCACCCCCGATCTCGCCCCTGCTCCCTTTCCGCCTGGGGCCCAGTCCCAAACGACGCTTGCCAGACGACGCTGGCTCTACGGACAACCATCCCCCGCCCAAGAGATCTACCCGGTCTCGCAGTGGCAGCGCCGGCGCATCCACCAAAGTTGTGTTTGCGGGGGACCCTGAACGTGATCCCTTCCTATCCTCGGAGTCTGAGTCGGGAGACGATTACGATCCTGCTAAGCCTAATGCAGCCAAAAGGAAAAGGAACGCGGTTGTGAAGGCGAAGAGGAGCGGAAATGGTAAACGGTAGTCGTACACGGACTAGCCACCCTTTTGCTATACAGTTTGATATTATGACTTTGACGATTCGATCTAAGTATGTACTTTGCAAATCTTCCTTCTTCCTTGTAATTGTCGTATGTCTTTCATGATCAGTCAGTCCAGTCATTCAACGTAAAAGCAAAACGAGCTCTGACGGGAAGGGTCTTCAGACAAGAATATAACAAAGGCAGAAACGGCGACGTATATTCTGAAGTCCGTCCAGAACTAACCTACTAAGTTACAAGTACATGTACAGAGCAATTGAGAGTGGTATTACAAAGTCTACAATATCTCGCATGTCGATGCGTGAGTGAATGAGTGAATAATATGCATGTAAGTCTATTCAAGGAAGAAAGGACGGGATCAATCGGCTGAGTGGATTGTGTATATGTATGCAAAGCGTTTTACGAGGGAGCGAGAGAGGTCGGCGGGGGTAACCCAAAACGCGAGCAAGAGCACAGGGCGAGGTGGAGCAGAAGAAGAGGGAACAGCGGTGCGGCGGGCTATAGCTTTGAGAGCATCAAGCCAAAGACAACGTACCCAATCGTTGTAGGCGGTGTGACGACACATTGAATCTTCTTGGAACGTCGGTGTAAACTCATTCAAAAGAGCGAAGTATGGGGTCGTTGAAGGCATTCATTCGTGAATTTCTAGCGTTACAGGTTATAAAAAAGGTATAATGATATCGATACATTTGGGTTTTGGAGAAGAATCTGACACAGTCAGAGTGGCGTGGAAGGAGCGACGTGGAAAGCGTGAGGTCAACGTAGGCGTAAAACAACGCGAGGCGGCATGATGGGGTCGGGAAGAACGTGGGGCGGCATGATGGGGTCGAGGAGGTGGCGACTATGAGCGGTGGGTGGCCCAGACGGCAACAGCAGTAACTGCGACAATCAGCACGAACGCGACTAGCGCGTACAAGCAGCGCTTTGCCCACTTCAATTCCGCTGTGCGCATGCGATCGATGATGACCTGGCGCTCCGCCTCCGTCTTTTCAGGGAGCCATGCAGTAGATGGCGTGTCCACCGGAGGTGCGCGCAACGGCGACAAGAGGATGATGACTCCCATTATCCAGAACGGTGGGAATACTGCGAGGATGAATGTCAGGATTCGACGCAAAGTCTTTGATTAAAAATGGACGTACAGAATCCAAATTTGAAGAGGAACATGGCGAGAGTAACGGGCTCCCTCGGGCGCTGCGTGTACTCGGGTGCTTCGACGTATGGGGGTGGTGCGACAGATTCTGCCACAGAAATGCGCCGATGATCATGGCGGCTTTCGCGGGTGCGCGACGATGCGAGGGTGTATCCAAAGAAGTCATCTATGGGGTTCGTGGTGTTTTGGAAGGATGAAGACCGTTCCAGCTGGGTCATCGCTGCAGAGGGTGCCGAGACGTGGCAGTCAATGGGCGTAGGGAAGATAGACATTTCGCAGAAGGAGGATGAGGATTTTGCGATGATGGAAGAGGATGTGAAACTGAGAAGCCACCCATTTCGCGCTTGCTTTTAAACTGGTCCTTCCAATCCATTTTTTGGAGGCCAATTGGAAGCAATCGTTGGAAGGGATTGTGCTTTCTCCCACGCAGTCGGTGGATGTATTTTCTACCATATTAGGAAGGTGTTATTATTGGTTCACGGCAAAACAGAGTCAACGCAAAGTTCACCCAAAAATGGAAGGAGAATGGATTGCAGTTGAGAAAGCTTTTGAAAACAAAGCACATACAGTCGCCGTGTTTTTGGGAGAGGAAGAAAACAAAAGATCCCGTTGAAAATATCGTACTGTATCTCCCTCATCTCTCTTCGCTTTCATTGATTGTATTATTAATAATTTATTATATCTGCGTCTCGAAAATTATGTGCGAGTCAGATCTCTTGCTGCGTATAATCCTGTGCTTCCTGGAGCTCTAAGGTGCGGTTTAGGTTTTCATTTTTTACTTCCTAAATAACACTTTCAACTCTTCGTTTCTTTCTCGCTTGTTTTCTCGCAATAAGTGGGGATCCTAGTGCTAAGTCCCTAAAATGCCTGGAACACTTTAGGTGGCACCTGCTACGCATCCTCCGGAGTCTGTCAGACCTGGACGGAAAACAATCCGATAAACAATCACCGCGGAAAGGCGGTTTTTTCCCGCAAAGCCAATGCCCAATGGTGGTGGAAATGACCGTGAGCACTTCAAATCACAACAGGCCATGCAGAGACGCGGAGCGCAACTTCTCATCGTTCATATTCAAAGCAATATGGCCCTAGGTTAAACGAGGAGACCGAGATGCATGAACTGTATCATTTTAAACAGCGATAACTCAGCTATCGTTAGCAGCAGAGGCTTGTCGAATCCTTGCTTTGATATTTCTATTGGTCGATATATTTCAGGTAGAATCCATTCTGGATTCCCCCGATTGCAATTGTCTCATCCGGTAGGTACGCCCTTCGGTACGCCCGAGAATTCCGTGAACTCCGCGGGGAGTTCTGATGTCTTCGACTAAGAGAACGACCTGTCTGATCCTCTTGGATATTCAGTCCTATTTCCCTTACGCTGTGTGCGGATGATGGCCACAACGTAGCAGATAACGCCACGCTAAAACATTTGCGCTGTAAATAGAGCAGGAACGTTGGGTCACGAATATGGGAATCAGATGGTGGCTGTTGAATGTCAAAAGGGTCCTGTAGACGCTCAGAATACAATGGCAGTGCATGGCAACTGGCGTTCCATGGGGTTGGATTGCACGCAGAAACGAGAAAGCCATTCAGAAACTCCAGTGGTTGAAGTACCTGTATCGCTGCGACCAAAAAACACCAGGAGAGGAGTTACTATACGACCCTAAAAACCTCCTCCCATTCAAAAATGACAGAAAGTGACTCATCCAAGGCCCATGGAATTGGCGGGCCAAAAATGCCTTTGAACTGCTTTTTTGAGGAACAGCGTCAAGACTTTTTTGGAGACAAGGTCAAGTTTCCCTTTCAAGTTCTCCGTTGAACACGAAGTTATGACTGGTCCAAGAGTGATCGGTGTTAAGAATGGCCACAGTTGCCCGTCCCGGTCCAAAAGTGAGGCAGAAAGAAGCGGCCAAGCTCAACCGAGTCGTGGATGAGATCGATGAGACTCGACTCATTTTCAGCTCAGTTGCTGCGGTAGCTGGAAACACAGGAATGAGTGGCGTTGACCCGAAAAAGAAGGGGTCTGCTGACCTAATTTCCTGACACAGCACCGCCACCACGGTACCGCTCCTTGTCCCGGACCACAACAATAGCTAGCTTTTCTAGCTCTCCTACCCTCGATTTCGATTGAATCCAGGGTCTGCTTTGTCCAAGATGTTTTCTAGTCCTACACCTGCACCGGGATCGAGGGCTCTTGCCAGCAATGCTCTCCGTGGCGCAGGACTCATGGACCGCGATGCCACTATGCGCGATGTCTCAGACAAGCCTACTGGCCGCAAACCAGCTGCAAAGCACCGGCCTCATAGAGTCCGCGCTATATACGACCTGAATGATAAGGGCTCGGGCAGCAGTCGCATGGTAAATATACGTTACTACTCATTTTCGTGTGGTCAGGTTCCGCCGACCCTTCTTTTCTGCCGCAACATTGAAAACAACACGCTTACCCTCCGCCCAACCTTGTCCGCAGCTTTCTTCCCGCATATCAGCAGACTCTGGGTCATCGGATCTGCTTTCCATCCGAGGAGCTTCTCGCCTCTCCACCACCGGCAGACCACGTCGGAACGCAGTATCAGGCGGGGTACACGTCGGTCCACCACCAACAAACCCACCACCGACCGTTGGACGCGTCTCCACTAAAAACCGGTCGTCGGTCGACCATTGGTACGAGTTTGTGAAGAAGCGATATGATCCGCAAACCAAGTGCCTCAATCTTGATGTGCGTCCTCCAGACCCGTTTTCATTTCATCCGTCTGACATTCATTTTTACAAGTCGATGACCGGGGACGACATCCTCCGGAAACACAACCTGGCCGCACCCGGGACAGGGGGTGGAACCGCACGCGAGGCAGGAGTTATCTTCAAGCTGGCTTCACGTCTCAAGCCACCGGTACGTCTACGGTTTCCTTTTTAAAATCCGGTAACCTAACCCGAACTAGGTCGAGACCGTATCCCTGGCCAACAATGGCTTAACTGGGCAACATTTGACGTATATCGACAAATACCTCCCACGCGTCGCACATCTCTCATTACAAAATAACAACCTGCGGACGTGGAAAGACCTCGACCCCATTTCCTCTCGACGAGAGAAACTTGTGAATCTCCAGGAGCTTGTCCTTATGGGCAACCCTTTACGGGAGATTGAGTACCGGAATGGAAATGCTGATCGGTATAAACGGTGCGCACATCCTTCGGCTGCTGGACGCCGCTAATTCTTTTTCCATTTCAGGGAAATCTCTCGGCGGTTTGTCACCCTCGAGCTTCTTGACCAAGAACCTATCGCCAAGATTTCGTTCGATGTCGCACCATCAGACGATACAGCAGCAGCGCGCAGCGTTAAAGCGCCCTCTGCCACCACCTTCCCCTTCCCAATGGGCCCGTCGTTCATTGACGGCGTCGACCCATCGCTCGTCAGCACATTCCTGTCGCGCTTCTTCCCCGCGTTCGACACGCAGCGGCCGTCACTCGCCGACGTCTACACGCCCGCATCCACGTTTTCCTACTCCGCCAACACGTCAATACCGATACGTGCACGGGTCGAGGGCGTCTACACGTCTCGCGACATGCCGAACCAGCGGAAACTCGAGTGGACTGCGTGGCTCGGGAACGGCTCGCGCAATCTCCACCGTCTCTCCGGCGACCGCGTGATCGATGCGCTGCACATCGGCGGCCAGGACATTATCCAGTCGCTCGTGAAATTACCACTAACCAAACACGACATTCTCGGCGCGCCCGAGAAGTTCTGCGTCGACTCCTTCTTGGCGGGTGTGGGCCTGCTGGTCATCGTGCATGGCCAATTCATCGAAGGTGAGCTTTCATTAATTCTATTGGCTGTTCGGCATGCTCACCCCTCGCTTCAGCCCCATCACAAGGCATACGCTCTTTTGATCGCACCTTCATGTTAGCACCAGCGCCTGAAGGTTCTCGGTAAGTATTCCCGTTATTGGATTGCCGTTTGAAGTCTGACTTTGTTTCTGCAGCGCTAAGCAGAATGGCTGGGACGTTGTGATTCTGTCCGACCAGTGGACTATCCGCGGCTTCTCGAAACCCGAAGCATGGGCGCCTGGCCCGATGCTCGTACAAGCGACGATCGAGAGCAATCCCGCGCCGCGACCGCACTTACCAACGCTGCCGCCCGATCAGCAAGCGCTCCTCAACTCAATTGTACGTCGGCTTGATGTCTACACAAGTAGTAAAGCTAACCTCACTACCACAGCCAGAGGCCCAACGCCCGATCGTGATCCAGGTCTGCGGCCAGACGAATCTGAACGTCAAGTACGCGCTGGATTGTCTAAACGGCAACGGGTGGGACCTCAACCTCGCCGTAGCTAATTTTAATCAAGTCAAGGTGCGTTTCCGCCTTTCCTTTCCTTCTTATGGACTGCGACTGATGTGCATTGTCCAGGCAACACTGCCCCCTGACGCCTTTTTGCGATAGTAGGGACGAGAACGTCTCTTGGACGCTAAATAAATTAACATGCACCATCACGCATCATCATCCATCCACCATGATTTCTTCTCGCGTTCGGGCTTGCATGCATGCAATGTATTATCATTATCGTACCTACCAATCATCCCTACATACAATCGCAATTTGAAACATATTTTATGCCGTTGTTGCATACACATACACTACTGCCCGTTTGAATTAATTAGTCTGCGTGGTCCTGCGTGGTCTCGGCATAGTATCTTGCGCGATTTCGTCGTCTCTGGGTGCCTTCCTTAATGGCTGCCGCGATGTCGGGAAGTCGACCCGGTGGCTGTGAGGCTCGAATGGGATTTGGACAGATTCTGTCTCTACGGCAACTCTACCACTCTTTTTGAGCGCCCGTTATTCGGCGTAAATGAGATCGCAGCAACCCAAATCCATTCCTTTCATTCCACCGACTCTTTTGAGCTTGCTTTTGGCTATTTTAAAAATTCTTCACTGCGGACCTGAGTGCACAGGAATGCTGTAGCTCTCATTTTCTTTCCCTACCCGTCTCCTATCCTCCCCAGCCTGGTATTCTCCGCCGACGTCGCACGCAAACAGGCCCGACGGTCGCTCAGCGCCCAGAATTTTGCGCCCACACACGTGTGTGCGTCATGTCAGACAGATTTGGACAAACCAGATCAATTCCGCGAAACTATCCTTGGCTCTTGGCCACTAATTCTTATTACGGCTGTTACCCAGCCCTTTCTTCCAAACAGCCATGTCTGACTGCGAATTCACCCCAGCGGCCAGGGCAGATGGCCCTATGCTGCCGCTCCTTACCACAGTTTTCACAGTCAGTGGAGCATGCAATCCTCATGGCCGTCGTCATTCATTTTTTTTTGAAATTTTGCAGTCAATTCTCGAGGTTTTTTTACTATGTCTTGCGGGCTACATCCTCGCCGGGCGGGGAATTCTCGACAAGAAAACCCAAAAGGTGCGTCATTGCGCCCGCACAGCGCCCATTCGGCTTATCTCGACGCTAGCAACTCAACCGCTTGAATGTCTCACTTTTTACGCCGTCGCTACTCTTCTCCAAAGTCGCATTCTTTCTGTCGCCAGGTGTGTACTTGTTTCGGCTTGGGGGAACTCAGTACTGAGAACGCCACACAGAAAAACTGAAAGAATTATGGATTATCCCGATTTTCTTTGTTATTGTTACATGTGTCTCGATGTCCGTGTCTTTTCTCTTGGGATGGGTATTCCGCGTGAAGCGGTCACAAAGGTATGTTTTCGAGAACCCTTCAAACATACTCTTTCGAGAAGATTGCATTTTTGGCTCGTGCTGAATTTATCCTCTACAGAAATTTCGCCATGGCGGCGTCCATGTTCATGAACTCCAACTCGCTTCCTATAGCGCTCATGCAGAGTCTGGTCGTCACTGTTCCAGGCCTCAAGTGGGGCCCCGATGACAACAAGAACGCGATGGTGGGTCGCGCACTCACGTACCTCGTGCTTTACAGCACCCTTGGAATGGTGCTGCGGTGGAGTTACGGCGTGCGACTGCTTGCCCAATCTGACCCCGAAAGTGAGGTTAGTCCGGACATTGACGAGACCAGCCCCCTGCTCGGTCATGACCAGTTCCCCCCCGACGAAGGCACGCTGCGCCCCACCAGCAGTGCCTTCGACGAGCCACCGCAAATCCAAGTCCAGCCTGTGCGGCCACTGCTCCAGCCGGGCCATGGACGCCGCCAGTCGCGCTTCTACAACTCTTTCCCCAACTCGCCCAACCAGTCGCGTGTGCAGCTCCCCGCCATCGACTCCCCCTCTGCATCCGCCTCGACCTTCGTGCCCAGCCCTGAGGGTTCCGATTTGGAAAGCGACTCTGAGTCCGAGCCGGTGTCACAACAGACCGAGTCAGCTGCACCCGCGCTCCCCCAGCACGTCCGGCGGCCCTCGCGCCACGTGCGCCAGGCGTCCACCATGTCGCAAATGGGCACGGGCGCAACCGGCCGTCTGCGCCGCACGCGGCGACACCTATACCGCGCATGGGTCGCGCTGAACGAGTTTATGACTGTCCCGCTGTGGGCTGCACTCGCCTCGCTCATCGTCGCGTGCGTCGGGCCCCTTCAGCACGCGCTGGAGGAGCACATGCAGCCCATCAAGGGCGCCGTTACAAGTGCGGGCAACTGCTCCATCCCGCTCACGTTGATTGTGCTCGGCGGGTACTTCTACCCGCCGCCGGTAGAGGACGCGCCGCCACCTACGGAGGGCGCCCGGCGTATCCGCGCGAAGAAGAGCTCGAGCTCGCTGCTCGAGAGCGTGCGGGAGATGTTTGGGAAGCAGCCGACGGGACGCCGTGCGGCGAAAAAGGCGAAGAAGCCCGTGGCACGCCCTGGAGAGACGAAGACGGTGGTAATTGCCGTTGTCTCGCGCATGATCCTCACACCGCTGCTCCTCCTCCCGCTCATGGCCTTGTGCGCGAAATACGATTTCCACGCCGTGTTCGACGAGTGTGTAGTTCTCCTTTCTCTCCTCATGAAATACTAAAGTATCCTGCAGTCCTGTGTTCGTCGTGGCAAACGTGCTTCTCGTCTCTTCCCCGCCGGCGCTGACGCTCGCTCAAGTAACTAATCTCTCTTCTTCCGTCTCGCTCATCATCTCACGCCTTGTGTAGATAACACAAGCGGCTTCCGGTGACGCGTTCGAGCGGCTAATTAGCCGCACCATCTTCTGGGCATACTGCGTCGTCACACCGCCTGCAACGATTGGGTACGTCGTCCTCGGCTTGATGCTATCGAAGCTATAGCCCGCCGCACCGCTGTTCCCTCTTCTTCTGCTCCACCTCGCCCTGTCCTCTTGCTCCCGTTTTGGGTTACCCCCGCCGACCTCACTCCCTCCCTCGCAAACCGCTCTGCATATACACAATCCGCTCAGCCGATTGATCCCGTCCTTTCTTCCTTGAATAGACTTACATGCATATTATTCACTCATTCACTTACGGATCGACATGCGAGATATTGTAGACTTTGTAATACCACTCTCAATTGCTGTGTACTTGTAACTTAGGAGGTTAGTTCTGGACGGACTTCAGAATATACGTCGCCGTTCTTTGTTATATTCTTGTCTGAAGACCCTTCCCGTCAGAGCTCGTTTTACTTTTACGTTGAATGACTGGACTGACTGGACTGACTGATCATGAAAGACAGATACGACAATTACAAGGAAGAAGGAAGATTTGCAAAGTACATACTTAGATCGAATCGTCAAAGTCATAATAAAAAACTGTATACAAAAGGGTGGCTTGCCGTGTACGACTACCGTTTACCATTTCCGCTCCTCTTCGCCTTCACAACCGCGTTCCTTTTCCCTTTGGCTGCATTAGGCTTAGCAGGATCGTAATCGTCTCCCGACTCAGACTCCGAGGAGGATAGGAAGGGATCACGTTCAGGGTCCCCCGCCAACACAACTTTGGTGGATGCGCCGGCGCTGCCATTGCGAGACCGGGTAGATCTCTTGGGCGGGGGATGGTTGTCCGTAGAGCCAGCGTCGTCTGGCAAGCGTCGTTTAGGACTGGGCCCCAGGCGGAAAGGGAGCAGGGGCGAGATCGGGGGCGGGGGCGGAGGGAGTGCCTCCAACTTCACGATGGCGGAGTCGATGTGGAAGAGAAACCGAGTGTAGTCTCTCCTCGCAGCTTCAGCCGTCCAGTCCGGCATAGGGGTTCGTTCCGACTCATCAGCCATAGATGCATCCGTGATTGCCTCGAGACGTGGTGCAAAGAACTTGCGAAGGTCCTCCATGAGATTGCGCACAATGGTCTTTTCAGCTCCCACGAAGCGAGAGACCGATGATGCAATGCGACCAGTCAGAAATCCCCTCTTCATGTTCGCTAAACCCGGGGGTGTTAGCTCCGGTTTCTCCCATTCTCGAACATCGTTTGGAGGGATTTCGAGCGGGTTCCCGTTGTGGTCGAAAGCGTAGCAGACGAAGAACATAACGTAGAAAATAGACTCGAGGTCGTCCATATGATCGTGGTGGCCGATTTGTTGCAAGGTCCTGACCGACTGGAAAAACCGCGTCCCCTACGAAAAGGAGTGAGAAAACGGGTAGTGGCATGACGTAGGCAGTATTTACCGTTCTCGAATCCCCTGTCGTGACATGGCTTGCCAAGATCTGCTGCATTTTCTTTGCCATGTCGAAATCGATAAGGATCCCAGTTGCATTCGTGTTGGTGCTCGAGGAAAGGAGAAGGTTGTTGAAGCTGATGTCACGATGGAGGATGTCCCTCTCGAGCAAGGCGTCGCGATGACCTGAAAACGAGGTGTGAGAAGACGTGAACGATGGTCGGAGGAAGCGCTCACCCTTGACGATATCCCGAATGGCACATAGAAGCTGAAGAGCTGACTTTGCCGTCTCAAGAGTCTGCTTATACATTCGAAGTGCCAACCGCGTCAAAGACCTGTTGGGCACGAGTTTTGTCGTAGTGGAAAACAACTCCGATTCAGAGGTCCGCAGACCGTAAGTCGTCGCTCTGTTGTTGGCAAATGCGTACATCTGGCCGATGCCGTCGATCCCAGAAACATCCTTGAGAAAGTCTGACTCCGGTGTGCGCGAGACGACGCCCCAATAGTCCTTGATGAGGTACACTTTGTCCTCGCATCGCGCTCTCCAGCAGACAGTTCCGCGGGAACGAATAGTGCGCCTCGCGAAGAGAGGCCCCGCATCCTTGGTGGCCTCGTCATTTGCGTTAAGGATTTCAAAGACTAGAACCTTCTTCTCGACGTTCTTCTCCCAGCGCGGAGGCTGCGCATCCTCGACCCATATTTCGTCCGGGACCATGGCCAGCATGCGCTTCCCATTCTCCCAGTAGATCGACGTATCGTAGCCGAGCAACTCCTCGTCGAGTGAGCTGAAGAGGACGACGAGCTGAATGAAGAAGATAGGGTCCTTGTGATAGTCGATGGTTTTCGTATATTCGGCCCCAGAGCGGTCGAATTGGATAACGCGAATGGTCTCCCCCGTCATGAGAGGCGTGTAAACGAAACGACGCTGGGGTTGCGCTATAAGTACTTCCCTCCCATACACGGCCATTTGATCCTTCACAATTTCCGCCCAAGTTTCGGCCAATTTGACTTCGATGACGGTGGCCACCTGATCATAGGAATGCACTGAGGAAATCTTCGACCTCATAGTCGCCGAGGGGCCCGTCCCAAAAATGCAGATGTCAGGTGCGGACTTGAGGGCATCATCGTCCTGGGCGTCCTCGGGATTATGCGCTAGTGGGCCCTTGAAGGTTGTCGTGACCTTCCGCGTTTTTTCAGGCTGCCCCGCTTTGTGTTGCGACGGGTGCTCACGCTGGGTCTCAAATTCCTTCATGATGTCCGTCATGAGTTGGGTGAGAGGCTCATAGAGCTCCTTTTCGGTCAAGGGTTTCTTGGTCGAGGCTCTCTCTTCCTTGTTTGGTATGTTCTTCCAACGGCTAGTGGATGCATCGTAGCCGTCATATTTTTCCAGCCAATCCTTGGCTTTCTCTTTGAGGAGAGGATATGCCGCCTCGACCTTCGCCTTCAAGCTCTGCTGAAAAAGCAGCTCACCATCCTCCTCGACCCATGCGTCGCGTAGTTCCTCCCGAACGGCAGCTTGAATGTCTCTGATCTTTTGATATGCGCCCTCGGAGTCATGAAAGGTCCGGGATTGTGGAGTGGTAGAACTGAACGAGGTGCCACCGGATCTGGTGGGCGTTTTGGTTTGGATGCCCATGGCTGGGGTCCAAGTGGCATCGGCAATAGCCACAAGCTGATGGTGGAGAACTTGCGCCTCGGTGATGGGTTCGTCAAACCATGGCATAGTGCGACTGAGATCCGTGGTGCGAGTCGGGGTGGCATCTGCAATGGAGTCGACTCCGGGGGACCCAAGCTTCAAGGACTCTCGATGAACTCGTGCTGGCGAGGTCTGCGTGTGTGGCATTGGGCTAACAGGATGCTCGTCGCGTTCGCTGTTGCTCGAGTTGTATATCGCCTGACGAAGAAGGTCTGTGCTAGACTCTTTTCGGCTGGAGGGCGAGCCTGGGGGTCCAAGCGGATGAACTTTCGAGCTTTCGCGATACGGAGAGTGCGGGGCTATCACAGATTCCAGGTTGGTTAGATTCATGGTGGTTGAGAAGAGAGAGAGAACGTACTGTGGCCGCTTTGGCTTGCCTCTTATGGATTTCTGACTCGCTTCACGGAGACTCTCAAGAACAATGCACCACTGGTCATGGTTCGAATCCAAGTTGGGAAATCCGCACGTGGTCGTTCCGTCACGCGTTTCGTGACGCTTTGTCAGCCACCCCTATCTTTCGTCGTACAAGACTTGAATGAGGTCCAGATATTTCAGCTACACAGATTTTTTTCACCGTCTGCCACTTCCAGGAACTCGTTACTTTCTCTCTTTCATTTGTCTACGCTATCCTATTCACTCATGATTCACCGAATCATATCCCAAACCACGAGACATACCTATACATCGCGCTTTTAACAGATTACTTGGCAGTGCTTGTACGTGCTTGTCTGTGCTTGTACAAGCCTCGCAAGGCGTCCAAGTACACAAGCCGCCAAGTTATGTAGTTTTTCTCACAAGTAAAGCTCTGAAAAGTGTTCAAGCGGGACAAGTCTCACAAGGGAGACAATTTTGAAAATCTACGCAAGGAACAAAAGCGTGTAACTACTGTTTGAGGAACGGCATAAAGGACAGGGATGTAAGTGTAACCAGTGCGTACATTAATGCATCTATGGTCTTTTGGTGGGCCGAGAGAAATGAAAAAAAGCGCTCGGAGCGCTGGGGCCGTTGCTTCCCCATTTACTCCATGTCTTCATCATCATCATCGTCGCCTTTGGCCGGGCTGCTTCCAAGGAACAGGGCTCCGCGGTTCAGATTCATGGATGTCGATGCGCTGACCAGAGGCCCGGCTTGAAGCCTGAGGTTCTCCGCGATGCATCCCATGATCTTCTTCCAGCGCCAATCCTCCATTTCCCGGGCCGATTTCGCGAAGCCAGCGGCGTAGTCCCCGACACGCTCGAACGAGAAGGTGCCGTTAAGAACTTTCGTCCCGGTGATGTACTGATTGAAGGCTCGCTCAAGCTGGGAACAGTGTCAGCGGAGGATCAATAAGAGGCGACGGAACACGCACCCCCGCACCAATCATAGCTGCAGCGCCAATGAAATGGTTGCCGAAGTTTCCTCGGGATTTGGAAGTAGATTTGACAAAGGCGGTCAGCGGGCCCATGACATATTTGCTGCGAAACAGGCCGGTGGGCCCCTAAAAGAATGATTGTCAGTATACAGTCTTGTCCCGGCCGTTAGAAAAACCACGGACAATCCACCCAGGTGTATTTGCTGGGAAGGACTGATGACGCGGTGCGGGTGATTCATACCAGCCTGGACCATGTTCATCGATGGCCCACTTCGCGTACTTCTTGATTTTGCCGGGTTTGTCGTGATAGTCGGGCGAAGCGAAGAGGCCGTCGACAACCTTCATGGTGGCCTGGCCAATGACATGTCGCTTGTCGCCGAGCCGGGCCATTGCCTAACGTGGATACGGCCATTTAGCGTAGACGTCGTGATGTGTATTCGTTACTCACCGTGTTGTAGATTGCATCGCCCTTCCTCACTCTCCATCCCGATCCAGGCCAAACAATATCAGTGACTTCCTGGACTGCTTTGACCTCGTCACCCATCTTGCAGATCTCCCAGCCCTCGGTCCGGGTACCAATGTAGTGGTTCCAGGTTGGGAGGAACAAGGGAACCCAGCCATCCCGAGCGAACAGTGGGAGGCCAATTATTTCAGCTGTCGCAGCATCAGCAAAAGATTCGTTCTTGGGTTCGGTTTTGACCGGGGGTTTGCGCTCTTGTTTAATTACGACAGTCTG
The DNA here is from genome assembly GCA_029281795.1 of Mycena crocata. Taxonomy (NCBI): domain Eukaryota; kingdom Fungi; phylum Basidiomycota; class Agaricomycetes; order Agaricales; family Mycenaceae; genus Mycena; species Mycena crocata. The sequence continues at coordinate 477,357 of JARJCP010000019.1, forward strand.
TTTGCCCTTTAAGACTTGCTTGGATCTGACTGGGGTGTCGTCGTCTTCGTCTTCGGTGTCTGACAGAATCTCAATGGTCTGGAGGTGAGTCAGCAATGTCAAAGCTCGAAGTAAGACCTTACATCATTTGCAACACGAGCACCTTTGCTTTTGCTCGACCCTGGGCGAAGAGCATCGGCATCGAAATCTGCGAGCCCTCCAAGTGGAATTCTGTCCTTCGGTGCCTTGCTGCTGCTGCTGTGGGCTGTACCGGTGACGGTGATTTTGCTTTTCCAGTCGCTGGCCAAGCCAGAGGGGAACGAAGGCTTGGTTTTTTTCTTCGGGCTGGGAGAAGTAGAGTGAGGTATGGATCACGCTGCAAATTGATCACGCACATTACAGTATCCAGCTCATCACCTAAAGCCCGCTTGTGACTCATCCTCTCCTTTGCCTCGTCCACAGCGGCTCGACCTTCCCCTTTGCGGCGTCCCTGTTCGAAACAGGGTAAGTACCAGCTCAGGAGTATGTATTGCAGCTCACTTTCGGAACCTTAGTCACAGGCAATGCTGGCAAGGGCGGCAGCTTTGACAGGTCATACTGCTGCGCCTCCCTTGCTCTCTCAGCCCTATCTGCCTTCAACACCAGTCGGATCCTCTCGTCAGCCTCCGCCACAGCATCGAAATCTGCGTCGCTGAAGTCTAAACAAGGTGTGTCGCTGTCTGATGGATCTAAATCTTGGGGTTGCTCACGACGTCCAAGGACGGGCTTGGGTCCAAGTACGAGGGGCTTGTGCCTCACAGTCGACGCAGCTGCAGCTTCTGCGCGAGCATCATCGTCCACCTCCATCGCAGCTATTGCCTCAACACGCTCTTTGTGCAGCTGCGCAATCTGTGCTTTCAGGGCCTCGAGCTCTGCCTTGTCTGCGAGCACCTCCTCGTGTGAGCGACGGGGCTCTGGAGGTATGCGACGCTCCTCAGGGGGTATACCCGTTGCAGCGGGATCCTTGTTACGCTTTTCACGGTCTGGGAGGGGGGAACGAGGAGGAGGTGGGGATTTTTTGCGCCGCTTAGACTCCACAGAAGGAGTGAAATCATCGTCACTCGGTAGCGACGGCAATGGCGAGCTATTCGGTGCGTGGCCTCCCTTTTTTTACATCAATGTTTAAAAATTATGCTTGCCAGAATTAACTCACCTCTCCGCCTGCACGTTTTGCAGGTGCCTTGGGTGGCCTACCCCTTCTTGCAGGGGGTTTACTGGGGTTTTTGCGAGATCCTGAGGACATTGCAAGCGAATCGAGCGTTTTTGGTGAAGTGGATAACTTGGTGATGCGCCTGAAAGGTACTGCGCAGTTTTTTTTCCCGCATCAGCTGACCTGAAGAAATAACAAGTCTCGACAAGTCAAGTTGGTCTATGCCAGCAAAGTTCCCCTGCCCGCTCTGCCCCCGGGTATGCACATCGAGAGGCGGCCTCTCCCGCCATTACAATGTCCAACATCGCGAATTCACCCCCGCATCTGACGGCGAAAACGAATATCGGCACGAGACAGAGCATCATCCACACATCAATGGTATGTGCATTCCATTCAAGTGGTATCTATCTCTAACATTCCTCTAGCACGGCCATGCGATGCTCAAGGAAACTATCTACCAGCATACTCCCCTGCCCCTCCCCTCGCATCGCTAGACGGTCAGGTTCCCGGTTCCTGGGCACCTTTCGAATCACGGACCGAGTACGACTTTGCCCATTTCCATTTCGTCGAAGTCCAGAGTTCTGCCGGGGCTATCAACACCGCTTTGGATTTATGGGCCGCTCAAGTCCTCAAGTATGGCGAGGACATACCTTGGAAGAGCGCGGAGCATCTGTACAGCACAATCGACTCGATCCAGCATGGGGATGCACCGTGGAAGGTCCATAAAATTCGATATCAAGGTCCTCTCCCTGCCGGAATTCCACCAAAATGGATGACGGAGACGTACGAGCTTTGTACAAGGAACATCCGTACCGTACTTCACCACCAACTCGCAACCACTGACTTCAAAGATCAATTCAACTACACCCCGTACCGCCAATTCAATGCTGGAGGGAAACGAGTGTGGTCGAACTTGATGTCAGCTGACTGGGCATGGAAACAAGCGGTAAGCGGGACGAACTCGTTCGCTTTCTTTCTGACATTATGATAGGACCTCATATCCCAGGATGAAGCCAACGTCGGGACAATGTATGTGCCTGTGGTTGCCGGCAGCGACAAAACCACAGTCTCGGTTGCTTCCGGGCATCAAGAATACCACCCAGTGTATGAATCTCCGGGAAACATCACTGGGGTGGCGCGGAGGGCGCACGGAAACGGTGTCCTGCCTGTCGCGTTCCTCCCCATAGCGAAAAGTAAGTCGACTTGACAGATTTCCTTTTTGGGACTCAATCCATTTCAGCTACAAAACGTCAACGCAAGACTGTCGCGTTTCAGAAATTCGTGCGGCAGATGTACCATGCCTGTCTTGCACGGGTGTTTGAGCCGCTGAAGGCTGGTATGACCACCGCCGAGGTTGTCCGTTGTCCCGACGGTCATTTTCGTCGGGCTATATATGGTCTCGGTCCGTATATTGCCGATTATCCAGAGCAAGTCTGGCTGGCTTGTGTGGTGCAGGGATGGTGTCCGAAGTGCGCAACTGCCCTATTTTCCCGTATCGTACTCACTATGTTACAGATGCGATGCACCATCGACGGATCTGGATGCGGATGGTGCACGCATGCGCAGTCAGGCTAAAACTGACTTCTTGATAATGACGTTCGATCCTGGTACTTTGTGGGACGACTTTGGTATTCGCTGCGACGTTGTGGTGAGTCTCAAAACCCTATCAGCGCCACGGTATCTCATTGACATTGCAGCCTTTTACGCACGACTTTCCGCGGGCGGAAATTTATGAACTTATCTCCCCCGATCTACTTCACCAAATAATCAAAGGCACTTTCAAGGATCACCTCGTCGAATGGGTAATGCAATACCTTCACGCGACACACGGGGAGGCGCGCGCTCTCGAGATCATCGCTGACATCGATCACCGGATCTCTGCTGTTCCGTCGTTTCCGGGTCTGCGGCGATTTCCTGACGGACGCGACTTCAGCCAGTGGACTGGTGATGATTCGAAGGCGCTGATGAAGGTATGTGCTCTGTTCCATCGCTACTGTCCATCGTCTTACTGTCACAGGTGTATGTCGCCGCCATCGCAGGTCATGTTCCATCAGAAATGGTTAGATGTGTATCCGCTTTTTTGGACTTCTGCTACCTGGTACGGCGCAATGCCATTACAAGCGACACTCTGGATGAAATTCAAGAAGCGCTGGACCGCTTCCATACCCATCGTGATGTCTTTATCGCCACCGGCGTGCGGGTCAACATTTCCCTTCCACGACAACATTCCATGGTGCATTACCTCCCCTCCATCATTCTTTTCGGGTCCCCAAACGGCCTCTGTTCGTCGATCACGGAGTCGAAGCATATTAAGGCAGTCAAGGAGCCGTGGCGGCGTTCCAGCCGCTACAAGGCTCTCATTCAAATGCTGCGTGTCTTAACCCGTCTTGACCGTCTGGCGGCGCTCCGAAGCATATTCACCAGCCAAGGGATGATGGAGGGCTCGACATCGTCGTATGCAGCACGGATGATGCGCGGAGAGCTGCCGAGCCCACCACAAGCTGCTGCTCAGCATGACGATGACGATGACGGTGGCGACAGTCCGGGTCCCAAGGCGTTATCATCCATTGAATTGGCTCGCACTCCTCGTAAGTAATGCATCTTATCGTCTCAGCATCACTGCTCAGCTAATTGAATTCACCAGAACGTTCCTTCCCCAAAACAATCCTTGAGCTTGCAGCCCATATCCAGCAGCCGCAGTTTCCGGAGCTTGTCCGCCGCTTCATCTATGAGCAGCTGAATCCAGACTCAGCAATCCCAGTGGCTCAAGTCCCGCTAGATTCCTGTCCTGCTTTTACCGGCCGTATCGCTGTGTTCCTCTCTGCCGTTGCTCGATTCTATGCCCCAAGCGATCTTTGCGGAGCTGGAGGGATGTACCGGGAGCGGATCCGCGCCAACCCCAATTGGCACGGACAGTATCCTCGCTATGACACCGTTTTTGTCGTCACGGATCCCGTCCTGCCAGGGATGCCTGGGATGGACATTGGCCGTGTCCTCCTATTCTTTTCATTCACATACCGCGACACACACTACCCATGCGCGCTCCTTCATTGGCACACGCGCGTGGGAAACGCACCCGACGATGACACCGGCATGTGGGTTGTTACCCCGGAGTTTGAGGGCAACGGTGACCGACACATTGCTGTCGTTCATCTCGATTCTATTGCACGGGCAGCTCACCTCCTGCCTGTCTATGGCTCAGCTTTTGTTGAAGAAGACTTTCATTTTTCATATTCTTTGGATGCCTTCCGGGCTTTTTTCGTCAACCGCTTTGCGGATCATCATACACACGAATTTTTACATGTATCTTAGTCTGCAACCTGATTTAATAGTAAAATATATTTTATATTCTTGGTCCACTTGTAGCTCTTGTCGCTCTTGGAGTCTTTGCGCCGACGGCTGAAAAGTGACACAAGTGCCAAAACGGTCACGGGAAATCTGTCACCTTACTGATGTAGTCTCTCGTAGATAGACTACAAAGGTTTGTACCTCACATGTTGTAAGACATACCATTACTGCTCCGTTACCTCTTCACCTTCAGTCTCTACGTACCCTACATACATAATATTTCCCCTCGTCGTCTCTACTTTTCCTTCCTTTGCCAGTAATAACTGCCAATTTAGCCCGATTCTTTTTTCGTTTTAACTAGCTAGTACTCAGGCTGATTCAGCCCAACTTTTAAAAACGACGCGTGGTAGCGCACTGGGATTCAGAGAGTTGGAAGTATTAGGGTCATTCACAGTTGCCCTTTTTCTGGCCCTTTTTCTTTCCCTTTTTCTTCCTCTTTTGCTTCAAAATTGAAACTCTGGTTGTACTTGATATTAAACTTTAACAATTCAAGGGAGAACATTCTTAGGTACAGGGTCAGTGCACTGCTAAAGTTGTCATGCACCTGAGGGAGTTCAACGAGCTAACGACACCAACAGATGAAAAAAGGGAAGCAAAAAGGGAACAAAAAAGGAAAACCGGGAGGGGGGTTTCACAGTAGCCCTTTTTTCTTCCCTTTTTCCATTCCACCGTTGTTCCTTTTTAACCAAGTTAGCACCTAGGGTCGTTTTTTCTTCCCCTTTCAATCCTTTTTGCATCTCTAAGTTGAAAAGGGAAAATAAACCCGAAAAAAAACCGAAAGAATCCAAAAAGTACGAAAAAAGGGAAATAAAAAGGAAAGAAAAAAGGGCTACTGTGAACGACCCTATTGTTTTCAGAGTCAGGATCCCTCCCACCTCCAATATTAATTACACGCGTAAATAATGCCTTTCCGGTACCACATTTCACCTCTTCTGACCGCACAGACAATTGAAGTTGATCAGCCGAAAGATGGCACAAATGCCGCCAATTGGGCCCCGAATTTACTGGAGTGAGGCATATATCTATGTAAGGGGTTCATTGAATGCTGTGGCGCCAGGCGTGGCGGTAACATTCTCCTTAGAGGTCTGGAAAACGGCGGAAAAGTCATGCTGCCCCGAAGCCGGTTGCGCTCCCGTGCAAACTGCGTGCGCGGCGTGCCTGGCCGATGTGCAGTGTTTCCTCACAACGCATCGATATCACCGACACACAAATGCTGCATGTACACCTAAATGGGCGTATGCGTACCCCGACATACATTACATACACCGACATTTCGAGCAATTGTAGGAATCATCTGTGCTTCAGACGCTGCAGATTGCGAGTCGTCGAGATGTGGGTGAACGCTTGAAACGCCGTTGACTCCCACGGTTGTTGATCGCAATGGGATCGACGCGATAACGTACAGCGATCCATTCTCGGATCACCCGACGGCTCTCTTCTCCTCCTACCACCATGAACGCTTTTTCTGCAATCCTTTTCTGCTGCTCATCGTCGCCCGCCGCGGTCACATGCAGTCGAGGCCGTGCACCTTGTTTGTGCGTTGTCGACGCGGTGTTTGGCCGCCAAACAGCGGTGGTTTTGAAGCTCGATTGACCTTTGTGCCTCACCACCACATTCGTCGATATTTGCTTTACAGCTTACAAGCCATAAAGCACTTTCATCTCCACCATGCTCCCTCTCCTCCTCGCCCTCCCCACCCTCGTCGCCGTCGCGCTCGTCGCGTCGTTCTCCGCCCTCGACACGGACGACAGCTTCCAGCTCCGCGATGTCGATTGCTATGGCGAGGATTGCCTCATTACCGTGAAGACGTTCCTCGACGGCCTCGAGGCATCTCCGACCCACTACGAGGACTGGTGGAGACAGGTCCTAGGGCATCCCCGCTTCCCAAAGACGACTTCTATTTCCATAACCCGGTCACCGCCTTCTACTACGAGGCCAACGACGCGTCTCTTGTCTTCGTCGACGCGTTTGCGTTCTCCACGGCGCCCGGTACATCCACTGATGACGCGACCGCGATGCACGACGCCAGCAGCAGCCTCCCCACCACCTGCGACGCGTTCAGCTCGCTCGTTGCCAAATTCGCCCCCTCACACACCTGCGACGCGAACATGTCTCTCGGGTCGCATATAGTCCGCGATTATGTTGTCTTTGCGGCGCTCCTCTGCGCTTTGGCGGCGGCGCTCCTCAGCATTCCGTTCGTTGGGGTAGCTGGATGTCTGAGCCACATTTTACTCATAGTGCGCACGGTTCGTTCGTCAACAGTCTTTATCTTCACCATCTCATACTCTATCCAGGACCTCAAGTATATCGTCGGTAGCCTTATGCCTTCTCCTGCCGACGTCAATCCTCCTTCCGCCAAGACCGTGCTCAAAGTCCCCGATATCGATGCTCCTACCCCTCCCGCTGCCGTCACCGACATCGATTTCCGGGTCAAGGCTCTCCTCATCGCGTCCTTCGGCTCCCTCGCGGCGCTTCTTGTCGCCGCTAGCATCGTCGAACTTGCCAAACATGCGGAGCTCGACGAGGCCACCTCTCCCGTTGTCGTCCCCGCTGCGAACACTGCCGAGGACGTCGATGTCGCCGCTGAGGATGCCAATTCTGCCGACGATGGTGCAGCCAACGACGATGCCGACGTTAACACCGAAACCATCGAGAACACCATCGGCGTCGCCTCTGCAGAAGCTGCCGACGTCGACGTGGTCCCTTTTGAACACGATAGCGAAATTATCAAGGACAGCGAGACCATCGTTCCTGCGGAAGTTCCCACCAAATCCGTTCACATCGAGGTCGAACCCGACGTCGTTCCCATCGAGGAGCCGCAGATGGATGTCGCTGTCGAGCATTCCCCCGCTCTCGTTCCTCCTCCCGCAGACGAAGCACCCGTGCTCCTTACCGAACCCGTCGACGATACAATCGAGCGCGACGTTGCCAGTCCTGTCGAGGCGCCGGAGCTGGTTCGTCGTTGACATATTCCATCATATTCCATTTGTATCTCTCACTGACACACATCTTTTCAGCCGCCTCGCGCTTCTATCCGCGTCCGCACCCATACCGCCCCGGGTCAGCTGCTGCTCGTCCCGACGCCACCCCTCCCCGCCGGCGCTGCTCTTCCCCGTATCCTCCCGCTCCCGCCCCTGCGTCTACCCACCGTCGGCGTCCTAGCATCGGTGCCTGCTCCCGCCCCAGTCGCCACTCGCGCCGAGCCCGTTCCCCCCGCAGAACTGCCTGCCGACGTCATCTACACCACCGCGAGATTCCCGATGGGGATGGCTCAGCGTCCCAGCGCACCCGAGCCCGTTCCTGCCGCACTCCCGTCCTCTGACGTCATTTGGGCGACGACGGGATTCCCGATGGCAATGGCTCAGCGTCCCACTGCGCCGCTGCCTGCCTCACTACACGTCGAACACACGTCGACTCGTGCGCACCCCCACCCTGTGCCTCACCACCACCGCACCTCTGGCGGCCCGCGTCCTATATTAAGGCCTCGCAACATGGGCTCGCAGCAGAACCGCGTAGTCCCCTACCACCAGCATATCCACCAAGCTCGACTTGGCGCCCGCGCTTTTATCGACGCGCAAGTGCCGCAGAGCCGTACGCCTGGCGCGTACCGGCTGTAGAGTCCGACAAGAGACTTGCCCGCCGCTTGCCAAGACGCTCCGCCCGATCTTCCCATTCTGCACCCCGACCACCAGTTCGTCTCCACCGTCGTATCAGCTCCTGTCGTCTCGCGCATCCTTCGCCAAATCATCAATCGCCTCAAGTCCATCAACAGCAAATCACCGTCGCCGGTTCCGCGCGGGGGAGCGGCGGGACGCCCCGTTCTCTTCGCGTCAATGCCTGAACATCGTGTGCAGACGTGCCTCGTTGTTTCAGGCTGGAATCGGCGGTCAGTGCGGGGGTGGGGGGACGCCCTCATCCTTCGCGCTGCCTGGATCAGCACCGCAGACGTGCATCGCTGATCTGGGTGGTGGTTGCGACGCGATGATGGTGATTTTCACCCGGCGTTGGAGACGCGAGCGACAAAGACGCGAACATGGCGATGATTTTCAGTACGATGGACGGGGTGCAAGCAACATAATATTCTTTTGGGGCGTCTACTACAGCAAGCGATGGGTTCGTGTTTAAGTCTCGACTCGTTCTTTCCCTGCTTCAAGTTTCGGGCGTCTGCAAATATTCTGCTGGATTTATCAATATTTCTCGTCCGGGTTTCCTGTCTCTTCGTCCTCCGGCCGACCGCAACTTCCTCGCATCTCATCTCGCGGCCCCCATCCTGTATCAATCCTCCTGCTGCTCAATTTTGTAGACGACCCGGATTCTGCTTCATCCATCGTGTATCGACAAGAATATCATCATCTCAAGCTCAATATCATTGACTATGTATCGACGAAAATATGTAGACTCAAGACTGCTTCATTTTCCTTTCCTTTCCTATCTAGATTTATCTCTCATGTATTTCTCTCTCTCTCTCTCTCTCTCCTTGTACTGTATCGGTGCTCCATGTATGAGACTCAGGTGCTAATATGCGTCACTTTGAAAAGCTGGGTTTGATTGAGAATTCAGACGCGAAAAATCGGGCTGGACAGGAGTTTAAATGAGAAAAGTCGGGGCGAAGCAGTGGTTGAACGGCTACATCAAGACCTTTGTCTTCTTTCTGGACACACGTCCGAGTAGAGAACCTGACCGGCACAATCGATCGTAGAAGTTTCAACCACGCGCCGAAGGGAAAACCGCATGCTACAAATTACCGGAAACTTTCAAGTCCAGGGATATACTGTGCATATGTGCTTCACACTCCCGGGTTTCGTCAGTCAACAAGACAAACCACTTTTCCTGCGGCCGAATTTGCCTCCATGTACGCCTGTGCTTCGCCCGCACTTGCGATATCAAACACCTTATCCACACTCAACTTGATTTCCCCACTTCCGACGGCGTCAACAATTCGCTGCAAAGGTGCCGTCGACATGTTGACTGTGCCCGAACCGAACATGGTCAAATGCTGTGGTTGGAATTTATTCAACCCACATCCATGAGGTTGTGTACGCTGCACATACCTTGCGCGGAGCCAACGAAGACATAGGATCGAACTCTGCCTTCCAAACTCCCGTCAATGAGCCGATGATTGCAATGGTCCCATCGGGGGCGAGAGCGGCACACGAATCCTCGAGTACTGGCGGGCCGACCAGCTCCACCGCCTTGGTAGCACCGACGCCGCCAGTGAGCCTCTTGACCTCTGCGTTTACAGATCCCGTGTCCAAGACAACATGGTCTGCTCCGCTAGCCTGCACTGTGGCTTTTTTATGCTCGGCGCGAGTAGTGGAAATAACGGTAGAGACGTTGAACAGGCTAGATTTCGCAAGGGCCGCGCAGGCGAGACCTGCGCTGCTAGTGCCGCCACGAATAAAGAGAGTGTCGGTAGATTTCAAATTGAGAGCCACGCTCAATGTACCCCAGGCTACAGTATGATTAGAAAGATTTAAAGCGGAAATGAACCCAAGTACCGACCGGTCATGAAGGTCTCTGGTATGGCAGCGAACGTCTCCCATCCAACATTCTTGGGGAGATTTATGGCAGGAGAGACAGACGAATGCGGTACCAGCGTGTATTCGGCGTATCCGCCTACAAAACATGAGAACCAGCAAAATCGAACCAAAAATTCAACCAACCATCAAACTGCCTTCCCATCCCGCCCTATTCAATTCTGTCAGCGAGAACTTGCATAATCTCTTGTTCGCTACCATTATAGCTGCGACAACATCTCCTTCTTTCCATTTCCCACCACCGGCATCCTTCACCACCCCCACACACTCGATGCCAAGAACCCTTGGAAAGGTAAGCCCGGGAGATTGCCCTTGACGGGTGTATAGTTCAGAACGGTTGAGCCCGAAGCCCTTGATGCGAATTAGAACGTGTCCAGCCTTCGGTTGCGGTGCTGGGTGAGTTGTTGTGTAGACAAGTTGAGTCGGGGAAATGGGGACGCTGGGGCAGACGACTGCGCGCATTGTACGAGGAAGAGACATTGTGTAAAGCAAAGCTAAAGGAAGAAGTCGCGCGAGCCACTTATAAACTTGTCGAAGACCAAGTGACGCACACTTGACGCGCATGTTTTTCTATAGGTTAGCATTAGTCAGGCAGATAGATATAAATAGAATCACGGAACCTATTTAGCCGAAGCGCGCGAAATTAACCGCGCGGCGCGACCTGACGCGACGTGCCATTGCTCCGCTAAGTATACATGAAGACAATTGTGAGACACTAGACGGTATGTACGTCTATAAATTGCAAAGAATACTGTATCGATGGGATAGATTTAACCATCGCGTAGCAATACCAATCCTACTTGGTTTTTTCCGAGTCGGCCTGGTATACCTCCAATAGCGGATCCAGCTTGGATTCGGGTTGGCGGTACGAGCCCCCTGCCCGGTCTGCCCAGGTAAAGTATTGACCATAGTTGACGGTGAAATAAATGTGGTGCAGGGTGTGATGCGCAGGGCCGTTAATAAACTTCTCGAGTGGGTGGCCAGTCACCATGTCGGAGTCGTGTATCTGGCGTGGAAGAATGAGAGAAATCCAAAAGTAGACAAGAGAGCTCACGAAAATCGTCCAACAGTTAACGATCATGAACATGCCAAGATACAGCAGACGGTGCATCGGGAATATAAAGACAAAGAGGTGGTAAGGGAGGCCTTGAGCGTAGCCGTCAAGGGTGTGGAATGCATGCGAGGCAAATGGAGTGGGAACTGCAGGTTGTCAGACAGACGTGAAGGTTCGAAATAATATTTCATACTAATCCATTTATGGTGCGGCTTATGGAGGTGCTTGTACAGGAAAGGAACGTGAAGCCAGCGATGAATCCAGTAGATTCCATAGTCCGTGAAGAGCAAGAACCTGTGTACGACGGTCAGCGCAAGTTGGCGGTGCAAAGTAGACTGCGACACCCACATTGGAATCGAGGCAAAGAAGTAGAAATACCCATATGTCTCGATGTCTTTGTACAGGCGTGAGTATCCCAGGAGTTCAGCCTGGAACCAGGGTAGGGTCAACAGCGTGATTCCAGGGAACGCCCAGAGGCTGGACTCGATTTCCAGCTTGACCTGGTTTTTTAGGAATCGCGGGTGCCGCATCATATCGTGGTTGAATATGTAGTGGTAGGAGAGACCCGCAAAGGCAAAGTATAAGAGGTGTATACCGATGCTGGTTATCACCGCGAGGGATATGAGCTGCCTCGGGATATATTCGCGGGGCCAGGCCGAAATGGCGGGGACGAACGCCTGCGTATGATTCCAGAGTGCCATGTCCAGGGGAAATTGGGGACGAGGTAGGTGCGAGACAAGGTGTTCCCATGTCGAGGAAGAAGGAGGCGCCAGGGAGGAATTTCGGACCGCGAAGGCTGAAAGCGGTACGAGCTTTGCCCATACTGAATCTAGGGCGTAGGTATCGCAAATGTCCAGGAGAAAATCCATGGTGGCGGAAAAATAATGTCTTGAACAGGTTCGGGACTGTTCGGGACAAACCGCACACAAATATATCACCAAACCGCGGTTCTCACTGCCTCAGAAGAAAATCGCACCACTTTTTAAAAGTCAACCACGGTTCAAATCGCGGTCACGTGTGTAGGTGATTCCGAGTTGGTTCCGAATCAACCACGCGATTTTCACCATTCCGTGTGAAAGAAAGTGACCATAATAATTTTAACTAATAGAGGATGGCATAAGAATGAAGGCCTGAGGGAAAGTGGCTTCCCGAAATGAGTCTTTCAAACATAAATCATTTGAGTTGAGCTGAATAACATTCTATTCCCAGCTGTTGTCAGGAACAGAAGACAGAAGAGCACCCAGAGGTCATGACAAGCAAGACTATTAAAATCCCGGGTACTTTAAGCTGTGCTGGAAATTCAAGCCTCAGTATCCTTCGCAATGTTCAAATAGGGGTGTCCGGGCCGACCTTCCGGTGTTTCACAGGGAGGATCCACCAGCAATGTTGGTACGGTTTGGGGGCTTCGAAAGATTCATTCGCGAGGAGAAGCTGACGGGCTCTTGCGGTCCGTAGACCACAGCTGTTTATGTTTAGGCAACTTTGCGACACCAAGTATGGTAAGTAAGTTCAAAACAGTCATGGGTCGGACGTATTTGTACTCAGGGTAGGATATTGAATGCAACCCACGGTTTGCCGCGCGAACGGGCATATGAAGGGATCGTTTACCTCGGGCGGATGAATCCCGAGCACTGGCAGATAGATCCGGTTTCGCAGCAAGCGTGGGTAAGAACAGCAAACTGGTATCCTTCAGCGGAGTGCAGTGACCGTCGCCCTCCGTCGCCGACTGCGGAGGGTCTAACTCCTGTTACTTGCCGCGTAGAGGACAGCGGGAATCAGGTACACGACCATTTGGGGTTCAACATGCACTTGAACATTTCGACATGTCCAAACTTATTATGATACCAATCTCGCAGCTGTTCGTTCGGGAGACTTACCGCGGGTGTTTGACTGCAATTGACATACGAAACGCGTTTTGGACTCGTCTCTGACAGAAAGCCACGAGTAGTTGGGAGAGATTTCAACATTGTATTATTCATCGGATGATGATGATCAGTCAGTCAATACAGACAGATTAGTGGAAAGGAAAGGTGACGGAGGTTATCCAGAAAGAAACGAGCGGCATGCGACGGAGACAGCGCATCCAGTCCAGTTCAGCCTTGTTTATATTTATGAAGCGTTCAGAACCCGAGGGCCGTCAGGGTCTGCGTGAAGCCCTCTGCGCGGAAGAACTGCGACGCGTCGAGCATCCTGTAGCACGTAATTAGCATTCGTTATTACTGTTCAAATATAAACAGGGACCGCGTACATTCTGTGGACGAGGACGAGCGAAGCGGGGGAGGTGACGTTGAGCTGCAGGGTCGTGTTGGCCAGGATGGGGTCGAAGGTGGTCACCATGGCGGGGAATCCGGGGACTGTGCCTCTGGGGATGATACCCGAGAGCGAAGATGAGACGAGTCTGCGAACAGTGTTCAGACGGGAAGGGAGACGGAATTTCTAGGGAACTTACTGCAACACGTCGGAATAGGTGATGCTGATATCGTCGTTCGTGGGCGAGACGGTGGTGGATCCGGCGCTGACCGCGGTGGCGGCGAGGCTGGTTGATGCCTTCTTGAACGCAGTGCCGAGGTCAGTCATCTGCTGCCCGATGGTGGCGTCGGTGGCAGTCTGGTTGGCCATCAGAGTCACTATACGATCCCGTTGAGCTTCCGCGTAATCGACACAGTGGAGACTACGCACAAATGGTGGGACCTGTGTGGTGCATCTGAATGTCCAGGGTGTCCAGGATGGAGATGATTGCAGCGTTGGTGTTCGTCGTTTGGCGAACATTGAGCGTGCTCGCGCAAGCGACAGAGACCAAGGCAAGAGCGAAGAGACGGCGCAGAGCGAGCATGGTGCAGAGAGAGAGACGGGGGTGAAACGTCGCGAGCGAACGCCGACCGCACGGCTGAATAAAAGACAGAACCGTGGGTATAAGATAGTTCCATTTCAACCACAGATCCGGCACCGCGCCAGGGGAATTTATGTCCAATGAGAGCAAGCAAGATTCGCGGCGGGATGTGCCTCGGAGCGCGGGAGTACGCTGGATTGGGGATCATATCAAACGCTTTCCCATGAGTGTGAGAGCTGACTGAAACTGCCAGGGACAACCAAGGCGGCAAGAGACTAGTACCGTCGGAGGCTGTCAGAGGGTAGTCAGCAAGCAACATTCTCTCACCGTCAGCGCATCAGCATGTAATCTGCGGGAAGGTACTGGGTTCAAGCTGTGATGCGACCAGGCGCCAGAAAAGAGTCATGACAAGTGCTGTTTCGTTCCCTGACCGAGAGTTAACGGGCCGAGAGAGACTGCCGTATGTACTAAGAGCCTGGACACCAACGGAGAATGGATGATGTACACAGGTCCCAGCCGGGGAGCGAGGTTGACATGAAATCTGCACCCCTCCGAGTCATAGCATATTAGCACGTACTACCCTTGTCTCAGTCGATCGAAATCCGATATAGGGTCCTTGAAGTCAGCCACAACTTCAGGATCTCCGTAGGATGGAAGAAGGGAAGAGAGCAAGAGGAAAGAGGAAAGAAAGGACATGGATGATATAAGCGGACACCCGGTGCACCGAACAAGGTACATAACTCTGTTGATGACATCCCAAAGTTTATACAGTCCTTTGGCGACATTAACACCCACAATCAGACATGCCTCTCGCCTTTTACTAGAGGCATCAGTGTCGGGTGTTAAGCAACGTCGCATTAACCAATTTTTCAACTCTCAGCTCGTTCTGAGTTGCTTCTTTCTTTTCTTTTTGCCATTATTTTGTGGAATTCTCTTCTAATTGCCTTGTTTTTCCCCTTGTTGACCTTCAGTATTATTTCTATAAGATCCAAGGAAGGAAGGAAGGAAGTAGATTAACCGCGGTGGTCCCGTTGAGGAAACTTGCGGGCACTATACTACGTACATCAGCCAAACGTACGCTATCTAAGTCAACTACACCTTCGAACGATACGATAGACAAACTCGAATCCTCTCACGAAATGATAGGTGCAGAAGGGAACAATTCATCAGACAGCGGTCAGCTTCAGGACTTTGAATTTACTTGAACTTCGAATTTAGTCGCCGCCGCATCCCGACCACGTGAGTCTGCGCGCTCTCCTCCAAACGCCATGGCAGTATTTTCTCGTCTCATACCTACGGCTACTAGCGCATATGTCCTTCAAACTCGTAACATACCACTCGAATTCCCGTTTCATTAGTTCACTCACAGTTTCCAGTGCTTGCGTTGATATTTGTGCCGCAACAGAATGAAAAGTACTACGATTTAGGCGGCGCCGCTGGGTTCCTGTCGACCGCCTTCGTCTCACTCTACTATCCCGCTCTTAGAAGCAAGTTCCTCGACGGGAAACCGGGTCCCTTGCCCTCGATCATATCCTTTGCGCCTCGGCAGCTGCTATTGAGCGCCGCGCTCGGGATCTGGAGTGTCCGGCTCGGGAGTTTCTTGGCTATGGTGCGGCAGTTTTGTGTTCTCAAATGGCGATTTGCATCTGACCTCGTGTGTGCAGAGGGCTATCAAGGCCGGCGGCGACTCGAGGTTCGACGAGGTCAAGAAGGACCCCAAGCACTTCACGTATTTCTGGCTGGCGCAGGGTAAAGCACCCGTTCTTTTGCGCTAGATGTCATTTTCTGATGTGTTTCAGCCACCTGGGTCCTGCTCGTCGGCCTTCCGGTCTACATGGTGAACGCCCTGCCACCGCATCTGAACCCCGCGCTTGGAATCCGCGATTACGCCGCCGTCGGCCTCTTCGCGGGCTCCTTCCTCTTCGAAGTCATCGCGGACCGCCAGAAGACTGCATGGCGCCGTGCAAAGGACGCGAAGCAGCACGACGAGAGGTTCATTGCCAGCGGACTGTGGTCCATCTCCCGTCATCCCAAGTAATGCGGTTGCCTTATTCAATTTCTTTAAGCGCTGACACACCGAATTAAGCTATGTGGGTGAGGTCGGGATTTGGACCGGCATCTGGGCGTTGGCGTCTGGCACACTGCAGACGGCGCACTTCCCGCTCGGAACGGTCGCGCTCACGGCCGCCAGCCCGCTGTTCACCTGGTTCTTGGTTCGCAAGGTGAGCTCTGGTTCAAGATGTAAAATAAGTGTGGTATGCCAACGAGACACATAGGTCTCCGGCGTTCCGCCCCTCGAGAAATCCGGAGACAAGAAGTTTGGCGGCGATAAGAAATGGGAGGAGTACAAAAGGTGTGTCCATTCTTCGACGCGATGTTTTGTTTGCTAATGATTCTTGCAGGAATGTGCCCATCTTCTGGCCATGGGGCTCCACCAAATGAAAGCCTGTTGTAATGTTTTTCTTCTTTTTGTCCTCTTCCACGCTGTAAACTTGAGATTCGTTCTGTGTAACTTTTGTAACATAATGTATTCCTCAATGGAAGTCTCTTCAGATTTACCGCCAGAGTGGTGGGTTTATGGTGCGTCATGAAACGTTGAAACCGTCGAAACGTAAACTAATGTAGTATCATGTGGGTGACGAGCAGGATGTTTGTATGAGTTCGGGCCTTCAATGTGGCGTATGTGCTAGATTGCCAAGCTAATGTGAGTCCTTGCAAGTGCCAGAACTTAAAAGGAAAACCAATCTTTAGAGGTTAAGAACCGGGTTCGTCTCGAAATTGCGAGATCTCCTGGCAAATGCGACGGAAAATACTAACCTGAGGAAATTCTTTTTCGAATCAACACATGAATATTTCTGGTTCAATTTCAGTGTCAAGGGTAATGAGTATAGATGCGCACCGAGCGGTGAGATACTAGGTAGGTGGGGGCTATCTAAACTGAGTGCCGGGAACGCGATGAGGAGTGGCAGCTAACATAAGTGCGATCATGTGACAAATGCAACTGAACGCGTTTTGAAGTAAACAGGACCAGGTTTATTTAAATAATGGACGTTGAGACCAGAAGTTTTTTTAAACACATTTTTAACTATTTAATACTAGTGCTACAACCAACTCGTCTGTATAGTGTAGCTAGCCAGATGTGAAATGGTTTTGAACGGTGTATTAAATCAGGGGTTTAAATCGAGTCCACCGCACCACCTTTAAATCGGATTTAAAGCACCTAAACACATGTTTCAACCGGGCATTTAAATACGTCGTACTTAAAGCTGGTGTTTAAACATGTGTTTAAACTGGCCGTTCAAACGTGTTGTATTTACATGAGGTGTTTAAACGGGCATGTTTGAACCGGGTCTTGAAAGAAACTTGAATGACTCTAAAGTTGGGGGCCGGAAGAATGGGTTGTCGCGGGTGCCACTCAATGTGTGATGTTAACGATGAACAATGACCGACCAAAGAGTAACAGCGAGATGTTGGAACGAGTTGGAATGAGCCTACGAGATAGCGTCAGATTGAACGAGTCGAACGACCAACAGGTTTGCCACTCACCTCAATTCCACATGATGACATCCTGGACTTTCCGCCGGTGCTGACTCAATGTATGCTCTCACGCAATGCAGACAGCGTTCCAAGTAGACACTTGCATTGTAACTGGGAGGTGGTGAGGAAGTGGCGACTGGTAGAACGTGGTGGTGGAAGATAAGAGGCTTTAAGAGCAGGCAAACACTGCCACTGATGCGATTCGCTTTGACAGCCCCAGCCACAGCCCTTCATTAATCAGTGAATCCCATCAGTGGCAGTGTCTGCTTTCTCTTGTCTTCCACCACCACGTTCTACCAGTCGCCACTCCCCCACCACGTCGCACTTTCAGTTCCATCTGTCCTTTCAAGTTCCGTGAACACTTGCTGCAGTGCAGTGTGAGAGGATGCGATGGGACAGCACCGGTGGAGCCTCTGGCAGGATGCAGGACTCCAGCAGGAGTTGAGTGTGAGTGGCGAGTGGCATGGCTTGTTCGATCTGACACTTGCTTCTCGGCGGCACCTTCAAACGGAAATCCGACTGTCCCCTTGTGGTCAGCGATTCTTCGATACTTTCCCAATTTGACATCGCGCATCCAGAGTGAACTGGGAGGGACTTCGGCAGAAAAGCAGAAGGTTTTAAATCTGTGAGTGTAATCCAAGTTCAAATCTGGCATCCGACTTTAAAGCCATCTGTTTAAAGGCCCGGTTTAAAGATGTATTTTAAACACCAGCTTTAAATACGATGAGTAAAAGGCCCAGTTTAAACACCAGTTTAAACATGTGTGTTTAAACACCAGGATTAAATCGGTCCTTCGCTGGGGGGCCCGGTCATTGGAATCAAATACCTGATTTAATACACTGTTTAAACATTTAAAAACACATTTAAAAAAAGCTGTCGTCTCAACCTTGATTATTTAAAAAATTCTCCTACTGTGAAGGGTTTTGAGGCGCGTCAATGAAAGAAGCGAGGTTGAAATGCACCAGCGGTAGTTGAGAGGCATTCAGATAATAGCATCAATAACGAATGAATTGTTATACACTTTTTACTAACCCTACAACTTCATTTTACACTGCGGACGCTTCCTGGTTGTATGATCTCCGCCCCCGGGCGATGGATCGCCACACCCATTCAATTTTCCAAATGTTTGATTCAGCAACACCCTGGTCTTCTGCTTCATTGGCGGATTTGCCCCAGCAGAGGAAGCCCCGTAGCCATTCTGGCGAAATGCTGATCTCCCGACTTTCCCATGCAGTGAAGATGCACCAAAAGATGAGAGTCCCGACTGCCGCCAGGAGGACGCCCACGAGGGCGCGCGTATTGAAGCTGGAGTTTTCGAAGCACATGAAAGAAAAGGCGGCTAGAAAGGACACCATGCTTCCAAGAACAATGAAGTTCATCGAAAAAGAGAAGAGAACGAAAACTCACGACCATATCAACATGGCATATGGGAGAGAATATAGGATAGCGAGGGTTTCGAGGCCCCCAACGGTCGTTTTAGAAACCTGGTCGCAAAATCAGTTGATCGGGCAGATCAGCATGAAAAACAAGGCATACCGGATTATGTTCGCGATCGCGGTACTGCTTCACAAGCAGTAGTCCGATGATGACACTGCCGATACTGGCTAATATTGAGATATAGCTTGATATTTGGGCCCGTGAGCGGTTGGGGGTGGCGTTGCCGCCCTGGTCGACACTTTGGATTGCAAGGAACGCCATATTTGCATTCAAAAGCACGTGGGCCTGAAGGAGGGCAAGGTCTGGTTAACAAGCAGGATTGGGAACAGACAACGCACATCAAGAGTGAAGCTTTTCCATTCGCCAGTGAGCTTCTCGATGAATTCAGACCAGGTGCGGTGCCGGATTAACCCGTCCCCGTATATTATACGCAGCTTCCGAAGGTGAACAGCTGGTGCGTAGAAGATAATGGGGCTTAATAGTCTGATGAGGAGCGTTCGTTTTTGGTCAGGCGCGTAGACTGATTGGTCAACATTTAACCGCGCGTTGGGCTGGCCGTAAAAGTGGATGACGCGCGCACATACTAGAAGAGAGTGGAATTAGAGCATAGGAGAAGGATTTCAGACTTACTTTGTATATGCATGAGACGAGCTAGAACGAATAAAATTGCTGCAAACCACAAGACTGATGCACGCACCGACAAGACAGTTGGTGCCACTGAACTTGTTGTGCATGTTTCTGTCGACACTTCCTAAATGCAGTTCAATGGCAATATTAATTATCGAAAAGGCGGGGATATAGCCCACCTCTAACGCCGTCCGTGAGGCTGATCATATGTTTGAGCTCCTCTATTTTCCAACTTGAACTGACGGTAGAGGTCTTTGAAGTGAGAAGATCTGTATGCATAACGATGAGAACAGTAAAAGCAACCATGGGCGCTGTGTCAGACCTCCAAGTGCGTGAAGCAGAATGTCCCGTAGCTCGTCTACTACGTCGTGCGTCACCTTCCAGGACTTCGGAAACAATTCACAGTGAAACCTGTGGGCACGTTCAAAAGGCGACACAAAACGCAGCTGAGCAAACTCACCAATACTGATATTCCAGCACGTGCCCTGCAGAAGTTGAGTGAACCTGTTTAGTGTTGTGGCAAAACAAGGATTGACTGGACGAACGAATATGAGACGCAGTGGTGATCCCATTTATATTCACCCCTGGCGTGGTCAGAATTTCATCAGACCTGACATGGTCCACCCAAAACACGGATCGGTCCTGGTGATTCACAAAATAATATTGACACCCCCTGGTTTTGTCGCTATACAGGTACTCGTCCACAACAAGATCGACGTGTGGCTTTAACTGGATACCGTTGGCGCGGAGGAAGTCGTGAATGTTATATACGTTGGTGTTCATAAATTCGAGCAACGTCTCATCATAGAGGTTTGCATCTGTAAAAACGCGCTGGAGGACGGTATTAGGCGCCTTTGAATTTACACGTATTGGCAACGCACCTTTTCCTCGTGGAAGAAATACTGAGCACCTTCGGGGTGCATACAAACAGTCCAACCCGGTGGAGGTTCAACACTGTTGAATAATAATAGAACTTTCTTTGAAACGGAGAGTGTGTACTCACGGGAGCACTGATTCAGTGAGCGAAGGTATCGTGAACTGTGTCGCTTCGTTGAGGCTGAAGTACAGTGAGCGATATATGGAACCAAACTGAGGTAAGGAGGAACGCACGCGACGACCTTTTGTTCATATCTCCGTACACTGTCCGGCGTCCCCGGAAAAATCCGTGGATATCCTTTGTTTAGAAGAGGAGCCGACGACAATTCTACATCTCCGAACGTTACGGATGTCCGCCGTGATTGGATCGCAAGAACCGGGAGGGAGATTTCTGAGACACTTGAAATTGGTGACGGTAAATAGCTTGATCCTGGATTTGGCGATGGAGGCAATGGAGGGAGATTTTGAACTGAAAGGGTGGCGGGGAGATTTTGAACCTGTAAGGCGGGACCCGGGGGGAGATGCTGAACTGATAGGCTGTGAAGAGCATAGGAGTCTTGGGGGATGGGGAAGGTAGTTATATTGGGGGATGAGCGTGAGCCGATGGGACCAAAGTGTCGGTATGGGTGCAGAGTCGTCGACAACAGACTTGCGGAAGGGTAGACAGTATCGCCTTCGGTTCCGGGGTTGATTCGAAAATGTGACATTGTACGCTGTGCCAGCGGCGACAGTAGAGCCAGCAGAGGAGTAAGAGGCTACAGCCGCAAACAGGTGCTATATATCACCAGCGGTCAAGAAGCTGCGGCTGCTGCACTGCTGTAGTATACAGCACTCCGCCTAAATTTGGACAGCCCTCTCATGGGCCAAACCTTCCAGAAGGCTGACCGGTCCTATCAGCCGAATCGGACTTGCTTTGGCGCCGGTGAGTTTTCTCTTGGGAAATCTTCAACGTGCAAGGCTGAATTTCAGATTAAAAGATTCGAGAACCGCAGTATTCTAGCCGGCTTGTTTGAAAAGGTGTGGCAAGCTCGCCGACAGCGAGAATCAGATCATCGTAAGGGTTGCGTCGTAGTCGGCATTTTCGCTGCTCCATTCAGACCAGTAGCGTAAGTCTAATTCCACTCTCACCGACAGCAAAACAGCGGAATCGAGCAAGAATCGAGTTGAACCTAGGTGAACGTTCTGAGAAAGGTCATAAAATCGTGGTCATCCGCAATCATTATCGCTTGATGCCATCAAACGTGCCATTCTTGCTCCTCCGAGTCGATCCAAAAAGCCTTTGGAAGGCCTGGCTGCACGAACCATGTTATTTTGATGTCCGAATTCGCAGGGCTGATGACTTCAAGCTCTACGAAGCGAATTATGCGGAAAAATGCCTCGGCAACGTGCTAAATGGAACTCAACTTCTTGAAGTTGTGTTTTAGTTAGCCTTTTTTAGTGCCCACCTGTGCGCACTGAGGCCTGAGGCTTCGCAGGTCGACAAGTGTTGGAGGCTAGCTACGATACCGATACCGCTCAGTTACGTCGGCTCTATACACGTCAGGTAGCCTGCAGGATAACACCTCTCATTCATGTTTACGGTCCATCTCATAGGCGCTCTTCTAAGCCTGTCTTCGGTACATGCTCGGTGTGGCGATAATGGGGTGCCGTGAGTTTCACGTACAGTTGTAACAAGAAATTTATCCGCCACGCCACAGGAATTGGGATGGGGCGCCCAGGCAGACACGGACTCGAACGGCGGGGATCCACGTACTGTACTTGGGTTCAGCTCCAGCGGACCTTTCGACGCCGCGGGGACCACCGTCGTCGGCGTGATCGCCACCGATGCTGGATGGGACCCGTCGTACTATGCGTTCTCGGCGTTTCTGTATGGGCAATCGAACCCCCAACTCGTACCCGCAGACAACATTTGGGTACTAGGTTGGCTTGACCAATACGTTCTGCTTGTTGACGACGCCCAGACCGGTTATCAGCGCGATGTCGAACGCTGCCCTGTGCCTCACGATTTCCGAGCTCAAGGCAGCCAACGCCACCGTTTCGCTGGCGCCTTGAGTGTCCGTTTTCTCTCCCGCTTCCAAGTTCCTTTCTAAAATCGAGGATGTAGGAACGACATATCTGTGAATCCCGTCCCGACGCAGACATTTGAGTGGATCGGAACGGAGTACATCACCTACAGTTTCGTCTTCTTGAGCAACCAGTCTGGCACACCACTCGACCCAGGCGCGAGTACGGACTATACGTCGACAATCGTTGCGGCGACGAACACAAGTGCAGCGTATTTGCGACTCGATTACACCCCGGGGGGACTCCCGCCGTCGACTGGACTCGAAACCGGCCTGGTTCTTGCCCTCTCGGACGACTGAAGGAATCAAAGATGAGCCATAATTACATAAGACAATTTGCAAAAATATTGTCAATTGATGTGTGACAATGGCAAAGCGCGACGAATAGAGAATTCTACCACTGTCGTTTGCAGTCAGGAACAGATATTCTGCGTTGAAACAAGGTCCCAAAGCTACAGACATGCAGGGATGATGAGAGCTGCCATGGTGGAGGAAAAGAAGAAAAATAGGATTTGTCACTTTTGTGACTGCCAGCGGAGATTGAAATACCAGTGTATTCTGCCATCGGCCTGGACAGCGAGCACTGATATCCTCTTCCCTGGCCTCCACCTGCCCTCCAGTTTCTAGTTGAAATATACAACTGGCCTTGCTATATTGGCCCCAGAAGGACTTGCGGCGTCTCCTCCCGCCGTTCGTTTTCTGTTAAATACACCCCGAAACGTGGTATATCGGAGTTGGTACCGGTGCATCCCCGTGTGCTCACAACACTTCTGGGTATAACTCGGAGCCATCCGACCGCATCTCTTTGCGATCAACCAGCAGGGTCGCAATCACCATACGCGCCGGGTGATTAATATTATCGCATTGGTGGGGCGCGTTGTATATCTAGTATGGACAATCCTCAGCACTACCAGCCGCTTTCGTATGCACTGAACCCGCCAAATACATCAACAACCCCGAAGCCAGGTGCAGCGGCGCCGTTACAAACGTATCAGCGGGAGGAGCTCGAGGAAGAGGAAGAGGAAGATATTCTGAACCAGAGTGGCCCGTCGACCAGCAGACATCCTGGGTACGCATGCTACCGTGCCTGAACGCTCTGTCAGCTCCTAACTTCCGGCGCAGGGCAGGCGACGCGCCGCAGGAGCACCAATTTCTCCAGGAACCAGATCCGGGTGGGAAACGACGTCCAGGACGTCCGCGGGGGTCTAAAAACAGAAAAATGCAGTCTCCTCCTCATCCCCCTCCTCCAAAGGCGGACACTGCTCCCGTAACCCACCCCACAGGGACCGGGACCGCACCACCACAACTATCGGATGTTAATGCTCAGAATCAGCAGGTATAGCTGTCCCCTCTCTTAAAAGAAGGTCAGAATATTGAACCCACGGCAGTATTATGAATTCCAATGGCGAGTGTTGAATTTATGTGCTGAGTTCTACGGCGCCGCGGAAGAGCTTGTGGTCAGTGTCATTTTTTGAGGTCGTGGCCGTTCATTCACACTGTAGGCGAACAGAAAGGCACACCCCCATTAGTCGTCGCTCAATGTTACCAAATGGGTCCGGGCAGCAAGGTTGACCCGCTGACGATGCTCAATGACGCTAAGCGGATATGCGATACCCTTGTGAGGCCGTTTTTACTTGCTTTACCAAGATCAATTTTAACGCGGTTTTCAGCTTGCAAATCCGACCCAATTAATATCCACCCCACCGCCACCTCTCCATCCTGCAGTCCCCGCATTTTACCATCCACAACCGGTGGCTAGCACATCCGCCCCTCCCAAGCCGTCAACACCGACAGCCAAGCCAACTTCGGCCCCGCCCCCCCCTCCCCCTCCACCCAGCGTTCCTGCCCCAACCCCCGTCCCTGCCCCCACCCCTGCCCAAGCTCCCGCTCCTGCCCCTTCGACAGTGATAACGAATCCACAGTCATTTGTCGTATCCCTCGGGACTGGAACGCAGCCATCAACGTATCCATATGGCTATTCGACACAATATCCGGCATATTATACACCCTACGGATACAGCACCGGTGGATATTACGGTGCTACCCAGCCGCAGGCGCAACCTGGTCACCCGCAGCCCCAACCACAATCTGCAGTTAAACCCCAGCCGCCCCCACCACCACAAGCATCGACATCGGCCCTCAAGCCTCCTGCACCAGCTCCACCTTCCAGCAATGGAGCAAATCAAGGTCCATGGTCCTCTGATGAGATCGAGCGGCTGAAGAAGATGGCGGAGGATAACAAGGCCTCAGCCGCTTCGGGCGAGATAGAGTGGGATCGGCTGGTGGCCGAATGGGGCCCTGGACGCACGAGGTTTGTCCCGGCACAGCACTTTCAATAACCCGCTGACGGTCGTATTAGGCACCAAATTCTGCTGAAGGCGACGGGCCTTGGCCTGAAGGAAAGCACAGGGCGAGGGAGCAAGCGGCGGCGCGAGCCAGACGAGCCCGGCACGCCCGCGAGCCCCGCGCCGCCGCCCAACCCCGCCACCGCCAACTCTCAGATAGGCATGTCCACGTCGACGCCGAGCAACACCACAGGATCACCTGCGATGAGCCACGCGACGTCAACGCCCATCGCATCACCGGCGATGCACCACTTGCAACGGCCCCCGAGCACGAAGGGACATCCTGCACAACCCAAACCAGCACAACCCAAATCAGCACCTCCGCCGACGGCGAGCGGGCTCCCATGGCCTATGCCGACTGTCGCAGCGGCGAATGTGTCGCCTGTGCTCTCTCCTTCTGTGCAAAGTGAGCAACGAACGAGCTACTATCGCCCTCGTCCCGCACCCGGCGATCCGGCAACGCGCAGTGGCCAGTTCGTGTACCAGAATGGTCAGAACAGTGCATCATAGCGCTTCGCCTCGACCCCATTTTACTTTCTCACCTGACGTTGCCCCTTTGTATTCGCTTTCTGAAGCTGTGCTTTTGCTCTGTGAATAAGATACATACCAGTGTCTACCTAAAAATGTGCCATTAGTAGCCTGTAACTCATTGTATTTAAACGCCGCTCGTAGATATTGTACGCGTTAGCCAATAGACCGGACTCAGCACACCATCACACACGCTAAATATAGCGTAGCAAGTCTCCAAGTCTCGATTAGGAACTTAAGTTTAACCGTAGTCTCCACATCCTCTTCCAAGAACACGTCCATGGACACCAAGGATACCTTCAAACCACGAAAGCTCTTTTCTAGTTTCCGGAGAACCAAGTCGCCGCCTACAGAACATGTCTCTCAGACGAAAGGATTCGACCTGCCGTACGATATCCTACTTCAGATTATCACCCACTGGCATCTACCAGAAAGCCACGTCCTCAAGTTATGCCTTCTCGTACGCCTCTAAGCTTTCTTGCTGCTCTTCCGTTCAGATCCAGAGCCTTACCATGCAGCATAGTCGCGAGGCGTCTTCAACCTATTGCTCCCAGCACTTTACGCGTCCGTTGATCTCAAGTCGAGCGGCACGTGCCGCGCTACCTTGAAGCACCTGAGAGCACCTGGGTCTCGAACCACACATAGCCGCGCACATACGGAGGCTTACCGTGCGGCCTAACCATCCGCCACGGCGGGGTACAGACAAGCCTGTGGATGAATCCTGGGTCGCCTCGCAGCTCGAGCAGCTTGCGGCTTCTGGGCACCTGCAAAACTTACATGCATTTATCTGGGATGGATTGGAGAGTCCTCCCGACTCTCTGTGGCTTGTGCTGCGCCTTAGGTGAGTAATATGTAATAACTTACAACATTTTGTCAAATTGCTGAACTATTGCAGCTGCCCACATTTAAAAATTGTGGGGACCGCCGTCGGGCTAACGACGCAGAGACTTGATCCAGAGAGTCACGTAAGGCTGCCTTTGTTTCTCTGTGCTCACCTTCTAATCAATATCAAGCTGTTTGACTTCCGAGATCTAGTCGGCAAGCCTAACTTAACAAACGCAGTCTCCGACTTACACACTTTTACCTCCAGGATTTTCTCTCGTAACTCAAAAGTACTCACGTTGGATCAGTATGTGGTTAGCTGTGTTCTTTCGAGTCAATCCTTACAAGGATCCAGATATTTTTACTGGCCAGCCACTCCCAGACAGCCTTTGGGACATGCTTTTGGTACACAGCCCAAACCTGGTTGAGCTGACAATCGATGGTACATGCATTGTCTCTCAGCTGTGGAACATAAGGAAAATATTTACGGGTCGCTGGCCATTGCTACGATCCCTCTCGCTCGGGAACGTATCTTCACGATCCTTGGAAACAGACTCTGTGGAAGGAAGCGTGTTTTTGAAGGCGCATCCACGCTTGGAACATGTTGCCTTTTTTGGGAGTCTATCTGGGTATACCAACGGTATATCATCTCTTCCCCTGGTCCCATTACCACGACTTTTCACATTTACTGGAAAAATCAACCAACTGAAGGACGCTACGGGAACACAGTTTTCGGTGCTGCGATCTCTTCGGTTATCGGACTATTTTAGTCCCGCAGCCAAGTTTGCGCCGATCCTCCCCAACTTCCCAAGCGTCATCTCTCTGGCGGTTTGTGTCAACTTTTTGGACACGGTTAATGGATCCCATCGGGGATTTTTCAAACGTTTGTTGAGTTCCTGTCCGCAGCTCACCCACATCGAGGTTTCCTCCACCGCATCCTTTACCATGGTAAGATTGAACCAAAACCTGGTTCAACCGTCTCTGAGGGGTAATATTACCGCTATCTAGGAACACTTCTCAGAAGCTATCCAGCACACACCTCATTTACGGACTTTCATTCTAACGCTTCCGCGGAAGCGCAGGCTAGCGGACCAGCCCAACAGTATGAGAAAATTCGCGTTACGCACCGCAAAAAGATTTCCCAGCCTGGAAGAGTTTACAATCCGTGATGTCGCGGATTGGGA
The DNA here is from genome assembly GCA_029281795.1 of Mycena crocata. Taxonomy (NCBI): domain Eukaryota; kingdom Fungi; phylum Basidiomycota; class Agaricomycetes; order Agaricales; family Mycenaceae; genus Mycena; species Mycena crocata. The sequence continues at coordinate 504,713 of JARJCP010000019.1, forward strand.
CCATGAAGACCAGCTCAACAACAATTTCCGTTTATTGAATTTGAGCGTTTACCATGTCCTAGCCTCAGGGTCGTCCCGCCTTCTCCGTGGGGAGGAATCGGGGTTCGGGCCCCTTGAGCGTCATGTCAACTGTGTAACGCGACATATACCAATTTAATAGGCAGAATCACGGCAAGCTACCTCTGAAATTTCCAGTAGCGAAATGTGTGTTTCCTGTGAAGCCCAGAACGTATTTCGCATATCAGTCTCATAGGAGACGCTACTTGCCGGAATGATTTTTTTAAACAAGTTGAACATGAACCATAAAGGGGCTGCCCAACTTCATTGAAGTTGAAACAACCTGAAATGCGCCTGGCTAAGCTTCAACACGCAGCTGGTGGCTAAAACGAGTCCAGAGCAGGCTCCAATATGTTTTAGGAAGTCCTCTAATATCATTGCGCATGCTATTCGCTGGAGAAGGAACTAATACGATCGGACTGTAAATGTCAAATATAATGCAAGAAATGGTCTCAACTTCTTCAAGTCATTCGCGGTCAGCGAACCAACCATTCAGCGCATGAATTGGAACCTTGGGTGGGTGAGTCAAATCCGGGTTCTCGGACGAAGTACATCATTCTGATCATCACTACGCAACTTTCATACTGCTCTTTGACCCCTTCGGGGCGTCATACGAAAAATTGGAACGATACAGAGAAGATTAGCATGGCCCCTGCACAAGGATGACACGCTTTTCCGGAGTGGTAGACCTACGGGTCTCAATATTTATTGCTTTTTGACGATCGGAGAGTTGAAAAGGCACTAGTTCCGAGTTTTTCAACATTTTCAAGGTATTCTGGTCAATAAAGGCCACGTTGTAGGTATAGCACATACCTATGCTCCTTACGCATCTTTCTGTCTCTTCAGAATGTCGCCAACACATGTAGAAGCCTCACAATAAATTCAACACGGAAATTCATCTTTTTGATGCCATCAATACCAATTGGGGTAATCGGAATTGTTCAGAAGTTTAAATTGAATCTTTTGTTCAGGAAGTTCGGGAGTTGGAAAACCCGGCAAAATTGTCTGGCGGCAGAAAGCGGCCAGACATTTCGGATCATGACTCTCGATCACCAAAGGTTCATGCCAAACAAGGACAACTTCATATTCATTTTTAACTCCTTCCTCTTTCTTCATCCTCCCTGCCATGCCAGCTGTCCCATCTAGGATTACTGCGAGAGAATTACCCAATTCCCCCCACAATGAGCAATATATAGAAGGGCACCCAAATATGCAGTGGTCGACATTGCACTGGGCCAGTGGCGATTCACCTGTGTCCCGTATGAAAGTATTTTTGTGTCTGTGAGCCATGGCTACCGTAAACTATCTCCCTGAATTGATCTGGGAGTTTTCATCCCCAGAGTCAGCAGTCTTTGTGTAGATTTGAAGCAAATTCAGGTTGGATTTATTAATAGAGTGTCATAGCCGCGCTGCAAACACACAGAAAGCGTGTTTTAGTAATAATATATTCCGGCACCACGCACTGGAAGACGCGGTCGCGTCCCGAATCAGCATAGATAATGATACAGCGGTCGCGACGACTTTATTTATACTTGTTACTCAGTTTGTCGGATCAAAGAATCCGAGGCCCATCATGCTGAATGTCTGGCCGAATGTCTGGCGATCACTTCCGCCAGACATTTGATGCCAGATTTTCCAACTCCCGAACGCTCTCCTTTTGTTGAGCATTCATTAGCGACATTCTGAAGAGACAGAAAGACGCGTAAGGAGCCTAGGTATGCTCTATACCTACAACGTGGCCTCTATTGGCCAGAATACCTTGAAAATGTTGAAAAACTCAGAACTAGTGCCTTTTCAACTCTCCGATCTTCAAAAAGCAATCAATATTGAGACCCGTAGGTCTACCACTCCGGAAAAGCGTGTCATCACCAGCGACAAGCTGCTGGTGAAACCACGACCTCGTATGCAATTTATATCACACACCCAAATAACGTGAAGTACATGAGAATAAAGGCCAAAAGCTTCTCGGTAGATGATACATGACTCAACGGCGGATGCCCGCAACAAGCAATATTGTAGCTGATATATAATATACACATGCTGATCCTCCCTTTAGTAGTCTAGAAATTATATGCTGTAAGTAATGACCCCGATAAGGACCTCAAGCGCCGCCCGCCATCTCTATGTTCTTTCCCTTGATACTCTTCCACTCCATGCATAAGGAGCCAATGAGTGAAAAGCCCGCCATAGCGATGGACACGTAAAATGCAGACACTAAGGCGTCGTTGTACACCTCGAGCACGGCCGAGAAGTACTGCGGATCGACGGCGTTCTTGAGACTCGTCGCGCCGGCGGAGAGCACGAGGAGAGGCGACACGCCGGGGACCTGCGAGACAAGGCCAGAAACCAGCTTGTTTGTGAAGACATTCTGGCCGACGGAGATGAACAGGGCGCCGCCGAGCGTCTGCGCGAACATGACGATGGAGGTACCGATGGGAACGTCGGTGAGCTCGAGCACGGTTTGAGCGGCGATGACGGGCTGCTGCATGCCGAAGCCAACACCCAGACCGAAGATGACCTGATATCCGATCCAGTGGGCGTGGCCCGTGTTAGTCTGGAACGTCGACACGAGCCCGGCACCAACGGTCATGAACACGGACGAAAGGATGAGGAACGGTGTGTAGTACCCCGATATTGTGACGATTACGCCCGCCAGTAGTGAGGAGATGACGAGCGACAGAATCATAGGCAGGTTGTCAATACCGGATTTAACAGCTGAAAGATAAAGGGCATTGGGATGGTGTCAGAACGGTACTTGGAATATGAACATACCAGAGACACCCTTGATTGCCTGGAACCAGATAGCTGCGGGACAAAAATGTCAATATGTAGTGCGCACGGGATCGCGATGTAGCTCACGTAGATAGAAGACCAGAATGAAAAATGAGGCTCCCATACACACTGCGTACCATGAGGCTGCCCAGATACTTCTTTGCTTGAAGATACGCGGTGGCACTGTGGCGGCATCCTGCTTCCAGATCTGGACCCCAATGAAGACAATGATGAGGACACCGAAGACGACAAACAGGCCGATAATGCGACCGCTCTTCCACGCGTATTTGGATCCCCCCCATTGCAGCGCGAGGAGCAAACTGACAATAGCAGGGATGAAGACGAGCGTGCCCCATGGGTCGAACTGGTTTATGCGCTCCGCGAGCGAGATGTTTTCCATCTTGTGGTCAGCGCTCTTGGGCATCTTGAACAAAAAGACCATGACCAAGAGCGTTACGCCACCAATGGGGAGGTTAATGTAGAAACACCTGACGGAACGATGGTGAGCGCGGTGAGGGGAGAGGCAGCTGGATCAGTACCACCGCCAGGTGACTTTGTCCGTGAATGCGCCCCCCATCAGCGGTCCTGCAACACTTGCAATCCCATACATCGCTCCGATGAGGCCAGTGAACAGTGGTCGTTTAGTTAACGGCACGGAGTGGGCTGCATGACGCCTTTAGCGGGCGGCGGATTCATATGATCCAGTACTAACCGACAATGATCAAGGCGCCAGAAAAAATGCCAGCGCTGCCGAGTCCTGCGATAGCACGGCCGACAATCAAAGCCTCAGAATTGGGCGCGGCGCCGCAGAGGACGGAGCCGATCTCGAAGAGAGAAATCGCGGCAATGTAAACCTGGGTAGGAGTCAGTTGTCTGATCTGATACCTGAAAAACTGAACTTGCCCATTTTATAGGAAGGAATGTATACAATTTCCCGAACAGTAGTTGTGTTGCAGCGGTAGCCTGATCATGAATAAGCTATACCCCTAGAGTGCAGACGTGGAACATACCAGTAGATAAGAGCTTCCATACTGGCCACATATTAGTCGTCAAATTCCAACAAAGAGGTGAAAATAAACGTACCCAGCCAACATCATCGAGGGACTTGAACTGGTCCGTAATTTTTGGCTGACGGCGGTCAGAAAAACAGTATTAAGCACTGTAGAAACGAGTTGCTCACAATTGCCGTTGCAATAATTGTGTTGTCCTATACTCTATCAATGTCGAAGAACGAATCGATTCCCGAAACACGTACAAGGGCAACCAAAAACACTGACAGACAAAGAGCCAGCATGAGAAGAACCAACTTCAAACCATGGGGGAAATCGTCCTCTTCCGTAGGCGAACGCTCTTTCTCAGAGGGCACAGAGACTTTCTCTTTCTCCCTCGTTGGGTCAGAAGAAACGGAACCATTGAGCGTCGCGCCCTCGTTACTCGGCGTGGCTTGAAGAGTGGGCATGGAGGAAAGTCCGGTGGCTCTCCATGTCCGTCCGGCTCTTTATTCTATCAGATCCCCATTAACGCCGGCGGTTGCTGTTGAGTGGATCTCTGGCCGAATACCCGTTCAGGTCAGATCGATAACGTAATCTCTGCGTAATATACTCCTGCCGGACGCGCGTTCAACTTTGTTTAACGATGGCAGGCACGCGCACTAAGTAAATCGGTGCCTCTTCAACAAGAAAAGAAAAAACTCCACAACAGATGCAACACGTTTTTTTTCTGGGTTCTCAAGTCTTCTCACTTCGACTTCTAGTCCAGGAAACGTAAGGACGAACCTACTCGTCTGTGTTTGTATAGTTGGCCAGAATTACGTGCCAAGCCTTTCGGCGGCCATGAAAATTGGCGACAAAAAAAAAGATGCGGATCGATACGAGTCTATAAACTGCGGCACAGCAAACACAACTGTCATATCGGCGCTTGCCAGCTGCGTGTTACCCTCAATCAAGATCATCCATGCCTTTAAATTCGCGTCTAAGGCCCGGACAGTCAGCAAAAAACATAATGTGATGTAAGAAAAAACACTCACCCAAGAAGTGCGTCAACCTCGTCTCGCGAGATGAGGTTCCTTCCGAATAAGTTGATAAGCTCTTCCTCGCCGATGCTCCTCGCGTCACGCTGGAAAAGGTCGACGACCTCATCGGCAGGGTCGTCTCCGCCAGGTCCACCTGGCCCTCCTGCAGGATGGGTGCCGGCCTTAGGAAAGCCGTCAAGGGGGTTGGGAGTGACTTCAGGCGCGCCTGCAGAGCTAGGACCAGGACCAGGGCTAGAATTCGAAGGCGCTGGGCCTGTTCCAGAGATAGGCGGTCCACCAGGGGTCCCTGACGGCGCGATACTGCCCGAAGACGCGCTTGAGGAGAGCGGCACCCCACCAGAGCTCTGGGGAGTTTGCGACGACGCAGATGGTGCATCTGCTGATTGAGAGCCGCTTGCAGAAGGCGAAATAATTCCCGACGTGATGCCGGAAGGGAGGGTTGCCCCGCCACCTCTGCTGCTAGAGGGAACTGGGTTGGAGCTTGAGGACGCAGAACCAGACCCAGAGCTGGAGACAGGAATGGTTCCAGATGGCGCGGTGCCGCCCGACAAGACGCCGGAGGGGGGCGTCCCGTCGCCTCTGCTCACAGACGGCCCCGCATCCGAAGACGCAGAGCTGGGTACAGGTATTGCATTGGAGGATGAGGATGGCGTGACACTGGTTACGCCCGAGAAGACCGAAGAAGGGCCGCCGCTGTGCGTACTTCGAGTCTTAGATGGAGCGGGCTTGCCGCTCGAGCCAGGAATTTCGTTGCTGGCAGATGATGGAGCGTTATCTGCACTTCCACTTGGCGAGGGACCAGCGCCACCGTCTGCCGAGGAACTGGGAGTACTCGGAGTGACCGACGGGATGGTACCAGAACCAGGCGCAGATATCGTGCTGCCGCCACCGACGCTCTTCAATACAGAATGACCGCCCCTCGAAGACGGAACGGGGTCAGCGCTAGAGACCGGAATGTTCGAGACTGGAATGCCGACACTGGGTGAAGAGGAAGGCTTCCCGCCATCTGCCGACGAGAGTCCCTCAGACGAAGGTTTGGGTACCTCCGACGAGGACTTGGGTCCCACCGATGGGCTCGGAGAGGACGGTGGGGTAGAGGAGGGAACTACATCAGTGTTCGATGGATGAGGCGACTGTGACGCTGGGGTGCTCGCCGGAGGCTGAGAGACATGAGCAATGTAAGTATTGTATTAAAAGAGGACAAGAGCACCAACCTTTGCCGAAGAACGGGGCGGGTCATCCGATGGTTTGCTCCTAGGGGCACTGACTGTCGGGGAATGATGCCCAGCGAGGTGGGATTCGGACGTTGGCTGAGATTGAGGTGCAACGCTGCTCGCCGGTGGAGCTGAACTTTTCGGGCGGCCTGAGCTTGCGGGCGGCGCAGGAGGGGTAGAAGCCGGCGAGACAGAGACAGAGGGGGTACTGCTAGCAGGAGGAGCCGATCTAGACGATGCTGACGAGTGTTCCGGCGCCGAATGCGAGAAAGGAGGCTCTGAGTGCGATGTCGGGGCCTCCGAATGTGAGGGAGTATGATGAGAAGAATGTACCGAGGAGACGGTCGGAGAAGCACTGGATGGCCCACTGGCAGCAGGAGCACTTGCAGGCTCCGAGTGATCTGGATTAGAGCTTGGAGGCGGAGCAACGTTGGATACAGGTGCGCTGGACGGAGGGGCGGATGGCACCGGAGGGGCTACTGAAGGAGATGTGCCCGCAGGTGGATGGGACGAAGAAACCGGGTGCTGCAACGAGGAGGCCTTCGGAGGTGTCGAAGAAACCGGTGGGGGCGGCGGTGGAATTTGGCTGTGAGACGACGGCGCGGAGCTATGGGGATGGGATTCAGGGACACTGTGAGTCGTGGACGGAGCGGGAACAGGAGATGAATTAGGGGCAATCGTTAAACTCCTGGAATGCGGGGGAGGTGCAGGTGCAGAGCTAGGTGCCGAACTTCGAGCTGGTTCAGAGAGATGCTGGCCGACACTTGAATGCGCACTCAAAGGCTCAGAGGAAGCCGGATGAGCAGACGCGGGGGGCGGATTTTCGCTTTCAGGTGCGCTTGAGGCGGAATGGTGAGCAGAATAGGCCACAGAGCCTGGCGCTGAATGTCCTGAAGCAGAAGCATCGGAGCTATTTTCACGTCTCGCAACCCCATCCTTTGCATCTCTGTGTAAAATTGTTCAAACCGCTACCGTCGCAGAAGACAGCATGGGGAAACACACCTAATTGGGAACGCAGACGACGTCGAGGCGGCAGTCAAAACCACAGTGGCAAGCACAAACGCAGAACCAGTATGGACCATCTTTAGCTCAGTAGTATCAAGGGAGAATTTGTCGTTAAATGTCGTATATTCGTGAGGGCGGCGAGTTTTGAGGTATAGTATTCCGACTCGATGACCAGCAAACGAGTGGGATTTGAGCACAGCTGAGGTTCCATACCGCCCACGACTGAGTCTTATACGCGTCGTATCGCCCTCAGCCTACGTCGTCAACGCAGAATCGGCGCGGAACAACGAGACAGTTCAACGCCGTTACTGGGTGGAATGAGACAGGTCCGGCGTCTGGCTGTTTGAATGTAGGGAGGTGATGGCAAAGAGGTTCGGACGGTTACGTTGATCAGTTGAAAACACCGCTATTATTTCCTTTTACCTTTCTAGCACGACTGTGCATGCAGCTGCCTGTATGGGACTAAGTCTTGGGTATGTTAAAAGTTGAGCGCTCCAATCAATCATATTTCCTCGTTCCTCTGAGAACAGCCCTAGACTGCGGCAGAATATAAGATCCACAAAATGCAACTGCAGAAACGCCGCCTGAAATCCTTAAGGCCAAAGGATTAACCGGTTGCACTGGAAGAAAACGGACCGCGGGATATCCACAGAGTTGCCTGGACATACTTTCTCGCAACCCGTTCTTTTCCGCATTACACCATCATCGGAGATCGCAGAGATCCTTTTCGCGCATCGCACGCATGAGTAATTGAATATCGTAGTCCCGCAGATCTTGCACAGGCCGGCGCGCATCGTCCGTATGGAAACGCAGCGTTGTCGTCAGCGCCCGACTCGGATTGCTGTACAGCAAGGTTACCAAGCCTCACTGATTATACCGTCCATCTAGTAGCATTGAACGACTACTCGACACCGTGATGCTAGTGCACTAAGTATCAAGACCGCGTTCACAGCTTCTTGCCCTCCTTCCCTCCGATGCGGAGTCCCAGACCCCAACTAAAAAAAGCACGAAAGCAGATTGATTCAGAGCCGGAGATATCCCATAGAAAATAAGCGTGTAGTAGTGATATGTGATAGTATGATGCGTGTGGTCGTAAGGATAGGCGAGGGTGGGTATGCTGATATATGTACTGTACATGTTGGGTCGTTCATGCTGTTTTGAAGGACTGCGGGTGAGTTAGTATGGGGAAGCGCAGACGTAGAGGGAGGAGATGAACGTGAACACACCTTGACGACCTTCTTCGTGATGATGCGCTTCTGCACGTAGTGGATCATCCGCTTGATATCGGGCACGATGAAGATCGGCAGCACAATCGCCATGACGGGGAGTGCGATGATCCAGAATCTGCGAGATCAAGTCAGTCTCCTGAATCGTATTGCAGACAAGACAAGGCACGCACACGAGGTCTGAGTGCCCGTGCACACTCCACATCTGCTCGAAGTTCATTCCAAAGTACCCCGTAAGGAGGGTGAGGGGAAGGAAGATGATCGTCGCAAGCGTGAGCCGCCGCATCACCTCGTTCATCTCGTACGACGCCATCTGGATTTCCGCAGGTCAATATAACACACGGAGCAGCGGAGGAAGAAACGCACGTTAAACGTGTAGTTGATGAGATTCTCGCCGATGCCCGCGAACATCTCCAGACTGGTGAGAATGTACTCCATGTGGTCAAACACGTCGGCCTGCGTTCATGCATGAGACGAGGTGCCGAACGGGACAAGATCATGCGTACCAGATAGATCTTGCTCTTATGGCTCATGAACCCTACAGCCTTGACGTTCTCGTTCCCCTCGGCCGTTGTGTCGATGAGCGCCGCCGCCCGGTCGACATCGTACCGCCGCAGACCGTAGATAACCGTCCGGATCGGCTCCAGCGTGCGTTTGTGAAGGATGAGGTCGCCAGAGAGGATGTGCAGGTTGCGGACCGTCGTGATCTTGGGTTTGAGCAGGATCTCGCGCTCAAACTTTTTGATCTTGACGTGGTATGCATCGATGACCTGTGTCACATACAAAAATAATTAGAAAAGATAAATAGAACCGAAAGAAATCGAACCTCTAGGGCTTTGTCAACGACGAGATCGAGGAGACTCTGCACGAGGAGCGACGGGTCTGCGGACGTCCGTAGGCCAGTGTCGCGCTGCCGCAGTCGCCGTGTGATAGGCTGGGTGAGTTCCAGATTCGGCGTCGAGTGCATCGATATCACGGTGCCTATTTTGGGTCAACGATATCCACGGAGAAAACCATAGCACGCACCATTTCTGAAGAGGAAAATAAACATGGGGGAGACCTTGACGTTTACCCGCTCGCCGCTCTTGAGAGCCTGGATGGCAGCCTCCTCGATGCGGCGCTTTTTATTCACATCGGCCTCCTTGTCCCTCAGGCTCGCGAGCTCGGTCAAGCGCGTTCGCGGACCCGTGCTCACGTCGGAGCGGGTGGTGGGCAGCAACGGGCGGTGTTTGCGGCGTGTAGAGTTGTGCAAGGTCTTTTCGTCATCCCCAAAGTCACCCTTGCCAAGCTCCCGCATTTCCATTTCTGCATCGTCGTCCGTGAACTGAGTTGGCGAGTCTGAGCGCGGGAGGTCGGTGAGAGTCGAACCCATTGCAGCCGAGGCATTATACGGCTCGTCTGGGTCACCCAGCTCGTGGCAAAGAACACGAAGGAATAGGTGCTTCGTCTGGATGACCGAATGAGGAAGTAGGTAGAAAATGATAAGATAAAACCCACGTAGTAGTCCGCCTTCGACCGCGTTTGGCTCCGCGTATGGAACACATCCTCCAATGCAAGGGGATGCAAGTCTATATTCATTAGAATCAAGTCAAATGATTGATAAGGCAGACTGACCGTATTTTATGGACACCGCTTTTATCACGTCCCAGCTCATACCGCCAATATTTATCCAGCGAACCTTGACCCAGGGCTCTCGCTCGCTAGCGGCAGGATCGTCCATGAAATTCACAAACTCGCGGTTGGTCATTCGGCCAAAGCTGCTGCGAACGGCCGAGTAATCTGCGACCTCAATAACACAGTCCTGCTTGATCCCCCCGAACTGGGCGTCCGCTGAGGCTCTCCGGGGATCAACACCCGGCTCTGCACCCACGCCGCGACCCGAGAGCACATTGGTGCCGCGGTGCATCGCGATGACCTTCCGCACCGTGTGGCGAAACCTGTGGTTTGGTGGCAAGCCCCCTGTTGGGCGCCCTGTGGCCGCCGTCGCCCGTGTCGTAGCAGTGTGTTTTGCGGGAGACATTGGTGCGTGTGGCTGGCGGACGGACGTGGGAGAAGTCCCATATATCGGGGAAGACGGAGGCGGGCCATGGCCCTCCTCCTCCTCCATGTCGGGGGTCAGCGACCGACCATCCGAGTCGCTGAAACTGTTTTCGCGCGGCATGGCGAAGTGACGGTAGGAAAGAAGAAAGCTACCCCTTGCCTTGAGGCAGTATCCGAAATAGCGCCCAGAATGTTCGCATCAATCGTTGCCATTCAATGGTCTGTCCGCTCTCGCTACCATTATTTTTCAACCAGGAACACTGCTCCATCCTGCTCCATCTACAGACTATCTGCCGCGAAAAAATACCGGAAGAAAAGAAAGATTCAGACTCTGCGTCTCAATTTGCTGCTCTGTGCACTCGGAGGTTTCCAGAGGGCGGATCAGCCGGGGGTATGTTTGCAGATCTGCGTTATATATAGACGCCCAAGCCCGCCAAGGCCAATGCGACACAATGAAACCCGATATATCCATCCAGCAAAAAATTGGATGCGGGTACACATATGAGGGAGGGCCTAGAGGGAGGTACGATTTTCTTGCACGTTCAACAGTGTCAATTTCATTATCACCCTTCTTTTGGCCCACTCACCCCACATGTACCCCTGAAAAGAAAATAGACACCGCCACCCCGCTCAGACGCGTCATTTCAATGTCTTGTTGACTTGGACCGACCCATATACACCAAAGGTTCAACGTTCAACACCATCAGATTTTTGTCTCCTCCTGATCGGCCGTCGCCATATATATATCGGAGCCATCCCAGCTCCTACCAGCTCCAGCATGGAATCAACCAGAGTCATACCTATCAGACCTTGCAGTTTTCCACAAGGTGAGTCAAAGGTGAGTGGATGTTCTCCTACCAATGCCATGGTTCTAAGATCTTTGATTCCTTCGCGCTGGCATCTTGTCATTGGATCAATATATCCAAGGCCAAAATAACACCTAACCATCGCCACCGCAACAAGAAGTCTCAACTGGAAATCCGCACTCACCATCGAACTAGACCAGGGTAAACTTACAAAGGCTAGACATTTTTTGGTGGGCCAGAGTAATATGAGGTGAGCCAAACGTCTGCCGATTTAAGCTAGGCCTGTTGAACAGTGTGGGGTAGACTCTTGAACGAACAATTTTGCTCTCGTCCGAATCTCAACCATCCACAAACATGCAACTGAGTCGCATAATTTCTGCGAGTCCATACTTTCGAAGAAGAGGAGGTTCCACATACATCCCCTACCTTGCTCTTAACAGAGTAAAAGAGCGGGTCGAGCGTAATTTTCAGTCAGTCGGTGAAAGCGGGAATTAACGCCAGGGACTGACAGTCCATATTTTGGATTGAATGTAATCGCGGCTGTCTGCCTGTCTGTTTATTTACCAGTCAGTGATGCGACGCTATATCAGAACAAAACCAACTAAACCTGGATCCTGTGGCGTCCGGCATTGACGGAGCAGGCCACAACAATCCCGCAGTGGCATAGCAACGCCGCTTGAAGGATTTAACAACACAAGCAGTGGGATCGTAGCGTGTCGTACTTTTCGTTCGCAATGTGCTGTTGAGAAGTTCATAAAAGATACGGCGTACATGATAACGACCTCCTACGCCGCAGTCAAAGTCAATCAACAGAATGACGCGTCGAGCGCGGATCGAGGAGTGCGTTCCTGGGTCGGTACAGTGGATTGGCCGTGATGCATGATGTGATGTAGCACTTAACATTGTCGATGTTGAACAAGCAGGGACAGGTCGGGTTTTGTGGGTTTGGTTGACGTTGAGAAAAGTGTCTCTGAAGAGATTAGCTGGCCAGAGAAGGAATGTATTTTTAACCTGCAGAATTCAGGAACAACTAACGCAAAATCGCGGCACCAGCACGTCGACATAAATATTGCTGCGTTCGAATTTTTACAATGCATGCATAGAACCAAATATACGCAAAGAACCACCTTCATCGTCGCCTGCTGATGAGTGAGTGAGCAGAGTGCAAGCGGAATTTCAAAAGCGGGTGGACGTACGAATGGCGCCGCGCAGCCACTGTTACCTGTGCGAAGATGTCCGACGACGCAATGGGCTCCGTCGCCACGACCACGGAGTCAAGAGAGAGCGACGCGGACGTGGTGGTGACAGGCGGGCCCCCGAATATCACGCCCGACTCATCCGTTCCACCTGAGAGCATGCTGGTCCCCACACCCTGCGTTTCCGTCGTATAAGCCGTTTGCGTCCTTGCGTCATCACCTCTCCTCCGTGCAGCAGCGCCGACAGCACCCCCGACGATTGCTACGAGCACCACCAGCGCTATGAGTGCTCCCAGAATCGACTTCCACCGTCGACGCCAGAATACGGGCAAGGCGGCACTAGCGTCGGTATGTGTCTTTGGTTCGTAAGAACCCACTTTCAGTGCGAGGTCAGACTCGGTGCGTTTGGCACGCCTGTTTGGCACAAGGAGAACGGAATCGTAGCCTTCCTAATTGGAAACAGATATCAGGAGGGTGATTCACGGGGGAAAAATTCACGGGGCCGTTTACCTGCAGCTGGGCCCGCGTGGCTGGGGGAGCCTGTGCGAGAAGAGCCCGGTCGTATTGGGCACCGTGTACTGTGCTCATCGGCGTTGCTTAGCCGTGGGGGCAGGTGGTGGCAAAAAGGCGGCTGGCGCCCAGGCACATTCGAAGCTGTTGGAAGCTGTTCATTCACACGATATCGGTCCGTGGGGGTGAATATGTACATTAATAGGTGCGACTACCCTGCAGACTACGGACGGACTAAGAGTGAAGAATGGGACCCGCGCAGGAAGGGAACTCACGCGTCTGTCTGTCGATCAATCGTACTCCTTCCACGGGTCTTCTGGGGGAGGTATCCATCGGGGCTCGGGCTCGGGCTTGGGCTCAGGTTTGGCTGGCCTAATCACAGCGCTACGCCGTTGAAGAGTTTGATTGAGTATGGTCCTGAAGTTGACCCCGCCAATGCATAGTTGCTCGTGGTCCCAGTCGACGATTATAGGCCATGCGAGCATCGTTGGGTCCTTCTCCACGAGCTCCGCGAGCGCCTGTGGGTTGGTCACCGCATGTCGTCGCTTGTCTTGGTCCATGAAGCTGCGGAACGACATGTCGGCCGTCATAGGTAGCATGTTGCGAAAGTCGTCCACCGATGGGTTTTCTTCCTTGACATCAAGTTCTAGCTTGAGAGGCCCGCGATAGCGGAACCCATAAGGAGAATCCCTGGATGGAAAGCACAGCTGTGCATCTCTGAAGACTTTAAGAAGCTGCACGGAGAGGTCGTTGGCGGCATGGTGACTGCAAAATTATATTCTTGATAAATATTTTGAACGATACCGCTGTAGAGGTTGCCACAACATACAAGAAAGTGAGATGTGTGGGCTCTATCGCAGCCCACTCCGCTTCCGTTGGAACTTGTGGTGGGGATGGTCTGAGATTTTGCACAAAAAATTGAGAAGAAAAAAAAATCAGCCACTGCAAAAGAGATGGGAAGGGTATTAGGTACTCGGAGGTCTTGAAGCTCTTGTATCTAGACTTGGACATGCGTCGACATTGGCCGAGCGAACAGCGCGTCGTGCGGACGGAGATGCAGGGACCAAGCATCGAATTCGACGCGGTTGTTTTTTTCGCGGAGATCTTCTGTTTTGTTGTGGTGGATGTTGCTTGGCTGAGTTTAAATCCCAGGCTTATGCCTTCCTTCCTTCCAACTCTTGGACCTTACAAAAATTCAGGACTCCCGTGAGCAGGGCAGTACATGTGCCTACCGATACATATATTGCTTCTTTGTCGAACGCGCTGGCCATGGAAGGAGCACACATGTCCCGTGTTCTCGGGAGGAACTGTTGAGAATGGTTTCGATTTTCAACCGCAGGAAAAAAAAAATCCACTTCACTGGACCAGATGAAAGGCAAGGGCAAAGCGCGAGTCGTGAGCACCAATTCACGTTCACACCAAGAACACGCGAAGTCAGTCTTGTTTTGGGCGCCCATTGGGATCGTGGGACCGCGCCCGCATCTCCCATCAGCATCTTTGCCGCGGTTTGGCGCCCGTCGCTTGTCTATCTTACCAACGCTCTTCAGCTGCCCCTCACCCTCATTTGACCCCCATAATGCAGTCTTCGCAGCATCGGAACGTCGCTATCATGTTCGTGCGCCTTCAGCCAGCTAATAAGCTCTATTTACTGACCCAATGCGCTCGAAACAGCTGGAGTAATAATCTTGCCGTCCTTGGGTAAACGCTTCGCTGAACGTTCTGTCCGTAGCCTTGCTGGTCGTCTTGAACATCGTGTAAGTTGAACCGTCTTAAAGTGCATACCTCCGCTCGTTCCGACTGACGTTACTGGTGCGGACAGGCTTGCTTGCGCGGCGATTACCTGGCTTTCCCTCCACGACAGGTGAGTCACTCCGCTGATATCACCCCCGGGCGCTGGCGGTAGAACTGATCTATACATACTCGTTAGCGACGACTGGCTGCTCATATCACTGCTCGTACTCTTCACCTTCTTCCACGTCCTCGGTGCAGCGCACAACAGTTGGCGCTCGTGGCGGGAGCGGTGGCACAATGCCCGGACTCGGGCCAGGACCCAGGCCTTGCTAGCAGCCACGGCACCCGTCATGACATACAATGCGACCTCGACGTCGGCAGTATAAGCCCACAGCATCTCCAGCATACCTTCATTTTTTCCCATCTGCAGATACAATAGCCGGCAGGAACCTCTGGACGGGGTTGTCTCGGAAACCGTTTTTAATTTATAGGCATGTGTGCTTCAGCATTTGGATAACGGTGTAAATTATTAGCGTTGGTGTTATCACTCATTCATGCAACATTCATGATTTTGCGGACACCGTACAGATACGGAACGCGCTTCGTCACACACACATGATCGCTCGCTGTCACACTTGGCTTTTTTTTCAACGCGCCCTTTGAGCCTCCGAACGCGCATGTAGATCTTTCACCAAATGAGACGGTATGGTTTTTTTTTTCCCTTTTTTCAGTGCGGCAAAAGATTGTGCTTATTAGACATTTTCCGTCTCACTATTTCGCAATTTTTTCGGTTCCAGGGCGAACCGTCAATGCAGTACGTTTGAAGGCTGTGATGTTGCCACCCCCTTCCGGTTCCAGGAAGAAAAACGACTCTGGTTATCGCCACCAACATGGGGTATAAATGCTTCACGTAGAAGGTTCCGCATCTTTTGTTCTTGAATCTTATACTCTCCTCCATTTGAAAGGTCCTTTCTCTCTCTGTTGGCGATCGCTTACAAGGTCGAGCTGGTACTTGTCCTTTGGATATCGACTCGTAAGCAGCGACAGCTTCAAGCCTTCAATTTGGTGGTCTTCGAAATCATGGATCGCACTAGTAAATAGTTAGAGCCTAGATTGAGTCTTCTTCATCCATGCGTTGTAAGCATTGGATTCCTCCCGCTGGACGTGTCTGGTGCCACCACAATCCATACTGGATTTGGGTACATAGTTTCTAAATAATTAGGAACTTGCCCCGAGCCGGGCCGAGGGAGGCCGTGAGGAACTAGATCAATCGCCGTAGAAAAAACGTTATCACACCGCCACCGTGATCCACCTTATTCTCGACCACGGACAAACCACGGAGGCGGACGGCCGCGGCTGAATGCATAATTATAATGGACTTCTTTCTCCCAGGTTAATTCTGTCCCAGCAATGGCAGGATCCCCTCTGCGAGCTGACGCCGTGATGTGAGCACAGAGTTATCTTTTTCAGCGCGTCGATCTAATAGTCAATTTTCATGTAGCGTGGGCGGGGGGCCTGTGGGGTCGCTCATCGCGTACCAGCTCGCGCGCTTCGGATGCAAGCCATATCTTATGGGTGAACAATCCTTCGTTGCAAGCCGGATGAATTAAATTTTCACGCCGGCGCATCATTAGAGCAGGATGATAAGAAGAAGATGCCTTGCTATGGACGGGCCACGACACTATGGCCTCGGACCATCGAGTTGTTGGACCAGCTTGACCTCGCTGAGCGGCTTTTGCAAATCGGCGTGGTCACTCGAAATGCTCTACATTTCCTCGAGTCGGTGCATACGCCTTGATATTTTGCTACTGCTTAATCAGGTTGCAGTGGTCGGCGGAGCAATGGTGGACTCATGTTCGGCAGCCGCATGGACAAGCTGGGTGGGTCCTGGCACTACTGTGATGTTTATTTATCTTAACCAAAGATTACAGGCGATACGTTCTACAAATTCTCGTATAGTATCGAGCTGCCTCTGTCGAAGCCAACGCATTGCTAACCTGCTCACAGGCTCCATCTTCGCCAGCGCCTCACGGAGGAACAGTTTGCCGAAGCGCTCGAGGAGAATGATATCGAACAACACATGCGGAGGCGCGTCGAGGGATTCACGATCGATGAGAGCACGGAGGACGGATATCCCGTCACCGTGCGAGGCAGGGACCTCGACAAGGATGAGGCCTTCGAAATCAAGGCGTGAGTGCGCGTTTCCCTTCCTCACACATCTCCCTGAAGCTCATCTCCATCCGCAGTAAGTACCTCATCGGGGCCGACGTACGCCTTCGTCCTACACCTGGAGTACTCCATTGACTTTTCTCTCACAGGGCGGGAGATCAACAGTCCGCGCGTTGGCCGGCATCCCGTTCAACGGCGAGCGCACCACACATCGCTGGATCCGCATGGATGCCCGAGTGAAGACTGATATGCCGAATCCACGTTGCTTGAACAGCATCGACAGTAAAAATCACGGGCAAATCCTCTGGTGTCCTATCGATAATGGACTCACCCGCATCGGCTACGTCTTCTCCCAAGCGCTGCTGGAGAAGTACGGCGGGATCGAAAAGGTGACGCAGGAGGTCGCCGTGAAGGAGGCGATTCAGGCGCTGCAGCCATTCGAAGTCGAGTTCGTGGAGGTCGATTGGTTCACGATTTATGTGCGTTCTTTCTTCATGGATGGCTGTTTGTAATTGGACGCAAAAGGGCATCGGCCAAGCGATTGCGGAGACATTCTGCGCGCAAGATCGCGTCTTCCTCGCGGGAGACGCGTGCCACACGCACAGCTCTGGATCTGCGCAGGGCCTGAACACTGGTGTCCAGGAGTACGTGACTACGTCTCTTTTTGACTTGTGATTCACCAATACATCTCAGCGCCGTGAATCTGTCCTGGAAGCTTGCTGTATGTCTGGTGCTCATATCCATGGCTCATCTGATAGATGGCCCTAGCTCAACATCCTGAACCTCGGCAAGAAGTCGCTCATCAAATCTTACAGTGAAGAACGCCAGCCGAGTGTCCAGCGGGTGAACGACATGCGTATCTCTCTCTCCCCTGCAACTAAACGGTCGTTGTAGGTAATCGACAACGATAAAGTGATCAGTATGCTGATATCGGGACAATACCCGCCTCGCTTCGAGGGTCGCAAGGAGCACCCGCGGTACGTTAGCAAGTCATATCATTCTCAAGGTGTTAAAGCCGCGTAGAGATCTACTGACAGAGTGGTACACGGACGCTAACGTCCGGTTATTCACCCTTGGATTAGGTGCGTGTTAGACGTTTACCTACAGAACATGAGCTGAATCATCGTTTTAGGCATCTCTTATCGTGCGCGGATAGCATTCTTGAAGACCTGGACGCTCATCCGAATCATTCTAGCCACGAACATCCTTAATTCCGCCAGCAGTGACCCTTCCGCTGCGACCATCGTACCAGGGGAGCGCGGGCCTGATTCTTATCTCACCTCGATCGGGTATGTGTATTCGCTTTTCTTCTTTCCGCGCAGCTGACCATCGGTATAGGACCGGCGACCCCATTCGCCTGCACCAGATCCTCAAGAACGATGCAAAGTTTCAGTACGTCTTCAAACATACCTCTCGCTGCGAATCGCTCACGTTCACGCTTAGCATCGTGGTCTTCGCAGGGAACCCGACCCTCTCGCGCTCTTCGCTCGCCTCTTTGAAGGCCGCGCTTGCCGCGCCAACGGCATTCACACACACTTTCCCCGCCCGGCGCGTGTTCCGCTTCACCACACTCGCAGCCGCCTCAGGAAACAGCGCCGTCGACGTGCTCGGCATGCCCGGGTTCGGAGGCGGGCGGGTGTTCTGGGACACGGAGGGGCGTGCGCACGGGATGTACGGCGTCGATGAAACGCGCGGAGCGGTGATTGTGTTTCGACCGGATGGATGGGTCGGGTGCGTGGTGGCGCTAGAAAACACACAGGACGGACTGGGCAAGTATTTCGGGGAGCTTTTGGTAGGGCTTTAGATTGGGATACATGTAATCCATTCCGTGATTAAATTCAGTGATTATACATAGTTTCAAGGTGAAAGAAAATATACTTTACACTATTTCGTACAGAGGCAGAGTCGCTGCGCCATTGTGGACCTTCTTCGGCAATTTTGCAAAATCCTCCACACTGATGTTCATGGCGCGAACATTGAGGCCAACGCTGTGGGCTTTTTCCGGCTTGAGGAACTGCTCCCACATTGGCACACCACAAATTCCGCAGAATCCATGGACGATCAGTTTTCGCCCGAAACTATACTCCACCAAAGACGCTTGTGTGTGCACTGTCACTGCAGCTTTGGCAGGGTACGCCCACATCACACCAGCCTGCAGTGAATAGGGTGGAACTGGAGAGAGGTTCAAAATAATAGCGACCCACGCGTGAACACATGCTGCAGTTGCACCTTTGCAATCTAGTTCCTGGCAAAGTCAACGGTTTTGCCTGGAGCGTGTATGCTATACCCCCGCAATGGCAATTTGCATGGTAAAGAATATCGTCTTGCAAGAAAGAAGAATTGATGGGTGGTTGAGCTTCAGGCGAGGCGTCTTCCAACAAAGCGATATCAACACCAATCAGTGCCCGAAGCTACCAGTGAGATATGCGCACGGATAAGAAGCGTATATTTTATAAAACTTGGTACACTTACGTTGACGGAGATGGTGTCATTGCTTTCCCTTGGGTTCACTTCACAACAGATTATAAAGGTGCCGCAGGTAGGACAGAACTGCAACGGGGAAAAATAAAACAGCGTCAATAACGTGATTCTTGTACTGACTTTATGTACGCTGGTCTCTCCATGTCGATAATCCTTTAGACAACCCTTCCCTTGGACGACAGTAAAATGCTCATTTGCCGATAACGAGTTGGCCCAGAGATACGCTTTCTTCAAGCAATCATCAATTTCAGCCACAGCAAAGAGGAAGCGAGAGATCTGGTGCGTACATGGGAGCAGAGATTACAGTCACACGAGACTGGGCGGAGGCTGAGTGACGGGAGCTTGACTGTAAACTTGAATGCACCACAGTGACAATTGCCTGCATAGCTTTTGGGGCCCGGGTCATCACTGGCTTTGCTGGGGCCCGTTGCAGACATGAAGAAAAGGATGTAGCCTGGGACAAGCTTGAGAGTTGCTTGGACGAGGAAGTAGCAAAACGAAACAGCTCTGGCAGGAGTCCGAGAGTCGAAACAAAAGAGTCGATCTGATCTTGGCTGATGGGAATCGGAAGTTTCCGGCTCATCTGGTTCAACTTCGACTCGGGTTTTTTGAAGGCTTAGATTCGAGCTACTTATCAGGGCCTGTAGATACTCGCAGTGAACGTCCCATATATTTTCTTCGAATTCTCAATCTGCCAGCGAAGCCATACAACGTGAAAGGCGACATGAAAGGCGCAAGTTGAACTTGAAACAAAATTTGAACACAGCACGGGCGGGCACTCAAAAGTCGCCTGAAGAGCTCCGAAAGACAATGTTCGGCCATACACATACAAGAGGATTTGGATTAGATTAGTTTCGGCGAAGCTTTCTCATTCGGTTCAAGTTTGCCACTCGGCAAGTTCAACTTATTTAATTTCATTTGATTATTTTTTGTGGTGCCTTTTGTCGAGGTGAAGAGGGACCGGAGAAAATTCCGACGCCTTTTCAACGCGTCCCTAACATACAAGTAATGCGGTGGCCCAGCCGACCGCTTTGGCTTTCCTATTATAGAGTTTCTCAGGCCACCGAGACATTGTTTCGTGCCACATACTCTTTAACCCTTCCTCTCACCATTTTTGCCACCCGCTCGCTTCTCGCCGCCCAGAATGAGTGGCTCAGCCTTGGTAATCGACATGATCGTTGTGGCAGCCGGCGAGACGCGTCTCGCAGCCTACATTGAACACGTAAGTACGCGTTCTTCCGTTCATTTATTCAATATATGAAGCTATCATGACGCCACACCACTAGACCTTCCAAGACGAGCCAAATCGGAGAGATTATACTGCGTCCAACGCCGCAGAGTGGCTGGACGTCGATAAATTTACGCGCTGGCTCGGCCAATCGGAACACAGTTCATCGTTGTCTCCTCCTCAGCAACGCGCCACTCAGGCATCCCCTTCGCGTGGCTCAACCCACATAATAAGCAAGACAGCGACGCGTCCAAGCTCGGACACGCGTCGATTGTTCATCGAGGAAGAGTCCTCGTGAGTCCCAAGTTGGCCTCAATGTTGAATTTTCCTCATCGAGGTTCTTCGTTACCCAGTGCCTCGAATTGTTTCGATGGGATGCGGACAAAATGAGCGGGGTCAAAGAGGATCTCAAATAGTGGCAGTCCCCTGCACAATCTTAGAAACGAGGGTACGCAGAATGTATACATATAATTGAATGTCCTGTTTTTCAACCTTCTGATTCCTTCATGACTCTACTCTATCCTTCATTCACAATTCTACGGGATTTGAAATTGTCGTGCCCATTTCCGTTGCGTACTGTCATTGACCCTAGTTTACACTGAACAGGTGAATTTTGATGTACATCGAATTCCCGAGCGGTGACCCATTCAAGATCTTTAGCCAGGATAGCGTTTCTCGGGGGTTTACTTGTGCATGAGCGGTGCGATGACTTTAAAAGGCTACCATTGTTGACCTGAGCCAGACCTACCTCTAAGGTTAAATGTGCACCGGAAACGAGTCAGCTTTAAGCAGGTTCAAGTAATAGTATCATGTTACATTCTCGTGAATCCGAACCTTTCTTTACACTGCGCCTTGACTCTTCAAGTATGTCTCCACCGTCTCGACGATGACCTGGTGGTCCCACTCCTGCGTGAGGCCGCTGACCACAATGACACCCACGATGCCCTCCACACCTTTCACCCGCACAGGAAAGCCACCACCGTGGATCGCGTACTGTCCGGCGGTCTCGCCGAGCATGTATTTTGCGGCGAATTTAACCTCATCACCCTGCAGCTTGTTGTGCATGTACCACGTAGAGTTGCCCCATCGCAGCACTGTTTTGCGCTTGCGAGCGACCCAGAGGTCGTTGTCGGGCTGTGTGCCGGAGCGTGTCACGGCATGGAAAAGCAGTTGGTCACTGTTGGCAAGGGTGATATTGATAACAGCTGGTGTGGGGAAATCGAGCAGACGCGAGCGCAGAGCGTTGCCCAGTTCCCATGCTGTTGCCGCTGTGAAGGTCGTGAAAAGAAGGGCATTCTCGACGGCGGCGATCTTTTCGATGTCTCGAGGAGGGTCAGGAAGGGTGGCTGACTGAGACATTGGGTCACAAAGTAAACGGTTACTAGTAGGATCGATATGGTGAGGCGTCGAGGAGTTGATCAAGAAAGATCGCAAAAGCACCGCCACCGTCGTGTGAGGATCTTTTTGGCCAGAAACACGACTTAACCTCCGAGTCGCAAGTTTTCCTCGAGGCCCCAAGTTGAGTTTTGTGGGTAACAGCCTCGAACTTGTAAATGATCAATAAATAAAAACCGCGGCCCAACACCACTTACAAATGAAGAATGTCATCACAGCTTAATTCCCTCCTCCCTCTGTATATGTATCTGAGTCATGCAGCGGAAAGCCGCCTCCAGGAAACCGCTTGCAAATAGGCTTGAACACGCGAGTCGCGGGTTTTTCGATCCCTTATAACCTGCAAAATCAAGGTATCTTCATTATCTCCTGCACAATTCAACATGGTGCGCATTGCATTCTCGTCACCGGTTAACGTTCCAATCAAGGTATTTGTGCTCCCCGATTTGCTCAAAATAATATCAACCTACGTAGGACTGGGCATGCATACCGTCCATCAGCGCTTCAGCGCTTAAGCTTCAGCTCTCGTCAACTCCCGACGTTCTCGTCTTTATGGCCTCTTGAAAGATCGCCGCAGTAGAGGAAGCGCTCGCTAAATTCGAGTCTGATATTCACATCTCGTAGCATCTCGTCCACGGTTGTGCCAGTGCAGCTGGGTATCACGGACGATGCTTCTATCAAAGCTGCGCATCCTTTCATCGCCGAATTTTTGTAAACGAGGAATCTGAATGTTCTCATAAATAAGTAGGTCATCACCATCGTTACTTTGAAAACGGAAACTCATCGAAGCCCAGTGCTGGGATCTCCACCGGGACGTTCCAGGATATATACGAGGTGAACTTGTTTGGGACAGTTGCATTGACAGAAGCTATCCGTCCGTTACTGGCCAAAGGCGGTGCTATTCTCAATATCTCATCTGAGCTCGGGTCTGTTGCACTGTGGAAGCAGCGCTGCCTCTGTACCCGGCTTATTCTTCCAGTAAATCTGCACTCAATGCGCTGACTGCAATCTGGGCAAAGGAGGAAGAAAAGAAGGGCTCTGGGATCCGTATTGTTTCCATCTGCCCAGGTATGTCTGTCAGCGTTCCTTTTTAACAAATGAGCACACCTACACATCCCGCAAGGGCTCAATGCGACAAACATGACTCACTTCATAGAAAGCGGAACGAGGCAAGGTTATCGTCAAGGTCGCCTTGAAGAAGGAAGGGAGAACTGCGATATTCTTCAGCAAAGATGGCGACTTGGCGTGGTAGACTACGAACCTCTGAAACGTAATGAGTGAATTATGGCCGGGGATTCTCATATGCTGTGACGCTGCACAGAGTTGAAACTTAGAGGTGCAGCCAAAGATTTCAGTTCCTGGGACCACCAAGATGAGAAGATGATGAGCCACTGGGACGCCAATCGAAATACAGGCGAATGGAGAGATAGACGGTACAGGATGCAACAAGTTACAAGATAAGGAGAAGGGAAAATAACGATAAGATGATACATGGACAGAGGAAATCAAGCTTCAGGTTGCCCCTTGCCCTCTGAGATGCTCCAAGTCAGTGGATGCGCAGAAGGTGAAGATAACAACGTACTCTTCGTGCCCGTGGGAAGCAGCGAGGGGTCGATGTGTGGCACGACACCGCCTTGAGAGATAACAACGGACCCTAGGAGCTGGGGACACGGTGGCATGAGCAAGGGGTCCATGAAGACGAGCAAGAGACAGTGACACACCTTACCCAACTCTTCGTCGTTTCGGATGGCGAGTTGCAAGTGACGGGGCACGATACGGTGCTTCTTGTTGTCGCGAGCGGCATTGCCCGCGAGCTCGAGGATCTCGGCAGCGAGATATTCGAGGACAGCGGCGAGATAGACTGCTGCGAGTCAGACGCGCAATACCAGTGCGAGTTGGACTCACCAGGTGCGCCGGCACCGACACGCTGGGCGTAGTTGCCCTTCTTCAACAGACGGTGGATACGACCAACTGGGAACTGGAGGCCAGCTTTCGACGAACGCGATTGTGACTTGGAGTCACCGCCAGTGCCCGCTGCCTTGCCAGACTTGGATTTGCCGCTAACTTTGCCAGACATTGTACGCGGAGGATGGGTGGTGGTGGTAGTGGCTTGAGGAGCGAGGAGGGGCGGCGATGGTGGTGGTTAAGAAGAGAGAGGTGGTTCGCGTCATGACTGCTCTATATATACCCGGCTGCTGGGCATCAACAAGACACGACACGAACACACAGGACAACAAACAGTAGCGCGTCGCTCACGTGACTTTGCCGCCGGCGCTACTCAACACCGCTACTTTTCGACGGTTCGATGTCGCAGTGAATGGTACTACACAGCAATCGCTGCACAGTGATTTCTCATCAGGCATCAGGTTACCGCCCCCGATTCTCCTGTGCACACTCCCGCTTCGTTCCGCCATTCATTTCACGCTGTGCATTCGTCTTCAATTCGTCTTTTCACTCTTTGTCCGGATTCCTCTCAATTCAATACTCGTACCCCTCGTCGCTACCATCGCCACCCGTGTATCTCGGCGCATACTATTTTGGGTTCATCTTTGGGAGTATCAGCGATCCCGCCACCTCTCAATCGAAGGTCGGTTGCCATACGCCGATTCTGAACGCCCTGCGAAAATTCAGAGATCGGCCTAATAGCTCTTTCCTTATCAGCGTATTCATATTCTGCGGGTCTTCCTGCCCTCTCGGACCAGAACCCTTGTATCCGCAACATGCAACATTTTCCTATTCTTTGGTTGCACTTTTGCATTGAGATCACGTCCGCTGGATCCGCCGGATCCGCCGGCGGCAATATCTTGTCGCATCCCTATCGCATCATGTACCGTATATCTTTTCATTCATCAGTTTTTCGATTGAATGGCCCCGCAATCAAGTTCACCTTTGTGCTAATAGCTATTGGTCCGATTTACTTACAAACAACGCGCCCTAGGAGATGAGGGAGACTGTTTCTCCTCTTTCGGCTCACGCGCTTTATGCGTGAAGCTTTCTCAATGCAAATTTAAACCAGATTCAAAGACTGCGTGTGACTTCCTTTTTTTTTTTTAAGCCATTCTCAAATGCAATCCATTTTCCCAAGGGGGTGTCAATTCAAGAGAAGATAAGAGACCTCGGATTCTGGAACAATTACTCACCTTTTGACAAGGAATTGAGCTCCGAAGGCCTCAGAATTCATGTTTGTTGAGCTACAGGAAAAAACATTATTTCCTAATTCGGGTCCCGAGAGGTTTGCCGGTGCGCCGTAATCAACATGAGTAATGAGATGTGCAATCCTAGTAGCATGAAAAGGCTCTCAAAAAGAAACAGGCATGTTTGTGAAGCACACAAGTAGTTCATACAATGGATAGAAGCAGTGAAAACATACTTGAGGACTCACCTTGGTCTTTTTTTCTTCTGGAGGCCGTGGGAACCTCCGGATCAACGTCCTAAACGGGCAATATGACGTCATAACGACGGGACGGGTCCACCGACACCCGCGAAAATAAAAATTCGAGGTGTGGTACGGATTTCGCAAATCGGGATCCCCTTGCATTTTCCTTCCATTCTTGGGTTGAACTTTGCGTTGTCTTTGTTTTGCCGCAAACTAGAACACCTTCCCCATATGGTAGAAAATACCATCTCATGACGGCGTGAGAGAAAATGGCACAATCACCCAAAGATCTCCAACGATTGCCTCCCAAAAAATGGATTGGAAGTACCAGTTTAAAACAGGCGCGAAATGGGTAGATTCTCAGCTTCACATCCTCTCCCAACATCGCAAAATCCTCATCCTCCTTCTGCGAAATGTCTATCTTCCCCACATACCACGTCTCGACACCCTCTGCAGCGATGACCCAGCTGGAACGGTCTTCATCCTTCCAGAATACCACGAACCCTATCGACGACTTCTTTGGATACACTCTCGCATCGTCGCGCACCCGCGAAAGCCGCCATGATCATCGGCGCATTTCCGTGGCAGAATCTGTCGCACCACCCCCATACGTCGAAGCGCCGGAGTACACGCAGCACCCGAGGGAGCCTGTTACTCTCGCCATGTTCCTCTTCAAATTCGGATTCTGTACGTCCATTTTTCGTCCAAAACAGTCCATCGAATCCTGACATTTTTCCCAGTGTTCCCACCGTTCTGGATAATGGGAGTCATCATCCTCTTGTCGCCGTTGCGCGCACCTCCGGCGGACACGCCATCTACTGCATGGCTCCCTGAAAAGACGGAGGCGGAGCGCCAGGTCATCATCGATCGCATGCGCACAGCGGAATTGAAGTGGGCAAAGCGTTGCTTGTACGCGCTAGTCGCGTTCGTGCTGGTTGTCGCAGTTACTGCTTTGGCCGTCTGGGCCACCCTTCGCTCATGAACACCTCTCGTTATTCTCTATGGATCTTCCACCACCACTCTTTTAACGCCATTCTGACCGTGTCAGATTCTTCCTCCACGACCCACTGTATCGATATCATTATGTCTTTCTTATAACTTGTAACGCTAGAAATCCATGAATGACCTTGACGATATATTCGAATGTGTTTGTGCTCATACCATTTTGATCACCTGAGTTTTTTTTCTGCCATCTTTTGCCATCATGGGCCACAGCCACAGAGACCGGTTGTCGTTTTATCCCATACCGAGTCTACTTGACTCGCTTTCAGCAAGCACTCCCCGCCTGTTCTCCACCTTGTACTACGGCAATCCTAGCGTCTGCTTCCGAGTCGATCTTACCTCTCGAGTCCATTCCAATAATCGATCGGGACACCTCACCAGAGATGGCTACCCATCGTCGATGCCTTTTGTTCAATGGGTGAAGACTGTTGTTACTGGTTTGAGCACCTGTCTTCGGTTGCTGACTTGGCTGGCCGGCATCGATGGTACGGTTAATGAGTAAGCATTCTATGTTATTTTATTTTCTACACTTTTCGTGGCTATACATAGGGCGTATAGGAGGAGTCAGCCCAACCTGGACACCCGAGTCGATAGCAGGGCGTCAGGAACCAGACACGTTAGGTCCCTGTCGATCCCGAGATGTCCGCGTCCCTGACGTATAATATGCGCTGCGTCGGCATCCGGGGTGTGCGGCGGCCCACTGGCAGCGTCGGACCTGCCTGGAAAGCTCGGCGTTTCATTTCTGATGTCGTCTCTTTCACTGAATCGCGAGGTACGTGGAAGTTGTCAATTCGGCAGGAGTTGGCCAGTCAATTGCTGGGTATGTATAATCATCGTCTCTCGATGCTCTCGCTACGAGAGAATCTCCATTCCGCAAGTCACGGAAAAACTCAACATGGGTTTTTCAACCGGGAATCTAAACCGAATTCCGCAATGGTTGGCCACATTTATCGTCTCGGCGGAGACACATGGATTCCGGCTTTTCAACTTCTGGGTTGAATATTACCGGGATTCTCACGTATCAGGTATTAAAGGAGACCAAAAGCCCAGTTGCTGTAACCGATCTCTTCCCTCCTCCCTACTAAGTTGTTTTCTGCCTAATTGGATCAACGTCCTAGGGTCGTATGTGCGCCCTTTAGACGCGACCTCGAGTTTATTCAAAAAAAATCTTCGTCGCAGAACGGACCCTAGACAACGATTACCTCATAATTCGGATTAGTTTCTTTAATATCCTATCTGTGGCCGTGGCTGACTGCTTTTCGTGTATCTAGTCATAGCCATCTTGAATGATGACCATTCTATGAATCGGAAATCAAACTTATCACGGATTTCGGTTCCCTCGGTCGTTTGGCCCCGAACGAGAAAGCCATCGAGTATCCTAGTGCCAGTTCCGTTCGTCTGTTGGAGCGACAGGGAGCGAACTTGTACAGGGATCCGTCCCTCTGGAGGAATCCGCATTTCCGGGCTTCTCGAGGGAGATGCATACCCAAAGCATCACCGCCAACTGCGTCATAGAAACTGATTTCCCTTTCCGCAGCAGGTTTTCTCGGGTCGTTTAATGGCCTTGTGCCACCACCTGAAAATGAAGCGAATTGCGCAGACGCGGGGAGGTTGAAGAGATTCTGTAAACAGCACCAATCCCACCAGGTTTGTGATCCTGCTACTGCGAAGATTATCATAGGTCGAGATTCCAGCAGGCCTGCGATCTGGCCCCGCTCCGGAAGCCCAGCAGACCATTTCACCGACCTTGTAGGATTTCTAGTTGGTGGAGTCTCGATAACCTAGGTTCTTCATCGCCGGGTTCATCGAGCGTGACGTAGGCAGGCTTTTTTGGGGTCACCGACGATCAGAGCAACTGTAGGACTGAATTCTGAGCTTCTGAGGGCCGTAACTGAGGCGAGGTGAGCTTAACCGAAATGGTTTGAAGGAGGTTGAGCTCGACTGCTGACGTCATATCACGAGACAAAATTTTGAACCATGTTCAACTTTTTTTTTTACATGTTCAAGTCATTAACGAGGGTATTTCTTTCTGGGAATACAGGACACGAGAACTTCGGGTTGATCTGTAAAATCTCAAATACTATGGGTGAGTAGGCAGCGAGTCATTTGTTTTACTTGGTGTCACGCTTTGTTCTCCTTATTATAGGCCAGACGCAGAATCAATGGGTCCCTCTGCCCTTCATTTGATTTTTCGTGACTGACCGATGATGCTCTGAAACTGTGTAGGGTAATCTACGAGTGTTTTAAGCTCTTTGATGTCGCACGAAATTTCTGGTTGATACGATTCTGTTTCATTCGAAGTCCATTTTCCAGCTAGTCGTGGATAGGAGTACGCTAGTCTTGCCCAGATAATTGCTAATATCAATTTGGAGCACCAGCTGGCAAAGTCCAACCAGGAGCAGTAACGGGGCCGGATGGATTGGTCTCCGAAGCGGGAGGGATGTCACGAGTACCGCCAGAAGGTGAAGACGAGAAGTTCCTCTCCCAACGGGAGAAGAACCGGAAAAGAAGACCAGGCACAAGGCAAGGGAGCCACATGGTTGAGTCCAACGTTTTCGAAAGGTTTATATTTTAAATGGCTACGTTAGATAGAATCCGCGCCAAGATCCAATTGAGGCTAATAGGTTTCGCTTTTCCTATCTAATCACGACTAGTTCGCGGGTGAATGGAAAATGAGCACCAGCTATAATGAGTACGGTAAAGCACAATAGCGGAAAATGGCGGGTCAATTATTGGGACACTATATGAAGCTGAGGACACCGACCTTCAAAAACTAGTTCAACTTCCAATTCACCAAAATTTCCAATGACTTTTACGGCGGGGTTTTTTTTTCTTCTTCTCATTTGAGGGGCGTTCTTGCACACCATTCAATATTCCCCAACCAGAGCCTCCCGAGTCAGCCGGGAATTGAGCTTGGAGAAAATTAGACAAGTATCGGACGTCGGCTAGCTAAAGCCGAATTGATCGATCAAACTGAACTCTTCTTCTGCCAGCACTCACGCACTCACCCGTACTCATCTCTTGCTAAATCCATCCACATCGGCACCCAGAGTCATAGCCTGTTCTGTTGGTCGTAACCCGCGGTTGTATACGGAATTTGCTGGACCCATTCATCCTACAAGTTGCTGCCCCTGGTACCTCCCGATCTTGATACACTAAATGCGAATAAATCGCCTACTCGCTGACAACGGGATGCAATTTGCTGGAAACTGCCGACACATGCTTCGTGGCTATGGTATCACCGTCTGCTTGCCGTACACGTCTCGTTCTCTTGGAACAGTACACTGCCCGTCTCACGCATGGCCCATGCTAACTTTCTTTCACCAGTCGCTTAAATTACTCTCAGAACGGGTCGGAGTAGAATCTTGCTCAAGTCTCGCCGTCTCGAATTTCCGGCAGAACAGTGCGAAACCCGCTGAACGGCATTCCATATTTTCTTGGAACGTTTCCGACGACATTTTGCTCGCTCCTATCGGCACGGGCAAGTCGTAATTAACGCTTCGCAATCCCTAACGTTTTGCTGGATCTGCTTTGGTTCCGAGGCTTAATTCGGATCCAATCGATCCTGTGGATCGTGTCGGGACGTGGAGTGACGTTGATAGTCACCCAGTTCACTCCTGCACTTTCGCGCAGGTTCGGAGATGGACTCGGCGAAGTATACTAGACCGAGCTTGAATCAGCAGTTTGGACCTAAACGGAAACACTGCGTACTCCCCTGCTTCGGAAGCCGAGGGCGTGTGACCCCGACACCGGAGAAGTTTACATATTTATAGGCCGCAAAAGTTGAAACCGACATCCTTAATCCCTCTCGCCCCAGAATGCTCAGTTCTCTCTCCTCCCTGTCCTTGGAATTCAAGCAGGTGGTCCTCTGTGTTATTCTCGCCGCGCTGGTAAATTCATATCCCCCCGTTGTTTGAACGAGCCTCTTACTGTATTCAGGCATGCCATTTGACATTCAATCGGCTGGAGCCACGAGCTCTACTCCACTTTGCCCTTCTCCTCCTGCTGCCTCCCGGTCTGTTAGCGGGATGTCTTCTCCCACATACGCCAGGCATTTTATCTGCGATCTCCCTGACGTTCACGATATATTTTTCATCCCTTCTCGTATCGATCGTGGTCTACCGCCTATCGCCTTTCCATCCTCTGGCAAAATATCCTGGACCATTATTGTGCAAGGTCTCCAAGCTCTGGTTTGCTGGAATTGCCATGACAGGGAAACAACATCTGTATTATTCCGAGCTACACCGACGTTTCGGCGATGTCGTCCGGATAGGTGCGAGCCCTGTTACTGGACAGCAAGAGACTGTGTCTAACTTGTGATTGAGGTCCCAATGAACTATCATTTCGCGATGCCAACGCCATTGTCCCCATGATGGGCTCCAAGGGAATGCCCAAAGGCCCATGTGAGTATAGGTTCCTTGACGATCTCCACTCAATCTCAACCATATCGTAGGGTGGGATGGTCGTGTTCCAGAGAATCGCGAAGTAAGGCCGCTCTTGGCGCTGCGGGACCCCGAGGAGCACGCTCGTAGACGGCGAGCCTGGAATAGGGCTTTCAGCACCCCGGCACTCAAGGACTACGAAATTTTGATTGATACCCGGATCTCCCAACTCGTGGACATTTTGACCAGCAAGATAGGCACCTCGGTGGATCTATCCAGATGGCTTGGTGATTAACTCGCTATTGGACGCTGTAATAGTTCTAACTCGTTCTTCGTTACAAGGTTGGCTTACGTATGTCTAGTATTTTCTTTTCTTTGTTCAATGAACTCACGAATCGAACAGGTACGACATAATGAATGACGTGATGTACCCGGAATCTCCTTCCTGAAAGTCAATCCAATAGCTAATCAGTATCATAGGTTTTCAGGCGGCGGCGATTCAATGGAATACGAAGACCGGGATGATACCGCCCAACTTTTGGGAAATGCGCAGCCGTGAGTAGCACTACACCGACTTTCATCTATTCTAGATTTAACCGTTTGCGTTTAGTATGGCGCTCCTAATGAGCCATCTCCCGTGGATCGGAGAGCTTTACTTGTGGCTTCCCGGTATGGGTCAAGGTCTCCGAGCATTCCGGAAATACGCGGCACAGCGGGCATCTGAGCGAAAGGCCCGCGGCTCGCATCACAAAGATGTATTTTACCATTTGGTACCGACAACCTTTCTGGCTCAAAGCTTGCTGTTTACTGATCCTTTTAGATCGATGAGGCAGGCCTTGAACCTACACCGCCCTCCAGTGCGCAGATTCTATCTGATGGCGGCCTCGCAATTATCGCCGGGGCGGAGACGACATCGACAACTCTCTGTCATATCATTTGGTTCCTGCTCTGCAACCCGACTACATACCGCCGACTGCAAGCCGAAGTGGACGATCCGAAAAGGAACACCTGGGTTCCAGCTTCTCAAGCTCGTATGCCGTACTTGAACGCCGTGATGTGCGTGTATCGCGACACCATTTCAGAAATGTACCGTGCTCACAGTTCACCTTCTAGAAACGAAGCGCTTCGTCTGTATCCCGCTGTCCTGAGCGGCAGCCAGCGTGCACCTCTCATCGGGAGCGGAGGCCAGACCATCGGATCTCAGTAGGCATAAATCATCGCACCCCAATGTTTTTGTTCTAACTCGCAGGTCCTCAGTTTCGTACCGGAAGGAACAAGTGCTGTCGTTCACACCTATTCGCTCCAGCGAAGCGGTGAAAATTTCTCGCCATTTCCTGACGCATTCATCCCTGAGCGATGGCTGCCGGCCGAACAACGATTGGAGCTGGAGCCAGTGATATTCAGTGAAAATGAGGTTATCCACAACACGGGGGCATTTATTCCTTTCTCGGTGGGACCGTCTAATTGCGTAGGACGCAATTTGGCATACCAGGTATCTTCTCTATCTTCCCCATTTCTTTCGCAAAATTTTCTGATGCAACGGATCCGCAGGAGATGCGAATGGTTGTCTGCACTCTGATCAGTAAATTTGACATGCGTTTCGAGGATGGTTTCGATGTTAACTCCTGGGAAGAGGACATGCTTGATTATTTCGTGGTACAACGAGGCAGGCTGCCAGTAGTGCTCAAAGCCAGGTCTGCTTGACCCTCGTTACACACATACTTTAAATTAATACATCGCATGGTACAAAATTAAAAAATGCATTAATAATCCCTTCGCCAGTGCGAGCTTAATAAGGAGTACAATTTGAGAGCTAGAGAGAAACTTTTTTCTACTTAGCGATTTGGACTCAAAAAGCTTTGGTTAATGCGAATTGTACCGAGTCAACGGACGGACGGACCGGGCGAGAAAAAAAAATAAGCAGCAATTGGAGGTAATAACGAGCTGCGGCAACTCCGTATCGAGGCGAGCACGGTTATGATCGGCTGCCTAGAAACGCCAAAGTTGTAGGAGGAGAGCATTCAGTAACGGCCAGCGAGGAAATGATACCGTCGTTGTTGTGAGCTGATCACAACGATCGGGAAACACTCGCAAACACTGGTTCAACTTGATGCAGTTGCTTCCACCAAACTCTCGACTACCTATTTTCTTGTATTTTTCTGTACCACTCTGCGCATGTGGTCTCTCCACTGATTTGAACGGAAGATTGAAGCAACGTCGCAAAGGAAAATCTGGAACTCCTTGATCAGTTGCCGATCTGCGTTTTCTAAAAGTACGCCATGACGGGAGTTGGTTTCTTCCCAACAGTTAAGTTACCAGCCGGCGGGCTACCCGATCAACCAGGACATTCTATTGAGAGCGTAAAGGTATAAGAAGAGTGCCTGTTCTTTCGAGATATCCAGCCGGTCTCATCATCTCAATCACAGTACTGCTGGTCAGTACTAAAAATCTTCTTCATTTCCATTTACCGGCCCTGTTTGTCAACGAACATGGTTCAAGCATTCGCAAATATTCTGGCTCTCACGATTTTGGTCTCGTATGCCGTCTCAGCCTCTGCCGTCCCTATGCAACCTGTCAATGGTTCCACAGCTGGGTAATATCATCGTGATTCTGATTTCCGGATTTGACCAGCTGATTTCGTGTAAAGCAGCCCAGCTATCATCGATCCTATATCAGGAACTGCAAAAGCGTCCGAGTAAGCTCTTTGATTACGGGAAGCAGCAAAGTACCCATCGGTTGCCTCCAGTCTAGTTGGCAAAGCCGTCTCGCCAAAGGCAAGCAGTATTGTGGTGGCATCGACTTCAGTTCGCAAAGCTCCGCCCTCATCGAGTGCCCCTGCCGCATCAAAGTCAACCAGTGCGTCGGGGACTAATTATATTACGTGGGTATTTCCCATCCCTTCAATACGCATTCCGACTGACGGACTGCAGTCTGCAGAGCGGTCTCGCCAAATCTTCTACCACCAAGGCGATCGCTTCACCGTCGGCGGTAAAAAGACAGGGAGGAGGGTCTCCACCTCTGGGCATGGGACCTGCTCGCGGTTCAGGAATGCCCTCTGGGGTACACTCAGGAATGCCCTCGTTGTCTGGATTCAATCAGGGGAGCTTTCCGCGTCCATCTGGAAGACCTGGAGGTGCCGGAGCATCCGGTGCACATAACACAGGTGGTGGGGCCACTGGTGCTGGTGCATCTGACGTACCCAACCCAGTTCCCGCGAGACCTGATGAGCCTGCACCTTCGGATATTGCAAGTGCTGCAGCTGCGACAGCCATCAATTCGGCTGCTTAAATGCTGTGGCGATGATTGTGCGCAGGAATTGTTAATGATGCATTTACGTTACCTATGCCTCTTGAAGTGTCACTTTATACTGTCGACACAATCATTTCAAAGACATATCATCAATGGCGGCCAAAATGTAGTTCAACCTCCACTCAAAGTGTCCCAGGGTACTTTGAACTTGAACTTTTGCTAATGGGTACATAGCTGTGGGTCTTCTGCAACTGATTCCTGAGTCTACCAGCTGGATGCCAAAACATCGTATTGATTTCAAGTCTGTAATTCTCAGTGGGTGGGCTTTGTGTTACTGAAACTCCATTGTGTCCACTTTCATGCTGTCTGTGAGAAGAGTCTTCAGGGACGAAGCTCGGAATTTTTTGGATACAGATTTGGTGTTGACCGGACAACCAGGGGACAACTCTTGTGAAGGCTGAAGAAAAGAGTTACGGAACGGCCGTATTTCGTGAGAAAATCAAGTACAACAATTGAGATACAACCGTAAACAATGGTTCAAGTGTCTGCCGCAGTCTGCGCATGCGTTCTTCCCGTCAGCGTATCTACCACTGATTTATGCTGATACTACCCGCGCAGCTGGTGGAAAGCTCAGCGCTCAGCCGCGGGCCGAGGGCGCAAACCAGTGGAGCCACGATTTGATGACTGCGATCTATTGAAGGTTGCTGATCACCTTTTTGTACACCATTAATATTAATATTTTCGTCTCAGCAAAAAGAGGTTTTGCAGTCGACGGGTCTTCCGCTTCTAGAAATGAAAAGATTTGTTTGAGATATTCAGCCGGTCTCACCTTCCCGTTTCCCGGCTACGGTAATTGCTGGTCTTTACTCCTCCTTCTTTCCTCGTCCACCCCTTTATACATCAACGCAGATGATTCACCTATCCTCAGCTACTCTTGCCTACGTCATTATTGCTTTGACGCTGTCTCAAGATATGCTGCCCTTGCTGCCGCTGTTTCGAGCAATGTACCAGGGCTCCCTCCGATATTATTATCATTGCCCTGCTCCTCGCCATGGTTTGCTTTATGTCAATCCCCAACGTTGGTTTCTTTCTTCTCAGTCTGGCCCCAATGGCTGCTTCCTCAGGTGGACCTAGTACTATTGGCAATACAAAAACAGTCGCCGGCAATACCACAACTCATCCGCGGACTCCGACCCTCCGCGCCTCTGAAATCGTGTGTTGCTCTATACATCCATCATTCCCAATCACTAAGCGTACCTTTTACTTTGGTTTGGTTACTCGGGCATCCAGCTTGGCCGACGTCCCAGCCTCCAATCCTTCGTGAGGATTCTGCGTCTCCTGAGAAGTTAATTACTAGCCACTAATAATCGTATTTTTCTTTCTTCCATGAGGCAGATATACCTTCGTGAGTATTCTGCATCTCCTTGTAAATTCAATTCCAGCCGCTAAGCATGTTTCTCTTTTCTTTTCAGCTGTTGAGCCAGAGGCTGTGACAGGCACAGGTTCACCTTCGTGAGTAGTATTTTGCACCTCGTTTCATAACCAACGATTGTTGACCAGTGCTGGGCTGGTGCCGCATCTTCGAGAGGGTGCGATGAAAGGAGGCGCACATCCCTCTGGTGCGCCCGGAGTAAATGGTCCTGGAACTGCTGGTAGCAATTGGCAATCTACCGGTGTCAGCATCGCATAGTAGAGGGAGACCTGGATATTTCTGTACCGTCGCTCAAACCATTTTTTATATCCATAAAAAACATTTCAACCGGACAGGTGGCCCGATGACCGTAGTGAGAGGGGAGGAGGTAGCTAAAAAAGCGCAGGAAGTCAGGAAGAGAACAACTGATGTAGCTTTTTGGCCTCGCACTCTCCGAGGAGCCTACTTTAGACGCCTAAGTCAAGAGCTAGGAGTAGCCTTGCTTTGATACCCGGAAAATGAAAACGAGAAGCAATGTCCGAGGGTTGATGACCGGGGTATGGGATGAAAACGAGAATGGTTCGAAATGGGGTGCTTCTATGCTTCGACGGGACGTTCGGAGCGGGGGTAGCCTAATTGTGGCGCCCGCCGTAAGCGATGCGGGCCTTTGCTTTTGAAGTTTGCGATGAATTAATACTGCATCCGAGGGGGATGAGCATGGACACTGATTTTTTTTCGCCAGCGCTAAAGTGAAATGTGCTCCACCGGGTCGCGCGGGAGAAAGACTAGCTTACGATACGATACGGGCGCATTTCCGAGGCCAGTGTAGACGCCCCAAAGCCGAAAAATTTCTGCTGGACAGAAATTTAAATCTGAAAGCCGTTGTGCAATGGGGCAATGCTGCCGGGTGCAAAGCCTCGAAATATTGTGTTCCGACGACCGACATGAAAGTCCACAAGTCTCCGGGATCATGTATCCTTGCCTACCCTTGCGCCTCACATCGACCGATGCTACCGCAGGGATGTCGACTTGTTCGTACGCTGACGCTTTGTAGATGTGACAATCGTGGATGAGATTAATGCATCGGCGGAGATGACACCCCCGAGGATTCACTCTCCCTACATACGTATATTAGCATATACATAGGGATTTTCAGGAGTCCCAAGAGCTCAGGCGGATATTAAGCCAGCCAGGAATGCGTTCCACAGAGCGTTTGGGTAGGTAGATGACGGGAGCGGACAAGAAAGGAAATGATAACCGCCACATGGCGCTCACGCCCACTGTCCAGCTTCCTTCCCGCCACCACCGTCGTCGTCTGAATGACGCTCTTCGTCCCGCTGGAGGTGGACCCCTCCGCAGCGCCGGTCCCGGTCTCGCCCTCTTTTTTGCAGGTCTCACAGAACCCCACAGTCCAACTTGGAAAGGTTATTAAGGCGATTTTGAAAGCGAAGCGGATCGTTGTCGTTTGTGGTCCGTTTTCATTCTTGTACACTTCAACTTGAGCGTAACTGACTTTCATGTGATTTGTGCAGGAGCTGGAATTTCTGTGAAGGCGGGGATCCCAGATTTCAGGTCTCCAGAGGGGTTATTTCAAACTTTGAAGCGCGATAATCCAAAGGAGGCTTTGGCCTCGGGGAAGGATCTGTTCGATGCCTCGGTATTCCATGTGAGCAATTTACATCTTTCTATCTCCTGAATTCGCTGGACTAGCGCACTGTTGTCGAACCAAGCTTGCTCGACGACCATGCACTGCGAAACCGCTACTTTTCTGAAAATGCCTTTGGCTGACCATCCATCTCGTCTCCCAGTCCGAAAACACCACTTCTCTGTTTTGCCAGATGATTGCCCGCCTGTCTGAGCTTTCCAACGCTGCGGAACCTACGCCCTTTCACAATCTACTCCGCACCCTCGACGACAGGGGCAAGCTACTCCGTGTATACACCCAAAACATCGACGCCATTGAACAAAAGTCCGGCCTCTCATTTGGCGTTCCCCCGTTCCAAGAGAAGCGGTTCAAACCCCGGACACCGAAGGCTTCCAAGTTGACTGCCGTTGAAGAATCAGGCCCCGCAGAAAACGTTGCCTCCAGCAGTCGCCTGCCAACACCGCCCGCCGAAACGCCTCGATGCATTCCGCTCCACGGAACCCTGCAGACGGTCCACTGCCAGATCTGCAACCATTCCTTCGCGCTTGCGGACCATCTGCAGTCTCTAATCCTGGGGACCCCACCCGCGTGTCCCGAATGCACCGCGATGGAGGAGACGCGCCAGCTGGTCGGCAAACGCGCGCGCGGCGTCGGTCGGCTCCGTCCGTCGGTTGTGCTGTACAACGAAGCGCACAAGGACGGAGAGGGCGTAGGCGACGTCGTGCGGCGCGATCTACTTGGGCTCTCCAAGGGCAAGGGTCGCAGCGGCGCCGATCTGCTCCTCGTCGTTGGCACGAGTTTGCGCGTGCAGGGCACGAAACGCATGGTCCGCGAGTTCTCCAAGGCCGTCCGCGCGGCTGCAGGGTCGAACCGCCCCAGCCCAGCACCTGCGACCGGTACACCGGAGGAGGAGCCTCCGATCAAGACCGTCTACCTGAACCTCGACTTCCCGGTGCCGACGCGCGAGTGGGAAGGCGTGTTCGATACGTGGCTGCAAGGTGACGCGCAGGTGTTTGCTGGGATGCTACAGGCGGAGATCGCCAAGGAGACGCGCGCGAAGGAGGTCGCGATTGAGAAGAAGCGTCGGAAGGACGAGGAAGACGTGGCTGACTGCGGGCGCAAACGCAAGCCTACATCGCCCGAGTCGGCTGGCAGCCCGAAGCGCCGCAAAATTACTAGTGTCCAGATGCCGCCAACCCCGCCACGCAGTGGACCGGCGGTGGCGGCTTCCTTACCCACGAAACTATATGTCACAATTCCTGCTCCACACGCTCGCCGGCTCATACCCGAGGTTTATATTACCTCTACACGTCCCCTACCCTGTCTACCACCCACGCCGGAAAACTCACCACCGCGTCCAGCTCGCAAACCGCTGAAGGGGCCGCGTATAGCTAGGCCGAAAGCTCACCTCTCCCTCATACCGCCCCCCACACCATCCCCTCAGTCCGAACCTACCGACACGGATGCTGACCTCTTCCCTTCCCTCAATGACGCTCGTATGCGTGCCCTCTCGGCGAACGTGGACCTTCTGCCTTCGCTTGTGCGCGAAGTCCAATATGGACTGCGAACCTCACGGTCGAGCTCCCGCTCCCGAGGGTCGTGAACTGCCTTCTGCGACGATGCCACAGACTGTAAGTTATTGTATAAAGTGCATTTATATCGTATATATATATCTAGTGTAGTAGAGTGTAGTCCACATACTGTATTTTCAAACACCCGAACACGACGAGGTGCAGTGCGACCCGGGGTCACACGAGTGGTGTACAAAGGAGTTTGGCAAGAGATATGATACGTGTGCCGTCGTCAGCTCGCGGAATGCGCGAAAGTGTCGTTTACATTTGGAAGTACACTGTCCATATACATTGTCCGAATTATGGGTCGTTATGGTCATACAACTTCATATGCCACATGAACGCGCCAAACCCGCCCGTCCTTCGAATAGAGGTTGACGAGCCGCAGCTCCGTTACGGAACGCACAACGATCGCCGCTGCCTTGAGCCCAGTAGGATTGAAGGGGAAGTCCTTCAAACAAAGCAAGTCAGCACATGTAGAGCTCCAGTAAGAGGGAGAACATGCCTTGAGAAACGCATCAAACGCGGACGCCACCGCGTACGCGAGATTGAAGCGGGTGATTCGTCGGTGGGGGCAGTTTCCCGATATCGACTGCACAGTGGTCGTGTAACCCTTCGCCTGGAGATCGGAATGTCATCGATTGGATATCTTCTAGTGAACAGGGCGATGCAATACACACCTCCAACGTCAAAAACACCTGCCCCATATTGTTGTCGAGAACCGGTGTGTCTGGATCCGTCAGGCATGGGCGGAAGTCGAGGATATCCGCCATGGAGACGCCGAACGCACGCCCGGGGGCACTGGGCGTCGGTTGAAAGGGGATCATCGTATGACCGTGCGCGGGAGGGAGCGGAGTGGGGATTTGCGGCTTCGGGGCGTGGGAGGAATCGGGGAATGTGGGTCCGCGCGCAAATACGGCGGCGCGGCGGTCGTCGATATGCTGGTCCATGGCACAGGGGTGGCAGGTGGGGTCGCGCGGACGGGGGCCAGCGCCGTCACGGTTATAGACGCGTGGCGAACCAGTGGGGGTCATAGCCTGGGGCGTAGCTTGAGTAGGAATACTATGAGGATGGGTCGAAGGACGCACAATAGGTGGTAGTCGCTGAGAGTATATTAGTTTATGTCGGAGGGAGTGGAAGGAAAAGCTCACTTCAGTTTCCCTTTGAGGAGTCTGTGCTGGTGGTGGTGGACGGTTGGTAAACGAGTCGACCCAGCTTGCCGGGCCAGGTCTCTGATGCGATGTGAGGACGATAAAAATGAGAGACAGATTGCGTACAGGTCGGAATGCCTCTGGAGGTTGAGAAGTCTCGTCGGAATTATGCCGCTTGCCAGCTTTGAGCTATGGTCAATCTAATCAGTCATTTCAATTGAGGGGAGGGGCATGTAACGTACGTTCTCCCACTCGCGGTCTTGCCTCATCTCAGCAGCAGCATAGGGATGGCTCATTCGGCGAGAATTGCGATCCTGGAGGAACATTAAAAGGGTTTACCTATATTTATTGAGACTGGAGACACACGCTCTGGGAATGACCGTCACGAGAACGCGTTCGCGTGAACATCGACGGGCTGCTCAGGGCATCTCCCTGATGATCTTCAGATGCAAACCAGTCGTGACAGCAGAGGCACATACTGCAGAGGCGGTACGTCCCACCTTCAAAGGCGGAGGCGGGGACTTGTGTGGGTATCCCGAGGTCAACAACGCATTCCTGTCGGGTCCAGGCTACCGATAAAAATCAAGATAATGAAGAAAGGAGGCACACGAGCAGCACGCACAAATCCAGGCCAGGCCGATGGCCTCCGCACTGGAGGCGCGGAAGGTTCAGCTAGCTGCCGCTGGAGAACCTCCGCGAATAGAATGTTGATTGGAGGTAGACTGGCTGATTCAGTGGTCTTCCGGGGGGGGTAAGGACAGAACAAGAGGGCCAGTGATCAAAGACATACGGTGGACCGGGGATGCGGCCCCATCGAAATCCGTAATTGATGCTTAGCGCGCCGACAGACAAAGAAAAGACAGGAAAGAGAGAGGAAATAAAACCAGCCGACAAAGTGCAGGCTACCCCAATATTAATCCAGAGTAGAAACGGGGCCCACAAGTACAGGTCCAAGAGATCCAAGATGTGGAATCCTGATTATCATGTTGGATGAAGTCCAGATCAAAGAGATAGTGGTCATGTTTGCTTTCGAAGCCCAATTCGGCGGAGTTACTCCTTGCCACCAAACCTCCATCATCCCGATGCGCGCTCCAAGAAATTCTACGGTGAAGTCAAGGGCTTTTATGCGCGTGGGCTAGCCACAAGAAATGAAAGGTTGCCACACCAAAGCCTCGTGTCCGAGTGACGTATATCGCCTGGCCTATATAAGTCGAACCGCACCGAAGCCAGTTACCAGCTTACCTCCACCCCAATATCTGACCTTCGAGACCTCAATCTACATCGATAATGCTGGGAATAATCCGCACCTTCTTGTACTGTGTCTTTGTCAGTGCACTGGGTGCTCGTCAACCTCTCCTATTCACCTCATGTTAGGGTGTCTTCTCGCTTGTTCTCTTCGGGCTGAGCGCCGCCCGCTTACGGTACACCACCCATCTTCCTCCAGGTGCGTCAAATGATTGATACGGCCGACTACGCTATCATAGCATTAGCGTAGTCGGCCGTATCAATCGTGTCTACTCGTAATCTGCGGCAATGCGAATATTCGACAGGCGACCCACTTAACAGTGGTAAAAATTTCGCTGGTGCGAATAAACAGTATGACAGCAATGGTCGGTATTGACTATTCTCCTAGACCCAATCGTGGTGGAACTTCTGTTCAGCGCGCTCGTGGGAATGATCTGGGCTATTTACGCGTGAGTGTTTAGTCGCTGGTCTTGCCTTATTTTACCGAGTTGAAATAAAAACAGAGTGGTCGCGATCCATCATATGCGCGAAGACCGTTTCGTGTACACATTCACCGCCGAGATCGTGGTTCTGAGCGTGCTGTTCATCCTCTACCTAGTAGGGGCAGCAATCGCTACTGTGAGGCTGGATATAATTCGACTGTGATATATAAACCTTAACCGCTTGCAGTCCATATGGGAAGACCTCTCGTTCTGCCAGCAGTTCCGCGCGTGCCGGATTCTCACGGCTATGCTCGCGTTCGCGTGGATGTCCTGGATCGTGTTGTTCTGCTCCCTCAGTGCGTGACTGCCCAATCGTTTTCCCCCCATCGGTGTCTGATTTCTGACAGTGGCGAGTTTGTTTACTGCAATCGCTAACCGGGCTTTCTTTGCGCCGTTTCACGGACGCTGGAATCCCAGGGAGAGCACGTATAGTGAGCGCCGGGCTAGCGGGTCGCGCGCGTAAATATCACGGATGGTTAAATCGAGCTTTTCATGGCGACGGCGCAGATCGACTCTTCCTTGCCCCATGCGTACATTCTTTTATGATTTATTTCCCGTATTCTCGTGGCGAATGATGCAGATACTTATATAGATGACTTAGTATGTACAACCACGGAGGCTTGTAACACAAGACATGGTCTAGTCAGTTATATACATGCGTAACGGATCATGTCTTGATCAAGCTCACCTCGAAGTAAAAAATACTCTGATGGCTTCCCTCATTTATGGAAATTGTATTCTTCCGGAAGAGACCATCCATTGCGTTAAAGATTCAGAGGAGCGTGTATGCCTGGACACTTTAGTGTTCCGGGTTCCTGTAGCAGTTGTAAACTGCCTAATATAGTAATTATCGCGGACAGCCCCCGCCGCTTCATCTCTTTCCCGAAAAGTTTTCAATTCCAAGGTTATGGCCCTACCGGGCGGTGCCTGGATACCCTGGTTGTCTCAACCTGATCTTGCCTTGAAATGAACTAAGTAAGTAAATCCAAGGCACTGCAAAAATGAGATACTGCACCTCTATCTTAGAAAGGCTAGAGTCTAGCCCAGACCAGCTTCTCGTCAGGTTTTTTTCTTCCTCTCAGGACCTTCAGGATTATGTGTTACAGCTCTACCAAGCCCCTCCAATTTTTTCAAGGCACAGAATTAACCGTTGCAAGCCATTCCTCTCGGAGCTCTCCCATAGCTCTGGTCCTAATATGGGACTTGGACTGAGACAACTTGAACAGAACAACTTATAAGGTGCATCCAGCTCAGCACTCCTGAGTTGATGACTGTGTCTGCTCTGAGAAAACAAAGGCGTGAAAAATCCTGGTTAGCTGGAGTTTGGCATCCAGGTTCTAGTGTTGCCGGGGTCCGGTCAGGTCCGGTTTTTTGTCAAAAAATGCGAACCCTGAACCCGACCTCAGTTCCGGTTCGGTCTGGGGTTCAGGACAGGTTCGAACCCTTTCGAACCGAAAATAATTCCCACGCACCAGGAGCCAATTCTGTGGCCCGTGAAGCCTTTGGATACTCTACGATGTAAGTTTTATTCCAGCAGAATAAGCTATTTGAACTGCTGGGCGGGGACAGACCCCAAAATATGAAATCCGGGAATTTCTTCCTATTCTGATCACCCATCAGTTCAACCATCGGAAGCATATTTGATTGGGGAAATGTCTTGCAGTGCATCCTGAATGCAATACTCTCAGTAGACTGCATTTTAAGTGAAATGGGCGCTGTTTTCATGGTTTTAGTGGAGTTAAAAAGCCCCCATTTTGGCCAGCGGTTCGAACATGTTCGCACAAGTCCAGCAAAATTCAGAATTTGCTGAACCCCGAACCGAACCCGGGGTCCGGTTCGGGTCCGGTTCAGGTTCGGCATCGGTTCAGAACCGAACACCGGCAACACTACCAGGTTCAGACATCAAAGAAAGTGACCAGGCTTCCACCAATGACTCAGATTTCCAACGAATCCCAAACTGAGGAATATTCACCATCAGCAATGCTGCAACACTACCCAAGCCCCATATGCAGCATCTAGAGCTTCATCCAGGTTGAACTGAGGGGAAAGTGTAAATCATTCAAGAGCAAAAAGTATGTCCCCAGGGCCAGACAAGAGGAGCATAATCAACTAGAGTCATCTCTGGATCTTGAAATATTTGCATGACTCCCCAAAAAAAGCTCCTGCAGTCTATAACTATTAAATGCAATGCATTCATGATCATTGGTAGGGATTAAAATATTAAATACTTTCCTAGAATTATTATAGATGAACATCAATGGAGGTGTCAGGGGAACCCCTATTTCCGGCCCTTCCGCTTCCGCATCCGGACCTTCCGGTCCCGTTCCGACCCGTTCCGGCTCCTCCCGATATCACATGGCCTGTGATTCCGCCCGGGACCTCTGCCGATCACTCCGGTTGCTATCACATGCCCCCCGTCCGTAGTTACTTATATACCGGGATCTGACGCGGGTGATCCTTAGTCTTTCTTCTCTTCGGATCCCCCTCGTCAGGTCTGTCCATTTGTATCTGTAGCTACTCTGTGATATTTAACTTCGGATCCCCCTCGTCAGGACTCTTGAGTATACTCGGGCCTTGAGGTTGCCCTTACAGCAGAAGAAAGACTCTAAGGGATTAACCGGCCAAGATTGCGGGTTACGGTTTAGCAGACTCGGACGACTCCGAAAGTGCTCCGGTCTCCCCGAACCCGAATCTTGTCCCCTCCTCCCCTCGTCTAGATCCCTCCATGTCCGACGCGTCCGCGGAAGCCGCCGCCCGGTTGGACCGGATCGAAGCGAGCATCGCGTCGCTTGCAAAACTTGTCCAGAACCAACACCCCACTGCTGCTTCGCCTGCCCCGTCCCTTGCCGACCCGGCTCCGGACCCGGGTCCAGGGTTATTTAAAAATGTTGCTCCTGGAGCGAAATCGGTCCTCCGGCCGAACCCCCCGATCG
Organism: Mycena crocata; assembly: GCA_029281795.1. Lineage (NCBI taxonomy): Eukaryota > Fungi > Basidiomycota > Agaricomycetes > Agaricales > Mycenaceae > Mycena > Mycena crocata. The sequence goes on from JARJCP010000019.1 coordinate 549,019, forward strand.
TCTTCGACGGTGACCGCAAGAATGGCCGGGCCTTCCTTCACCAGGTCCGGTCCTACGCCCGGTTGCTTCCGGAGGCGTTCACGGAGAACGGGGAACCCTCCGAGGAGAAGGTCGTCCGGTACGCCATGTCTTTTATGGCCACCGGTTCCGCACAGCGTTGGGCCGAGCGTCAGTCCAACAAGACCCCGTTCCTCCTCACGAGCTGGGACGCATTCCTCCGGGAGTTCCGGCTCCGGTTCGTCGAGGAGAACGAACAGGACCATGTGCTGAACAAGCTCGAGGGACACTCGTACCACATGGGCTCCCGGGACGTCTTCCAGTACACAGACGACTTTGAGGACCTCGTCGACCTTGCCGGCTTCGAAGACGCTCTTGTCAAGGTCACGAAGTACCAGACTGGTCTCGATCCGGTGATCAACACCGCGATAACCAAATCTTCCGACCCTCCGGACATCCGCGACTACCCTGCTTGGAGGCTTTGTGCCTACCGGCAGTACGAGGCCAAGCTCCGCGCTTCGGAAGCCGCCCTTCCGATGCGCCATGCGACCGTGACGGGTCACACCCGGGTGATTCCCGTCGCCCCTGCTGTGGTCTCGACCCCCCAGCTGAGGGCCACCATGCCGGTGCTTCCGCCTCCGGTCCCTATGGACGTGGACCGCACCCGCGCCCGCAATGCCCCTCGCCGTGGCTGCTTCCGCTGCGGCGATCCGAACCACTTCGCGAAGGACTGCACCGTTCCGGTCGACATCCGGTCAACTGATGTGCTCGACGAAGTGATCCGGCAGCTGGGAGGCGAGATGCTGGAGGAGCTCCTTGCCAAGGTAGCGTCCGCGCAGGCTGTCGCGGACCGTCCGGTCATTTCGGAACCGGAGGATTTTCCCCTCCGCGACGAGTGAGCGGTGCGCCCTCGTTCGCGTCCCCTAATCGTTTCGCTGTTCTATGTAATGAGTCTGACAATATATCTCTTGCATCCCCCGAAACGATAGACGCACCCCCTGATCCGAGCGGTACTCCGGCCGCTCCGGTCCTTCCGAAAACCCGGCCGCCTCGTAGGCCGTCTTGGGAACGCAAGCTTCCGAAACGGTATACGATTGCCGCCGCTCCGAGCGCCAACTCCCTCCACCTCCCTCTGGAGATTGAGTCTGCCGACAATGCCGCCAAGCTCTCGCTCAAAGGCCTTGTCGACTGCGGAGCCACCTCCGAGTTCATCGACTCCGAGTACGTCCGGTCCACCTCCTTTCCGATCCGGCAGCTCTCGCAGCCAATCCCGGTCTTCAACGTCGACGGTACCCCGAACGAGGCTGGCTCCATCCGGGCCGTCGCGGACGTGGTATTACGCTATAAGGGCCACACCGAGCGCGTGCAACTCGCCGTCACGCGCTTAGGTAAGCAGAAGCTCATCCTTGGGTACTCCTGGCTCCGGAAGCACAACCCGGAGATCAACTGGGACACTCAGGAGGTCAAGATGAGCCGATGCCCGTCCGGTTGCAACACCTGCACGGACGAAGCCCGGGCCGAACGCCGACATGCGAAGGCCGTCGCCCAGATCCTCCGGTCCATCCGGTCCCAGCCCAGCGTGGACATCTGCGCTGTCGACGTGGATGACCGGAGCGGCGAGGACGACGACGACTTCGACTTCGATGAGGAGTTGCCGGAACTCTCTCCGGATGATTCCGACGATTCCGATGACGAGGACGATCCGCTCGAGGACGGTGACCGGATCCTGTACACCCGGTTCTCGCCTCCGGAGGATATCCGCGCGACCAGCACCGTTTCGCAACGACTGGCCGAGGCGTATGCCAAAAACTCCGCTCCGGCCGGTTCGGAACTTCCGGACTGGGTGCGTGATTTTGAGGCCGTCTTCAACCGGGAGTCCTTCGACTCGCTCCCTGAGAGCCGAACCTGGGACCACGCCATCGAACTCGTTCCGGACTCGAAGCCCGCCAACTGCAAGGTCTACCCGATCTCGCCCCTCGAGCAACGCGAACTCGACGCGTTCATCGAGGAGGGCTTGTCTACCGGACGGATCCGGCCGTCGAAATCCCCGATGGCCTCTCCGGTCTTCTTTGTCAAAAAGAAGGACGGAGGCCTCCGGTTCGTCCAGGACTATCGGGCGCTCAACGCGATGACCGTAAAGAACCGGTACCCCCTGCCTCTGATCAACGATCTCATCAATCGTTTGAAAGGAGCCCGGTTCTTCACGAAGCTCGACGTCCGGTGGGGCTTTAACAACGTCCGCATCCGGGAGGGTGACGAGTGGAAGGCCGCATTCCGTACCAACCGGGGGCTCTTTGAGCCACTGGTAATGTACTTCGGCCTTACCAACTCCCCGGCGACCTTCCAGACGATGATGAACGACATCTTCCAAGATCTCATCTTGTCTGGCGACGTCATGGTGTACCTCGACGACATCCTCATCGCGCACTCGGACCTCCGGAAGCACCGGGAGATCGTCCGGGAGGTCCTCCGACGTCTCCGGGAGCATAAGCTCTACTTGCGACCGGAGAAGTGCGAGTTCGAGAAGTCCTCGATCGAATACCTCGGCGTGATCATCTCTCACGATCATGTGGAGATGGATCCGGTCAAGGTCGCCGGAGTTTCCGCTTGGCCGGCGCCGGAAAACAAGAAGGACGTGCAGCAGTTCCTCGGCTTCACGAACTTCTACCGGCGGTTCATCCGCGACTTTTCCGACATCGCCCGCCCTCTCTTCGACCTCACCAAGAAGGGCCAGGCGTGGGTCTGGACCGAGAAGGAGGCTGCTGCGTTCCAAGCCTTGAAGGACGCAGTGGTCACCGAGCCGGTCCTGATCCTTCCGGACGAGTCCCGGATGTACCGGGTTGAGGCGGACAGTTCCGACTTCGCGTCCGGAGCTGTCCTCTCTCAGGAGGGTTCCGACGGGAAGTGGCATCCGGTTGCCTTCTTCTCCAAGAGCTTGAGTCCGGTCCAGCGCAACTACGAGATCCACGACAAGGAGATGCTGGCGATCATCCGGGCGCTCGAGGAGTGGCGGCACTTCCTCGAGGGCTCTCAGCATCCGGTCGAGATCTGGACGGACCACAAGAACTTGGAGTACTTCCGGAAGGCGCAGAACCTCAACCGGAGGCAGGCCCGGTGGTCCCTGTACCTGTCCCGGTTCGACTTCTCGCTTCACCACAAACCCGGACGCCTTATGGGCCGCGCGGACGCCCTGTCCCGACGCGCTGACCATGGAGCGGCTTCGGACAATCAGGATGTGACGCTCCTGACTCCACAGCTGTTCCATATCCGTGCGTTAGAGGGTGTTATAGTCTCCGGACCGGAAGTCCCGATCCTCCGCGAGATCCGTGATGCCCTCGCCGGCGTACCTGACCTCGAGGACCCCGTCGCTCTCGCGGCCCGGGAACTTTTGAAGGTTCGTGGTGCCCGGTCCTCCCGGTCCTCCGAGTGGCATGTCGAGTCCGGTCTGCTCTATTTCCGTGGCAAGATCGTTGTTCCCCGGAACAAGGACCTTCGTCGCCGGATCTTGGAGCAGCACCACGACACCCGCATTGCTGGGCATGCCGGCCGTTTCAAAACGTTGGAGCTCATTTCCCGGAACTACTGGTGGCCCCAGCTGTCCCGTCACGTTGGCCGGTATGTAGCGACCTGCGACTTGTGTCTCCGGACCAAGGCGCTCCGGAAGCTTCCGGTCGGGGAGTTGCACCCGACGGAGATTCCGGAGGAGCGCTGGAGTGCCGTGTCGGTGGACTTCGTCGTCGAACTTCCGGAAGCGCACGGCTACAATGCGATCATGGTTGTAGTCGACGTCCTCGGTAAGCGAGCCCACTTCATCGAGTGCCACACCCAGATCGACGCTGTTGGTGCGGCCCGGCTCTTTTACCGGAACGTCTGGCGCCACCACGGAACTCCGGAGAAGTACATCTCCGACCGGGGCCCTCAGTTCGTAGCGGAGTTCACCACGGAGCTCTGGCGCCTCATCGGAATCAAACCCGCGACCTCCACGGCGTACCACCCGCAGACCGACGGGCAGACGGAGCGGGTAAACCAGGAGATGGAGCAGTTCATCCGGCTTTTCACTAATTACAAGCAGGATGACTGGGACGAGCTCCTTCCGGCCGCGGAATTCGCCTACAACAACCACATTCACTCTTCTACGCAACAGGTCCCGTTCATGACGGACACCGGACGGCTCCCCCGGATGGGTTTTGAGCCGAACGGCTTGCGTTCGAAGGTTGAGTCGGTAAACGAGTTCCGAGACCGGATTGCATCCGGAGTCTCCGAAGCCCGCGCAGCTCTGGTAAAGGCGAAGGAGGAGTTCAAGCGGTACTACGATCGTCGGCGCACTCCGGCTCCGGACATCAAGGTCGGAGATCGTGTCTGGGTTGATGCCTCGGACGTCCAAACGACCCGCCCCTCGGTCAAGCTCTCTCACCGACGACTGGGCCCCTTCAAGGTCATCCAAGTCGTCGGCCGAGGTGCGTATAAGCTTGCGCTCCCCCCCCGTCTCTCCGGCCTCCACCCGGTCTTTCCGGTCGTGAAGCTTCAGCTCGCGGAAGAGGACCCCTTTGAAGGCCGCCCCGGCTACGACGAGCCTCCTCCGGTCATCGACGAAGAGGCCCCTCCGGACGCCGCGCCGGAGTGGGAAGTACAGGAAATCCTGGAAGCCAAGATACGCTATGGCGGACTCTGGTATTATTGTCGGTTTAAAGGATATGATAACTCACATGATAAATGGGTTAAGCATTCCGACCTTTTCGCCCCGGAACTCGTCGCCGACTACTACCGGAGATACCCTGCTGCCCCTCGCTCCATCGCCTCCGCCGCTTTCGACTCGCTCCCCTTCCGGGACCCGGCCCTCCGTATCCGTTCTATGCGTCGAGGCGCCGCATTCCAAGGGGGGGGTGATGTCAGGGGAACCCCTATTTCCGGCCCTTCCGCTTCCGCATCCGGACCTTCCGGTCCCGTTCCGACCCGTTCCGGCTCCTCCCGATATCACATGGCCTGTGATTCCGCCCGGGACCTCTGCCGATCACTCCGGTTGCTATCACATGCCCCCCGTCCGTAGTTACTTATATACCGGGATCTGACGCGGGTGATCCTTAGTCTTTCTTCTCTTCGGATCCCCCTCGTCAGGTCTGTCCATTTGTATCTGTAGCTACTCTGTGATATTTAACTTCGGATCCCCCTCGTCAGGACTCTTGAGTATACTCGGGCCTTGAGGTTGCCCTTACAGGAGGTCAAAGGTAGCCAAAGATTCAAATTGGTACTTATGATTACAGGCATTGAGGACAAGGTTGAGAATCCTGAGGTTCAACATCAGTAGTATACAGGTGCAACCTGGAGTCATAAAGTATTGAAGTAGTGTCAGGAAAGTGGTCGTAAAATAAATACCATTGTACAGTGGCTTATGGTGAAGCAAAACACTCAAGTGCCGGGCAATTTACGAGTTGAATATGGCTCCAATGATGTCAGTCTCTTTTATAGACTTGACCATCGCCCTCCTAGCTATCACACAGTACAAAGAATTGTATTGCTTTATGCTGAACTGGCTGAGAACGAGGGCAATCTTTCGAAGAGGCCAAATTTGGCAAAATAATATAGAAGCGAAACACTACAAAACCCGCGAAACAGCCTAAATTTTCCAACTTTTCCACAGACGGTGTTCATATTTGACATCGTTGACCATGAAAACCCCCTAGTTGACCTTCAACCACCTCATGGTAGTATGATTGGTGTGTGTTCATTTTGTGACATGAAATTCACAAAATGACAAGCCCAAGAAATGTGAATAGATCAGGCGATATAGGAGGTATTTGGATGAATCCTTTTGTGAATGGGAGTATAATAATGAGAGGTTTAATGTCTCAAAATCTCAGGTTCACGGGAAATCTTCAAGGTGGTCAACGGTACGGTGTTTTGCTTCCTTATAATGTTTTGCTTCACCATAAGCGACTGTATGTCTCTTAACTATTTGAGCAGCTACAAGCTACATGATGTAAACTCTGGTTACCAAATGTCAAATAAATGGGGTGGGGCATCCGTCAATCAAAAACCGTGCTGTATGCTGTGGTGTGGTTGAGAGCTTCAGGCCAAGTTTGGCAGTATTGGGATCGCCTGTCATAGATTAGTCATTACATCTGGGTTTTCTGCTTCTACTCCCATCCCGCTGCAAGCCCTGTTGGCTCATCTCCGGCCCCCGAGACCCTGAGCGGTATCCATCTTGGTGATTGGAGTGTGCTTCGCTCTACCCCATGCGTAGTGATCAGCATGGGTCGGGTCACCTGCGGCGGGTTGTGGGTACGGGTGGTCCCGGGTACGGGTATAGGTCTGAGTCAGCCTACCCGCAGCCACCCGCACGACCCGCACCAGGCCGCCCCTATTTCCAAGCTAATATTGATGTATTATTTCAGTACACAATTGTATTCTGTGGACAGACAGTAAGGAGTGTCAGGTGTTCAGATTTTGACGCCTTAAAGTAATGGGCGCCTAAAATGGACACACTCCTTTTTTAGCGCCAACGTCTGACAATCTGATGGTATCATTGTGGGCGCGTTGTGGGCGCACAACCTGTCTAACTTATGACTCTCGGTTTCACTGCTGCCACACGTTTGAAGGAGCTCCCCAACGTTCTGAATACCTCCCATTCTGGCCTCTTTCAACTACAGAATGAGCAATCCATGTTTTCCCAATGTTTTCACAGCATTTCATTACCCAAATCCCTATCAAAGTGGGAGACATTTTCGGAAGTTCCTGGGCCCCTGACAATTTAATATGGCACCACTCTGACAAAACCCTATCTTTCAAGGCTTAAAGGTAAGCACTACCACCTGTCACGGGCCGTGCCATCGGACCTCTCGGATCCGATCATCTCCGACGAACAGCCACACACAGACTCCTCCGGCCCCGGTCCACTCCGACTTCTTGTTCTCCTTTTGGTTTGTACTGCCTTTGGATTATACCTATGCCTTATGCTATGCTCTGACACGCTTCTATCACGGACTAGTCGGAGGTCCGACTAGTCCGACGTACATCTGACTGATACTTACTCATACATCACGGAAGACTCGGTCCTCCGTCTAATCCGACTTCTCCATATGTCTTTATACTTTCCTATAAATAGCTCTCATGTCGGTAGTTAGACTTCAGTTTGAATGTCGACTTAGACTTGCCTTACTCTCATTCTCTTGCGGACTCCGTTCATCTCCGCATACTGTCTTCCTCGACTCTATCCTGAAATTTGAGCACTGGGCGTAGAGAAGGGCACAGCACACAAGCTGAAGCCATAGCCCTCTACCTTTTCCCTTATACCGAGTACGGCTCCCGCACGGGCCCGTCTTCGTCGGCCCCGTCCTACTCCGCCGACTTTCCTTATTGGACTGCCGGGAACGGTTCTTGACAGTATATTCAAACTCCCTCTTCTTACGCCCTTTGTTTATGAATCCTCTCTCACCTGAGGAACAGATCAGACTATGAAACGAACGGTCTCTTGATCGTCTTGCACGCTACCATAACATCACTCCTCCCGCGGTCATCGAGCTTAATCAACATCTCGATCAGCAGGCTCAATCACAACTGCTTAATCACCAGGACTACAGCGCAGCCCTCTGGGATACCGTGAGCACCGAAATTCAATCAGCTTACCGCGTTCGTCAAAGCGCACACATTGCTGGTACCATGGCTACTACTACCATCCCTGTCCAAACTTGCACTCGGCAGGATACGGACCCTCTCGACTCCGTCTCTCAGTCCGGCCAGCACCGCTTTTGCCAGGGCAGTCTGATTGATGTCCCTGAACAAGTCTCGGATGCGGAAGAAGCGGAGTCGGAACAGTCTCCACGTCATCCAGTCCGACGTCGCCAGGACACCAATCCCTTCATAGGGAGCGATGGTGCACCTATCTCTAACTTTGGGGCCTGCGGGAATGGAGACAATAATGGTGGTCACGGTGGAAACAGTGGAAATGGTGGAAAAGGTGGTGGCGGAGGCGGTGGAGGCGGCGGAGATGGCGGTGTTCCGAGCATGGACACCCCCGAGGAATTCTTCGCTGCTATGTCCCGCATCATTGGTCAAGGTTTTGGGGAAGTGTACAGCCGACAGCAGAGCACTTCCTCTTGGGACAAGACACGGGCCCGTGTCCGTGATCCCGAAACCTTCGATGGCAAGGACCCGGATAAACTCCAAACTTTCCTTTTCTAGGGCATCCTAAACTTCAAGGATCGCCCTTCAGCATTCGTTCATGATCACCAGAAGGTCAATTACATAATCTCCTACCTTACCGGCGATGCCCTCGGATGGTCCAAACCTGCCATCGTCAATCTGGACCCCGCCAATACTCCGCTTTGGCTCAACGATTACGAAGCCTTCGTTGCAGAGCTCCAGCTCAACTTCGGCACCTACGATCCCCGTCAGGAGGCCGAGAACAAGATTGTTGCTCTTCGTATGGGCGATAAACAACGCATCCAGAAGTATCTCGTCCGGTTCAACAAGCTTTCATTGCTTACCGGCTGGAATGTGCCAGCTCTCCACAAGGTTTCTACGACGGACTCCCCGAACGGATCCAGATCAAACTTCGTGATCTTCCGGGCGGCAAACCTACTGCACTCGACGTCTCGAAGATTTCTGCTCAGTCTATTGATGCCTCCCATTGAGAATGGCAATGCGAGCAGGAACTCCGTCGGGGCCGCTCCTCGGGTTCATCGGGCCCGTCTACCTCTAAATCTTCATCGGCATCTGACAACAAATCGACCATGCCCAATAACAATTCTTCTACTACAGCTCAGTCTGGTGATTCCAAGAAGAAGAAGAAGAAGGGCAGCGGGGGGAACGGAGGGAACTCCGGCGGATCCCCCTCTCAAACTTCAACTTCGACTCCTTCGGAGAAACCGTATGCCAATGTTCTTGGGTCGGATGGTAAACTTTTGCCTGCTGAGAAGGCCCACCGGATCGCCAAACATCTCTGTCTGCTCTGTGGGTAGAAGGGTCACCGCAGCAATGATTGCCCTAAGAGGCGGTCATCTGCTCGCACCGCTGCGACTACCCCAACAGCGTCCGCACCGGCTCCGACTACGGCTGCTGCGACTACTGCTACGCAGTCAGGAAACTAAGTAGCGACTCTCGGAACCCCGCACGACCCAAGGGTCGTGAAAACAGTCCCAATCATGCGGTAACATCCTTCTTACCTCTTAATGCTGCTGCTCTCTCTGACCCGAAATCTTTATGCCCTTCTTTACGATCTCCTCAAATCTCCGCGGCTTTCCGACCCTTATAGACTCTGGATCGTCTGACTGTTTCATTGATCCTGTCCTCTGTACCACCAATAATCTGATTTGTATACCCATTCCTCCACTCGGACTCTGTCTATTCGACGGCTTGCCGGGAACCGCAATTTCTGAGAAAGTCCTCATCGATGTTTCTTTCCCTTCTGGTGACTCAACTCAGGACCCCTGTTTATACCATTGGAGGTCGTATCCCAATTTGGAGCTCCCAAAAAATTTGTCCGGACTTTTCCTGCCGCTGGGGTGAGGAAATTTGTCCGGACTTAGCTTCTGGAGGCCTCCCAGCTCACATTTTGTCCGGACTTTGCTCACGACCTTGAAACACGCCAAAAAGCTCGGGAAAAATCGTGAAAAAATCTATTCTGCAACGCCGTCATCCTCTACAAGCTCTAGAATATGGATATTGGCCTGGCCCTTGCGCCGTACTGTATTGAGACTTGCAACCCCCTTGCATAGGGACTCTTTCCCCGTCATTAGTAATTCAAAAACCTTCGATCCGCTGACCCCAATTTCGACATGAGTAGCAAATATCTTGACCATATTCTCCTCGCGTGGCAGGATAGCAACGAGTGAGTTAGATGGCAAATGAGCGAAACGTAATGTTCTGAGAGCCAAATCCTGACGGCGCGTATTCTTGAAATGCTGACGATGCGAGTGCGAGTGCTCGTAGGTCTGAACAAATATGTAGGAAAGAGCACCAATATTTGCCGAGTATTCTGTGAACAAATGTGCAGCGGCTTTACCGCCCATTTTCGCGTACAGTACTAGGACTGAGAACATATGAATGTTTGCCTATGTTGCAAAACAAAATACACACCTTGCACAAGAACAATTTCTGAACCAACAATCGCAAATCCGTATGAACCAGCTTGGATCTGACTCTCATTTCCGATGCCAGCTTCAACAACAGTTGCTAGGCACTTCAGTTTCCCAAAAATGGTGCGACGGCGTTTAATAACCTGCACGTATTCAGTCCCACATCTCAAAACACAAATAAAAAACTTACCTCCTTTGCTCGTGCTCCTGCAGTTGCCTCAGCATTAGCAGCGTTTCTGGTTTTCGGTGCCTGGGCTGTAGCATTGGTTTTCCAGCGAACTGACCGGTTCAAACCGGTGCTAGAACCCTGTTGGTGGTCGTGTTTGATAATAGTTTGCATTTTCTGCGCTAGACATTGTCGAGGCGAAAGCTCCTTCACAACACCAGTTTTCGGATTAGTGAAAATTCCAGAGGCTTTGTACGTTCGAACACCCATTTTTGCCTCCTTGGTCTGATGTTCCCTTCGAAGCGTCACAAGTGGAGCCAAATCATCAGCGGAAATATCTACAAGTGGTCGAGAGGATCGGGGATTTTCGGTGTTAATTTCAGCATCACGTTGTGAAACACTTCTGGTGCTGGAGTCTGCCATCCCTTGAAGCAAAGCCATGAATGCGGCAGGGTGTGTCACCATAGCAGTGGCAATGTCCCGTTGTATCTCCGCGAAACGTTCGGGGTTGCTATCGGGGAGATCCTCGCTAATGGCCAGTTAGTAGATTCCTGTGCAAAAAGGAACAAGGAATTACATTCTTGCAAGTTCATCTATTGACAACGCAACAGATGCCATGACACAGGCATCGAGCTGGGCGTCGTCTGCCCAAGAGAGTCCTACAGTGCTGTGCAGATCATCTATCATTCGCTGTACCTCCTCTGCTGCGGTAGGTTCTGTGGGTTCATGAGCTGGGGCCACGAGTTCATCCTCGTGAAGGTAGAGATGTTCAAATGCGGGATCAGGAGAGGGCTGTAGAACCATTCCGGGTAACGGCACCTCATGTATCTGAGCTGGATGTATTCCCAACAGGGTTTACAAACAATCGTTCTCTTCGACTGCAAGTTGGTAGGCTGTCGATAACTCGACATCCGTTGGATACTGACTCAGCAGACCGAAATCGATGTCGTCCTTGGTGAAATATGTGTGGCAATACCCAGACGCTCGCTTTTTGTATGCTGTGGGGTCCACCGGAGTCCGAACCGAGGCCTGCATCTTTGCGCGAAGCTTCGGAACAATGAGGATTGCCTCCTGGAATGTAAAGTCCTTGGATATATCCCGCAAGCCTGCAAATGAATGCTCGTTTGGTTCACTGGCATTAAACCACGGAAGAAGAGGTGTCTGGTTCTTGCCGAGGTGATCGCGATGAATGAAGATGAGGCCAAGAAGACCGTTCACCAATATCTCTGAGATGGCGAAAGCTTCTTTCGATATGAAGTGACGAGATTCAGAGTATCCGGCCTTCTTCAAAAATAGTCGCCAGGTCTGCAGGAACAAATGTGTGTGAATGGCAATCTTGGCTCGTTCATGGTGACTGAGAGTTTGGCTCTGATATGCGTCGATGAAATCACCGAATACAAGAAGATAAACCACTAGGCCAAGGTTGTTCTCGGGGTCTTGAGCTGCTTGCGCTAGGGTGTCAGCAGAGAATAAGTGTGATGCAGCAGGATCATCCATCCTGTCGCGCTTTTCTTTCACATCGCGCGGATACATAGGCGAGTTAGGTTCCATAGCCAGTCCGTACACCTGCCCAAAATGGACAACCTTGTTGCCCAAGACCAACCCACGAGCGCCCGACGAGGCATTGTTACGGAAGGTTTTCTTCCCATGCTTTGCATCCCGGAATTCGACCCAAACATTGCCATCCAACTCCCAAACGGTGACGATGATGTCTGGATAGTCAGGATCTGGGTGTTTGATACAATATTCAATTATTTTGCTTGCAGCTGCGGTTTTCCGCTGGCATTCACGTTCAACGGAAGCACCATCACCACCGCTAGATGAAATGCGGAAGCCACGCGAGATTAACCCGTTCATGAGTGAGAGTTGCCATTCCGCAAGCTGAGCTCCCTTAACCTTGGAACCGGTGGGCATTATCGCGAGAATGCGGAATTTGCAAGACCCAAAGCCGTAACTGCATATGGTCAAGAATCAAACTACAATTAATCAAACAAAAAGTTCACCTTTGTTGCAAGCTCTTCCGTTTTTTCTAAATGGTCAAGGGCGTTGTGTAATGCCTCAGCATTGGGTACTTCAGTAGGCTGCCCCGTAGTACCAACAATGAACCATTTCTGTTTCACTCCGTCATATAGCGGACGGAGAGCCGCATGCAGCTTTGTGTCGTCAACAGATAAGGAAAGGGGAGCCCCTTGCGGGTACTTGTAGTCTTCGCAGTACTGCTTCGCGTACCCAAAGGTGGCATCTTCAATTCCAATTGGGAACCTGGGAGACTTCGAGATTGTTTGTCTAGAATGTATCAGCAATAATGTATCGATACAAGGGTGAATAAACCGACTTGGTTGACCGTTCACTCCGAAGAGGGATATGCTTTGCAATTTCTCTGTACGCCCGGGGGCTGATTGCATGTATGAGACCGAAAACCGCGTCAACGTCTTCATTGTAATGGAAGTTTTGCATTCCAACTCCCTTGATCTCCCGGGTTTTCGCCAGTATCTTCGCCTCAAGGATACCATTGAAAATTTTGTCATCCTTGAAATCACCATTCACAACATGCTGGAAAAATCGGTGTTCAAGCGAGTACTCATTGTTCTATGCAAAAATCAGTGATAGGTCCAGGAGTGAATGAGATTTTCTTACCTCGGAAACAAGGGCCTCTAGTCCGCCATACCTGGCATATAATTCACCTGCATGTGCATTTCGATCTCGATGAGGAACGTAGCGCAGATTGGCTTGATCTGGAGCGGGTTTCTTTATTGTTGCTTGGTAGGACTTCGATGTAAATAGGAGGCGACACGAATCGCACGGCGCCGGAGCATCAGCCTGTGCTGGTCCCTGTATGCTCTTCAGACATTGGGTGGTACCAATGGCAAAGGATGCCATGATCCCTGGGCTAACATCGTTCCGCCATGTTCGATCATGGTACTGAGCAGAATATACTTGCTGCTTCTCATCGTCTGTGAGCACTGCAAACTCCCTTTTAAAGAGCTCCAAACTGTAGTGGCCTGGTGCTCGGGCCCCGCCTCCAGACGAACAAGTGCGATTCAGATATGTGCCAATTTGTGAGTTGTAGGCAACTGTAAGCCCAGGACATGGCCTGAATACCACTGAAGGCGGTATCAACTTCTTTGACTTCGTCATTGCCTGTGTGGGTCGTGGCACAAACTTGAAAGCATCGAGTGTGCCGTTCTTTTTCGGTTGTGCTGAGGGAGCCGGGGGAGGCAAGGGAGGTTCACAGCCCTTCTCGGAATGTTCCTTAAAACGATAGGTGTCGTATGGGCATTTCATTTTGACCCATGTATTGCAGGTCGAGCACTTGACTTCCTTTGAATTGATCTCAAATTCGGCATCGTCGTCAAAAGTTTCACAAATGGTTTGACGGAAGTTTTTGGTTTTCCGAGCTGAGGGACAGAATGTACCGGCTCTGACCTGGGCATTTAGCTCCCGCGCGGATGTCGCAGACTGACTAGAGCCAGAAGGATCGGTGACAGTCGAAGCTCTGCTGGCAGTCTTTTTGGGCCGCTTTACAGACGACGCAGCAGGTATTTTCACGCCGGACTTCCCCCGGCTCATGGCCTGAGGGTTCTGGAACGATTGGTCTGCGCATGATATCGATTTCGGAGCAAGGAATGGATGGGAGTTCCGGGCCGCGACTGACTCAGATGACTCAGCCTTCACGACCTTCCGCTTTCGTCCATCTGAGTCGTCCTCAGATTCTGCTTTTCTCTTCATCCCACGAGCAGCGACAGGAGCCTCAATTGAGCTCTCCAAAATCGTTGCTTCTTCCCCGCGCATAACAGTTTCTGGGCCCTCAATCCTGGTGGCTGGAAGAAACGGATCATGGAAGTCAGGATGTACTTCAAGAAGGTTTGCAAAGCAGTCGGGAGGATCCACACTACGGGTATGGGTACGGGGTCGTGGTGCGTTCTTTTATGAATATCAGTTGCATATCCATGCCCAAAGGATATGAGGACTCGCCTCTGACCTCTGCGACAAGGCATGTTTCACAATGTCACAAAATGCTTTCATTCACAACGTCGTCGCAGTTTCCGGTGTCCACAAGGGCTCCCCGAGGGTCGCATGAGCGACCGCATTGACAGCAATGATTCCACAGTTATGGCCGTCCGTTTGGAAGGCACAGGGTAGGTCATCAGTGACAACAAACTCCGTGCTCAAATGTTCACGTAGCCACAACTGCATGGCATCAAAAAAATCCTCCTGCTGCTCCCAGTGCAAGGGATCTCCATATCTAATCCTATTCTCGGTGGATGTGATTGAGGAAGCTGTCCAATGAAATGGTGGGTGATAAAGGACGAGGTGAAGGCACTGATGTTCTTGTTGCCGAAGCCACTCTCCGTATTTTTTCATGTAGGCCTGGGCTGTGGAACTCGCCTTAATTGGACCTGTGGCAACACCATCAACAAGCGGGAGGAGCATGCACAAGGTTTGTGCGAATGTCGTGTCAACAATAAGATTTTTCTCACTGGACGGGTCCTCAGAAAAGCGCGAGCGAAACGAGAGGAGGGCAAGGAGGGCATCAATTATCTCGCTTCCGAGATACTTCGCAGAAAACAGAGCCGGTAAATTGGCAACAGGTATGTTTCCGTGGGATTTTCCATGCCAAGGAAGGGCATTCCAAAGCGCCTGCACTTTAATCTTCATCGTCGCTTTTTCGGCTGTCTTACCCCTTTTGTTCACCCAGCAATCTGCTCCGATCCAGGTGTCTCTGGCCTCGCAAACTTCCAGCATTTCTCGCCAATACGTGAGTGCCCAGAAGGGGAATGCAATATCTGGGTTCAACGAGATATGTATGGATTTATTGCCATCGAACCATGCTTGACCAAATGTTTCGACCATACAGTCCAACGTCGAGCGAGTGGGCAAGACCAAAAACATGAGAATGTCTTCGATATCTGCGGTATGCTTGGTTGGGGCGAAGAACCCCCAGTCAACGTCGATGTCCACGTTATCGCTGCGCGGTGGCAGGTCGCATCGGAGAAGCTGGGAGATGGACATAGTTTTAGAGGGAAGATTGTTGATGAATGAGGTGGGTATTTGGAGGAGGTTCCGTCTCGCCGCCTCGACAACATCCGGTACGTCGTGGTATATTTTTCCTGCCGATATCCACTCGCCAGGGTTCCAGCCTCGGTCAGCTTCGTTGTCGCTGTATATCTCCATGACAGAATTTTGGATGGATGGGTTATTATCTGCTACTTTCTAATGTGAACAGAACGAGAAGGAGCAAGAGGGAATTTTGACGCTACACTAATGCCACTCGAATGCCACTGCAGTGACTGTGATGGTGACCTTATACTCCTAACCTCTGAGTCTTGATCACCATCAGCGACCGAACCTGAAAGCAATTTGAGGTTTTTCTTGTGGAAGATCAAATGTCCGGATAAAAATCTGACGGATAGAAATTTGTCTGGACTTTTGCCTCCAACATTTGGCGCCGAGGACCCCATTTGTCCGAATTTCGGCGCTAACCTTGCGTCAGGGAAAAAATAATTTGTCCGGACTTCTGAAACGACCTCCAATGGTATAAACGGGGGTCCTCTCAACTCCGGTTGAACTCTACGTCACACCTCTGGATTCTGCTTGCTCTGTCGTGCTTGGATACAATTGGCTGACCCGCTACAATCCGTTGATTGACTGGGCATCTGGCCAAATCTTTTTCCGCTCCCCTGGCTCTGCTATTCCAGCTCCGGCTCCAGCTGGACCTCTTCCGTCAGCCTCCGCCGCCTCTGTACCTCCTACTGTGGAGCCTTCTGATGTTCCTCCGGTCAACACTTCACCCCCGTCGATCTCCTACATAGGAGCAGCTGCGTTTTCCAGCGCACTTCGCGCTAAAGGCAGCCAGTTATACCGCCTAGGCCTCTCTGAGGTCTTAGGGAGATCCTCCAACACTTCCACCGCTCCGGACTTATCCGGACTTCCGTCCGAGTATCACGAATTCGCTGACGTCTTTTCGGCCTCTGAGTCGGAGAAGTTAGCACCCCATCGGCCATACAATCTCAAGATCGAACTTGAGGACGGGCAATCACCTCCGCCCGGCCCCATATATTCCCTCTCGCAGCTCGAGTTGGCAGCTCTCTGAGAATTCCTCGACAAAAATCTCAACAATTGCTTTATTCGACAGTCCTCTTCTCTGCACAGCGCTCCGATCCTCTTTGTCAAAAAGAAATCGGGCGAACTGCGGCTTTGCGTGGATTTCCATGCGTTGAATCACATTTCCCGCAAAGATTGTTATCCACTTCCTCTCATATCCGACCTCCTTGACGCCGGTCGGAGTGCCAAGGTCTTCACCAAAATTGACCTGAAACACACATATCACCTTGTGCGGATCGCCGCCGGTGATGAGTGGAAAATGACATTCCAGACCCGCTACAGCTCCTTCAAGTGGCTTGTCATGCCTGAGGGCCTCACGAACGCTCCCGCTGCTTTCCAGCGGTTCATGAACGACCTTTTCTCGGACCTCCTCGACGTTACTGTCGTTGTATACCTGGACAATATCCTCATCTCTTCGGAAAACCCGGAGGACCACAAGGCCCACGTCAAGGAGGTGCTTCGGCGCCTTCGGAAGGCCGGTCTTTACACTTCACTCAAAAAGTGTGCTTTCAGCATCGAGACTGTGGAATTCCTGGGCTACATTCTCTCTCCGAACGGTCTTTCTATGGATGAGTCCAAGGTCAAGGTTATACGGGATTGGCCGGAGCCGCGCAAAGTCAAGGACGTTCAGTCTTTCCTTGGCTTCACAAATTTCTATCAGCGATTTATTGACCGCTATTTGGATATCGTGGTCCCGCTTACGTGGTTGACCCGGAAGTCCGAGAAGTGGGTCTGGTCTGCCGACTGCCAGAAAGCGTTTGACACGCTTAAGCTGGCCTTTACTTCTGCGCCTATTCTGACCCATTGGGTTCCAGGCACCCAGTTAACTCTTGAGTCGGATGCTTCAGACTACGCTATCTCCGCCATTCTCTCGATTACCTTGGAGACCGACAGAGAAATCCGCCCTATCGCTTTCCACGGTGGCTGAGCTCAATTACGACGTCCACGACAAGGAACTACTTGCTATTTTCGAGGCTTTCCGGCTCTGGTGCTGCTATCTGGAAGGTGCGGTTCCGCCTGTTGACGTTGTAACCGACCACAAGAATGTGGAATATTTTTCTACCACAAAACTCTTGACCCGCCGGCAAGCTTGGTGGTCCGAAACCCTCTCCGCTTTTAACTTTGTCCTTCGGTTCCGTCCGGGTCACCTTGGCGGTAAGCCCAATGCCCTAACTAGACACTGGGACGTCTACCCTAAAGAGGGGGATAGTGGCTATGCCAGTGCAAATCCGCATAATTTCCGTCCAGTCTTCACTCAAGATCAGCTTAGTGTGTCATTGCGTGTCTACGAGCCGGTCCTCCGCGCGGCGCACATTATGGACGTTACTCAACTTCATGCGGACATCTGCGTGGCTTTACCTTCTGATCCTATTGCTTCTCACCATCTTAACGACACTTCGAACCCTAGATCGATTACCTCCGACGGCCTCCTCTATCAAGATGGACACATTTTCGTACCGGATTCCGCAGATCTCCGTCTATGAGTTATGCTCGACAAGCATGATCACAAGCTTGCTGGTCACTGGGGGCAGAACAAGACCCTTGCCTTAGTCCGACAGGAGTATGTCTGGCCCGGACTCCGTACCTTCGTCAAGGACTACGTCCGTGCCTGTGTCACCTGCAAACACGGCAAATACATTCACCACAAACCCTACGGATTCCTTCAGCAGCTCCCGGTCCCGGAGCGCCCTTGGGAGTCTATCTCTATGGACTTCATTGAGCAACTTCCGCTCTCTAATGGCTGTACCAGCATTCTCGTTATCGTTGACCACCTTTCTAAGATGGGTCTCTTCATTCCCTGTCACGGAAAGATTACAGCGTCTGAGCTGGCCTACTTATTCATCCTTCACGTCTTCTCCAAGCACGGAGTTCCGAGTCATGTTACCTCCGACCGGGGCTCCGAGTTTGTCAACCATTTCTTCCGTTCTTTGGGCGAGGCGCTTGACATGTGTCTTCACTTCACCGCCGGTTACCATCCCTCCGCCGATGGACAGACTGAGCGTATCAACCAGACTCTGGAACAATACATCCGGATCTACTGCAATTACCAGCAGGACAACTGGTGTCCGCTCCTTCCGCTCGGAGAATTCACTTACAACAACACTCCAAACGACACTACTGGAGTTACTCCGTTCTTTGCTAACAAGGGCTATCACCCTTCGGTCACCGTCCATCCTGAGCACGATCTTACCTCCGCTCGGGCCCGTGACTTCGTTGAGGATCTCGACACTCTTCACCAGGAACTTCGTAAACAGATGACTGCTGCTCAGAAGCGTTATCAAGGTCCTGCAGATAAACGGAGAGTAGCGGATCCGAAGATCTCCATAGGGTATGAAGTCTACATCAAGGCGGACAGATTCCGCACGGCCCGTCCGGCAAGAAAATTCTCTGAACTCTTCTATGGTCCTTACGAAGTTATTGCCCAACCCGGACCCGCTTCCTTCACCATTAAACTTCCTCGAGACATGCACCAAATTCACCCTGTTTTCCACATTTCCCAACTGGAGCCCGGATTTCTGAACAATATCCCGGGTCGCATCCAGCCTCCGCCCCCTCCGATAGAAATCAATGGCGAAGTGGAATACAAGATTGCTGAAATCCTTAATAGCAAGCTCGATTGGCGCTGTCGGCCTCCGCTTGTGTATCTTGTACGATGGGACGGCTATGCTGGAACACCGGACAAGACTCAGTGGCTTAGGGCTGATGAACTCGCTCACGCAAGTGAGCTGGTGGAAGAATACCATGCCAGATATCCTGATCGACCAGGACCTGATTATTAGTGGACCTCCGCCAGGCCCTGTTCGGGATAAAAGGTTTTTACGCAATGAAGGTCTTCTGAGCGTTTTTCCTTTATTCCTTTTCCTTTTCACCCTTATTCACATTTCATCCAAAAAAGATTTCAAAATTACAAAACAACTATATATATACATTTTGGGCGGCGCCGTCTGGCTCCGCTCTCTTGGCCCCGTCACCCTCCGACTCCTCAACCTCTCGAACTCCCCTGCACGAACTCCTTGTTTGCCCCATCATCCTTCTTCTTCTCCTTCTTCTCCGGCACCGCGACGGCACTGGTGGTCTTCTTCTCCGGTGCTACAGTGGCACCGCCGGTCCCGCAATCCGCTCTTTCTGTGTTCCTCTCCGCCGCCTTCCTCTTCTCCTCGTCTCTATGCTTGTGGACTGCAGCGGCAGCCGCATCTCGCGTGGCGTTCACATCCTCGATATCCTTTGCAACCCTCTGTTTGTACACCGCGAGCTCGGACTCCGCTTGCTCCGGAAACGCCAGTCGAATGGCGATCTTGAGGAGCTCGTTGGTATTGGTGGTGTCCGCACGGAGGTCCTCCAAGGACTCGTGGACGATATCCGCGTTCTTTTCAATGTAGCGTTGGCAGATGAGGATGGCGTTGAGGGAGTCTGCCAAGTCTTCCTGGGCATCGACGCTGTACTGGAACAGCTCGGGGTTGAACCCGGCCCCACCAGGTCCGCTGGCACAGTTGCACTTGATTTTACGACCCATGCAGTACGAGCAGGACCGCTTGGGGGCTCGACGACACACCCCGGCATGTCATTCTTGACGCAATTCGCGCACTACGAAAAATTAGTAAGTCGTCGGTCCCAACGGACTGTGACGCACCTGGCCTTTGTCAACCTTCACCCTTTTTGCATCTCTCTCGTCCTCGCCCCTGACGGTTCCGCCCCTGCGTTTCTTCCCCGTCTTCTCTCCATCTGCAACCTCCTTTCCTTTCCCCTTGCCCGACGACTCACCCTCACCCTTGTTGCCCTTCGCGGCCTCCTCCGCCTCCTTCTGCTTCGCGTCCTCCAGCTCCTTGGCCTTGACCTTGGCGGCCTCCGCCGCCAGCCGGGTTTTCTTGGCCTCCGCCGCTAGCCGTTTCCGCTCCAGTTCTTCCTCGGCGTCCTTGAGGACGTTCCAGTCATGGAGGTCCTCCCAGCCACTTGCCTCGGCTTGCTGGTATGTGAGTTTTGACAACTGGGCTTTCCATTCATCGTTGGTGAGTCCGTCGGGACGGGATGTGCGGATGCGGATAGGGTGTTCCTGGGTAGCCATGGGGATATGGAGCGGGAGTTTACGGGATGGTGGTGGTATGAGGAAGAGTTGTTGATTTTTTCACTTTCCCATCACGTGGACATATATAGCTGATCGGAGTCCGTTCACACGGGATTTTCGGATCATCCAGCTTAGGCAGGAGTTCTCACTCTTTGGCGCCTCATGGGTTCGGCGCTAAGAGGGGGATACTGTCACGGGCCGTGCCATCGGACCTCTCGGATCCGATCATCTCCGACGAACAGCCACACATGGACTCCTCCGGCCCCGGTCCACTCCGACTTCTTGTTCTCCTTTTGGTTTGTACAGCCTTCGGATTATACCTATGCCTTATGCTATGCTCTGACATGTCGGACCTCCGACTAGTCCGACGTAACTGTTATATACTGAGCCAAAGGGAGGACCGTAAGCCCTGCGGAGGTCCGGACCGTCCGGAAATCGGAAGGAGTCCGGAAGCTCGGACAAGACCGGAGGTCAAAGGTCGGCTGTTCTCACAAACACCACAGCTCAGAAGGGTGTGCGACTGCCTGACTGTCAAGCCGGGACAAGAATGGAAAGGTTCCACGATTCGGAGAGCTGCCGGAGGTGGACCGGAGAAGCGTGGGAAACGGATGATCCGAATCGACCGGAGTTCATCGGAAGCAAAGACGAAGAGCGTAAAGGACGTTCGGAGGTCGAAAGTACAACCCCAGAGTCGAGTCAAAGACAAAGGGAAAAGTGAATGACTTCAGCCATGAAAGGAAACATGGAACAACGTTAATTTTCCAGATAAGGAATACATGATTGACTAGAGGTATATATAGGGAAGCATGTGCCTTGTTCTAAAACGAGTAAGTCAAACTAATGTCCTAGAATGGAACAAGGGACTTGAAGATAACAAAAGGAAGTCCAAATGTGGAATAAGAACTTAATGGATAAACGGAATGGCATAGTAATACTGGATAGCATAATAGGGCCGAAGGTCCGGACCGGACCGGAAGTTCGGAGTTCGGAGTACAAGCCGGGAAGGAGGAGGATAGAGTTCTGAGCAGCTTGTGCAGGATCGACAGGATGTGAAATGCGCAAGTGTCGAAATCGTCGGAAGGAAGGATGCGCCGGAGGAATTAGAGGAGCGTGGGAAGAATGGTGAAGGTAGATCGGAGCGTCCGGATGGAGGGTGCAAGTCGGAGTCCGGACTTTCCCAGGGCATTGGACCAGATCGTTACGGACAACAACCAAGAGTACCCAAAGAGGAAAAGAGGAAGAAGTCGGAGAAGTGGATGAAAAGCCGGAGGGATGTGACGTGACCGAATGTGACATATCTCTATGCTGTTGAATACCATGCAGGTGGATTGTGATCCGGAGCCGGAAGGCCCGGAGATTCGGAAATTGGAGTATGAATGGATTCCGGAGTTGCATGGATATAACAGTATCCCCCCTTTACGTTCCTTGCCCTCAAGGAACTGAAATCCCAGTGATGGGTAGGAAGACAAGGCCCGGAGGAAGCGGAGGAGATGCCGGAGAATGCAGAGGGCGTTTCCGGAGAGAGACGTTCACCCGGAAGGCATGAAAAAATGTTCCGGAAGGGAATGCAGAAGGGAAAGGGTTGAATGACAATTCCAAAGGTTCTGATCACAAAGTGACCGGAAGAATTTCGGATCGTCAGGGAGAATACGGGGCGAGTAGATAGAAGCAATGAGCCCGAGAGGGTGCGGGGAAATCCGGAAAAACCGGAAGGATCGGAAATGAAACCGGACAAAGCAGGAAGCGCCCGGAAGGGCACAGAGAAGGAATATATCCATAAAAGGATCAGGATATCCATAGAAGGATCACGAGTTCCAAGGAAGGAACATAGAGAGCCATCCATCAAGGATAGGTGGTGAGAAACTCCCTATTTTTCACCTAGACAGCTGACGGAGGTAAACATACCATAACCGCGAACCACCCCTACGTGGACATTGTCGGTGAAGCAGGTCAAAGGCTGACACTGAGGCACATGGTCGAGCGAGAAGTCCGGAAGGTCCGGATCTGTCCGGATTACCGGAACACGGAAGAGTGTCGGAAAGACGTGAGCAGGACCACATGGAAGAAAACCCATTGAAAAGAGTTTTGTAAAGGCTCCAAACAATACAGAGGAGTGAAAGGCGCCAAAAATGAAGAGTCGGGGCCAAAATGAATCCGGACCGGAGCCGGAAACCGAGGGGGTATATGGCGGAGGAAAGGAAGCATCCGGATGGTGAAAGCCAGAAGCGGGACCGGAGTTTTCAGAGGACAGAAAGGAGCCTCGGAAACGTCGAGAGAGTGAGAACCAAAAATGTCCGGAAGATCCGGAGTTTTCGGAAAGCGGATCGGAGGGAGGTGTCCATACAAGGACCGGAGTTTCTATGGAAGGAAGGGAACAAGGACCATAGAGACCATCCATCAAGGATTGGAAGGTGGGAAGAAATATCTATGGCTTCGCAGCACAGCCGGTGTTAGTAAAACACTAATCCACCCCTACGTGGACGTTGCCCGCGATCAGACCAAAGGTTGGTACTGGGCACATGGTAAAGCGGAATCCGGACGACCGGAGCCGTGGGAAAACACCGGAGGAGACCGGCAAGACCACATGTAAGAAAACCCGCTGAGAAGAGTTTTGTAAGATCTCCAAAGAATACAGAGGATGGAAACACGCCGGAATGAAGATAGTCGGAATTTAGTGAATCCGGAGCGGGAAGCGGAGGATGGTAGAGGGTCCAAAAGACGAAGGGACAGGATCGGAAGGTGGGAATATGGCCCAGAAGGCCAGAAGCGGACATCCGGAAGACCGGAAGACTGGACAGAACTCCGAAACGAGGTTGCGGAGAAGTAGTGACTGAATACCCGGAGATGGGCTCGTCCAAAGCGATACGCAACCTACAACCACAACCAAGGTCCGGAGGGATCCGGAATCGAACCGGACGAATGCCCGATGGGATCGCAAGGGTGACAGATGCGACCGGAGATGACAACAGAGAACACCGGAAGGCATTTCCTGTAGCCAGAGTTCGGCCGGAAAAAAGCTCCGGACTGGATCGGAAATCCGGAGACGGCCGAAGGTGATGTGCGGAGGAGTGCACAAGTCCGGATAGAAGTCCGGAAGGTCCGAAAATGGACCGGAAGGATAGGCATAGAAGCCTCGAGATGTCCGAGATGGACCGGAGTGGGCATTGAAGCCCCGAGATATCCATGGAAGGATCGGAATCTGGTGAAGACGTCGCAAGACTTGGCGAAGATGTCCGGTCTCCGGGATGCGGACGGTCCGGAGCATCTTTCCGTAACCGGAAGAGCCAAACACGAATCAGACTAATGTCGGATGGTGTGCGCACAGGATCGGAGAGATCGGAGGAATGGAATGAGGTACTAGCAGCCGAATTCAGCTCAACGGAGCGACGAGGAGGCGCATAGTTGGTATCCATGTACCAAGGAAATCGGAGAATCCGCAGAATGACGAGATTTCCAAACAGAGTTGGACAACACCAGATGTGGGAGTTCCGGTGTTACGTGGGAAATATTTTACCCAGGAAGAGTTAAGATAATCAAAATTGATTTCTCACACTTCAGATGAGTTCAATGTCTCAGGTGGAATTTCCTTTCTAAGATCCAAACGGTGAGTTTCCCAAAAGGGTGTATCGGAAGTTGCTTTACGGAAGGTTAGCGCGGTGTCGGACCGGCTCGTGGCGGAAGTGCGGACAGAAGGTTCGCTAAGCGGATGGACTCAAGCCCTAAACAGAGATCTCTTAGGGTGCTTAAGATCCTTAGAAGCTGCACAAGTAAGTATGGAAGGTTAATTGTATTGGTGGTATTTTTACTACAGAACGAATTGGGGGCCAAAAGGTCCCTTCTGAGAAACTTTCCCTGGTCTTATATACCCTTCTCCGTGACTCATTCTGACTCATTCTTCTCGAGCTCAATATTTTCCCTGACTCATTTCAACTCATTCCCTTATGAGTCCATATGACTTGACTTTCCTGAGTCATTTTCGAGTCACATGTGTGAGTCACTCCTGTTCCTATCCGTTCCGCTCCCAAATTGATCCGATGATTGCATTCCTTTTTATGGTGAACAGATTTCCCATGGGACATCCGCGGGCAACAGAAAAATTGCGACTGTCCTCAGTCGTGCCATACAAGGGAATGCATTCAGAAGAATCAATCCAGATAGTTGTTACATTGAGTACGTAGCGTAGCGAGGTCGGTTATTCATAATTGCCGTGCGGAAGTTAGAAATTCGGTAGCTGGGAAGTAGACTTATTCGGGTGAAGGCTAGCCTTGAGGAACTTCTTCGTCACATATCGAACCCGTTCCCAGGCACTGGTAGTAGGTACTGGATAGAAGTATTCTTTGAGTACCCAAACCTTGACACGCTTCTTAAGTACGTGGTTGACCCACACGCTTATGTAGAAGCTCCCTTTTTCGCTTCGCTGTTTGGATATGACCCAGGTGCTCGTGTCGTTCAAGTCGCCAAAGCACACCATCTCTGTCCCTGTGCTGAGGGATCCCCTAGGTGCGTTCATCATCCACAGTTCCCCCGGGCGTTCTGTGTGCCGACCAATCATTGCCAGCTCTCGTCCTTGTCCCAGGATGAGTATCAGCAGCGCGCTCTCGTAATCTTGTTGGGCCATAGTGCGCATGTGGGCATCCAGCGCACTGCGCCAGCCGCAGGGGGAGGGAATGACAAGGTCCCCGTACTCCCGCTCAGGGATGGTATCTAGCATTTCGCGGCGGCGCTTGATGAGTTCATTGTGCTGCTGAATTTCCGTATGGTGAGACGAAAGCCACCAGACTCCTACGCTGTCTTCGCTCACATATTGAGAAGCATGGGACGGAGTCTCAGGTCGAGGCTGGTCAATCTCGGAGGCGGTAATATCGCGATCGTAGTGATAGAGGATTCCTTGGGTGGAGGGCGAGGAAAGA
Organism: Mycena crocata; assembly: GCA_029281795.1. Classification (NCBI taxonomy): domain Eukaryota; kingdom Fungi; phylum Basidiomycota; class Agaricomycetes; order Agaricales; family Mycenaceae; genus Mycena; species Mycena crocata. The sequence goes on from JARJCP010000019.1 coordinate 574,333, forward strand.
GTCTGCAGGTATTCGGGTTCCGGCAGTTGTTCGGGCAGTGGCAGCTGCGCGAACGACGTCACCGATATCTGGTACGATGTTCTTCCTGCGATTCCGTGGTAGTCTTCCCCTTTCTCGGCATATTCGTCGGACTCGCTGGACGTGTAAGGCATGGTCTGTCGTGAGGTCATGAGCGTCATGAAAGGAATGAAGTATTTGCATCTGTTGGCTCGTGCCTACCTTATTGGATTTTTCTTTCTCGTGACTGGGGGGGCAAGAGCTAACTTCATCCTTGTTGGTGAGTCCCTTGTAATCATATGGTACTGGCGGGGTGACTGGACCGGGGTTGGTCTGGTAGGGGGTTGCTGTCTGAATAATCAACGACTTGGATTTATGAAGGGGAGGCATATTGAGGGATAGTTTCCTGGTGGTAGGAGGCAGAAGCAGGAGGGTCATATGGCGGCGAGGTTGGTCTTTATACGGTTGGCGGAGTTTCTCAGCCTTTTTGTCGAAGGCCGAGAATGAATTGGTGCCGAACCGGCTTGCAATGGAAGAACTCATATTGCCTTTTTAGTCCTCCTCCATGGAATCAAAAAGTTCGTCTCCTTCTTCATCAGGATCATCGTCGTCTTCTTCTGCAGGGTCCATCCCCCCGTTTCTCATGAACCAGTGGTTCCTGGAAATGTAGGGCAGGAGGCGGAAGGCCGCTGTTGGGTTGCGCCGGAATAATGTGCCATCGAGCTCTCTCAAAATGTAAGCTCCCCCTTTATTTTTCCTCTCAACCTGATAGGGTCCAAAATAGCGATCCATGGTTTTGCGGTTGGTGCTCACCTCTGTCTCAATGGCGACATTGCGGATTAGGACCAATTCTCCTGGTCTATACTCGTCCTTCTGTAGCTTTTTCTGGAACCTCCGCTCAAATTGTTCCTTGGAACGAAAACGAGCCTTTCGCAGGGTCTCCGATGCTTTCTTGATGTCACGTTCATTTTTAGATAACTGACGAATTCGTAGAGTCAGCAATTCGATCGTGGTCATTCCAGGGCGGAATCCATTCACTAAAAATGTGGCTTCTGTGAGATCGAAAGGCAGAATTGGGTCGGTCCCGTGCAGCAACTGGTATGGTGAGAATCCGGTTACATGACTCACAGTAACTCGATCAGCGAGCAAGGCTGCCGCCAACTTTTCAGGCCATAAGGTGATTTTCCCCCCACAGGCTTTCACGATAGCTTCGCGCAGGGTGAAATGTCCTTGCTCAACCACTCCGTTCGCGTGTTTGTTGTATGGCGAAATTCGGACGTGTGGTATGTTCATTTTTCTCATGAGTCGTTTGAATCCAGCCTTTACCTCAGGCCCATTGTCTGTAATCACCTTCCTCGGACATCCATACCGGCAGTAAATGTGGGTCCAAAAGAAATCGGCTAAGTCGTCGGCGGTCTTGGTTTTAAGTGCCTGGGCCTCGCACATTCCAGATAGGTCATCCCTTGCTGCTACGATCATTCGGAACCCATTCGCTTCAGGCATCATCATGATGTCGATGTATATGGTCTGAAAGAGGACAGTCGGGGTCGAAACTGTAACTGGTATTTCCAATCGTTTCGTGCTGCGAACTTGACATTTATGACAGGATGCGACGTGGTGCTGAATATCGTTATGAAGTTTTGGCCAGTAAAAACGTAATCGCAACAATTCCCATATTGTTTCCACGCCATGGTGCCCTAATTCCTCATGAGCCTGGATCAAAATCTGAAGACGTTTAGTTCCTTTCAGGATCACCAGCTGAGGTGGACCCTTTGGGTTTCGTCGTAGGAACTGGCCTCCCCTCACCATGTATCGAGTAGCCTGCTTGATAAATCGCCGGTGTCTCTGAGATCTTCGTGGTTCTTCATCATCAAAGACTGGTGCTTCAAGCGTTGTAAGGAATCGATAAATGTTTCGAAGTAAGTCTTCCTGTCCTTCCCTGGTGAGATTGCATGATGGTAAGTCCCTGGCTGCTCGCTTCTGTCCCGTCTTTAATTCTTGTGTAGCAAACATTACGAGCTCACCTATCAGAGCGTCCAGTTGCTTTAATGCTGGTGAGTCTGGTTCATTGATTCTTGGATTAGCATCCCTTGTCATAAACAGCGCAATTTCATCCAACCATGAGTCATCATCGCTCACTGCTTCTTCTCCGTCTGCTAGCGATCGGCGTGAAAGGGCATCTGGCGCTTGGAATTTAGTAGCCGGTACGTGTATCAGTGCAAAATGAAACATCAGAATCCCCTGGATCCATCGATTTACAGCTGCATCTGGTTGTAAATCTGGGTTATTCAAAAGTCCTTGAATGTATTTGGCATCAACCTCCACTTGAAGGGATGGCACATTGATGATGTACAAGCGCCAGTGTCGAAGGGCTCGATACAACCCGAACAATTCGAGTTTGGGTTGTGAATAACGCGATTCTCTTTCACTCATTGGGATGGATCCATACCTCGCAGGCCTTCGGCGTCCGAACTCATCTCTTTGTGCCAGTATCATTCCTGCGGCTTCACGGCTTGAGTCGACTGACAAGATCACTGCCTCTTCTGACTCATAGTCAATTGGACGCAAGGCAGGTGCGCTGGCAACCAGCATTTTGAGTGTGTGGAACGCTTTCTGTCTTCGGGTATTCCATTCGAATTCGATAGCCTTGCGATATAACTCGGTAAGTGGCCGTATAAGGAGAGAGTAATTTCGAATCCAAATCCTTACTGTTCCGCAAAGACCTAGAAACCGTCTTACTTCCTGTGGGTTCTTTAATGCTGGCCAATCCAGGATGGCAGAAACCTTTTTGGTGTCTGGTATGCGCCCTTCAGGGGTGCATGTTTGCCCTACGATCAAAGCCTGTCTACGGCAGCATTGAACCTTCGTAGCTGAGAAGGTGGCTCCAGCGCACTTTGTCTTGTGCATAATTCGATGAACATCACCGGCATGTTCCCAGATGAACCGGCGAATTCCAGGGTTTTCTGTCAGTACTTCAGGTTCTCCTTGCTCCGTCAAGTATTGAACTCTGGGGCCCTTTATCGGTAAGTCATCTATGAAGATGTTGGCGACATCTGGTATTTCGTCCTGCAGGATGAATACCATGCATTTCTGAAATTCGGCCGGCGAGTTGGTGTACCCGGTTGGCATGGATGTGATCCTTAGTAATCCTAGGGGTGTCATGAAAGCTGTCATGTCACGACTTTCCGGCTCCATTTTGCGCGCATCAAAGCCCCAGTAAAGGTCGAAAACTGTGTAACATTGGCGCCCTGCGAAACCTTCTACAAAATCATCGACTATAGGCAACATTCCTGCGTCTCGGACTGATACTTTATTGAGGGGCTGTAGGTCGTGTACAATTCGCAGTTTACCGTTTTTCTTCAAAACGCAAAACCAACGAGATCGGTAGGATGATTGACAAATTTCGTACACTCCTGCATCCATTTTTAATTTCAGCAACTCAATCACCTTCTTGAGCAGTCCTGGTGGAATGGGAATATTTTTGTATTCCCATGGCGTATGCGGCACGGTCGCAATCTTGTATGGTGAGAAGTAGTCATCTTTGAACGTCCCCCTCTCACTGTCTTCAAAAGCGAGGGCGTCTTGGTTCAACTCCATTATGTGTGTGAATAAGCCCTCCTCCTCCTTGCTCAAAAACCCTTCTGGATTTATGTCGAGAGTTTTTAGTCGCTCCTCATCTAACCGAGAAGTTGGTTTGAAGGGTGGTGGTTTAGCAGGGAGTAGCGGCAGGGTAAGCAGCGGGTCCTCGGGGATGGTGCGTCGCACCTCGTAATCCGGAGAGAATGTGGTTGACACGGGACGGACCTTCTTGTCAACTCGTTTGTACATCGTGAACGAATATCTTTGCTGCTCGCGATCATCTGGCTGTTCGCATGGACAAAACACATAAGCATCATCCTCCTCCAATTTAAGTCCTTTAAAAGTCTGTTCTTCAAACCAGTCACCAACATCGGGAGTGTTCGAGTAGGATAAGATCATTGGGTCGGGTGTTTCCTTGATCGTGGCCCGCTCACCCTCATGATCCCACAATTCTCGTTGTTGAACATGCCCGGTTTGATTCGAAGCTACAGGTACATGGTTTCGGGCAACTAGACTCATTACAACACGGGGGCCTTTCACAATTTCGTCAAACACTTTCCTACTCGGGACTCCTTGGACTCGTCTCATCGCCCACGGTCGGTTGGAGGATACTCGTACAATTCGGCCCAGAAGGGAGAAGGCATAGATCAGTGGTAGGGTCAGTATCAAAAAAAAGGGCGGCAGAAAATGAGGGTAGCCCTGCTGTGGCAGCCCCAGCAGGCTCCGGGCAAGTGCATCGTGATCTGAAGTCAGTCAGTGAAAGTACGGCATCCGTATTCATGGGCGTACCAATTAGTTGAGAAGTCAATGATGGCGGGGATTGCAGAACTGCGCTGGCCCATAGTGCTGCTGCCATTGGCGCCAGTGTCACGAGCGTCCATACTGCCATTGTCGTCCGGAGGCTGGGAGGTTGCGGCCGGGTTGAAATCATTTGTGCTGTTAGTGGAGCGCTCACGGCTCTCGGGGAAAATGCAGCGGTGGCCCGCGGCATATGCCGCGGTGTCGAGGTAAAGCACCGTGTCGTGATCGGCAGATTCCTCGGGCAGGTAATCCAGTTCGACAAAACGGGCCTCATCGTCAGTGCTGAACATATCGGAATCATCACCGTGAACGTCGGAGTCGTTGTCAAGTTCCAGGCCTTCTGGAGTGCGGAGGAGCTCCCAGTAAAGTGCCTCACCGTCGGGGTAAAGCTCCTCCAGGCGCTTGGCGTTGAGCATGAGAGCGAGAAGGTATTCATCCCGAAACTGAAGGGTGAGGGCCTCATAAAACAATTCAGCGAGTTGGTTGCGTTCATGGTGGCGGAGAATTCGGTGGACGGTGTGCAGCTGTGCTGCTTCGAAATCTGTGTACAGGGGATGCTTGACGTATTCCTTAGGCCGAAAGTCCTGAATAAAAGGTGCCGAAGTAGATTGGTCAGATAAGATCGTCCGGGCGTTGTTAAGTGTCTCGCGTACCACGGAGATGTTGTAGCGGCGGGCAATCATGTCAATGGTGCGTCTCAACGATTCCAATCCCGCTGATCGGCACCCGGCAAACAGTCGAATAACATCATCCTCTGCGAGTCCGCTTGACTGAAGTGCGGCCCGCTTTGTGGCAATTTGGCGAAGCAGGTCACCGTTAAATTTGTGGTGCTTCTTTCTAGGCGGGGCATCTTCGTCGTCACCGTCCGAGCTACTATCCGACTCTTTGCGCTTCTTTCCTTTCTCACTTTCTCCTGAGCTTCCGGCTGATTCGATGGGTGCTGACGTCATTTCCACAGGTACGGGCGACGGAAGCGAGTGATCGAGGTTTGTGGAGATCTGGTCGAGACGGAGTGGAGAGATGCCGCCAGGCCCACTATCCTCGTTTTCATCGTCGCTGGCGAGCAGCTGCATGCCACGGAAGTTGTTGCTCGCCATGCCGGAATAATTTACGAAACGACGAACGGTCCCGTGGACTACTTGCAGGGCCAAGTCAAGTGGGCGGCTGCATTCCGCATCTTCTCGTTCAATGAGCTTCTGCTGGTGGAGGTTCTCGTAATGGATCCAGGTGCGTACATCGACTTGCTGGTTGAAAAACGCTTCGGCGTGGTTTCGTGGCGGGTGAGCAGACGGATCGAGGGGGATGAGGCGTCCCCGAGTACGATAGTGAGCCGGCGCGAAGGCCTCGCGTTCTTCGATGCTAGCACTACTTTCTGAGATGAATGACCCTGGTGTGCCTGAGTCGGGAGGCACTGCGTCCTGTGAGTCGTGATCGTCTTCGCTTGTTACCTCGCACTTGCGGGTGCATTCGTGAGCGCGGGCCCGTTCTTCATAGGTTCGCTCCATTGCCCTAACCACCGCAATATTCAGTATTTCTTGTGGATTGATAGAGAACTCGTTGGAATTCACTGACCATTCCGTAGTAGGCGATTCGGGCCATCCAGACGGGCTCGCGTTTTCTTGAGATGGTCGGTAAGGAGCGATTTCCTCGAAAGACGAAGTGGAAACACTGGATGCTTCAGAACTGGACCACACATCGCGAGCAATCAGTGCTCCTCGACGCTTGCTAAAGACCGGCGGTTGGACGTACAGTGTGTGCGACTCGGAGGACTGGGACGGTTTGCTGCCATTACGTGGTCGTTCGCCTAAATGGGGATCCGGTGCAAGCACCGCCTCCGACTCTTTCGCCATCTCTTCCAACTCTGTCCTGGCTCGCAACTCCTTCTGCGCCTCCATTCGTTCTGCGAAGTCTCCCATCATCGCCTGCATCTCCCTTGCCTTCTCCGCCAATTCACCATATGCGTCTTCAGGCAGCGCCATAATCTCATCGATGGCTGGCACTACCACTTGTTGTACTTCCTTTTCAACGGATTCTGCTATCGATGACAAGCGGGTGTGAACCGGGAGCCGGTCATCAAGATGACTCGTCGTACCTGTACGTAGCTGTGCTAGTGCTGCGTCGTAGCTCTCCCGGCTTTGTTGTTCAAAGTCGGGAGGCCCGTTGAGGAACCTCACTGTGTTAAATTGTGTGTTTGGCAAATTTGGGCAGACGGAGATAAGGTGAATTGTTCCTCCACATAAGCCACAGTTGGCGGGCTCATCTACGGTGGGGGGCTTGAAGGCATTGTTGCACGCCGCGTTCTCCGAGCTCGATGCTGACACAAGCTCAGGTATCGACGAGTCACTCTCGTCACTGCTCGAGCCAAAGTCGGCCATGTATGGGTTGTGAAAGAATGGCTCTCGGCAGTCCATCCCCAGCTCAGGTAGACGGTGGCGTGCCGCACGCTCTTCTATAAGGGCGGCCAGGCGCTCGAAGCGCTCAAGGTCAGCATCTTCAAAGGTGGGCGAAAGTGAAGCCGGCTGGGATTCTCGTGACATTGCTGGCAAATGCAAGTCAGTTGGGGCTACGGTCCCATTCGCAGAGGGAGTCGCGGGGGCTGTGTTTGCACGCTGCACTGTTGCAGGCGTTTGCAGATCGCTGGGGGACTCGGTTTTGTATGGTGGTTGAGTCGGGAAGGTTGCTTTTGCCTGCTGCTGCCGGTAAGTCTTCCAGAACTGTCGGCGATATGTAGAATTTCTTACCATAGCTAGGTTTAGGCGCTGCTCCATGGGGAGCATGGTTGGCATCAACGAAGTAGCATGCATGGGGAATCCGGTTTCTCCCTCAGGGGGCGGGTCAATCGGGGACATTGAGCACATAACCGCACGTAATCGCTCTGCAGAGGGATAGAAAACCTCGTATTTCCAGGCAATAGAGGGGTCAAGCTGCGACTCATAATGGTCCACTATCTCGTGGCACATTATTGAGAACAGCTTGCCGGTTTCGGGGTTACGAAAGGTACGGAGAACGTTCAGGTTCGCGCTACGATGTACGACCTGCCCATCCGGCTGAACCACAGATATTCGGACTGAGGTGCTGCCGCAAACGTAGGGTTAATATCCGATGGGTGACCTTGCACGTAGTGAGTCCAGGCACGCTGAACCGCTCCGGCCAGAACCTCCTGAGTTGGCTCCATCGTCAATGGCCGAGTATGCGGAGGGTGGTGTAAAACAGCGCGCGATAAATACTGGACGTCCTCGAGAGGAGCCCTCGGGTAATGTGAGTTGCCCAAGGGCATCGGTGGGCTAGAAGCGTTAGGAAAGGGGTTGAGAAACGCGTGACAGAGACATTGGGACATACGGTGAGGGATGTGAATCCTCCCGACCATGTTCACCGCCCTTATATACCTTCTTCAGATGACTCGACACGGACTCCCGTTTTCCGAGTTCTCGAATTCTGTCGTTTCTATGTCTTCCATTTTGCGGTACTTTCGCGTCCGCGTCCTGGGTCTCCGCTGCTGTCCCTGCAGGGTCCGAACCTACGTCGGAGACCGTTAAGAATTTCTCCTCCCAGAATGGTATCTTCTGTACCATTTCTCGCCGATTTCTTCTAAACTTAAAATCTTTGACAGCTTCGAAATGGAAACTCGGTGTCGAGTGGTCGAGGCCATACATAAAGGACTGATACTGGTTAATCTGATTCCGGAAATCAGATACAGGTCCTTCATATGGTACTGCCAGAAGCTCGTAGCGGGGCTGCTTCGTCGCTCGGTCCTTGAAGATTAGGTAAGTTCCTTCAACTCGTTCGTCGATACTCACTAGGTTTCCACGTTGCCAAGGGCGGCCCAACAATAGTTCAAACGGGGCTTTCTGGGAGACCCAGAGGTCTGTGACAGTCCGTGCTCCCCCACAATTGAACTCAACATCTCTGATCCACCCTTGCAGTTGGCCGCGCCCGCCGTTGGCATCATTCATATTAGTCACCTGGCTCATATCAACAGATTGCCGGATGTTCAAGGCAGCTATATCCGATCTTACCACGTCCAGCTGGGAACCAGTGTCCACAATAGCACATACTGCGCGCCCGTTTGTTTCCATTTCGATTTTAATGAGAATTCCTTCACATCTCGGCCATTCCGCCGTGCCAGTCAATGGGTAACCCGAAATTAGTGGATGATCTTGAGAATTCCCGAGCAGCACCGCGCGTACGTTCTTAACTTTGATTAACTCTTGGAAATCTGTTCGCAGATCTTTTGAGGTAACCATAAGTTCCCGTAAAGTCATGGGAACCTGCGTGTCAAGAATTCGATTCATGACTTTCTGCCGGTCCACAGTGGCAGACAATTCCGACTGTCTCCCCGAGCCTTTCACGGATTCTTCTGTTTGAGGCTCCAAAGTAGAGCCTTTGCTCGTTTTCTTTCCGCCTTTCTTTGACTCTTTCTTTTCCATATCCTGATCCTCCTCAAAGCGTACCTTTCTCACGTCGATTGGCGTTAATCCTGGGATTCCGTTCCTTCCCTTCGTGGGCCGCTGATCAATGGCACTACTCTTTCCTTTCCCAGTTCCACTTGCCGGTGGCTTGACTTGGGGCAAGGCTGGCTCTGGCGGCGGTCCGGCGGCATTGTTACGTGGATCGGGACCCGGGGCACGATGCTCCTCCTGCATGTCCCTCACCATCCGTGCCTTCGGGCGATCCCTGCTCGGCGGATATACACCGTCAAAGACTTGCTTCCGGGCTTTCTTAGTGCTGGGCTCTGTGCGTTCAGCACTGGCTGTAATGGGGGTGGATACACTCGATTCATATGCATCACTGTCTTCCTCATCGGACGAGCTTTCTTCGTCAGCTTCTTCCATCCATGCCCGTCTTGCTTCTCCTTGATAAAAATTGTGCACTGCTTCCCTCCGTCCTTCGTCTAGGTCTAGTAGTCCCAGCATTACTCGGGGGGTGGCCGATGCAATTCTCTTGGCGGCCACTGCTATCGATTCCCCTCGTCTTCTCATGATCTCATCGCCATTCACCATCACGTACTTCCGAGTCTCTGGGTGAACCGAAATCAAACCTTGTTCAACCATTGCTTTTATTTCAGGACATGATGATATGTGATGCCCCTCTTGCATACACCCGTAGCACCCTCGAAAGTCTCCTCGTTGACCCAAGGGAATATTGTTTGGATAGGTAGCGGCACTCACTGATCCGTTTTCCTGCCTTGGAGGTGCTGCTGGTGGTCCACTTCCCGGCGTGCGTCCCATGCCTGATCTGTTCCTTCTTGGAGGCTCTACACAGTCTTTCGCGGTCCCGCTCCTGTCCATAGTCATTACCTTGTAATAGACGGGGGCATATTCTGGATCGTCCAACCTCATGGCATTGAGCCGCCTAATCATTCCTGCGATCTCATCCTCGTTGCCGTGATATTGCAACCGCTTGGCTGGTGCTTCCTCCTCATTCCTTGTGGACTTCCTCTTTTTCTCCGCCTTCTTTTCTTGGCTCGGAGTTTCTTCTTTCGGCGATACTCTTCATAATTGCTATATTCATCGGAACTGCTGGATTCGTCGTCTGATTCCGTTCCGGAATAATCAGCATCTTTCACACCAAAATCTGCTGCGTTGACCATGATGGCTTCGTACTTGTTTCGTCGGAAATACCATTCTGCAGCCGCATTGATCTCAGTCATAGTATACTGAGCTTCATCATGTCGGTGTGGATTCTGCTGCAGGATCCGGTTTTCAAGTCCCTGGCGAAGGTCGCGGTGGATCGCCATCCAGAAATAAGCCAAGTAGTCAGTTTCACTTAAATGCCCACGCGTATATGGTCCCCCTGCTATCGAGTTATACTTTACGAAAAACTTCCTCCACTGGGTGAGGCTACAGCAAGGGTCCTTGCATGATGTTAAAGCGAACTTCATCACATCCCCAGGCTTGTACTTTTGTGTTACCCGCTCCGCATCATAAAATTTGAGCATTTCTCTCCGGAGTTGTTCCCATCGGTGTCGTTTGTACCCCTCCAGGGTCCGTACCACGTTTTGTACGTCGATAGAACAGTAATTGAGAAGGTGTCGGCACCTTTCCTTCTTACTTACCACTCGGCACTTGTTCAATGACTGTTCAAGATGGTTAATAAATTGTTCGACTTCCGTATACTTACCTTTAAAAGTCCTAGGAGCCTCTTTCGTTCCGGGAATTGGCATGTCATAAGTGGTTCGTAATGGGGCACTGAAAGATACTGGAGGTGGCGGAGCCGCCATTCGGGGTAGGCCTGGAGTATCTGTTTCACTTGAGGACGATACTGATGATTCTTCTCTTTCTGAACTTTCGGTCTCACCCTGGTCCGACCATATTCCCAAGCCTGACTGAGTACGGGCTGCTTTCGGTTTCTGTGATCTCTTTCGGTGTTTCGGGGCAGGCTCATGAGGGGCTTTTTGTTTCTCCTTCTCTTCTGCAGTGAATCGTGTCTCCCTTACCCTTGGTTGGGAGGGGCCAGCTTCAGCATTGCTTGTTAACGGATTTGTGGTGCTGCTCCCTTGTGTGTTAAAAGGGAAGGCAGCTTCATATGCGCGGCGTTGTTCCTCGGTTAGGAATTCGTTCATGTTGTCAGAGTGCGTGTCGGATATGTCGATTGAGGTCGGTAACGGTCGGTAGCGGATTTCGGATCGGTCGGTGTCGGTCGGTAGTGGATCAAGGAAAGGGAATATAGGAGTTTAGAGACGAATATTTTCCCTCGCGGTGGGCTCCAGATGTTACGTGGGAAATATTTTACCCAGGAAGAGTTAAGATAATCAAAATTGATTTCTCACACTTCAGATGAGTTCAATGTCTCAGGTGGAATTTCCTTTCTAAGATCCAAACGGTGAGTTTCCCAAAAGGGTGTATCGGAAGTTGCTTTACGGAAGGTTAGCGCGGTGTCGGACCGGCTCGTGGCGGAAGTGCGGACAGAAGGTTCGCTAAGCGGATGGACTCAAGCCCTAAACAGAGATCTCTTAGGGTGCTTAAGATCCTTAGAAGCTGCACAAGTAAGTATGGAAGGTTAATTGTATTGGTGGTATTTTTACTACAGAACGAATTGGGGGCCAAAAGGTCCCTTCTGAGAAACTTTCCCTGGTCTTATATACCCTTCTCCGTGACTCATTCTGACTCATTCTTCTCGAGCTCAATATTTTCCCTGACTCATTTCAACTCATTCCCTTATGAGTCCATATGACTTGACTTTCCTGAGTCATTTTCGAGTCACATGTGTGAGTCACTCCTGTTCCTATCCGTTCCGCTCCCAAATTGATCCGATGATTGCATTCCTTTTTATGGTGAACAGATTTCCCATGGGACACCGGAAGATGACCGGAAGGTCGGAAAATGAGCCAGGACCGAAAACCACATAGAATGGGCCGGAGGTCCCGGATGGTGTTCCGAAGTCATGAGGGTCGTGAATGTCATGAACGACGAAGGGAAGAATTCCGGAGAGGTCCGGAAATGAGACCGGAAGAAGCCGCAGTCCAAGGGGAGCGACCTCAATGCCGACTAGCAGCACCGGAAGGGAAGAAATCGTGAGGGTCGTGATACAGAAAGAGTGGAAGTGCCGGAATTACGTAATATGGAATCCGGAGAGTCCGGAGGAGTCCAGAGATCCAAAGAATCCGAGCACAGCAAAAGGCGAACTGTACTGCAAGTGGAATGAGCGCAGCACGCAGACAGCCCAGACAGAATATCTGGAAAATTAATGTTGTTCCATGTTTCCTTTCATGGCTGAAGTCATTCACTTTTCCCTTTGTCTTTGACTCGACTCTGGGGTTGTACTTTCGACCTCCGAACGTCCTTTACGCTCTTCGTCTTTGCTTCCGATGAACTCCGGTCGATTCGGATCATCCGGTTCCCACGCTTCTCCGGTCCACCTCCGGCAGCTCTCCGAATCGTGGAACCTTTCCATTCTTGTCCCGGCTTGACAGTCAGGCAGTCGCACACCCTTCTGAGCTGTGGTGTTTGCGAGAACAGCCGACCTTCGACCTCCGGTCTTGTCCGAGCTTCCGGACTCCTTCCGATTTCCGGACGGTCCGGACCTCCGCAGGGCTTACGGTCCTCCCTTTGGCTCAGTATATAACACGTACATCTCCTATAAATAGCTCTCATGTCGGTAGTTAGACTTCAGTTTGCTTAGACTTGCCTTACTCTCATTCTTTTGCGGACTCCGTTCATCTCCGCATACTGTCTTCCTCAACTCTATCCTGAAATTTGGGCACTGGGCGTAGAGAAGGGCGCAGCGCACGAGCTGAAGCCATAGCCCTCTACCTTTTCCCTTATACCAAGTATGGCTTCCGCACGGGCCCGTCTTCGTTGGCCCCGTCCTACTCCACCGACTTTCCTTATCGGACCGCCGGGAACGGTTCTTGACACCACCACCGACATTCACCTGTCATTTTCCCATCCCTATCGTTCCAAATCCCCACTGCCTATGCCTCCTTCGACCAAGAAACGGTGCCATGAAACCAGCCTGAGTGGTGATGCCGCATCAGCCTCCTCCGCAAGCTCTGCTTCCTCACGAGCAAGTCAACTGCTCAACAAAGCGAAAAAGATGGCCAGGAAGACAGTGTTGAAGGCTGTCAGCTTCCTTACACCCAAGAAGAGCGCAGTGCCTGGCGGTTTCACCGACAGCCCCTATCGTACTCGGGCCGGTGAGCCAGGGGAAATCTGTTTCCCATAAAATATATTTGTCCTGAAAATTGCTGTCGGAAATATTAGGATCAAAATTCGGATCATTCGGATCACACGGCTTAAAACGGCACCGCTTCGGAATCTAAATGAATCAGAACTCCGAATCATTTCTTTTTGAGTCAAGATTCAAGTCAGATGTAGTCAGTAAACCAAGTCATAGCCCTAGTCATTCATATATGACTCACCATAGAATTAGTATATAAGGAGGACCTCTTTCAGAAAAATCCCCCAATTACCCCTGTGTAGTTACCATTGAATATTAAGTTTTTCTTAACTTTATACCGTGTGATTCAATTAGCTAGTCCACTAAGGCTTCTATACGAATTAAGCAGGCCCATAAAGTTCAAACAGCAGACTATTATCCTTACTGAACGCCCTCAACAGTTCAAAGACTCTTAGGTCTTTAATTGTTACACCGCACCGCTCCGACCGAAAAACCGAACTGACCGCATCACCGCATTTCCCCAACCGACATTCACCGCCAAATTCCTAGAAAGGGAATATTTCGAGAGCCAAAGCACCTCACTAGAAGTACTTTGATTTTAGGAATAAGTAACTCTCTTAGGTGAACTAATTTTCCACTCAACACCGGGTTCCTGAGGTCTGTTTCGTCTGATGGATCTGCACCGTCTCTCGTGAGTGTTGGATCCAACTCGGACGGTGACCAAAGTGCATGTTTTCTTTATCCAATCAAGTCTCATCTTTCACTCGCCCCTCAATTTCCACGGCAGGCTCGTTCCATTTCCAAGATGCCGACGATAGCACCTCAGTTGCCAGCTCTGGCTCAGCACATTCTGCTGCCGACAACGCTTCCGATGCTAGCAACTCCTCGGATCCAGTTATCGAAGTCGACAAGGATGGTTTGACTCGAGAGCAGCAGGATAAACATAATTTGGGTGCATGGTGCTTCGTTCTTTAAACCTTATCTGATGCTCACAACTTCCAGGATAAATCAAAGGCTTCATGGACCAGCCACATATACACATTCTACCAGGGTGATGTCCGCATTGAATATCGCAACGACAAGCTCCACCACATTTTCACCTGCGCTGCATGGAACTGTAACCACACCATCCATTGCAACCAGACGTCCAAAGATTCCAACTCAACCAAGAACCTTCGTGCGCATGCCAAGAAATGCTGGGGAGAGGACAACATGCTTGCTGCAGAGAAGGTCAAGAGTCTCGGAGAAGCACGGAAGCTTCTGAAGGATAACAGCAGCGTTCGGAATCAGCGCCTCACCGACATTTTTAAGGCTCATGCAGTGGCGGGAGGTGAGTCATCCTCACATGTCCCCCTTACCAATGAGCAGAGTCGGTGCGCAATTCTTCTGCTTTGATTCATTTCATTCGCTGAAACGTTCTCATAGGGCTGAGCATGTCCGCTGGGTTTCCGAGAGCCTCCGTCCCTTCACTATTGCAAAGGATCAAGGTTATCGTCGGCTGATGAAGTCTGGTCGCCCCTCGGCATACATTCCTTCCCCTACAACAATTGTGAGGGATGTTAAACTCCTGTTCCACAAAACCAGGGAACGACTCAAAAGCGCTTTCAGGTACACAAATTATCTGTGTTCGCTTCATTTGCTCACATATACTCTCCCAGAAAACACCGGCATGTGTCAGTCTTGCAACTGAAGTTTGGACTTCGCCAAACCACCGTGCTTACGTAGCAGTCTCAGGGCACTGGGAGGAGGATGGCAAACAGATCAACTGTCTATTGGATTTCGTTGAGGTCGCAAAAGTACGTCTCTTGTATTGGAATTTACTCAACACTCACCAATATTTCAGTCCCACAATGGCGAGAATCTTGCGGATGTTCTTGAAACAGTTGCAAAGGACTTCAATATCGATGGAAAACTCACTAGTATCACCTGTGACAATGCCTCCTCCAACGATGCCATGGTCCATGCCCTCCAGACCCAACTTCCTGCCTTCGATGCAACCAAGGATCGTACACGCTGCTTCGCTCACATCATCAACTTGGTCGCCAAAAGCCTGCTGAAGATGTTTGATCCACCGAAGAAGACTGATTCCAACACGGACAACGACACAGACATGGAGCGAGACGGGGAGCGGGTGGAGGAGGATCCAAGTGGAGGGCTTGACCTGGACGAGCTCCTTGCGGAGCTGAACGACATGGAGCACACCGAGGATGAGCATGATGATGAGGACAATGTTTTTGATGAGGTTGTGCACATGTTGGAGGTGGAGCGCGATACGTTCCTGGAGCAGACGAAGGAGATTCATTCTGCATTGGTTAAAGTGCGTGTTTTTATTGAGCTCAAGTTCTTCTGCTGATTGCGACGCTTTCATGTCTATGTTTAGGTTCACAATGTCGCCAACAAAACAATCAACTCCAGCACCTTGCTTCTTCCGGCGTGGAAGCAAGTTGTTCTCGACTGCGGCTTGCCTGCCAAAAACTTGCCTCATGATGTCAAAACACGCTGGAAGTCGACCTACGACATGATTCACACTGCCCTGAAATATTGCCGTGCATATCGGGAGTTCACCACAGACGAGTCGAACGGTCTCCAGGCTTTTGTCCTCACATCTGCCGAGTGGACAGTGATAGAGGATTTGTGTGATATTCTCTGTGTGTGTCATCCTTCTCCTTCCACCACACCATACTGATTTTTGCGTAGTCTATTCTTCTCGCGCGGTTCAGCAACTCTCGCCAGCGTCATCCCGGCTATGGACAAGATTGACTCTTTACTTGCCACGGCTGTTCTCAAGAAGCCTACTGGAGACAAGAAATTCTGTATTCCCATGAAAGCGGCGCTGCTCAAAGCAAAGAAGACCCTCAATCGGTACTACTCTCTGGCATTCCACAGCCGTATCTACCGCATCACATTGAGTACGTGTTCCCTTGAATGACTGAATTTTACTGATCGCTTTTGAATCACTGGCAGTTCTCCACCCTCGGTACAAGATTGGCTATCTCCGCGACAATGACTGGGAAGCGGACGACACTGCACTAGCAAAGGAGGAGCTCCAGGAGGTCTTCGATGTCTACAAGGAAGCGCATGATGCCGTTGTCATCATGGAGGTTGATGAGGAAGAGATGGTTGATGTTCCAATGGTACGTTCCAGTTGAACCGTGGGATAATTTGATTCCTGACTCTGTGCTAGGTGCCTTCGTCTTCCAATTATTTCGACATGATGGAGGCTGCTGAGGCGACGACCGTCACAGGCTCTGCATCGGTCGCAGATGAGCTCCAAGCATATCTGGCGGACCCACGTGTGCCTGTAGACAATGTGCTTGTTTGGTGGCAGCAGAACTCCGCCAAATACCCGGTCCTTTCTCGCATGGCACACGATTATTTGCCGGTTCCACGTTAGTCCCTTCTTTTAGTAGATGTTCTGAAATCTGAATTTTCTGCAGCTACTTCTGTTTATGTTGAACACCAGTTCAGCCGTGGCCGACTTCAGATATCCAGTATTCACAACCGCCTTGCAGGTAAAACAGGTCGCGCACTCATGTGCCTGGGCTGCTGGAGTGTGCATGGTCTCATCGACGACAAAGACATATCTGCAGTGGCAAAGATGCCAGAGCTTGATGAGAAGGGTGCAGAGCGGTCTGAGAAGGTTAAAGTGACTGTTAAATCGACGTAGCAAGTCTTCATAATAGTATTTGTGCTTAATTACAATTGTTTTCTGTTCTAATGCACCAAACTGTTGTTAATAATGGACGGGTTGAACGGGTTGCGGGTAACTGTAGGCCTGCCGACAATCAACGGGTTCCCGCACCCATGACCACGGGTCGGGTCCAAAGGCGGGTACGGGTACGGGTCGTGTGCGAACCACCTGCGGGAGACCCGTGCCAATCACTACCCATGTGTCCTTCAGCCCAGATAGGCTTTTCCACCTTCTCAGAGCAGTGTCTCTCAATCCGACTTGCATCTGCTGCTAGCAGATTGCCTGGCCTTTTTTTTTCACTTTGCCCCGACTTTTTCGGCATATACTGGCACCGGCTCACTCGCATCGACCGCGTCTTTTGATGCACATTCACACACCGCCGCTTTTTTGTCAGGTCTGTCGCTGACATGACACACCTTTCAGCGGCCCAAAAAAGGAAGAAGAGGAGAGAAGAGAAACTCCTGGAGGAGGAGTGGGTACAAGTTGCAGAGGAAAAGGCACGACAGACCCCCATAAGTAACCCCCTCCCGCTGTCTGTGTCCCAGGGCCCTGCCCCAATTTCCATGTCCCCTGTGGCCATGCACCATGTCAAGATTGTTAATGTTATCATCGATGCCGGTCGGCTCATTTTCCCTCTGGGCCACCCCACCGCAGACTGGCCCGCCGAGCTGCAGTACATGGTCTACGGCCCATCGGATGATGACGACAAGCCATTCGCTCCACCTGCACCTGTTGTTTACCTCGTCAATCCCGCATCCAGACCACGTGACTTCTCTGCCCTTCACAGTCGCGCATCTTTGCACCCATGGCACACAATTTGCAAGTGAAATCACTGTCTGCTGCCCCAGCGTTGCAAGTGGCGGCCATTCCCCAAATCCATGCCAAAAAGGACGATAATCTCTGCCCCACATGCAGATAGCCTTGCACTCCACGACTCAATTGCAATTCTACCCACCGCACTTCTGCCTGTACCTGTTGTGGTCCTGTCACCTCCAATGGCAGCTGCCTCCACACCTCCCGTACTACCACCCGCACTAGTTACACCGATCCTTCCCACCCAGACAACCTATGGTCCTGTCCGATCCAGGCTTGCACTTGCATGCACAGGCGAAAAGGCGTGTATCAACGCTCTCTTGCAGAGGTTCGACATCATCTGGGGACCGTACCCAGATGCGAAAGGCCAGAACCTCCTCGCCAAACTTCCTGGTGACCAGCTCGTTTTCCTCTGCATGCTTGGAGAATTTGTGGTGCTCAAGCCAGTTTTTGCATCATTTCTACACCCTGCCATTGCGGACTTTGTGAACGGGTGGGTCACACATTTGGAGCAGGATTCTTTCGGTTAGTTTGATGGCACAGGGTCGTGTCACGTCCCTCGCTTTGCTTGGACATCTTTTGGAGGGGGGTGACTGTGGTGTGGTTGAGAGCTTCGGGCCGAGTTTGGCAGTATTAGGATTGCCTGTTGTAGATTAGTCATCACATCTGGGTTTTCTGCTTCTACTCCCATCCTGCTGCGAGCCCCGTTGGCTCATCTCCAGCCCCCGAGACCCCGAGTGGTCTCCAATGCACCTGTTTGTTCTCTGCCAACGGCCGAAAATAGGTGGTTTTCAGATCGTTTCATGTGCCCCAGTCCACAGTCCACAGCTCAGCACAAAATCAAAAGATAAAATATGTTTGCAGGATTGAATGGAGTCTGAATTCAATTTATTACAACTTTCTGTTTGCAGATGCCTGCAGTATAAGTCCACCAAGCACAGCTCAAAAGCACCCTCTTTGCTCTCTATGGTGAGGCCCAGAATACGTCCCAGGATTTCTGGTAAAACAGGGGCAAAAGTAAGCATGTCTACCTGTGAGTGGAAAAAAGGCCAGAATTTTTGTGATATTGCACATCAAGATGTTTGTGCAGAAAGTTGGCATGGTTTAATCAGGAAAGATGCAGGCATGTGATATCTTTTATGCATCAATTGAGAGACAGCCTGGAAAGTTCCTTGATAAGATATACATACATGGGCAACTTTGAGAGGGAAAGTTTGAGGTATGTCCAAAAGGATCATTTTGTTCAGAGGAATTGCCTTGAATGCTCATATTTGTCAAGAAATCAATGATTCCGGCAGCAAATCAATCACATCTTGCTGGAAAATGGCAGATTCACTAATTCCTCCGAACAATTTGTTCTTTTGTTGATTGTCAGTGAGCCCAATCTGGTGGTTGAATTTTTGGCTCATCACAGAGGCCCATCCCACGCCACGACGACAACCCGCAAATGGAAACCGAGGTTGATCATGGGACAAACAACTACATACAGCACACTTCCCGATCGACAAGTGCCCCACCCCAAAATAAACCAAGAAGAACTGAGCTGCATATAAATCACTCTGGCCACCTCTAAAATTATCACCCCTGGAGAAGAAACTCAAAAAATAAAACTTGAAACAAACTCTCAAACTCAGACGCTGGGCTTCGAACTCAACATGATTTCTCTACCAGGCAAAGAGGTACATGACCTCCATTTAGCCTTTGACTCAAACCCCATATGAAAACAGAGCCACCCACTCCAGCTTATCCTCATAACTGTACTGAATTTTAGTATCCAGGGTCACATCCTCAAAAGTCTTGGGAAAAAGAACAGCTTGGAGAACCTTTTCACATACATGTGCACTATTTTCCTCCCACCAGAGCATGCAGAGTGGGCTCAGTTTCCGAGTCAATGAGAGTTCAGTTGAGCCCCTGCCAAAACCTATAAAAAGGAATTTGAAGGGGAATCAAATGTACTTATCCTCATTGATTCTGGGGGCTATTGATTTCGATAAGAACCCAGATACTTTTAGTGTCCAGACATTCGTCGGGTTAGGGTTACGTCTCAAACAAATTTTGGAAGTTTCTGGTGTCCCTCCCTGATATTTGCGGCAGGGTTTTTCAGTTTTGGTGCGCTTTCTGGTGCTTCTTTGCCGCGTGTCAATTGGAGCTTCCCGTGGCAAGATGTTTTTTTTTCAGAAATAGGTGTCATGTAAGTTACGTGAGTAGTCTGTGATTGGAACGGGTCTGGAACTGTCAAGTTCAAATCCTGTATGGAATATTCATGTCTTCGGTGAGATATGTCTCACCCGTCTCTTGGTCCCAGTTGGAGTGCGCAGGACAGGCATGTGCAACTTGATTCCAGGTTCCTGTCCCGACTCCCTGTTGGAAATTACAGGAAATTACCCTAGATGATTTGACTTGGTATTTACTTGTTGGATTCAAGTTTGTCGTCGCAAAACAGTGTCTTGGTTGCTCTCCCGTCAGTCCTCCCGCAGTATATCCTGGAATAATTGAAAGTGGAAGGCAAATTTTTACCTGTCAAAGTTGATCTGGATGCGGACATGTACTATGTAGTCCGGGTTATCTTGGAGTGTATAAATTCACGCTCGTCATATGTGAGAATTAGAGGAAGTGTGTAAATGGCATCCGCAGGAATCCTGCAGCAGGATGAACGTCATGTGACTTGCATGAAACTCAACTTCCCTGCCAATGTCAGAATTAAGATAGGCCTGGGTGTGGTGAATGTAGAGCGCTCTATATGATGTGGAATGTCCATGTCCCAAAAAAGGGTGTCCAGGCTCCGCCTGTAGGGAAATTATCGAAGAATACTGAGAATTGTGTGTGTGTACCAAAGTTCTGCTATAAAATTTATGTTCCATCAAAGTTCCCAGCTGCACTGGATGAACATTTCGGATTTTTGACTGAAAATTTTGGCTCGATACCTATGTATGGAAGTGTAGGAAATTATTATAATAAAGAATAAAGAAAAAGAAATAATACACCGAAAGGGAAAGAAGTTTGGTGTTGATTGGCAGAAGCTTCGCGACCATGCCAAATATGGACAGCTTTTGCCCAGCCACAAAGACGGATCGCGAAATAACTCAATTACAATAGTCATTTGATTTGAAACCACTGATATGAATACTCCAGAGGGATATTACAGCATATAGGCGGGTCCCTATATTTTCAGTATGATTACTCGTTCTGTCTAGATGGCTAGAAAAAAAGTCAAAGAATATTCCGCGATAGCTAGCGGAGTTTCAATGCTGATAGCTCTCGGATCATCTGCTCGCCGAGCACTGCACTCGCTGATAGCTCCATCATCGTCTTTATCTGGTACTCTCCTAACCTTGTCACAGGTCTTCCGCTCTGCATGCCATTCCAGACTCTGTACGTCAACGATACAAGGCCTCTTCCGATCAACTGGAACCCTCCACTACACAAACACGGGGAAACAGGATGCAAATGTGCATTTGGGATCAGGTGCGTATGGTTTTGCATCCACTCAAATTCTTTCTTAAAAAATGGTGCATGTGTGGCAGTACCGTGATATCGGTGCGCCAAAGTCATTCTCAACAACTACTAACCACAAATGTCTGGAGTTCGAAGGAATTGAAGACCGCCATCGCGTTGTGCATCGCAGTCGACATGCAGTCGTTTTGGCCGTGCCTTTGCTACCCTGCCACAATCAACATTGTGTGTTGGTTGTTGCTGGCTCCAGGTCTGGTGGTATCTGTGTAGAATTGAGACCTCGTATGGGCAGATGGTGCGTATTTACGTCGCCATCCACTGTATCTGACTTGCTAACACAGACATGATTTGTCTCTCTACCACCATTGTGAAACCACCATGAACAAATCCACCCCCCATGCGGCAGGTTTGCCCGCTTGCACGCTGTACCACAAAGGCAACATCCACCACACCAACACCACACCGACGCCAACCACCATGTGTTGCCCGTCTACCGTTTATGTTGGAGAGTCAACACACACCTTGCATTGTTTTATATCCACATTGTGTTCAACTCATGCTCAACTTCGGATGTGCGTGAACACAGCAAAATGGTGCACACACAGCATGCATTGTATTTCACACATTTGCGTGGGATCATGCTTGCTGTGTCCAATCCACATTATATTCCAAGGTACAGTACATCAAGTATCTACTTGATTATCAAGGATGGGCTCCCCAGTGCAAGTAGTATTAGGTTTTTTTGTGTTACAACCTGTGCAGGAATAGTCTGACCCGGGCTTGCCGCAATCCCGACAATGATAACGGCAAGATTTGTAGCCTCAGCCGCCCTTTCCAGGGCAATCCTGTACACCGCATTTGCGACAGGTATGTTCCTGCCGTGCTTTCTTTGCAGGGGGTTGAGACACAGGGGCGGCTTCCTCGACTCGTTGTTTTGAGAGTTCACGAGTAAGATCTCCGTGCGATCTTCTGATGGCTAGAACTGGCGTGGGTGTGGAGTCTGTTGCGGTGGAGCGACTCGAACCAGCCACCAAATGAGTAGAAGATGTGACTGGGTCTGAGGACTGCTGTGCGGATCGAGTGAGGTGATGGCAGGAGGAGGGACAGGTAGTTCCGAAGAAATTGGGTCGGGATCTTCTGTTGTCACAAGGGATAGCATACCATTCGCAGCGAGATGTGTCTGTAGCACCGTTTGTGGGACCGGCGGTGCAAATTGCATTCGCTGTGAATCATAAATCTGCTTCATGAGAGGTGCTCGAGCGCTCGCAGTGATGGATTTTGTCTGTTTTATGTTGCTATTGGTCTGCCAGTCGCTGTTGTAGTACACTTTGAGTTGTTCAGGGAGCTGTACAATTATCAGGAGTGTTGCCAACTCAAATCATGATACCTTGTAATAAATGTCGTCTCGTGCATCTGCGTGCCCGTTCCAGATTTTAATCGCATTGCTAACTTGGTTCGCAGATGAGAAATTTCCAAACGTGTTTGGACCCAGCATCAAGTCACGAAAAAGATCTTTTTCGGCGGTGTTGTGAACAGGAAGAACCGCTTTTCTGGTACCCTGCAAGCTGGCGAGATGGTGTGGGCACTTAGAATCCAATGAAGGCTCGAACTGTGCCATTCCAGAACTGATGTGAATTGTGTCGGGGATGGGAAGGATGCCAGAGACCTCGTTGGTTTGTTCATAAAGATCTCCATTGACCCATCCAACTAACGGCCGGGGAGCGATGAGGATATCCTCGAGATATGAGATCAACTCTTGTAGCTCGTTGGTAAGCCAAATGCTGTAGTGCCCTTTGAAGTGTTGGCCGGTCGTGTTGAATGTCCTGACCTTGAAGGAATGGTGAGTTTTAGAAAGAAAAGAAAATAGAGCACGTGCCACAAGGTTGTGACAAAGGATAAAATCCTTCAGAGCAGCATTGATATGGCGAATGGATGCACCCGAGATAGGTTATCATGATCGAAGATGTGTATGAACACCACCTTCAGTGTAATTTGTGCCTCGCCTGCAACGGTACAGCGGCAATCTGTCTTTATCGTATCCAATAAGACAGTAGAGGGAGATTCCGGGAGGATCCGAGCAGAATCCCTTCTGAATAAGCTCGAGAATATTTCTCGCGACCGCCCATGCAGCAGAGTTGAACAAAGGAAGTCCTGTTTTCGCGTCCTTCAGATGCCCAGAAACTTCGAAGACCTTTGCAACGAGGGGGTACAGCTCCTCGGGTGGAGGTATGATTTGTTTGCACCGCCGCCAAACCCACTGCGGAGAGGTGCAAAGAATTGTATCCCAATTTTTAGGTGGGGATTGGCGGAGACCCCAAGCGATGATTCGTGCCTTGTCTGCAGCATCTGGGATGAAAATAGCATCGCGAAGCGCTCTCGCAAATTCGACGTGTAAGCCATGAACCACAGAGATGTAGAACAAGTTGAAAATGTGGAAAGCATCCTTGATGACCCGGCTGCGGATGCATGTTTTCCATGTACCCCAACAATGAAGCGCTCGAGCGAGAACTTTCGAGCCCTCTTCTCGACTCTCTGCATCGGATTCGTAATTTCTGAGACTCTGAGGATCATGAACACCCGCCGAGTCAAGCTCTTCGGCCAGTAAAACCCCTAATCCGGGTTCTGAGCTTTCATCCTCAGAACTTGATTGAACCGAAACGGGGTTGGAGATGAGTGGAGGCGCAGGTGGTGGGGGAGAAATCGAAGGGAGATTGAGTGGGGTCGCAAGGCGCACATGGCTCCGGAGAGAGACAGCTTTGAAAGGTACCAGTCCGAAATCGCAAAGAGGTGTCTTTTTGTGGGTAGTGATAATAGCAGCAGGGACAGTTACTTCTGTAATTTCGATCAAGCACCGGGTTTGTGAGATATTAATCTCATTGTAAGAGCCGTTGAGGGAAGATAGGGTTGCGCGCACAATCGGCCGAGTGCAAGCAGAGTCGTGATACAGCACAACGGGAGTGCCAATAGGAGCCTCATCGAACAGCGGAGAAGGTACTGGGATTTTCATGAGGTCATCGTAGATGCAACGGCATGCGTGAACATCCAGAGAGGCGTATCGGATCTGCGCTGGTGACAAGGTGTCCTCCCATGCACTGCTGATCTGCTCGGCTACATTTTTATCGATTCTCTTGCCTAGTATTTTTGCACAGAGATCGGATAAACCAACTTTGGCAGAAGATACCACAAGATGTTCTTTGGCAAGTTGGGCAAGGTCAACGGCGCCAACGAGAGGGCGGGAAAATTGACATGCCTCCTGCAGGTATTTGAGATCCCCGCTAACCGCTCGTCCCACTTTCAAGATACGCGGATTGAGTAGAACATTGCAAAGCTGCACAGGAAGCTTTCCAGTGGCGAGCATCTGGCCAATCTAATTATAATCTCGTTAGTTCACCGCCTTCGAAGCACACCAGATAATATTTACCTGAATGATATGAATGTGTTCTTTATATCCAATCTGAAGTACTGCAGTCGCTCCGCGTCCAATAACATAGCCCCGCTCAGATATTTCGATGTTCCATTCTGAGTCGAGGAATAAGACGAGATCCTCACCGCCCTCGTCATCAGACAAGTCTGAGAGAATGGCTCGAAAAACCTTGTCAATGTCGCGTACATTTTGAATGACATTGACTTGAATTGTATCCCGTATTTCGAGAGCATCGAGATGAGCATATTTTTCGACGGAGATGACGGTTTCACGAAGGGAAGGAAAGCAGCGCTCGAGAAAGTCTTTGTCGGACATGTTATCGGTGTAGAAGATCTGCGGTTGGTCATGGCCATAGCGCAGGAGTGATTCCCGCATACGATTGAGCGACAGCTCGAATTGTGAATGTGACTTTGTAGCGACTAGATTGCAGACATGAATCTCCCCATTCTCATTTGTTATGGTGAGGAGGGCAATAAAAATCTACTCGCCATTCACTTTGGCAATGTGCTTGGCCAACTGAGGCAGAGATGAGCTCAAATAGCCAAGTACATAGCGGAAATACAGTACCTTGAAGCTGTGGTCGATTGCGCAAATCAATGCGGAAAGAAGAGAAATGGCTTGATCAAAATCGAAACCATGAAGTTCGATGAAAGCGTCGAATAAATTGTGCAGCCACTGCGAACTTGGCACGAAACCGTGATAGCCATCTGGAGAAGTGTCTTCAAATGGGAGAAAGCTTTGGAATTTTTGACCTGTCCATCCTGACATCTGCTTCGTCTTCACAAGGGTAGTGAGATATGAAACCTGCAGCTTGTCGTAGTATTCGAGATGACGAACCCGGAGTGCGTCCGAGAACTGCTTTGAGCCCATACCACTCTTGAAACAGGAGCGCATGAACATGAACAAATCTTGGGAGATGCCGCTTCTGTAGGTGAGCATTGCTGGAAATGCTGCAGCGAGCGTGCAAGGGAGTTTCTTCAGAATGCGTGAATCCCAGCTGCAGAATGTAAGGGTATTTCTGCCGGACTTTGGATGGGTGCAATTGAAGCATTGGTACCACCAGCCAATGATGTAGAAGCATTGCTGGAGATCTACGACACGGCACGGCTGGGGAACAGCTCCAATGCGGCTCAGACCGCAGTTACAATGTGGGTATGTGATGCGTGCGGGAAGTATCAGTGCCGCAGGGTCCCACAGGAAGAATCGCGCCTGTGCCTGAAATAATTTCTGAGGCGTGAGCGAGCTGATGTCTCGTGTTGGAAAATATGGATCTTTGACCGGGAACCAAAAC